>JBCFYV010000012.1:111809882-113009882 GCA_039000515.1 Timema cristinae | reverse complement strand
GGACAGGACTGGACGTCATGTCCCTCTAGGTCGGTAGTGCAATACGCTTAAAAAAACAACTGATTTTATGGGATTGAGAGGTTAGAAAAGATGCATCAGCATTAATGTAGTGAGGGGTGTGTGTGAAAATCACATGTCTCGGCATCTGAGCCCTGATTTTTATAGGAAGCCCACTTTCGACCACCAACAGTGATTGAAAGTCACTAAGATTTGGTATGATAGAAAAATGTTTTATTTGATTTATCAATTAAAAAGTTATAAAAAAAGTATCCTATAATATTTCCTTATGGATTACTGTATCATTTATATTTACAGCTTTAATTAATTGGCTAAGAATATAATATAATTGTAATTTATTTTTCTGCAATTAAGTTTCCAGTTTTCAAATAACAGTTTTACTATGAAAATCAGACTGTCATGAACAAGAGTTTTTAAATTCCAGTATATAATGAAAATATATATAAACTATAATTCAGTCATAAGAATAAGAAATCCCTGTAAATATTTGTAACTTTTTTTAACATCGCATATGTACTAACTATGCTAATGTGTTAGGGACGAATTTTGTGGAAGTGTACCCACATTTCTGTGCAAGGAGTGGGGAAAACCTTTTAGAAAAAATCACTCTTAGTATATTCAACCGATATTTGAACCCTGTTATTATAGGT
Organism: Timema cristinae; assembly: GCA_039000515.1. Lineage (NCBI taxonomy): Eukaryota > Metazoa > Arthropoda > Insecta > Phasmatodea > Timematidae > Timema > Timema cristinae. Next base: position 113,009,214 of record JBCFYV010000012.1, on the reverse strand, counting down.
ATTCCAGTCTATTGCTTCATTTATTTGTGGTAGATATTTAATATTTTGAATTTAGCTAACTAATTAATTACTTTTTAAAAAGTGGTCGACAGTTTTATAAAATACTTAATTTCAAGCTTCGAAAGTAAAGTGTGTATGTGTGTGTGTGTATATATATATATATATATATATACACACACACACACACACACACACATACACAGTTAGCCTCTCTTCATTCACATTTGAATAGTTTGCGAATAAAGTTTGGAACTTGCATTAGTGGGAAGTCTATAGCATCTTGTGCGACAAGGAAGTACTTCCGAGAAATAAATAATAATAATATAATAATAATTAGCACTGCGTCTTACTACCCATTCGGTTATATGCTTTAAGTACTAATTATGCTAATGGATTAGGAATTGGGAAGGTTGAATTAGAGGAAGTGAACCCGCATTTGCGTGGAGGGAGAGTGGAAAACCATTTAGGAAAAACCACTCCCAGTTCACCCGACCGAGATTCTAATCTCGATCTCCCGTCCTCAGCAGTCGAGCTCAACACGACTAGCGCGTTAGAACATGTCACCGAGGCGGTAATAAAATATTATTATTATTAGCACCGCGTCTTACTACCCATTCGGTTATACGCACTTACGCTAATGTGTAATGGTTGGGTGATTGTGAGATGAAATGAAGGACCTACAGTTTAACGTGGAATCCGACCCACGGTGGAGGCCTGGCATTCCCCACATTCAGGTAATAAGAATAGATTGCACAGAGAGTAGATGAGTAAATCCCTGTTTTCAGACCCTTCACCAGGCTTGGATCTACCGTATTTGAGAGAAACGCATTTAACTCCTCCCTTAATGGGGCATAACCCTACTCTTCTCCCCCAAAAGTATAATTAGTAATGTAATTTTGTATTTCTTGTTAATCTTTATTCTCGTAGCTTATTGGGGTTTTTTAAATTCCTAGCAGCTACAATCCAATTACATTTTAAAATACTTTAAATTCCTTTCAGAGGGGTTCGATGTTATAGTTTATGATGGTTTCACATTTCCGTTCCAGATTAGGGTCTTAAATAATGAGTAAGAGTGACAAATCCTGCAGTGATCAACAGTAAAGCAGTGGTGCACTATACCAAAAGTCTTGGGTTTGATTCTCATGTCTAAGTGTCATTTTTCAAATAATTTAAGTTAATCTAAATTAATTTTTACCTTGGACCATCCCCTGTGGTCTAGTGGTTAGGGTTCCTGGTTAAAGATAAAGAGATACTGGGTTTGATCCCCAGCGCTTACAGATTTGTCTGCGAATGGGGACAAATGATCTACTTGAATTAAAAAATAATGGCTCCAGTCTAGAAAACTGAGATTAACGGCTGGAGGGCTCGTTGTGCTGACCATATGACACTCTATATCCACAGAAGTTTGCACTAACTTAACCTTAAGATGACGGCCGCTCAGTCAGTATGGTTTGACTGTGGGGTGACGCCATGGAGTTTTTTTTTCAAAGTATTACTTAAAAATAACAAAACGTTGATAAAACAGTCATGTGTACTTGGATAGGATAGCGAGCCCTCTAAAAGCGTTCCAATCCATCTACGGTAAAGCCGGCATGGCTGGTTTGTGGAAGGGAGCTGTGCCCAACATGCAGAGGGCGGCCCTGGTGAACCTCGGAGACCTCGCGGCTTACGACAGCTCCAAGAGGTTCCTCCTCTCCAAGACTGGGCTGCAAGACAACTACATCACTCACATCATAGCGAGGTGAGACGACGAAACATGTCATAAACTGGCTCGGCACAAGATATCTACGATAGCATCTGCAAAATGAGTAGGGAATGTGCGAGTACCGACTAAAAGATTAAATTTATAGTTTATTTTTAGTAGTTTTTGAACTCCACTATACATTTTTATAAAACACTAAAAAATTGTAAGTAATCAAAATTTTCTAGTTGATCTTAAAGTTTTCAGGTTTTATTAATCTGATTCGATTTTTTCATAATAAACATTCTCAAACTTTCCTTGTGTCGGATTAAAGAAAAACCTAACTTAAACAGTTTTTTCCCCCCCTCAGTTTGTCTTACAACCTGTCGAGGTTATTTACTAACTATACAAAAGTGTTAGGGATGAGTAAGGTTGAATATAAAGAAATTGTACCCACATTTGTTTGGCAGGAGAGTGGAAAACTATCTAGTTAAAATCACCCCAGTTCACGTGACTGAGATATGAACCCCAATCTCCTAGTCAATGGCAGTATAGTCTATTGTTAGAGTAGCACACGAGACCATTCAACCACCAAAGAGGGTTGCAGCTGTTTTAAAGTTTAGTTAAAAATCTAAACTTGAGAGTTAAATAATTTTTTTTAAATGATTAAATTTTTTGTTGTTTGATTAATGCATGAATCTATTCCAGAAATTACACTTGAAATATTTTTTTATTTTGCGCCGCATCTTACTACTCGTTCGGGTCATACACTTAAGTATTAATTATGCTAATGGATTAGGAATTGGGAAGGTTGAATTTAGAGGAAGTGAACCCCATTTGCGTGGAGGGAGAGTGAAAAACCATTTAGGAAAAACCACCCCAGTTTATCTGACTGAGATTCGAACCTCGATCTCCCTGTCCTCGGCAGCCGAGTTCAACACGACTAGCGTGTTAGCTAACTATGCCACCGAGGCGAGTTACACTTGAAATACTTGATACAAAAAATTGTTATATATAATTGGTATTCAACCTGGGGAACGCAAAGATATCTTAGGAGGTACGTAAACTTAAACATATATATTATTTCATGATAGCTACTGAATAATCAGAGGAATATATAGCGTTAGCCACAACAGACTCGGACATAAGGACATGTGATCTGGAAGTGCCATTTATTTATTTTTGGATGTAGAATATGTACGGTATAACTTACATTATGTACCAACAACTTACGCAGATTAAGATAAATTATGTCTGGGAGCACGCAAACAAGAAAAAGTTGAATACTACTGCTCTATATTACCCAACACTGAATAAAACTGTGATGTTTTCACTCAAATCAAATTCAAAGTTTAAAATATCTACTTGTACACCCCTCAGCTTAGGAGCTGAACTGTATTTCTTTTACAGCATTTGTGCTGGATTTGTGGCCGCGATAACGGGCACCCCTGCCGATGTTGTGAAAGCTCGAGTAATGAACCAACCGGTCGATGACAAAGGAAGGTAAAGTTGTATTTATACATATAAAATTATATCTGTGGTATTAAAGGGGTAATGACGTGCATAACATGGAGCCTACCTAGTGGATTCCACTTAGCCTTTCCTACCCTATCTGTATCTCACTGCTAAGTGGTGTACCCCAGGATCTGAGTAACCTGGTGGAGGTAGGTTTGAACCTCAGTGGAATCCAGGCCAGGTGCAGACGAGAGACAGGAGGCTGGTCAGGGCCAAAACCAACAAGCTTGGAACAGGGTCTGGCCAGTTGGGTCCCAGCTTGGTGGGCTGGGAGTGAGAGGGTTGATAGACTGGTCAACAAGCTTGGAACAGGGTCTGGCCAGTTGGGTCCCAGCTTGGTGGGCTGGGAGTGAGAGGGTTGGTAGACTGGTCAACAAGCTTGGAACAGGGTCTGGCCAGTTGGGTCCCAGCTTGGTGGGCTGGGAGTGAGAGGGTTGGTAGACTGGTCAACAAGCTTGGAACAGGGTCTGGCCAGTTGGGTCCCAGCTTGGTGGGCTGGGAGTGAGAGGGTTGATAGACTGATCAGCAAGCTTGGAACAGGGTCTGGCCAGTTGGCTACCAGCTTGGTGGGCTGGGAGTGAGAGGGTTGGTAGACTGGCCAACAAGCTTGGAACAGGGTCTGGCCAGTTGGGTCCCAGCTTGGTGGGCTGGGAGTGAGAGGGTTGATAGACTGATCAGCAAGCTTGGAACAGGGTCTGGCCAGTTGGCTCCCAGCTTGATGGGATGGGAGTGAGATGGTTGATAGACTGATCAGCAAGCTGGGAACGTGGTCTAGCCAGTTGGCTCCCAGCTTGGTGGGATGGGAGTGAGAGGGTTGGTAGACTGGCCAACAAGCTTGGAACAGGGTCTGGCCAGTTGGGTCCCAGCTTGGTGGGCTGGGAGTGAGAGGGTTGATAGACTGATCAGCAAGCTGGGAACGTGGTCTAGCCAGTTGGCTCCCAGCTGAGTGGGATGGGAGTGAAAAGGAAGTGAGAAGTCTATCAGACTGATCAGCAAGCTTGGAACAGGGTCTGGCCAGTTGGCTGAGAGTGAGAGGGTTGGTTATGATGAGTCAAGTCATCAGCACCATAGCCTCGGTTAGGGAAGGTCACCACCAAAAGGAGGTCTACCTGAGGACCTATAAGTTGCAGCCCTGCTACTCGGATGTAGGCCACGACAGGTTTAGTAAGCCGGTGGCCGAAACAAACCAAGGTGATAGAGAAAATAAATTAAAATGGTGAATTGGAATTAATGGAGAAAGAATTGTGGAAGAATAGAGTAAGCTGGAGGCGTTTTACTAAACTGACCCAGCCAAAAGTTGGAGACAGTTGATGATGATGGTATATATCGGTCAGAATGGCTCAAGTGCAGGCTCATGACATGTAGTTTTCTTATATACATTACTTGTGGGCATGGTATCTCCTTTTTATTGTAGCTTCGTATATTACCGGACACAGCCGCGTATTTAAGTTAGAGATGTTCACTGGCTTTACAATTTAGATCTCCTGACTATAACCTTAAAGGTAATCTTAGGAGATTTATGTATTAAAAAAAGTGTATTGTTCCTAAAAGACATTTTTTTTAATATATTTTCCACAAACTCATTTTAAGGTTTCTATACTTTTAGAATCGATAGTAAATTGTAAATTTTGGACAAGAGTTCATGATAATGTAAGATGATAGGTTAACTATGGTTTTATTTTTTGTTGAAAATAAATTATTAATAAACAGTAAAACATCTCTATGTTTAGCGATCAAGGGGGAAAAAAGGCAAATAGTCAAAATTCGGTCCATACGTCATAACCAAACCACTCTTGTCTATTGGATCACCAATAATAAATTAGTCAATTAATAATGTCATCAAACAGTTAAATATTTATTTATATGCATCTAAATTACAATTTTTGGAAAACAGCAGGGAAGGGGAGACCAAGCTAAGTCAAATAAAATATATTTAATTGGTTAAAAGCTAGAAGTTCTACTGTATTATTATTATTATTATATTTATATTTATTATTATATTAATTATTATTATATTTATTATCATTATTATCGTCATTATCGACTTCATCATTATTATTATTGTATTTATTATTGTTATTGTATTTATTATTGTTATTGTATTTATTATCGTTATTATTATTATTATTGTTATTAGCACCACATCTTACTGCCCGTTCGGGTTATACACACTAGGCTAATGTGTAATGGTAGGGTGATTGTGAGATGAAATGGAGGACCTACAGTTTAACGTGGGATCCGAACCACGGTGGTGACCTGGCATTCCCCACATTCACAAGTTGTGATTAATACACGTCTTATCAGAGGTGAAGGAAGGGTTTGTCAATCAGACAAATCTGTGCTGGGACCAAGGATTGTACCCCGGACCCCAGCACAGAAGTCCGACACCTTACCCCTAGACCACCAGGTCACCTTTTACTGTATTAACTTTCCATTCACGTAATTTTATTGAGAACTTTAAATCTTGGGCTTGTTTAGAAATAATTAAAATCCCTCCTCTCCTTAGCTGTTCATCCTACAGTGTAAACTTTGCAAAGTAACAATGTAACTGAATATGACACGCTTGTAATTGTGTTACCTTCTGTTTCAGAGGTCTGTTGTACAAGAACACAGCCGACTGTTTTATACAGTCAATTAGAAACGAAGGATTCTTCGCGTTATACAAAGGTTTTGTTCCGATGTGGTTTCGACTTGCGCCGTGGGCGCTAACCTTCTGGGTGACTTCAGAACAAATTAGATTGTTACTTGGTGCTGCCACCTTTTGACAAATAGCTTTATTAGGCTAGTCAATTTATAGAACTGTTACTTTTTTTTTATAGACAAAGTATATATATTTTTAAATAAATTATTTTTTCATACTAGATTGTATTATTTGTGTAAAAACCCTAAACCAAGACAATAATTATCATCTTTTTATATTTTATTTTTGTGGTATTTAACCTGCAATTTCTGAACCGATGTATTATATCAACACACAACTTATAAACTAACTTAAATCTAGTACAGACACAACATCCAGCCCCCAGCTATTAATTTATTGTTGAGAAAGGAAGGAAAACGATATTTCACCATTGATAAATGTTTCGGTCATCCCAGGAATGTGTGGAATACCAGGCCTGCACCGTGGTTAGGATCCCATGTTAAACTGTGGGTCCTCCATTTCATCTCACAATCACCCTACCATTACACATTAGCGTAAGTGCGTATAACCCGAACAGGTAGTAAGACGTGGTGCTAATAATAATAATAATAATAATTAATAATAAATAATACACTATGGCGTAGCTCATAAGATAGGGCCATAGTGTAGTCGGTCAAGATATGATTACTACTTTTCAAGAAAAACAGAGTGTACATAGTGGAAGTGTTTATTTTAACAAAATCCAGTGTCTGCGTATATCCACTAAGGCTATTGAATGGAACTGGGCTCAAACCCCACACCGAGGTGCTACAGTAGACCTACTATTAGGGAATAAATCATACCTGTAAATCAGACTAAAAGGTATTGATAAATGAAAGTAAAAAGTTCCTAGACAACCCAATAACATCCGTTAGATTTGTTGTTGTCTAAACGCTTACTAGAATACTAGCACATCCCTATTAATAACTAATCAACATTTCTCCCCAGAACATATTAAAGTAGTCTTGAAATAATATATATAATATAATAATTTAATAGGCCAGCCTCTTGATCTAGCGCCCCGGATTCAATTCCCGATGATACTATAAGTGTATTTCTCAAAGGGTGGTACTGTTCTTGTGGTTGCCTTTGTCTGGTTAGTTTCTTCTTATCTTTTTTAGCATTGCGTCTTATTACTCGTTTGGGCTATACACCTAAGTACCAATTACACTAATGGGTTAAGGATTAGGTTTTAAATATTTAGAAAGTGTACCCACATTTGTGTGGAAAGGAGGAGGAAACCATTACGAGAATACCACCCTCAGTAGACCCGACCAAGAATGAACCACAATCTCTCTGTCATTGGCAGTCTAGTCTACTGCGAGAGTGACGCCTTAGACCACGAGGCCGCCAAAAAGGGTTAGGACTCCTACTGGTACCAGGTAACCATCATCATCATAACCACACCATCTCATTGGTGCAATGTTGCTCTCACCTCAGAAGATGGTTACGTGTCTGCCATCGCCATCAGTGGACGGCCAGAAATGTCAAGCCGATATCCTGGGGGCATCAGAGGGGGCGATGTGGGGAAGAGGGAGGAGGGTGGAGTTAAATCACTAGAGGTTTCCTCTAAAGCGTCATATAATAATTTAAGTGAAACTTAAATTTTAGTTTAGAAGAAATAAATCTCATTATTCGGGAAATTATAGGTCTTAAAAACATCTATTTGACCATTTGGCACATATATTTTTATTTCTTTAACAAGCAGTATTACAAATTGTATCACAGATTGGAATTAAATAGCTTTAAAAAGCTTATTAGACTATTTAATAGTATAAAATAACAAGTTTGGAACTCATCACACAAATGTCTGATTTAATTTTAACAGCCTCAAATTGGGTCAATCCTTTTGAAAAAATAAATTGGAATTATAAAAACTTGGCTCCCTTTTTCTTAAAATAAATGAAAGTACATGGCATAGATCTTATTATTAGGTCAGTCATGTAAATAAGTATTTTACTTACATTTACAGCATTGCCTGTAAAACAACATGGTCTAAGTCGCTACTCTCACAATACACTATACTACCGATAATGAGGAGATCGAGGTTCGAATCTCTGTCAGGTGTACTGCTCATATTTATCAAAATTATTTATAGGTATGCAAAGCTCTGAAAACGTTTTTTTTTTCGTTCAAGAGTGAAATTTCTGATTCGACAATGAAAAAGTATGCCAAAAATAATATTTAAAGTTAAAACAGATATTTATGTTTTTTTTTTTTTTTAAATTTAATGCTGCTATTTTAATCATCAATTAATGAGAGTGTTAAAAAATATCTTAAATAATTTTACTACAGTTTGTGATAATAACTTATTTTATCATTTTAAGACAAAATACATTAATTATGTTTGGAAAATAGCATTTTGTAAATCGCATTGAATTCCTAAATTTACATAGCTATGAAGAGTATAATATTTTAATCCAACATTAAACATAAAAAAAAAAAAAAAAAATCGCACTATGAATCGAGTTCAGGAATTTCTTATATTATTTGATTTGACTTTGCTTCGAATTGAATAAGTGAACTTTGTAGACTCCTACAGTTTTTTATCAATATTTTTTACCAATAGAACTAGATGAACTAGGCTTGTAGCCACGAGAATAAATAAGAATAGAATAAGAATATGGAAGTTTCGATTGTAAAATTTATCAACTTTGATTAGCGCTGAAAAGAAAATTCTGACTTTTAGCAAATATGAAGCTTTGACAGAAAATAGTTAAAAATAAATAAAGAGAATTTAGAGGAACTGTATCAGTAGTATGGGAAACTCTTTAGGGAAAAAAACATCCTGGTGGACCAAAATGAGATGTAAACCCCAATTTCTTTGTCAGTCTATTGTGCAAGTGACAACTTGGTCGTTCGACAGTGTGAAGCAGGTAACATTTTTTAAATGGAATTATGAGTGAAAATAAACTCATATGTTTAATTGAACCGTTACGTAGCATTAATATTACAATTTGTATAATCTCGTCTTGTCAGAGGTGAAGGAAGGGTTTGTAATCAGATAAATCCATGCTGGGACCGAGGATTAAACCCCGGACCTCCAGCACAGAAGTCTGACACCTTACACCTAGACCGCCAGGTACCTTGAGAGTTATTAAAACATGTTCTTCAGGTGATAAAGACTTTCCTAAAATTTGTATCGTGTTTTAAAATGACAGGTACAATTTTTCTTGGTAATAAATTTTAATGTTTCTTTAATCAATCTGTAAAATGACCAAGATTTTTCTGTATGCATAAATGACTCTTTAGAAACATTGGAAACACTAGTTTTTTTTAACATTGCTCACCAAAAAGGATGCACCCAAAAGTGTCGTTTACCGCGAACATATTTATTGTATCTTAATAACGATGACTATATTCAATAAGGCCAAAGCATCTTCATAATAAGGGGCAGACATTATTACTAAATGTATTGCTGCTAAATCATTCCTGTATGCTTTGAGTCATATGTGAGTATAGTCACATGTCACTGTCATATTTCTACCATGTTATGGCCAGATCATGTGTCAGGTCACTTTGGTGGGCGCTCCGCTCCGCCTGAGTTGTCAAATCAAGAATCTGATTCCTCCGCTATAAGGCGCTGTGAAGCCTGTTCATTTATGACGACATCTTGCTCTGAATCTGAAAATTAAATACAAATAGGCTATTTAAAAACAATACAAATGTTTGAAAAAAAATAAAAGGTATTATACAATGTGTAGATACTTCCTTATTTTAGTCTGCCAATTATAGTTTAAATTGACTCAGTAAATTAGCCTTAAATTAATATTTCTAAAAAACAAACAAATATAGTGCTAATTTATAATTTTAAATAATCCCAAACACCGATTTTGAAAATAAAATAAAATAAATAAATTAGAGCTTTCTAAAACAATTTTAAATTTTTAAATATTAGTCATCAGTTAAATTACACTTAATATTTAGAGCTAATATTAAGAACAAGCTTTATCCTTAAGGTATGACTATAAAACATCTCCTGTATCAAATGTGAATGAAATCCATTAAAACGTTTCGGGTTTAGCCCCAAGTACAGATTAGTCAAATCCACTCTTTGAAGTTAAAAGGAGTTACATAAAATGTTGAGATTAATCTCAATGTATGTAAAGTGTAAGGAAGTGTTGTGTAGGGCGTACTTTGTACTCGTCACATATGCAGCAGAAACATGGACAGTGAATGTAGGAGAGACTAGGAAAGTGGAGGTCATGGGAATGAAGTTATCTGGAAAAGATTAGGGGTACAGGAAGTACATGAGATAGTAGAAGAAGCAAGACTGAGATGGTATGGACTGTAATGAGGATGGAGAGGATATGAAAGCGAATGAAAGAATTGAATTTTGGAGGGAAAAGATTACAAGAGAAACTAAAGAAGAGTTGAGGAGCAGATAACAGCAAGTGTGCGAGTGAGAGAAGAGGAATAGAAGCAAATAAATGAAGAAGAATGGTGGGAAAGACTTGTTACCCCACCCTCCCCTTTTCGTCCACTCGGGGCGATAAGCTTCTCAATTTTGGTCCGACCAAGCTCCCTAGGCCGGCAGGGCACTCAACGACAGTTCGACATCTATGATAGATGGCAATAGCAAGAGTCGGCGCAGATAGAAGCGGGGCAGTGTTTCTTTGCCAATATCATTCTCAGAGGGGGTGATAACAAAAGGCAAAAACCTCATAAAAATAACCCTTTTATTATTTGATGAAATGTTACTGTTTTGTATCTATATTTTAAAAGTATCAGAGTATTTTTCTTGTATTTAGTTTAGTACTAATGAGTGTAGTTTTATTTTGTTGGGCGACTAACATAATAAGTAAAATCAGGAGGGAGAAGGGAGGAAAAAATACATTTAAAAAAATTAGAGCAAAATATATTTTCTGTTCCAACCCCAAGATTGCCCCCGCACCTGGGTCGTGTCCCTGGCAATCCCCACAAACCCTGCTGCAGGGTGGGACAAACCTATATTACCCTATTACCCAGTTCAAGATCCAAAGGAAGATTAGAGGAATGCAAGCCCAATCACCCAACTCTACGCCCCCACCGTGCCCAACCCGACCACCCCAGATGAACCCAAACTACCCTCGCACCTCCAGTGCCATACCCTCCAAATGAGATATACTCAATCCTCTTGAGTTCTAAGAAGCCAGACCTCCCTTAGAATTTACATCAATCCTGGAACAAGACGACTCGTGACCGAATTGAAGGTATACCTCCTTTGCTACATGCCCATCCCTTCTGGACCTTCCCAACACAACTATATAGAGGGCTGGGGAATGAGAATATAAACAGACAGAGGACGATAGGGCATTTTATTAAACTAACCCGGCCATAGGCTGGAAACAATTCATGGTGACAATGATAGTGTCAAGGTATAAAATTTCACAATTACAATACTTTATTTATATGATAAAATAAACAAAAATTATTAAAACAGCTGTATCTAAAACTTACCTTTGAAGAGGTCATGCAGTGTGCTGCCATATCGAAAGTACCGTGCCATGTCGGGGTCCAACCCGCAACAAGTACCCTCGGTGGTACGCCGCCAGTTCCAAAATATGACAGGCTGCTTGCGTAGTTCAAGGTCTATAGTTAGCAACTGCATATTCTAAAGGGAGAAAAAAAAAGACACAAGAAGATAAACAAGTTATTTCGGTGACCAGACGTAAGCCAGCGTTAATGAGTTACACGGACTAAACGTCAAGATAATCTAGTATGTCTTGATAGTTACAGGGAGGATGGTGTTCATATATCAGCCGGGTGTACTGAGGATGGTTTTTCCTAAATGCTTTCCTACTCGAACTTCACCCAAATTTGCGTTAATTCTACCTTTCTCATCCCTTCCTGATTAGGGTAGTTAAATATAATCTTTCAATTAAAAGTGAAGACAAAGCTAATAATAATATTCCAAAGCCAAAACTAAGTCTAGTTATTAAAAAAATTTAAGTTAATTGTTGAAAAAAATATTATATTTGTATGTTGCACAGCTATATTACATAAGGTTATTTAAAAAATGTTATATTGTAAACATGATTAAGATATTTCATCCTAAAATGATAAATTCAGTTTTCTTAGCACCACGTCTTGCTACCGTTTGGGTTATACACCAATGTACTAATCACACTAATGCATTTAGGGATGAGGAAGGTTATATTTATAGAAACTGTATGCGCATTTGTGTGGAGAGAGTGGAAAAACCGTCCTCAGTACACCCGACCAAGATTTGAACCTCAATCTCCCTGTCATTGGCAGTCTGGTCTACTGTAACAGTAGCAGTTAGACCATGTGGCCACCGAGGCGGGTATAAATTATGTTACTATCAGAAAATGCAATTTAATTACTTTAGGTTATTGTCATGTGAGCATTAATAAGTGATGTACATAACAGAACAAAAGGAAAGAATATTGAAAATAAACATGTCACAATATTTATATTGGCGAAGCTTTGTAATGGCCAAATCCAGAATATTGCTTTCGAATCAAAGTCGAAAAGGAGGAATATTCGAAGCAAAGTCAATGTTTTCAAAACTTCACACCTCCTCAATAATTAGGCATCCAATGATGTGTGTGTGTGTGTGTGTGTGTGCGCGCGCGCACAAGTGAAAACAAAACAATCATTATCAAACATTTTCAGCCTATAGGCCGGGTCAGTTTAGTAAAATGTGTCCATCTTCCTCTATCCTTCCACCATTTCTTCTCCTCTCACTCTAACACTTTCTGTTATCATGCTCCTCCCATCTCTTCCTTGTAGAATGAAAACAATATTGTTTTAATAATTATTGTTTAAAAAACATGAGTAGGGTTGGATCCGCTTTGCTAAGAATTTTAAGTAAATTCTGAATCATTCATATTCTTGAAGAGGTTGAATCCTCAACCAGACTAGGATTTGAATCCATGTATTTCAAAGGTATGAAGAACAATACCTTAAACATAGCATAAACTGTGCAGAGTGAGAGGAGAAGAATGGATGAGAGTAAGGGAGGAGGAATGGTGGAAGGAGCGAGGAAGACGGAGGCATTTTACTGAAATGAGCTGGTCACAGGCTGTAAACAGTCGATGATGATGATGAGATGATGAATGATGGCCTTAAAGATAAAGACTTTGGCTCAAGACTTTAAAACTAACAATTTAATACCCCCCCCCCCTTTCATTATTATTTATTCGGAACACACTGTGACATTGATACCTTGGCCATAGTAGCATCGACAGTAAATACATGAGTGCCATCCACAACGATGGTGAAATCGAGTTGGTCGTCCTGGGGGCATGACCGCACAATGATATCACGGATATACTCCGCCGCAGGGAACACCAAACCGTTCTCCGGTCGCACAAGGAGAACCTGTTACCGTTGATCTATCAGAGAAACACAATCGTTAGGGGTAGCCATCGAATCAACATAAATTAGAAAATAAAAATTATTCATACCAAATGAATAACAGGAATAATAAGATAGAAAAAGAGTGACCTTAATCGTCTATGCATTGCTTCAGTAGGCCTACCACTAAATATTCGAACTCTGAACTTCCAGTCAACAGAAATATCCAGCCTATCATGAGAGCGAGGGAATAACTTTGTGACCACCGTTAGTTGAAGTATTATCTTGAATCATGTAATATATATTATATAAAATTTGGGGCATTCAAAGTGCACTTTATGAACCAACTGATTATATCTGTGCGTAACTTACAAACTGACAACTTAACTCTATAACACAAACACAAGAGTTGGTTCGGCGGCCGTTAGATTGTAATTGAGAACAGGAAAAACCCCAATTCCATCGATAATAGATAGTTTAGCCTTGCCAGGAATAGAACACAGTACCCAATGTTGTTGATGAAAATAAAATGTTACATACTGTTAATTCCTTTCTGTGGACACTTGGCCGCGCCGACTCGTACAGGATGAAGACAAGGTTGACTCCGACGCCAAGTAATATCCCGTACTCCAAGCCGATAAATAGACATCCAAAAAATGTTGCGAAGAAGGGTATCAAATCTAATTCTGAAAGTAAAATACCACCTTACCACCTGTTCAGGTAATATACGTGTAGTATAATTACTCTAATGGGGTAGGGATGAAGAAGGGAGCATTTTAGAGGTAATATACTTGCATTTGTGTAGAAGGAGAGTGGGAAACCATTGATGAAAACCCACCCTCAGTAAACCTGACCGGCATTCAAACTCTGATCCTGTCATCAGCAAGCCAGTCTAATACGAGAGTGTAACTTACACCTTAGACCATTCGGCCAATGAAGTAAGTCACATCTAAATTGAAATATTTTTAAAATACCCGCTTATGTAAAATACTATGAGTAATTTTTCCAGAAATATTCTGTTGATCCTAAAGCAGATGGTGGAGATGTCATCCCATCATCAGATATCTGACCTCCCAAGTAGAGTTGGATGATGTTTTTGAGATTTTGTTGGTTGATGTTGAGTTTAGTAGAGTGGTGTAGGTGTTTGTAGTCCATGACAAAATTTTTTGTTTGGCATATTGGATACTCATTTAAATTCAATGGGCCAATTTTTTTTTTAAAGCGTGCTTCTAGGATAACATTTCCTGTCTTGAATCTGAAATTTGCTACTGCTTCCTTACTAGGTTTTCCTTTATTGTCCTCTCAATTCTCATGGATATTTTTCCATTTCTTCATGTTTGATTGTTGGGCAACTTGTTTTTTTCAAAGACACGGCTGTTTTGCATATTTATTTCTAGTACTAAACACTTCCACCATCAGCTGTAAAGTCTAGGCAGCACTGAAGAGGCATACTAGGGAAATGAACGATGTGATCCAAGCTCAAAGCAATGCATTCTAGACCAGTAGTTCACAACCTTTTCTAATCAACAAAGTAGCCTGAGGGTCTAGAGGTAAGGTGTCAGAATCCTGTGCTGGGGGTCCAGGGTTCAATCCTCGGTCCCGGCACAGATTTATCTGATTGCCAAACCCCTTCCTTCACATCTGACAAGATGTGTATTAATCACAACTTGTAAATGTGGGGAATGCCAGGCCTCCACCGTGGTTCGGATTCCACGTTAAACTGTAGGTCCTCCATTTCATCTCACAATCACCCTACCATTACACATTAGCGTAAGTTTGTATAACCCGAACGGGTAGTAAGACGCGGTGCTAGTAATAATAATCTAATCAACGGATAAGAAACATTATTTGTTTCGTCTGAATGTCTGTCAAGGTACAGGGATTTAAATACAAGCCTCCAATGCAGGTCTAATTCGCATAAAATCTAGATTCTAGATTTTATTTCACAAACAATTTATGTTTATAAATTGTTGTTGGTGCTTTGATTTTTATAAATGTAACTGGATAAATTAGTTACAACATATTTAAATCTAATCTACAAATTGATTGCGTGCATTGGTTAAGATTAGTCTTATACATACCCACATCAGTGGTCACATCATCCAAGATGTCACGGTTGCAATGGACTAGATTTCTGCTGTCGGGGAGATTGTCATTCAAATTCCGATTTTCTAAATTTTAACTTTCCTATCCCTACTTATAGATAAATATTTTCTGTTAAGTTTTCCGCAGGCAGGCAAGTGATGCGGTTGTGTTGGGGGGTGAGATACCTAGAGACTATTAAATACATAAATATTTATATTTTTTTTTACATCCATTACAGTTTCCATTCTGTGGTCTGGGTCAATTTTTTATTGAAGACATATATTTTCCATTACCAGTTTGCTAGACCTGTCATAGCTTCATATGTCTTATAATCTAACTTAAGACTAGTACAAGCACAACATCCAGTCCCCGGCCATTAATTTATCTTTGTGAAAGGGTAAACCCACATTTCACTAATGATAAATTTCTCAGCCATGCCAGTAATCAAACCTGGGACCCTTCTCTCAGTAGGCAGACATATTACTGATTCAGTAATTACACACATAAAATCATCAAATAGTGGGTTAGGGAATGATTGGGAGGGGGGTAAGGAGGACAAAATGTGTTAGCAAATACTAAATTGAACCAAACAATGGCAATTCTACCATTGAATCCTAGAGGGATGGAAGGATATATTAGTACAGGCTTTGATTATAATATTTAAGTATTAACATATAAAGTCTATAACACACCAGCCATTAGTGACACATTCAACCACCGAGCACCGTAGTAGATATGTATATGTGAGATAACAAGAATTGCTGTTATTTCTTAGTTGGAACATATGTGATAGTGTTTCTCTTAGGGATGGGCCCAAGAATACCTCAAATCCTTAAAGATATTCGAGATTCAAGAAAATTTCAGATTTGAGACTCAAATTTGTTTAAGAGCTCTAATAATGTTTATAGGTGGTTCAGAGCCAATATAATTATAATAATAAATTAACAATCTGGGCCCAGAACAATAATTTAACACTTAGCTTAATCTGTTTTCTTCTATTTTATTTCCTCTTCTACTATAATTTTTTCCAATATCTGGATTTATAGTCGAGATTCAAGATTCGAAAGTAAATTGGAAATTCAGATTTGAGATTCAGATTTGTAAAATAGTGGATTCGACCCAAATTTAGTTTCTGTTGTTAACGCCTTAGAATAAATTTAACTTGGGCTCTTGTGATTGAATTTAAGTAGCTGGAATTCTTTCCAGAAAAATAATAACACATAATACACATTAGCACACCAATCATCATCATCATCATGAACTGTTTCAATCTTGTGACCGAGTCAGTTCAGTAAAATGCCTCCATCTTCCTCTATCCTCCATTCTTCCTCTTTTACTCTCGTTCAGTAAACAAAAAATAAGTAAATAAATGTCACAAACATGTAAATTAAGTTGCATATGGTGAGTGTGATTCTCCTATGAAAGAACTAATGCAAACGTTAACATGAATTATTTAAAATGAAATTTATTCTAGTAAAAGGAAAAAGTAGTAAAGTTAATATGTATCCATATAACACAGATATAGCTAATACCAATCATTTATTCGTGCACCAGCAACAAGAAAAAGTGAAGGTTTGAAAAAACTCTTTGCTCTAGACCAGCAGTATTCAACTTCTTTTGTTCATGTAACCGCAAATATGATTTCTCCTCAACTTCGTATCCCCAAAGTTGTTAATGTGTAATGCAAGTTATACACAGTGTATATTCTACATTTGGAATAAAAACGAAGATGTTCTAAGAAGAGTGGGTGAGAAAAGAACCATTTAGGATGCGATTCTTCGGTACAAAGCAAATTGGATCTGGCACATCCTTAGGAGGAACTGTCTTCTGCACGACGTCATAGAAGGAAAGATTGAGGTTAACGAGGAGATTAGGATGAACTAAGATTTAAATATTGGATGACTTGAAGGAGAGAAGTACATTCTGGGATGTGAAAGAGGAGGCAGAGGACAGGGTGCATTGGTGGTCTAGGTTCACTGACAAAAAGAATGGACCTGCCGTGAGACAGAACACCTAGTAATAATAAAATAAATATGGTGCTTCTAGATAACATATACTTACATCCAGTACTCTTGCAGCTAACCCTAAATATGGACCTTATTACTTGGTGGTTTTCATTAAATAATAGATATATGTATACAACTCTACATATCCCTGTAAGATATCTTCGCATACCCTTTGAGGTATGCGAACCCCAGGTTGAATACCACTGTTCTAGCCCAAACACCTAGTCACGATCAAATTAAGCCAAAGTAAAAGATCCGCTTACTCTTAGTTTTCCAAAGTAGTGGGACCATTTCGTACTCGACCATGAAAAACATGGCGCATATAATGAGACCTGCAAGGCTTGCTTTAGGAATGTAGTAAAATGTCCCCGTGAGGAACCCCAAGGCCACCAAGATGAGGAGACCTACAAGTTAAACAGAACTTTTATGAGCGCGAGAGATTGGTGATAAGGTTAGCACACTTCACGTTCAACCAAAGGTTTGATTCTGTTTGGGTACCAACCAACTTGGCTGTTACTATAGTGAGCCTCACTTTAGCTTTAGGTAACTATGATTATATTGTAAATGGTTGCACAAAGGGTGACTTCTTGTCTTCTCTAAAAGGTAGATGATGGTGCATTTCTCTTATCCGCTCTCCTTTTACTTACCATTTAACTCTCTGCACTAATAATATCCTTGTGAAAAAAGCATCAACAACCAAAAGTGACATATTTTGAAAAAATCAAATTAATATTGCCAAATGATTCTAGGGCCAAAAAGGAAAGAGAAATAGAGAAGTTATAGCCTCAGGCTATGAGTATGGGTAAGGGATTATGTATCTGGCTATTTATTGGTGGGCAAGTTCCCAACAATGAGGCTGAAAATTGTTCAAACTTACTCCAAAGTTTTCCAAAATTTGAAAATTTCAAGTAACGTACTCAAAATGTTAGAGTCTTATTGATTAAATTCAAATTTAAGGTTTCATTTTATAGCAAACAATCCATCAATATTTTCTTTTGTCTAATTAAAAGAGTAACTTGTACAGATATTAAAGATTTAATTAAAAATCTAGATTTGAATGATACTTTTATCATTAAAAATTTTAGGTTTGTGTTCAAGCCACTTCTGAGGAGGAATCTTATTATTCTGATGCTATAACTTGAGTCAAAATACATATTGTATGTTTGAGAAAGAAGGATTTAAATACAAGTAATATCTATTTTATTTTTACCGTGTTTCAATAATTTACTCAACTACTCTTATACCTGTGAAAGCCCCGCCCAACTGGGTGCAGACTCCGGACGCATTGTTTACTGCGGTCCGCGTGAATGACCCGGTGACAGGCATGGATCGTACAAACGACCCTAGAATATTGCCAACACCAAGGGCTATCATTTCTTGTGTTGCATCAACCGCTTTTCCCTTTGCTGCAACATATACATGCAAGTCTACGATAGATTCTATCATTGACGAGAGATATAAAGAACGGAAAAAGAGAGTCACAAATATAGAGTCACAAATATTTGGTTCACAAAACCAATAGGAAAAATTGAATAAAATTCGATGATTAAAAATTGGAGAAGAAAGTTATTTTCAAAAAAATTGTCACTCAACAGATAAGAATTCTTAAAAGAGCGTGACTTACTGTGGATTTACAAGTTTTCTGAGAAACAAGAGCAAACCATAAATGTAATCATGTGATGAGCTATAAACCTATCACGAGATTTCAGACTTGCGAAGAGTTTGGAGGAAACAGGATAAAGATTTAATTTAGTTCTTTAAGGTTTAGTCTGTAAGTCTTCATAATGTATTAATAGGTATAAATATTCACTGTGTTTATCTGTACACGTGTAGTTTTGTTTATTTTGCATATTTACACAGGATTAAGTATGTTTTGTATAGTTCTATATAATTTTGTATATTTGAATACATTTTTTTTGTAAATGGAGGAGGGGGGGAAGGGAGTGGTTACCATCTATGTCACACATTGTGGACTATTTGAAATGTGTATCGATAGATGGCACTTCACGCCCACTGAGGTCAGAGATGGAGTGTAGTAGGATAGGTCAGTGATGTACGGATTGTTGAACTGGATAGGGCTGACTCGTGCACCGTACGAGGTAGAACAGTGCCAGACGGAAAACATGTCTTGAGTGGCCAGTGGGCCAGTGTATTAGTGTTTAAGTGTGTTTTATTATTAATTATTATTATTATTATTAGCACCACGTCTTACTACCCGTTCGGGTTATACGCACTTACGCTAATGTGTAATGGTAGGGTGATTGTGAGATGAAATGGAGAACTATAGTTTAACGTGGGATCCAACCACGGTGGAGGCCTGGCATTCCTCACATTCACAAGTTGTGATTAATACATGTCTTGTTAGAGGTGAAGGAAGGGTTTAGTGATCAGATAAATCTGTGACGGGACCAAGGATTTAACCCCAGACCCCCTGCAGAGAAGTCAGACACCTTACCCCTAGACCACCAGGTCACCAAGTGTGTTCTGTTTCATTTGCCCTACAATATTGTAGGCCATTAAAGTTAAATCAATTTACTCATTAATATAATTATGTTGAACCTAACCTCAATGTGTTTTATTTACAAGTGGATTAGGGTTATTTTGTTACAAATAAGGGGGAGGGGGGGGGGGGGGTAGTAACCGAGTATCAAAGCTCCATAAGTGGAATTTTCTCAGTCATCGAGGTGACGTCACGTGTAGTGATGTATTGGTACTACGTTGTGTCGGGCAAATGTACTCACTGATAACAAAAGGGGTACAGGCTACAGGCTGGATGTAAAGTAAAAGTTATTTTTAAATAGTAAGCTGTGATCTTCATTTCATTGTGTTTGTTATTTTTGTTTGGTCCTATCCTTCTTTGCTCTACCTTCATTTATGAATAATTAACAGAAGTACCCGGCGTTTTCTGGGCTAACGCTTTTCTTTGATTCAAACAGACAGAAAAAAAAATCTTCAATTTTATTTTAGGGCTGGGTCGATGCCGATGACCGATTCGATTTATCAATCAATATTGACACAATCAGCCGAGGATGGTCGGTTTTTTATCATGCAGATATTTTACGCCGATAATTCAAAATCTATAAATATATTTCAAATTCTCAAGTCGTGAAAATATAATTCATAGTTCAAACAAAAATATTTAAATAAAGTATCTTGTATGTAGACACAAATTCCTTAATCCTGTGTTAGATATTTTATTTTATAATAAAAAGCCAAACCAGCATTCTAAACAAAATAAACCATTTAATTTAATTTACCTTAAGGCTTATTTCAAATTATGAAATACTTGATAAATATATTAGAGATAAAGATTTTCTCAAGTAACAAAGTTCAACACTATCAAAAACAATAACTTATTAGGTGGGCCAGTATGATTTTATTTGTTGTGGATTTAATAAAAACCCATCATATTATGGTGAGCGATATCAGCTGCATGCGATTACTGAGCGATCCAAGATTCGCTTGATCGATCGCTCTCTGAACACTCCCTGAGAGTTCTTAGAGCGCGTTAAAGCATAATGTTGAAGTACCAATTTACTGCTGTTGTAAATAGTTGTTTAGTTATTTTGTCATTTGACTGAGAATTAATATATTGACCATTACAAAAAATTTAATCAGCATCGATTATAGGAAATAATGACATCAGCAATATCTGCAAAAGGGCTTATTGGCCCAGCCCTATTTTATCTATTATGACACAGTTTTTAATAACTTTATAAAATAAAATCTACTTGAAAATTTAAAAATTCCAGTTTTGAGGTGTACATGTTCGTGCATAGGGGCTGCTGGTTTTAAAGTGCCAGTCCTCTGTGTGCGGTAGGCATCGCACAACGCTCACGACAGACAGATTCTTCATTTCATTAATATAAGATTAAACTTTTGAAGTAGGATAGAAGGGCAAGGCCGACACACTTAACCAGAAAAGTGTAGGCCTTAAAGTTCACAAATAAAAACATAATTATGATATTTTCATGGTACATCAGTCCCTTTGTCAGCAGAAGGGAGTAAAACACAAACTCAACTATGGACGCATCGATAGAGGTAGGTCTTGATCACTATGATATTAAGATACTGAGTATCTAAGTGACCTTGATCAGCCCATGATACTGAGTATCTAGGAGACCATGATCAGCCCATGATACTGAGTATCTAGGAGACCATGGATCAGCCCATGATACTGAGTATCTAGGAGATACCCATGTATCAGCCATGATACTGATGATATCTAAGTGAGTTGATCCGCCCATGATACTGAGTATATAGGAGACCATGATCAGCCCATGATACTGAGTATCTAGGAGGCCATGATCAGCCATGATACTGAGTATCTAAGTGACCATGATCAACCCGTAGTATTGCTGCCGTGGTCCAGTTGGTGTTTAACTCTCTTATGCTGAAGAAGGGCACTGATGTACCCCAAAAATTACATAATTATATCTTTTGTTGTGTTTTAATTGTGAACTTTAGGCCTACAGTTTTCTGCCAAGTGTGAAAGCCTTGCTCCTTTCAATGTTTGATTTAACATAGCCGTTTAGCGCAAATTTTCCTTTACCTTTATCAATATAGATATTAATAATAACTTTGTATTGTTAATTAAAAAATAAAAACTATTTTGTATGGTCTAAAAATATATATCCTTTATGTTTAAATAAAAAAGGGCAAGGGTTTGATTAATTTTATTATTTTCAAAACCATTTGTCAGTTTATCCCTTTGGTTGGCATTGAACATCTATTCTAAACATTTTCTCAAACAACAAAATATAAGATTAAAAAAAAGGCATAGGTATGAAACATTTGTGTATGGAGGAAGAAAGCTAAGATACACAAAACCACAAAACTGACTTACAAAATGATTTCGCAATAGCAACACTTTCCAAAATAGAAATGAGAGGGACAACAGCCACCGATGTGCCCATCTCCTGCACCATGTCGATGAACGTATAGTTGGTGCCGTTGAAACTGCTACTGAAGGGGGGCAGTGCAAATGGGGGCAGCCCCTCAGTGATTTTACCTGAAACAAGTGTACGTAAAGGAGAGGCATTAAACGACTGATATAGAATCCTTGGTGGTGTTCTAGGAGGCCGAAGGCAGGAGTTTAATCCAAGGGTGTGTGAGTTCTCACAATTTGAGTTCAACTCCAATATTTAAGTAAATGGTTCCAATTCGACTTGAAGGTTTTCCAAAAGTTGAAATTTTTGAGTTTTGTTGATTTGATTTAATTTAATTTAAGATATTATTTCAAGGGAAGGCCCAAACTGAGATGGTTGGAGTGAGTTAAGAATAGTGTGAGCAGAAGAAATTTGGGCTGAAACAGGATGGTGAAGGAGAAATAGTGGAGAAAGAAGATGATGATTTCATAATGAATAGTCCCTCCCTCATTCTTTCCTTTTGTCTGATTAAAAAAAATAAAAACTTGTACAAATATAAGAGATTTAATTGAACATTTATATTTATATGACCATTCATATTTTTAACAAAAAAAGAATTAACTTAAGAATGTGAGTTTGTGTTTATAGTTTATGCATGGATATATCACATAAATTCAACTTGAAATACATTTAATTCAAATATTATTCTATGCTACTAAAAACTTGAATAAAACGTGACATTTTCATGTGTATTTGATGTGAACTAAGCTAATAGCGAGAATGCCCACAAACACGCCTAGTTCAATCCCCAGTACTAGGAATGTTTTATTTTAGCAAATCTGATTCATCATTATTTCAACACGTGACGTCAGTTAAAATCGACCCTTATCGCGTTCATTTAATACCTTTTACAGTAATCCATTCAACACTAGGGTTTTTAATGATTTATTATAAGTGGGGATTGATAGGGTGAGTTGAGAGGAAATACATCACCATTAGTGTGGAAAGGGGATGTTAAAACAACACCTAGTGCACCTGGCCAAGATTCCCAACTAAACCATACCGTCCAGCAGTCTATAAGACCCACACCAAAGACTGTGCAGCCACTATCATGGGCCTTTATTTATGCATGTGTTGGCCCACAAAGTGAAGAGTTAAGCTTCCATTTACATGGAGCAATAATTATCAACTAAAAGAGTTTTTCTCATCATACTTATTAATCAAGGGTGTCTACTCAATTTTTAAGGGGGAGGGAACAAAAAAATAAAATCCTGAGAAATCCAGGCTTGAAAAATCCTATATTTTTAACCATAATTCCATCGTGATTAAAACGTACCTGTACTATACTTGGCATTTGAATGAATATCTTAATCTTGGTTAATTTTTATTCCTTAAAAGCATTAGATCTAAGTAAAATATTAAAAAAAAAGTGCAATCTGTTTTTAAATTATAGTTGTAAAAATCGTTAAAAACTTATAAATTTATTTTTCTAATACTTTCATATGTTTATTAAAAATGCAATATAATTTATATTCTAATACCTATTTTGACAATTTTAAATGGCTTTTTGTTAAATTTTAGATAGGCAGAGAATATATGTTTATCAGGGCTTATATTTTCCTATCTTGGTTTTCTTAAAAATTCATAAATGTGTTTCTTAAAATAAGCCCAATGTAAAATTGAAATACAAATTCAGTTTGTGTGTTAGTGAACTGACTATCCTTGTCACATGTCCCTATTTCATTTAGCCTTAACTGTCTTGCTTGTAGGATCCTGTCTATGCATGTTGCAAATGTTTTTGTTTACGTCGTCGTCATTGCCGCTGCCAATGTGAAATATTTCCACCATGTGGCCGGGACAGTTTAGTAAACTGCCTCCAACTTCTTCTATCCTTCCATCATTCTTCTTCCTTTAATCACTTCCATTCTTCTCCTCTCACTTGCACACTGTATCTGCTCCTTCATTTTTTTTTTTACCTCCCTTGTGTTTTTTTTTCCTATACACTTAATTTACATAATTATCTTTGGCAGCCTCCTCTTCTCCATTCTCATTACATGACCATACCATCTCAGCCTTGCCTCCTCTACTATCTCATATACTCCAACATCCTCATTACATGCCCATACCATCTCAGTCTTGCTTCCTCTACTATCTCATGTACTCCAACATCCTCATTACATGACCATACCATCTAAGTCTTGCTTCCTATACTATCTCATGTACTCCAACATCCTCATTACATGCCCATACCATCTAAGTCTTGCTTCCTCTACTATCTCATGTACTCCAACATCCTCATTACATGCCCATACCATCTCAGTCTTGCTTCCTCTACTATCTCATGTACTCCAACATCCTCATTACATGACCATACCATCTAAGTCTTGCTTCCTATACTATCTCATGTACTCCAACATCCTCATTACATGCCCATACCATCTAAGTCTTGCTTCCTCTACTATCTCATGTACTCCAACATCCTCATTACATGCCATACCATCTCAGTCTTGCTTCCTCTACTATCTCATGTACTCCAACATCCTCATTACATGACCATACCATCTAAGTCTTGCTTCCTATACTATCTCATGTACTCCAACATCCTCATTACATGCCCATACCATCTCAGTCTTGCTTCCTCTACTATCTCATGTACCCCAACTTTCCTAGGTAACTTTATTCCTAATAGTGTTTCTCCTCGTAACAGATAATATGCTCCTCACAAGCTTAATTCCCATGGCCTCCACTTTCCCGGTATCTTTTATATATTCAATGTCCATGTTTTAGCTACATATTTGACAATGGGTAAAAGAACTTGGTATATTTTTCAATATGTTCATGCATTGAATTGTACATGTTGCCTATAGTTTTTTTTATGTTTTTCTAATGTTTCATAATAATTATCTATGACAATAGAAGCTAAGTAATGCCATCCAGTTTTTAAATGCATGTTGGATACTCGAAAAATTCGCTGCATCATCCCGAAATTCCCTTATTTTTCGCCAAGAGAATGCTATGTTTTATAGTCGAGTAGCCAACTTTAATCTTAAACAAAAAAAGGTCTATATTAAATTATTATTATTATTATTATTATTATTTATTTAGCACCGCGTCTTACTACCCATTCGGGTTATACGCTTTGAGTACTAATTACGCTAATGGATTAGGAATTGGGAAGGTTGAATTAGAGGAAGTGAACCCCCATTTGCGTGGAGGGAGAGTGGAAAACAATTTAGGAAACACCACCCCCAGTTCACCCGACCAAAATTCGAACCTCGATCTCCTCATCCTCGGCAGTCGAGCTCAACACGACTAGCACGTTAGCCAACTTTGCCACCGAGGCGGGTTTCTATATTAAACAAAGGTAAGCTATACCAACCTGTAAGTTTGAAAGGAGTATGACCCCTACTATCCAAGATATAAGCCGCCAATGCCCCGAGAACAACTACAATAGCATTCCTCGCGACGCAGATTATCCACAAGGTTCGACTCAACACCCTTTGCCATGCACTCAGTTCTGACATATTTCTACCTTTATAAACATCTTTTAAGTTCTGGAAAATAAAACATTTGAATGAATAAAATCATAGTTTTTTTGAAACGTGGCAATACATTATCTAAAGTACAAAACCACGACAACAACCAGCGTATTTACTCACAAATAAGAAGAAGACTGCTGACGTACCCCGAAATGTTCATAATTATGTGTTTTGTTGTGTTATAATTGTGAACTATGAGGCCTATAGATTTCTGGTAAGTGTCTAGGCTGACCCTTCTATCCTTTCAATGTTTAATTTAATAAGACACTTCCTAATTTTTGAAGAGCAAAAATTTTTTTTATGAATATTTTGCTTTACCTATTGGACCCAACTTTCCCTTTTCAACTAAATATTACGTTAGATTTCTGTAGCATGTAAATCTAAGGAAATATCAGGTTTTTTTCTGTTCAGACTTTTAAAGCTGAATTTCTTGTACCAGCATCTGCTGAAAGTTTGAGTGTTAACTGGTTGGTTATATAGATTATACCTGCGATTTTCAACCTTTTTCAACTCACGACACCCTGAAGAGGGTGCTAAAATTGTCAAGGCACTTCATGAATTTCTTTTTTAAGGAACAATTTTATCATTTAAAATAATAAGTATTATGATTGTTTAAAATCTATATACCTGAAATTCTAATAATTTGTTATTATTAAAAATAATTTTTCTCCCATTTAAAAAGAGTTATTTTTACCCCTAATTTTTTTCTCTTCTTTTGAGTCTTTCTTTAAACTCTCTTAACACATCTGATGATCCTTCATGGTACATTAATTTTCCACGGCACATTAGTTGAAAAAGCCTAAATTAGACAGTATATTTAAATAACGGAAAACATGTTGATAATTTTAAGAGTCCATAGTTGTATTTTTTTCCAAACTGCAGTGATAAAATGCTGTTTTGTAATTTATTTTAGAACTTTTTGTAGGTTTATCGATTATTTGATACTTTTATCACCTACTCATTTTTAGGATAAAACACAAACTCAATTTTTTAACATTAAGAAACAGCTAAAACATGGATCTTAAATGTGAGTAATACCATACGCTTACAGTCAAGGTTTTCTTTATTATAGTTCTTGAAATTAAAAACTAAGAAAACAATTTTTTTTCCCCAATTCTTACCTTAGTCAACAGCAGAACACAATGGTGCTCATACCCAGTACACTATCCCAAAGTCTTGTTTCATGAAGATGTTTAACCAGGTTGACGCAAGCACCGATAAAGTCGTTGGAGCTACCTCCGAAACCAAATAAACCCTTCAATTGTGACGAAGCTATCGTGATCGCGGCGGCTGACGTGAAGCCCACAGTTACAGGCATTGAAATGAAATCCACCAGAAAACCTGTTTAAAATGTCGGAGATGTTGTGTGAGTAAATTCACAGCTACGAATATTTGAAAGAGAAAAAATCAGTAAATAAAAAGGATGATCACTATGAATCAACTAATCTTTAAGGAGTATGAAGGTTCAAGATTTTAAAAAAAAGTTTTTTCTTCTTCAAATATTGAATTGGAATTTGGTTTGGTTTAAGATAATTATAGGACCAGCTTGATAACCAGACCTCGAACCCCTAGAACAGAAATTCTCAGTCATGTGCCATGGCACTTACGGGTGTCACAAGATCAGCAAGGAGTGCCGTGAGATTTTGAAGAGAAAAAATGCTAAGGAAATTAAAAAAAAAAAAAAATATTAGTACATATAGTGAAAAGAAATAAATGGAAGCAAATTTTGTCTTTCAGGTTGGCCATACACCAAATGCACATTTTGTTTCAGGACAAAACATGTTGTCGCAGCATGTTGCAGATGTCTCGACTGCCATAACATTCAATGAAGCGCCATGAACTGCTTGCGACATTGTTGCAGGCACCTCGTGGTGCCTTAACACAAAAGGCAATGCTCCTTTCATCTATGTCTCGCAACAAAACATGAAAGACATTTTGAACTGTTCATGCGCCAGATCGCGAATAACATATGGATTTTCGGCATTGTTATTATTTAGATTATTTTGAAAAACTGAGTCCAACTACAAAGCTATTTGTATCTTTTATGATTTATTAGGTGAACCCAATATTCTTTTTCTGGATGCAAGTCAAAAAGCTGTGTGAAATGTCATAAAAGAATGGCTACGTCTACTTCCTCATTAGCAATCATAGTCATCCAAATGCATAAGTTCACTAATTTAAAAAAAAAACAACTAAACACTGCACTCACTCTTATATGGCTCACTTACAAATGGTGGGAAATTGAACAATTGTAGCTTGTTGCAAGTCAAAATGTCTCAGACGTCTACCACCAAATGCAACGTGATGTGATATTTTTTCTTGAAACAAATTGTCACGAGTCATATGTTGCATTTGGTGTGTGGCCAGCCTTAGAGTTTCTCTAAATTGCACGTGCCACGGCACCCGATGCGAGATAGCAATCTAAATTTCTATTTCACTCTAAGTCTTGAAGATGGTTTGTATGTTGCGTTGACAAACATTTGGCCAAATATTAAACTTTGTGTTCTAATCATCAATTGCAAGATAATTATTATTATTATTATTATTATGGTTTAAATTAGGAGAAATAGCCAAAACACTTACCTTGGTGATACTGGAGTAGAATCTGTTTAGATAGAACATTAAAAAACACACAAACACATTTTTAAGGACAAGCTTTCACTGTCACATACAGCTTCATCAGGTCACAAGAGTAGTCTGATGCTCTTGGTTTAACTGCAAGGTTAACTGTCCAGAGCTTACTGTTTTTCAGTTATGATATCAGTGTATAGATGGCAGCACTATGAATAAATAGATAGATAGTAAAACTAAAAATTGTGTTATATGCTGTATTATTATTGTGACATTGAATGTAATAAAAAGTGTGCTGGTAGGAAGGAAAGTCAACCTTGCAGTCAGCCTCAATACTTGTTTATATTCTCGTCTCGAGATTGTCTCAAATTGAAAGAATGGTTTTCGCACATCCACAGTTTATAATGTTTAACATGATAATCTGATATATCACTTTGAATAAAAAATATAAAATGTGAAAAACAAAACAGAACAAGAGTGCCATGAGATTCTAATTTCCTTCACAAAGGTTCTGGGAGCCTAGAAAAGGTTAAGAATAACCACCCTAGAATGTTTTTTTACTATTTAACTGTGCATAAAAAAAATGTTATAATAAATGGAATGTAAAACAAATGTTAAAATTTAGTTACTATTTCTGTACGAACTTACAAATTAATGCAGTAAAGTAAACCTTTTCAGGGCCGGTCTTATGAATACCAGATAAATATTGCTATCGGGAGGTTAAAGTTAGCGACCAGATAAAGGTTATCAGCCACTTTAATATTTTACATATATTATGAACTGAATTTATCTGCCAGATAGCTATCTCTAGGATAAATATATTTTTATGCAGAAAATGCAAGGTTGGTATTGTTTTTACTAGTGTGCACATACGTATAAGCCCTGATGCTAGCGCCTCAACCTAGCAAATGGTGAGAACGCTCAATATTTGTTAAATTATGGCGGCTTAACAAGTTTGAGTAAACAGATGGCGTCATGTGGGCGCAGAAGATAAGTTGTCTTGCAAGTACTAATTTAGGTGTCTGCCAAAATGTGGGCAATAGTTTGGTACAACGTATACGAAATTTAATTTATTTGTACTCATATTTAAATAATTTGTTCTTACATAACCATAACTCTACAAATAGCTTGTCAGTTTATATAAAAGTGTGAATTAAATGTTATAACTTTATATAGTTAGAGCCCGTGCCTGTGCTTACTAAACACGCAAATCAAGATTTTAACCTGAAAACAGATTCTGATAAGTGAAACCTCAGAAAAACAATGTGTCACTATGGCAACACCAATTTTAACTTTCAGATAAAAGTTATCAGGTACTTAAACCTCCCGATAAAAATGTGATGGATAAATAAATTTTATCTGGAGGATAAATACTATATGGCGGTTATAAGACGAACTTATAACATATCGACCATATAACAATATTTAACGGCCGGATTCATATATATCCAGGAGTCATAAGACTGGCCCTAAGTAGACCAATTTTTGTAAGATTGAACATCAAATTCAAGATTCGTCGATAAAAT
This sequence comes from Timema cristinae, assembly GCA_039000515.1. Classification (NCBI taxonomy): domain Eukaryota; kingdom Metazoa; phylum Arthropoda; class Insecta; order Phasmatodea; family Timematidae; genus Timema; species Timema cristinae. Next base: position 112,979,441 of record JBCFYV010000012.1, on the reverse strand, counting down.
GAAGATTTGTATTCATAATATAGTGGATCTGTCCCATCTCTTGTAAATATATTCAAAAAAATAGAAAATATTAGTAATATTGATTGATTTAATAAAATCACACTAAATAGACCCTAACCTTGTTTACTCTTACTAGTTCAAGTACTTGAAAATAAGCCGAGTTACTTAAAATATCCGCTTTTCTGCTTCAAGTGAAAGGAGAAGAATGAGGTCATTAAAGGAGGAAGAAGGTGGAAGGATAAAGGAAACATTTTAATAAACTGACACAGCCCCAGGTTGGAAACAGTTGATGATGACAATGATGATGATAAATATTATTAGTCATTTAATTTTTGTTTTGAGTATATGTAAATTTACCAAATTGAGTTTTCATACCTAATATAATTGTGGCCCTTGGTGGGAAGTGATTGAGAGCCACTGATCTAGAGGAAACATGTCAACCCATCCTACGTGGTTAGTCAGAACTGGTAGCCGCAAGTTATAATATCTTTACAATGTATCAAATTGTTTGTTTAAATTAATAAGACTCACCCATTCTAAACAAACCGAGTAAAAATATGATGCACCCCGAGAGGAATGCGAGCAGCACCGCAAAGTCTGGACCGTGACTGATAACAAATGTTTGAGTCATGAGAGCCAAGATGGCGGTGGGTCCGATGGTTATATCTTTACAACTTCCCAGCAACACATAGGTAAATGGGCCCATAAACGCTGCGTACAAGCCATACTGTAACACATACACCACCCCTGGGTCAGTCATGAGGACTACCTGGCTGGTTCTAAACCATAATCAACACATATAATACAACATACATAGATAGATACCTAAACATGCCATTCCCTTACAGAGTGAGCAAGAAAATGTGCTTATAGCTCAAAAACCACTCCATACTTAGTCCATCCTCACTAACTTTCTCCACACTTCCCTATTCTTGCACACTCCCTTCACTTCAACAAAAGCCATACACCGAGTTATACATTTTCTTTTATTCTTAAAACTCTTTGATGTTTCTCTTTGTAACACATTCATCTACAACATTTAGACACATCTTAAATGGCCTTCCATTCATTTGATCCACACACCATTACTCTATCAACATGCCCAAACCACGGTACAACGCTTCTTTCACATTGACTTATTTGACTCTCTTTCAAACCGAACTCCTTCAGCACCCATTCATTACTGACTGTCCATGAGTTTTTACACATACATTTGCTAGATGTCTTTTATTTAACCTATTTTTTGTATTTTTAAATTTTTTAGGATTCAAATTTAAATTTAAAAGCCAACCAATGTTAGATTCATATTCGAGAAAAATAGAATTTGAACCTTCATCATAAATTTTGTATCTGGTTTCGGTATAATGTTTATATAATAGGCCTATTTTGTATAGATGGGTCAGATCATCTATTTTACAAATCCGAATCTTCATATAACGTTCAAATCCCAAATTCCAAATCTTGTGTAAGAATTTTAGACAAAAGAAGTAGCCCAGATTGGAATATAATAGAATAATAAGTCATTTTTTGCTAGAATCCATTCACTATTACAATTATATATTCAGTGTTAAATTAATGGTCTGGGGTTTGGTTAGTAAGTTTTCTTATTATTATGCTGATGCTAAACCACCAATTAACAGTGTTAAAACTCTGAAACAAAATTCTAACTCAAAATCTAACTTAACTTTATTAAGTTTTTTTCTAATCTTGAATCTGATATTTGCTAAAATCCTCACATTTCCTGAGGATTTGAATGTGCCAACCTTATTCCTGATTTTTAACATTGTTTGTATTGAGGATGCGGTTGGTGTGCAAACGAACAATGTGAGTGTGAGAGTGTGTGAACGCAGATGATGCCATATGATATATGGCTGAGAATGAAAGTGACTTGCAAAATGCGTTAAATCTCTTAAATCTGGTGACAGGTAGAATAGATCTTTGTATAAATGTCTTCAAAACTAAGGTGATAGTTTTTGATAAGAATGGATAAGGAAATAATTGTCAGCTTAGTCTGAATATAAAACTGTAACCACAAATGAATTATTTTGTGTTTCTGTGAAGAATGTTCTGTAAAAATGGAAGGATTGATGGTGAAATCGACGGACGGGTGAATACATATCGGAGAGTAGTTAGATGTAGGCCTATGTGAACTATTACCAAGAAAGAGATAAAGATGTTGATATATAAAAGTGTGTTTAACACCAACATTGGTGTGTGGAAATGAAGCGTGGGTTTGTTAGGAGAAACACAAGAACAAGGTGAATGCGGTTGGAATGAGATATCTAAGAAATGTACGTGGAAAAACTCATATGGACAGAGTCAGTAATGAATGGGTGCTGAAGTAGTGCGCTTTGAGAAGAGTCTAATAAGTCAATGTGAAGAGTCTTACATTGGTTTAGGCATGTTGAGAGGATGAGTGTGGATCGAGTGATGAAACAAATATATGAAGATAGAGTGTTGTGTGGCTCAAAGGAAGGGGTAGGCCATGTAAGACGTGGTTAAATATTGTAGAGTATGTGCTAAGAAAAAAAAAAAAAAAACAGTATTGTGTGTGTGGAAGAGAGACACCTTAAGAGTCTTAAGAATAAAAGAGCATGTATGACTTGGTGTATGGATGTTGTTTAAGCGAAGAGAGTATGCAAGGATAGAGAAGTGTGGAGGAAGTTAGTGATGATTAATTAAGAACAGAGTTGTTGTTTTTTTAGCTAGGCTTATATGTACAATTTTTTGCCTACACTGTAAGAGAACAGCGTGATTAGGTATGTATGTAAATAAAAAGGAAATAAAACTCTTTCGGTGTAGAAAATTAGCATTACACACACATATATCATGATAAAGATTGTATTTACAATAAGAACCGATTTTTATGTCTAGGCCTATATGTCATATTTATTAGGGTGTATGTCGTGTTGCGCTCGACTGCTGAGGACGGGAAGATCGAGGTTTGAATCTCGGTCGGGTGAACTGGGAGTGGTTTTTCCTAAATGGTTTTCCCCTCTCCCTCCACTCAAATGCGGGTTCCCTTCCTCTAAAATCATCTTTCCCGGTTCCTAACCCATTAGCGTAAAAGCGTATAACCCGAACGGGTAGTAAGACGCGGTGCTAAGTATTATATTATTATATTATATATTAGGGTGTAGAGAAAAAAGAGGACACATACCTACTCCTGGCATTGGCAACTCAAAAGTTCATTGCTGCGCTTACCAAAGTATTCCAATTATCCCTCCCTGTCTTGAGCTAGTTCTATCCAGTCCACCTCATTACATCCTGTCTCTTTCAGGTACACTCTAATGTTATCTTCCCATCTGCGTCTAGATCTTCCCAATGGGTTTGCCAGTTAATACTCTGAACACGACTCTCGATTCTCCCATTCATGTCCTGCTCACCGTAATCTATGAGACTTGATTATATTTACAATCTCCTTTTATGAGTACAGGGTATGTAATTCATCATTATGTAACTCCTCTACTCCCCAGTCATCCCATTTTTGACAAAATATTTTCCTAAGCACCTTGTTCACAAACATCCTAAATTTCTTTCCACCACATTCTTGAGCGAATTAGTTACTTTTTATAATTCATACTTATTTTGTGATTTTATTTAATTTTTTTGGTTAAATGTAGGTAAAATGTCATGTTTTCCCAAATACATTGATCTATATGATAGTGCATAAATAAATGTAATTTCAAATCAAAGCCATTGAATATAAATTTGAGATATTTATTGCAGATTCTTTTTCAATCTTGGATCTCTTAGTTTAAAGTTTGTAGGAATCAAAAATTTGAGATTTCCAATGACCATCTAATTTACTAACTTGAGGTTGAAGTCCTGCAACCACTGCGTAAGCTATCCCTTGAGGGATGGCGGTGAGTCCAACCGTCAAACCTGCGATCACATCATGTATTATGTTCTTCTTATTGTACCCTCGCATCCATTTGACGGCAGGTATTGTCTTCTCGAGGAATGATCTGCTACACATTGTCTTGTCATCCCCTCGGAAAAGTGACGAGATAAAACTTGTCCAAGAAGGAGGTTCCGAAGAGTAATTTGTCTTTTGACCTGTAAACAAATCAATATTAAAGATAAGGTACAATGTAGAATGGTTACTCAGTGATTCTAAAAATGTGAGATTTTGTTATATAGTCTTGTTCAAAAAAGAGTGTCTTTATAAAGATTATTTATTTTTATAAAAACATTTAGAGGTGTGCGAAGTCCACTTTTTCAATTCGAAGAAAAGTTGAATCAAATAATATGAAATACTCCTGAAACTGAATCAAAAATCATATATTTAAAAAAAGTTTAATGTTGGATATAAATATTATAAGCTACTTTGTATGACTATGTAAATTTAGTTATTAAATATGATTTACAAAATGCTATAATTCAAATCTATTTTGTTTTAAAATGATAAATTAAGTTAGTATATCACAAAAGATAATTTAATTATTTTAGTCCTTTTTTATGTGGACACCAATTTGTGATGGAATTAACAGCATAAAATGAAGATAATAAGCATAAATATGTATTTTGAAATACTTTTTTTTGGTGAAGTTTCTAGTTTTCAAATTCGAAATTTTACTTTCAAATCGAGGTCAAAGTGAAAGAATTCACAGAGCCAAGCCGAAGTTTCGCAAACCCCTAAAAATATTACAAATATGTTGTGCAAAGTAGTGGTACTTAGATGACAATAGTCTAACCTTAGTTTTTAATTATATTCTACATTATGTATTTAAGGATACTATTATCAAACTGTAGGTCTATTTGCTGCACCTAAACATAGGGTCTTGTAAAAAGAGAACAAATGGTGAATGATGTTGGGTGTGCAGTTATCATGTGCGTAGGAATGGGGCTTAAGGGCAAAATACCCACTAAACTTCCTAAAAATTGAGCTTTATTTTATTTTTACAACACTTAAAAATCTAAGCCCAAATGTAGACCTACATATACCTACTAGACTAACACAAGTGGTTTTATTCATGATCCATTATGATATGACATCATCTTATATTTTGAAAGTCAACCAGTAATTATTTAGTGAATAATGATTGAGATTCTAATTTATTAATGAATGGAAAGGAAGCAATGTTAGATCAATTCAGACAATTACCGTAATGAAAGTTGAGTTAGATAAGTACCTAAAAATAATAATAATAATATTTAACTTCTTGTGGATGTATTAGTTCAGATATTTATTTATATTTCTAGTATGGATTTAATTCCATCAGAGTTAATAAAGGGAGGTGGTTACTAATAGAAATTAATAAATTGCTATGTTTCACACGGAACTATGAGGTATTATCACTATAATGGAAGATATTATAAACCCATTTTCAAAAAGTAAGATAAAACAGATCGTAATAATTATGGAGTTATCTCATTATTACACAAACATGCTATAAAATTGTATTTAATGAGATTGATGCCCTACACAGAGGAAATAATTGGGAATACTCAGTAGGCCCCATGGATTTCAACGAAATAGATCAATAATGGATCTGATTTTTACTATTCAACAAATATTAGAAAAAAAAGTGATAATACAACATGAAAGTTCATCAATAATCATTTTATTTATTTTAAAAAGGTCTATTATTCAGTTAAAAGAAACAAATTATGTGAAATTTTTCTTAAGTTTGGGCCAAGTTACCAGAAAACTTGTGAATCTTACTGAGGTATGTGTGACTTATACACGTGGCAGGGTACAGGATTGATGTCCCTTATCTTTTTTTTTATTTAGTTAGCACCGCGTCTTACTACCCGTTCGGGTTATACGCTTTAAGTACTAATTACGCTAATGGATTAGGAATTGGGAAGGTTGAATTAGAGGAAGCGAACCCACATTTGTGTGGAGGAAGAGTGGAAAACAATTTAGGAAAAACCCCCCCAATTCACCCGACCGAGATTCGAACCTCGATCTCCCCATCCTCAGCAGTAGAGCTCAACATGACAAGCGCATTAGCCAACTATGCCACCGAGGCGGCTGATGTCCCTTATCAGATTCTTTTGAAATACAGAATGCGTTGAAACAAGGAGATGCACTTTCCATATTACGGTACTTTTTAATCTAGCTTTAGACTATGCTATTAGAGTAATGCAATATAATATGTAAGGCTTGACCTTAAACGATACATTGCGGCTATTAGGATATCAGATGAATAGCTTTGTTAGGCAATAGTAAGCAGGTTATTGACAGTTTATGCAGACATTTTACTAGCTACCAGTTATGAAATTAGTTTAGAAGTGAATGCTCTAGCTCAAGATAGGAATGGGTGGTATACTTTTTTTTAAGTGTGGCGATAAACTTTCATGTTCCAATGCCAGAGGTAATAATACCTCACATTTTTGTTCGCAACGTCAGAGAGTAATAATTCCTCACATTTTTGTAAGGGTTACGAAATATAAATATAAATAAAAAAACTTAAATATAAATTTTGTGATTTTAATTGGGCTTCATCCCCGAAAAGGGTCCTCCAATTCATTCGAGAGGACGCCACAAGTCCATTTTGGCATTACTCTCTCCCCTTCCCTAAAAAACAAACTGAAAACGTCCCAACGCTCTTGGAGGTTGCCTTATCTGACATGTAATTCTACTGTCATAAGTCAATAAGAAAGATGTCATTGGTTATAATAAAAATACAATGGCTTACTTTAGAATCAAAAGTGTAGGACTACCCCTTTGGATTTGAGGTGCATGAAAAAAAAATAGATCAACATTTTTTAAATGTTGCAGGTGTTATGTTCTCAAACTACTTAAATATCACGTATTTTATTATCCAGAAAATGTATAAAAGTAAATAATCAGTGGTTACATAATCCATAGATAATGTATGAAATTAAATAATCTGTGGTTACATAATCCATAGATAAGGTTAGGTACAGTATAGAGGTCGGTACTGCTAATGTATCAAAAAAAACACAGTTTTCAGCGCTAGAGATAGCGGTGGTTGAATGAAGAACTAAGCAAAACAATGTCACCAAATTTAAATGTAGTGTAGGAATTATTTGGTTTCAAGTGCAGCCAGCCAGAATTAAAAGACTAGACTCCCTATCAATGACAGCTCAGTGTAAGACTAAATATGACCATTCGCTTACCGATGCAGATTTACTTTATGGAAAACAAACATATCTTTTGTACCTCCACTGTAACTTCGATGTCGTAGCTAAAAGTCAATTTGGCTAAAAAAAAATTAGTGATGTTTGACTTATTTTCACGGCTTTAACATAACTAGTCCTACATTATGCAGCAATATTACTCATTATATGTCAAAGCAATAAGATAAAAACCAACATAACAATTTTTATAAACACTAAGCTCTATTTAAAAATAAGGATAGGGAAGTTAAAATAAAGACTAGGCTTTTTAGTCTATATTTTTTCAGATGATAATTACTGTACATACCTAATCACGCCGTTCCCTTGCGAGGTAGGCAAGAATCTATGCATAGATCAATAGCTCTTTTATATAATGCCATCATTGCCTCTTTAATTTGCAATAGTCTACATACACCCAACTACTTTCTATTCAACGTCTATCGAGTTCACCATCCATCCTTCCACTTTTACAGAACATTCTCCCAAGATACACAAAATAATTCACTTGTAACAGTTTTCATATTTATACTCCCATTTGGGAAAATGCCAGATCTACCACAGATCTGGCCAGATGATTTTTCCACATGGATAAGTTGACAATCATTTCCTGATCCATCCTTACCAAAAACTAATACCTTAGTTTTGGAAACATTTTACGAGGATCCATTCTGTCTGTCGCCACACTCATACAATTTAATGCATTCTGCATGTCACTTTCATTCTCAACTATTAATACGGCAAATCTGTATATAAAAGGACTATCACATTCACATTGTTTATTTGTACTCCAACTGCGTCCTCACAAGCATCCCTCATACACTGATCCATTAATATTTTAAAATATGGAGACATAACACAACCTTGTCTAACACCCTGTTCGATGTAAAACCATTCGCTCAGCGCTCCAACCACCCTTCAGATCGTAATTTTACATAAACGCACAATGTAGCAAAAACTTTTTTAATTTGTCTTGTCTTCATACCAATATTTTATAGTCATCATTCAGTGGCATAAAAGATGTATACTTTTGTCCCTACAATGTTCTCGAGTCTAAATAAATAATTTAAAAAGAAGTAGTAGATTTCAATATTTTCTACAAATGTTGTTTGAGGGCATATCCAAATATCAAAATTATATAGTGTCTTCCTTAAAATAAACATCCAAATCAATGGGAAAATATTCACGCACCTTTGTGCAAGTGGACTTGTCTGTGTTTCCAATTGTAAGGAGGTAGGGGTTCTAACACAAGTGCTGTTGTACTGAAGTGATTTTACATCGAGTGAACAATACCAGACACCCGAAGACTGCCGACATGTCTTACTACATTCAGGAACCTTTTGAAGTTAGTCCAATGAAAATCTTAAATTCATAAGCTGAGAAAAGTTGAGGTGGACGTAATTGTAATCAACCTAAATGCTAACCAGACGCCGTACTTAACTAAAATACCTTGACTATTTCCCAGTTTTCGTTGTACTATCGGAACGATAAAGCTCTCCCGAGTTGAAGGTGGCTGCGTTATCTGACAGCTCGCTATCTTAATTGATCATTCATATATGTATCTGACGATCTACGCACGTACATCACAGACTCCGCCTTAAAACTATGATGAAAGAATTACAGTGGGCTACAGCCAAGTAAGAAACAGACTCTCAACCTTACGGGGGTTTTGCTGTTCTCCTTTTGCCAGCTTGAGTCCTTAAACATTGGACCTCGCTAGTGCCGCTGCTGGGTGATGATAGGACTAACCGCAGCGATCATAGCGGTGAAAGAATCAAGCTGACATAAAGAGTGCAACCATTTTAACCTGGAGGTTGTGTGTCTGGATATTTTATTTGTCTGTGCCTAGGGCATGGGCCACTGCTGGATACTTCAGAATTCAGATCATAGAAAAGGGATAAGATTCAGATGTATGAGCATTGGCGTACCAAGCCAAAGTTTCAGGTGTATATTCCAAAGTAGAGGTGTCATTTTTCAATTTAAGAAGTACAATCTATATAATATATTTGTAAAATAAATGTATGCACTTGACGTGTAAATCACGCGAGATCTAATGCTAATGTAACTTAATAAAGTCACAGAAAGTTTGTGTGGCACTCACCCATACGGCCGATGTCACTAATTCTCTAATCTCGTCTCGGTTCTGACACAGGGTCTGTTGTAAATAGATTAAAGTATTATCAGTCTCTGTGTGCACTGTCGTGAGGGATTGAACCGCTATTATAACATCGTCCAGTCCTTTTGACTGCAACTTCGCCACTGGTGCAAACATGTCTAATCTTAAACTAACTCTAACAATCATCTTGTGTCCACAGAAGGGATGACCTCAAGGACTCTGTCAAAACAAACAAAGATAAGTTTTCTGATCATGCTCAACAAATAATATTGGTAATTAGGTCTTACCCACTTCCAGTAGCGGCTCGTAGCTAAAATTAGTGGGGGTACTGCTAACAAGAGAAGCAAAACAGTGCATTTTTTACTTCACAGCCGCAAAGCCAACTTTTCCGTTGGTACCATTCAAAATTAAAGCTACGAATATATTTCTTGTTCTTGCTTTTGCCTGGCTGAGATATTAGAATATCTGATGTTGAACGACCTCTTTTCTTAACTGTAACTTTCTCATGGAGAGATAGCTGTGAAAACTTAAGCTGTTGAAGTTCACTTACAGACACAGAACTTATTTCTTGAGGATGCAAGGCCATGGTTAAAGTTTTCTGTTAAATAAAAGAAACGAAAAAAAAAAATCAAATAGAATAGCTGGAAGCAGTATAATAATCTAATTCTACACTCTTATACACTATCACATTCAAGAATATGGTACACGGTTTTTAAGCACAACACACGCTGAGTATAAAAAGCTTCCTTCCAGCATCACGCCAGAGCCGGCACTGTGAGAGCAACAGTGCTCTCTCTACCTGGCAGTCCCAACTTCCTCCCCTCCTATTTGTGCATGCGCATAACAGGTAAACACCACTTCGCTGGCACTGTGAAGCGCACAGTTCCATACAATGATGTTTGTATATTTTTCATAAACTGGGGGTTGGCTACTAAAGTATTGATATTAATCTTAAGGAATATATATTGTACTACAAAAATAAAGAAATAATTAAAGAAAAAAGAACTCATTATATTAAATGCTATCGATAATATCAAATGGAAATAGGGGATGCTACAGTTCCGCATTGCCTGTACACGAGCCGCCACTGCTTGCTTCGGTGGCCACATGGCCTGAGGAAGGCGTCTCTCTCGCAATAGACCGTATTACCAATGACGGGGAGATTGAGGTTTAAATCTTTGTCGGCTGTATTGTGGTTGCTCCTAAATGGTTTTGCCACTTTTCCTCCACGAAAATGTGGTTACACTTCCTCTAAATTCAATTATTCTCGACCCTAGCACATTAGCGGTAGTTATTAGTACATATGTGTAGAACCCGAACGCGAGTGAATCGAGATTAAGAATGTTTTTAGCACCGCTTCTTACTATCCTTTCAGGCTATTGAGTTATGTACTAATTACGATAGTGTTTTAAGGGGCTAGGAAACTTATATTTATAGGAAGTGTACCCGCACTTGCGTGGAGGGAGAGTGAAAACACACTTTGGAAAAACCACTCTCAATACACCCGACCGAGATTACGAGACTTGATCTCCCCGCCTTCGGCAGTCTAGTCTACTTCGATAGTAGCGCGTTAGAACACATGGACACCGGATCGGTCAACACAAATATTCAACAACTGTTGATATCACCATGGGGAGAAAATTAATTTTTGTATCTGAGAAATATTTGAGATATTTTTATGAAAAACTGTGTTTGCTATAAAAATAGTAGAAACATTATTATTATTATCACCGCGTCTTCCTAACCGTTCGGGTTATAAGCACTTACGCTAATGTGTAATGGTAGGGTGATTGTGAGATGAAATGGATGACCTACAGTTTAACGTGGAATCCGAACCACGGTGGAGGTCTGAAACTCACAACGTTCACAATACACGTCTTGTCAGAGGTGAAGGAAGGGTTTGGCAATCAGATAAATCTGTTCCGGGACCGAGGATTGAACCCCGGACCCTAACACAGAAGTCCGACACCTTACCCCTAGATCACCAGGTCACCAATAGTAAAAACAATTAATCTTTCTAGCACCCCCTTCTATTCTACTTTAAACCACCCTAATTGCTTCTGGAGACCAGATGCTAATGGATTTAAGCTCGCGCTTAAGTGCTCGCTAATGGATTGAAGTGTTCTTGGGGTAACTGAGGGGGTGAGGGGGGGGTATAAAGAGACTGCCACTTAAGAGTGTCCCTCTATTATTAGGGGCGCAAGGGGAACGTATTGAAATCTTATTGGTAAACGTGTTCTTCCCTGGTGAAGACTATAAAACCCTGGTCTACCTAAATACTCGTGATCACTTTAGTTTTTCCTGCCATCCTGTGAGTGAGAGCCTGTTTTTCGAGTGTAGAGTCAAGACATAGCTCGTGTGACATGGAATCGTTCTATTCTCTCATGTGTGTGATGGGGATGACGTCAGCAACCTACCTGGAGGAGTTACATTGCAAGGCGATGGATATTTTGAGCGGGCTACCTGTGGAAATAGCCGTCATCATTTTCAGGTAAGCGTCAAGCGTTGTATCAGAGACTGTGGAAATTTATATATAACCAAGAGCGTTATTATTTTCAGCTATAATATCGACTTGTTCTTTTTCAAAAGTCAATTACTAATTTAGTTTAGGTGTCGCTTTCTTTAATATCAAATTTAATGTTTTTTTGTTTTCTTATCACCACCTTCTAACTTACCCTTTCGATCTGTACGGGTATGCATTAATCACGTAAGTATGCTAGAGATGAGAAAGGTAAATTTACGAATAAATGTATCTACAAGGACAGAAAGTGAAAAATTATTTAGGGAAAACCACCCTCATTATACCTAACCGGGATTCGAACCCCGATCTCCTTGTCATCGGCATTAGTCTTTTGCAAGAGTGATGTCTTGTAGTAGACGAAGCAGCCAACGACTCTTTTTCAAGAAATTCATTCTGGAATATTTTATTGACTAATTCAATTTCATAAGATATTTCCTCCATATGGTTAAATCCCAATAAACAATTGTTTTAATTAAACACGCCCACTCCGGGGGCCACGTGGTCTATCGCGCTAATCTCGTTTTGGACTAGACTGCCAAAGACGAGTAGATCGGGGTTCGGCCCAGTCGGGTACACTCAGGGTGGTTTTCCGCTATCCTTTTACGCAAATGTGAGTGCACTTCCTCTCAATTATACCTTGATAATCCCTAAGCCTTCAGTTTAATTAATACATAGGCGTATCGCCCAAACGAGTAGTAAGACGAGGTGCTAATAAAATGAAAAAAATTAAACACTGGCTGTGAAGCCTTCCAAACATTTATGGTGTAATTATTATACATAGTTTTGCTGTAGCTTATTATTATTATTTATCACTGCGTTTCTTCAGGTTATACCTATAAATACTAATTACGCTTCTGAGTTAGGGATGAGGAAACTTGAATCTAGAGGAAGTGTACCCAAATTTGCGTGGAGAGAGAGTGGAAGGATAATTTAAAAAAAAATCTTAGTACACCCTCATGGTATTCGAACCTCGATCTCCCTGTCATCGGTGATCTAATCTAGCATTAAAGTGGCGCCGTAGTCCACGCGGCTACCAAATCAGGTGCTTATTAATAGCTTTCTTAAGTGTGACACCTTAAATCAGTCGATAGGCTTCCTGAGCTCAGGGTCCCAGGTTTGATCACCAGAAAGACCCAAACATTGGTCATTTTTTTTAAATTATGAGAACCCCATTTTAAGTTTTTTAGAATTTTAAATGAGTTCGCGTTCTGATATTGGCCTAACCGGTTTATTCAGAAAGATTACATTAATTATTATTATTTGTGTTTAGTATTGAGCTTTTTAAAAGTATTAGCATTATTTTTATCTTATCCGCTACGGTGGCCACATGGTTTAAGGCGTAACTCTTGCAGTAGACCAGTCTGCCGATGAAGAGGAGATAAAGTTTCAAATATTGGTTGGGTATACCTAGTGGTATTTTTTTCAAAACTGTTTTCCACTCTCCCTCCAAGAAAATGTGGGTACATTTTCTTGAAATATAACCTTCCAATTCCCTAAAGCTACTACGTAATTATTACATAAGCTAGTAGTAAGACGTGATGCTACAAAAATTATATTTTTCTGTTAATATGCTAGTGATACTAAAATTCAGATGATATGTCAAAAGTGACATTATTTTTAAAATGTGACGTAATTTGTCAAAAGTACCTTACAGTGAGTGGTAGCTTTGTAACACTTTTTGATCTATAAATAGGCTAACCTTTTTTTGTTACCAGATATATTTGAATATTACTCTATCGCGGTAGGGATGAGAAAGGAATCATTTTAGAAGTAATATACTCGCATTTCGTGGAAGGATAGGTGTGTGGGAACAATTAAGGAAAATCCACCCTAAGAAAATTCGTCTGGGATGCGAACCCTAATATCCCCGTAATCAGTAGACTAGACTAACATGAGAGTGAATGATGCCTTACATCATTCGGCCACTGAAGTGGGTAACATTAGATTTAATATTGTTGGATGTTGTTCTATAATTGTCAATAAATAGTGCGCTATCACCTCCCCCCTCCCCGGGCCTAATCTACCAGGATGTGTGGCGGCCGAGTATAGGGGTGATTATTATTATTGTTATTAACAACACGTCTTACTACCATTCGGGACATATGCACTTACCCTAATGTGTAATGGTAGGGTGATTGTGAGATGAACTGGAGGACCTACAGTTTAACGTGGAATCCGAACCACGGTGGAGGCCTGACATTCCACACATTCACAAGTTGTGATTAATACACGTCTTGTCAGAGGTGAAGGAAGGGTTTGGCAATCAGATAAATGTGTGCTGGGACCGAGGATTGAACCCCGGACCCCCAGCACAGAAGTCCGACACCTTACCCCTAGACCACCAGGTCACCTGATAGAGGCGAAAACTAGATATATGACTCTGTGGGCTCCCAATTAATGTACTGCTTTGACTTTTACGGTTTTATTGTACTACTTTACACTTCTACAAAATGTGATGTTGTTAAGTTGTACTAAAAATATATATAAAAAGGATTTGAAAAAACTTCACTCGGGAGCTAGTGACAGAACCAAGTACTGTATAGCAAGGAATGACTAACCAATGGTCTGAATGACTGACACTTTAGGTGGTCCTACACGGTTATGAACCCCGGTACCTCGGGCACTATGGTAGCCCTCCAACACATGCACTCGATTACCCGGCATCCTAACCCGCGCGGTCCCACGGACGGGCAGAGTGACCGCATAGAATCGATGTCAGCCCTGATAGCTCGATATCTATGTACTTTTTTATACTACTACTTGGCCTGATTGGCGAAAGGAATGCTGACAAGACATCCTGGACGTCAGCATTTGTGTCCTATTGCTTACTCACTCATCAAAACACGTCACTATAATCGTTCAGTCACTTACAAATCACAACATTACAATATCAAAATAAACAAACATCCCAATTTAGGGCATATCAATTACAGTGCCGATAATAGTTCTCTTAAAGACCAAGGTTCGACTCCTATCGTGTGCAATATTGTGCTCGCAGGCTGCTTGATCCCGTCTCTCTTCTGTCTTCTGCCCTCGTCAACCGGAAGTGGCTACGCGTCTGTCGAGGGGACGCGGTCCTGCGCACACGGGTCCAACAGCAACTGAGACGAGTCAGACGGAATCGCGTAGAGCATGCCGGGAGTAGGGTCACCGTCACCAGGGACCTACAACAGCAATCCTCCAACAGGTTGTTCGCACACAGGAACCACAAAGGCAAGGTCGTGCGTGGTGGGGAGCAGGCGGGTGAGTGTCACATTTTTATAATGTATAAAACTAGAAATATAGTATCAAATACTTTATTTCCTCATTTAACTCACTTTTAAAATGGCTCGGAAGATATAAAAATACTTCCTAGAGTAGTAAGACTTTTTCACAGTGCATCCTACCATACTCTCTTCTTATACCGTATTCTTGTATTTAGTACTTTATAGAGCAGGGGTAGTCAACATTTTTTATGTCCAAGGGCCAAAGTTTCTGTATCTTGTTGGCTCGTGGACCGCAATACTTTAACGACAATATTTGGATTGAATACATATTAAAATATTCGTATTAACTCATTATTGTTATTATTATTATACTCACACTAGGGATTAGATATGTCTCTGACGAATTTCTCCTGATATATGTCCCCAGTACACCCCCCCCCCCTTTCCCCCGTATATTTTTGGGGGTTTTCACAGCAGGTGGTAGCACGATTTGTCTTGTCTGCTATAGTCAACATATCTCGGTTCAAAGTACATTTGTATAAAAACGTAATACTTTTCTTCTCGTTAAAAGCAAAAAATCGTTTATAAAAATAATATTAAATACGTATATATTTGATTAGTTGATTATGTTAAATACATATCTGTATTTGTCATTTTTTCTCTTTAAATAATTTCATATTTCTCATGGGCCAGAGGGCCGGACAGAAAAAAAACGTTACCTCAGGTCATGGGCTGAATATTCTTCTTTAAAGAGCATCATTTTTCTAGATAATATTCGCACAATACTAATTGTTTCATTACATTTGCTTACGGGATTTATGGACAAAAATCTAAAAGTAGCTCAACGATACTGTTGGTTTATACAGAATATTGTTTATTCAAAATAATGTAACACATGTTATATTCAACATTTTAAGCGGTAGTATAGAACCAAAAATAACATTTGAAATGCAATGTTTTTACAAAACCCTCAACTGTGAATACTTCCTCGTATTCATTATTGAACAATGTATAACTTATACAAATGATAATATTGATAGTCAAGTCAAAATACTGTCATTTATTTAGTCTCTGGGCATTTTATAGAAAAGGGTAAGGATAATTCGATAGAAATGAACACACATTTTTGTGGAGGGCAAGTGGAAAATACAATAAGGATAAAAACCTTCATTACACTCGGTCGCTACTCGAGCCTCAACCTCACCATCATAGAATATAGATGTGGAAGTGCCATCATTGTCAACATACTCATCAGTACTGGTCACCTATAAGGGATATTTCAACCATGTTGGTCATTGATAGTCCATTTATATATTTAGTAGTTTACAGTTATATAATGGGTAGAATATGGACAGAGAAAACGTTACATTTAAAAGTGAATTATTGTGGCCGCCCTGTATAGTAACTTTTATAAACACGATGTCGACTGGGTCACGAAAACCTCTGAAATGTCACGAATTTTCAATATTTTGGTCATAAGATCACGAACATATTTTTGTTTGAATTTCCTGTGCATCGTGACAGCACGAACGCATGTCGAGCCATCCACTACCCATAATGCCTTGCGCTAGCCGCAAGTTGCCTTATTATTTTTACCGTAGTATCAACGACAAACTTAACGTTGGCCATCTAGTTAATGATTGATGTTGCATGTGAGTGCATTATGCCAATATATGCATTATATAATATTCTTCCATTTCCAGAAGGAAGTTTTTGATCAAAAAGGTCACCAAAAAGTCAATCATTTTTGTTTGTCCAACTTAGTAGACACCCTGATAGTGTGCATCGTACTATAGTTACCCTAGTAAAATGTATCATACTATAGTAACACTCATAATGCACCCTACTAGAGTAATCCTCATAAAATCAACCCTATTATAGAGCACTCGTATATTGCAACCTACTTTTATAACCCTCAAAAAATGCACCCACTATAGTAACCCTCACACAGTGAATCCTAGTATAGTATAGTAACCCTCACACAGTGGATCCTAGTATAGTAACTATCAAACCGTGCATCCTAGTATAATAACCCTCACACAGAGGATCCTAGTATAATAACCCTCACACAGTGGATCCTAGTATAGTAACAATCAAACCGTGCATCCTAGTATAATATCCCTCACACAGTGCATCTTAGTATAGCAACAATCAAACCGTGCATCCTAGTATAATAACCCTCACACAGTGGATCCTAGTATAGTTACAATCAAACCGTGCATCCTAGTATAATAACCCTCACACAGTGGATCCTAGTATAGTTACAATCAAACCGTGCATTCTAGTATAATAACAATCAAACCGTGCATCCTAGTATAATAACCCTCACACACTGCATCCTAGTATAGTAACAATCAAGCCGTGCATCCTAGTATAATAGCCCTCACACAGTGCATCCTAGTATAGCAACAATCAAACCGTGCATCCTAGTATAATAACCCTCACACAGTGGATCCTAGTATAGTAACAATCAAACCGTGCATCCTAGTATAATAACCCTCACACAGTGGATCCTAGTATAGTAACCCTCACACCGTGCATCCTAGTATAATAACCCTCCCACAGTGCATCCTAGTATAATAACCCTCACACAGTGCATCCTAGTATAATAACCCTCCCACAGTGCATTCTAGTATAGTAACAATCAAGCCGTGCATCCTAGTATAATAACCCTCACACAGTGGCTCCTAGTATAGTAATAATCAATCCGTACATCCTAGTATTGCCCGACGTCTTGTTTCTCTCCTACAGGTTCCCCCATGCGCTCGCAGTTCTGGCCAAGCAGAGAGGTTTCCGTGGCTTACAAGATGACGAGCAGACCTCGGACTCAGTCTTTGAGGTCCCGTCAGGTACCAAACGCAGTCCCGTCAAGACCCCGGGCTAACTCTGCCCCAGAGTCCACCTTGGGGCACCGCCGACCATTCAGACTGTGACACCCCTCCCCGGTGAGTGTCTAGGACCACCGGTATCTTTTACCCTCGTCCGGGATATATACATATTTACACCAATGGATTAGGGGTGAGGAAGGTATAATTTAGAGGAAATATACCCACATATATGGGGAGCATTGAGTAATAAACATCTCGGTACACCTGATCAGAATTCAAAGTTTGAAGTAAAACGACTTTAATAGACCTGGCCAGAGTTCAAAGTATGAAGTAAAACCACCTCAATACACCTGGCCAGAATTCAAAGATTGAACTGTCTTCTTTATTCCTTCTCTTAAGATTAAGTATGTTTAGTTAATATGTGATATTCTGAAAATTGAAAAATGACACCTGAAAACGGTAATCGAAACCGGGACATTTGGCTTAGTACGCCAATGATCTAACCACTGAGCTATCCAAGTATCGTCCAGTGTCTAGAGTCATTCTTCACTCATATTCAGAGGCAGAGTCTATGATGGACGTGCGGAAATCCCGGGTTCGATTCCCATGTCCAGTTGTCATTTTTCAATTTTCATATTATGATATCTAGATGGAGTAATCCTCACTAAAAGCAAAAATAATAACTTCGGCTATTTGAGTCTTAATATGTGATATTTAAAGTGCACTTTCTGAACCGAATGATTATGTCCACGCAAGGGGTTTAAACTAACTTGGTTATATAATAGACACACCATCCATCTCCCAGACTGTTACATTCTTCAATGGGAAAAAGAGAGCTCGAATTTCACTATACAAACATTTTTCATTCTTACTGGGACTCTTAGTTAATTGATGAACTCAATATGGACTGAGTTAAGATGTTGGACCGTTAAACAATTAATAAACATTTTGTTACATGAATAATCTAAAAAATATATACTTTTCTACCATTTTTAAATTTTAAAATTGTTTAGCAGCCGTGACTTAGAGAATCTTTGTTCATTTCAGAGGCTGTTATCTGGAATGAAAGTATCCTGCCGAGAATCGAACTGCGGAGCTCCTGGGGAATAGATTGTGGTAGATGAGAAATGCAACTATAGCTTTGAGAAGTGTTGACGAATGAACCATCGACGTTGTGTTAATAATTTTCTGATATGACTATTTTGAACACATGTGGATATGTTGTAAACTTAACCTTGTACTGCAATTTTAATAAATTTTATAAAATGCCTTGATATATTGTTATTTTTAAAACCTCCTTTTAAATAGTAAACTACTTTTATTTCTCACGTATAGAAAGTATAGTAACAGTGACAAATTATTATTGTCTGAGAAAAATGGATTTCATATTTCTACTTCTTTCTACCTGGGTTTATGACCGAAAGACTTTCATGGATTAAGATTAAACTGGTTTTTACGTTATATACCTTGAGTGATTCTAGTTCAACTAAAAATTAAAGGTGGTTTACTGATAAATTAATTTTGATAAAGTTAAAATTGTTTGAAAATAGTAATTAAAAACTGTTTTATTCAAAGGGGGTATCTAAGGAGTTTTCCTTTTTTAAATTAAAATTAGTTTATAACCAAATTTAAGTTATTTCATTGTATAAAAAAATTACCATACCATAGAAGATAAATAAGGGCACAATTTATTTACAAAAATAGTTTCATTTGGACATGGTAAAGTTTTATTTAGGTCACAACTCATAAGATTTTTAAAATATATACTCACTTGTTTATATGTTACAGGTGCCATTTGGGAAATTCACATGTTTATACTAATGGGATGGGTATCCAGAAGGTATAACCAGGATAAAATGCTCCAGTCTCCAACAAAATATATATTTTCTAAGATATAGAAGTTTTAACTGGCGCCATGTGGGGAGATTGTGAATACGCAACGGCGCCAGTTGTGATGTCATACGTCTGGCTCATTTCTGCCGTATGTTTACATTGCAGAGTTTCTAAAAGTTATCTCACGTGTTGAAAGCTCTATATCATTGCTTTAGTTTGCTGTAGTTATTCAGTTCGGTTGTTATTATGCTTAAAAATACAAATTGAAGAAAGGAACTTAATGAAGAAAATTATTTTAAACCTATATTTGAATAAAAGTTTATCATACCATTATTTTAATGTTTTAAAAATAAAATGTACAAAATACAATATTATTAAAATATTTATTTAATAATATTAACTCTTTGGTGACCTCATGGTCTAAGTCTTCCAAAGTAGACTAGACTGCCGATAATAGGGAGATCGAGGTTCGAATCTCAGGGTGAACTGAGGGTGGTTTTCCGTAAATGTTCACTCTCCCTCTATGAAAATGAGGGTATTCTTTTTTAATTATAACCCTCTTAATCCCTAAACCCAATAGCATAGTTAGTACATAAGCATATAATACCAACACGTATTGTTGTTAGCACCACGTCTTACTACCCATTCGAATTATACACACTACGCTAATGTGTAATGGTAGGGTGATTGTGAAATGAAATGGAGGACCTACAGTTTAACGTGGAATCCGAACCACGGTGGAGGCCTGGCATTCCCCACATTCACAAGATGTCTTGTCAGAGGTGAAGGAAGGGTTTGGGGTAATCAGATAAATCTGTGCCGAGACCGAGGATTGAACCCCGGCCGCCAGCACAGAAATCCAACACCTTACCCCTAGACCACCAGGTCACCAACACGTAGTAAGACACGCTGCTAAAATAATTTAATAATATTATGTATTAAGGTATGTGTTTTTGATTATTATTTAGAACGTTGTAAGATGTTGCAAATGTGCAAAGGCACCAGTTCTCATGTTATTTATTCAGTGCTAGTCTTCAAGGATTAATATCTTAAAAAAAACTACAATTTTTTTTATTTATTGCCAATTGAAACAAATCTCAAATAGTCATCAAAAGGTTGCCTGAGATTTCTGAATAAAATGTATATACAAATTATTGAAATAATATGGTTGAAATCATTGAACAAAGCAAGAGGTTTATTTGTTTACAGCACAAATTATGTAAATAGCTCAAAGATTTCTAAAGATACACTATTATGGAAACCCGGACACCACTTTTAAATTAATGTATTGGTATTTAGCTTATACATCTGTGATGGTTCCAATTTTTCAGTACTCCTCTTCCTCCTCCCATTTGACATGTTGGTTGTCACTAAAAGATAAATATTCTTCTAAAGCTTTTAGCCTCAAGAGTAAAGTGGTAAAAAAAAGATACATGATGTTACAGCAATAAATTATTCCTCAAAAATTTAATTTGTTTAGTGCTTACTTACACTTTTATAACCCTCCTAAGTAAATACACAATATATCCTGCCTCAAAAAAATTACTAAAAAAATAAGTCTAAATATAATTATTAGAAAGAAAGGAATAAAATTCAATTTTAAAATAATAATAAAATAGAAAACTAGAACCAATAAGCATAACTGGTGCATATGCATATAACCTGAATAGGTAGAAAGGTGTGGTGCTTAAAAAAATGAGAAATAATCCTTTGGTTTAATACTTAAATTTAAAAAAGATTTTAAGTTACATCCATTACAAACATAATATGTAATTTAAGATAGGGCAGAATGAATATAGTATTGTTGTTGTGAGACCTCATAAACTAGTTGTGTAGAATTTGTAGCATTTAGCTATAATGAGTGCACAAATAAAATAAATTAAACTTACCCCATCATACTGCAGCCGATGTCAACAAGGAACACTAACGTGAGTTACAATCAAAAACACACCTACTCTGCCGCACGTTGGATATAATACTGTGACTCTCGTTTGTGTAATTGGCCAGAGCCAAAGATCTTAGTGACAAAGATCTTTTGTTGTGAAGATGTTCTACTCACCCCTAGTTTAGGAGGAGCTTTGGACTGTAAAGAAACTTCTCGACATATATTCTCATTTGCGCGCGCCGTTCCAGAATATTCCATGTGTGTCCCTATTGAAAGAGTTTGGGAAAAATTATAGATTGTGATAATTCTTCATTTCTTACAACAAAACAAAACGCAGAAACTATTCACAAAAAGAAAGATTCTCTTGAGTTGCTTTAGTTAACAGGATTACCACCAGAGTGAAACAAAGTACAGCCTGGGTATTTAGGCGCGAATTACAATATTCTGACACACTCCCTTAGTGAGCACCTAATAAAAAAAGTTTCTAATGTCATAGTGGCATTGTTAAACACAATATATACACACACTGAGCATACAAACAAACAAAATTTATTCACCACTTCAAGAAGACTCAGTTACCAAATCAGCACATAGTCGTTGAAAAACCTCACGGGGTAATGGCCTTGTAAGGATGTCGGCAAGCTGATCCTTCGATGTGGTGTATCGCAGCTTGATGTCCCCATGTTCAAATCGCTCCCGAATGTAGTGGTAGCGAATATCTATGTGCTTGGTACGCTTGTGATATTCTGGATTTTTCACAAGTTTTATGGCACTTTGATTGTCAACAAAGATCACCGTTGGTGTAGCGGCTTCTTCCAAGATGTCCATGAACATAGTTCTAAGCCACATAGCTTCTTTAGATGCTGCTGAGATTGCCATATATTCAGCTTCGGTGGTTGAGAGGGCTACTGTTTGCTGTCTAGTACTGCTCCAACTAATAGGACCATCCGAGATCTTGAATATGTAGCCCGTTGTCGATCGTCTTGTATCAAGGTCTCCGGCATAATCAGAGTCTGAATATCCCACAATAGTGATTGGGTCTTCGGACTTTAGATACATGACTTCATAGTTGGCTGTGGCTTTGAGATATTTAATAATTTTCTTGACACTGTTCCAGTGGTTTTTATCAAAGTTGTTTCAATAGTTGCTGACCTGCCCCACTGCAAACGCTATATCAGGTCGACTAACTGTGCAAATAAATATTAATGCGCCAACTGCTTCCCTGTATGGTACATGCTTCATTAATTGGTCTTCTGCTGCTGCTTGTAGGCGAATACTGGAATCTGCAGGCACGCTACAAGGATTAGCGTCCTGAAGATTGAATCTTTTGACAATCTGGTGTATGTAGGTTGATTGTCCAATGAAGAGTGTACCATCTTCTCTGTTATAGTGTATCTGCATCCCCACAAAGAATTCTACTGATGATGTTGTGATCTCAAAACCCTTCTGCGACTCATTGATTACAACGTTACATGATGTTTTATTCGGCCCCATCACAAGACCATCATCGACAAAAAGGATTAGAAAGACACGATTCCCTTTAACATCGGCTTTGTAGATACACTTGTCTCCATTAAATTGCCTGAAGCCAAAATCCTTTTTGAATTGGTCAAACTTTCGGTTCCAACATCGTGACGATTGCTTCAGACCATAAAGACTCTTATTGAGTTTACAAACAACATTTGAATCCACCTTTATCCCTTCTGGAGGACTCATGTATATCTCCTCTTCAAGATCTCCACTAAGGAATGCTGTTTTGACATCAAATTGGGTTAGTTCATAGTCAAATCTAACTGCAATAGATAAGAGCACTCTAATCGAATCATAGCGAGTTGTAGGGGAAAATGTTTCATTGTAGTCTATTCCAACTTTTGTGTGTAACCTTTTGCACACAAACGTGCTTTATATCTCGTGATCTCACCCAAAGAGCTTCTTTTAATTTTAAAGACCCATCTTGAGACGATGGGTTTATTCCCTTCAGGTAATGATACCATTGTCCATGTGTCATTTTTCTCTAAGGTGTCAACTTCCTCTTTCATAGCAGTTTCCCACTTGAATTTGTCTGGGCATGTAACAGCTTCAGAATAGGTACTAGGAGTATCTTCCTCAACGCAGAGAAGATTCTCAGTGAATCTTGCTGGTGGCTTTAAAACACTACAAGGTCTGAGGTTATGAGTAGGCCTAGAGATCTTGTATGGTTCATCCTCTTGAAGAATTTCTGCTGGTGGATCACCCAGCTCTAGATCTGGGGATGTCTTCTTGGTCTCATAGTTTTCTTGGCTCTTGACTTCAGCTTCTTCATCACAGTCAATTTTCATGGGAACGTAGTGGATAGGTTTTTCAAACCCTTGTTGTGCTTCATTGAAGAGAACATTTCTTGATATTCTAATTTTCTTAGTGTCAGGATCGTACAGCCTGTAGTTGGTAGAATTTCCATCATATCCAACAAGTATAATCTTCTTGGATTTCTTATCCAACTTCTTTCTTCCATTTTTCACCAGCATATAGGCTTCACATCCAAACGTCCTTACATGCGACAGCGGAGGCTTTTTGCCGGTCCACAGTTCGAGGGGTGTGGAGTTATGTGCCTGCTTTGTAGGTGTACAATTTAATATGTATACAGCACAATTTACAGCGGGCTGACCCGAATTGCGCCATATATTAAGGGATTAAAAACTGTTTACTAATCCCGGACCCGAATTGCGCCAAGTCAAGTTCAGGTAGTCAGTGTGGGAGGTGGGGGGGATGATACAAACAAAGACCATCGCAAACAAGCTCTCGCCACATTATGTATTTCCTCCCCTTAGTAAAGGAATGTAAAAACGCCCTAAGTGCCCCCAACAAGACTTGTAACAGTAGTATTGACATCCGTCTGTCCAATACTTATTAATTGTCTCGACAACAGTGACTGTCCCGGTGTATTTTTTTTTTCTGGTTTTGTGTGAACTGTGATAATATTAGCGAGGATTATTGATTTGGAAAGGATTTATAGTGAAAAAGGGAAAGTTCTGATTGTCTATTTTAATTATACGTATCGACAGTGAATCAATTAAAGTTGACGAGGGAAGAGAGAGTGGAGATGCACTAAAAAGGACTGCAAGGCTAAAATATTTACTCTTGATGGTGGAAACATTTTCTCGCGGACTGAAAACGAACACAACCACGAACCACTACTAGTTCAAGAGTTGAACAGAAGATCCATTAGCAACGCAGTTAAGAGGAAAGCTGATGAGATTGAAGTAAGGCCTTCAAAGATAATCCACACAGAGGTACAGAAACAGAAAAAAACTATAAAAACATTGACCCGCAAGGACATTAAATGTATCAGGAATAACATCAACTACACTAAACTAAAAACACTGCCAAAGTTGCCTAAATCTTCCGAAGAAATTCAATTTGCCATAGATTAAATTGAAATAAAAATTATTCAAGACGAAAACTTTTTGTTGAGAAACGAAAAAGAGAAGGGGATCATGATATTTTCTTGTGACTCGAATCTTGAGTATTTGTGCCAGAATGAAATTGTGTTAATTGATGGAACCTTTGAATACGCACCGAAACATTTTCTTCAGCTTTTTACTGTACATGGGTATTTCGAAGGGTCATACATACCTCTAGTCTTTTACCTACTTAAAAACAAGAAAAAGCAGAGCTACATTGACGCTATGAGAATCCTAAAGGAGGAGTGCGAGAAGAGACTTCACCTTCAACCTTTATACATTGTGATTGATTTCGAGCAAGCGCTCCACGAGTGCATCGTGTCAACATTTCCACAAACCGAGATAGTAGGCTGTCGATTTCATTTAGCGCAAGCATGGTAAGCAAAACAATTTTATTTTACAACTTTACATAAATAATGTTATATAGTTTGTGACTTGATTATTATATTTTTCACTCTTGAAAATTTTTTAGAACTGCGTTTTACTACCTGTTCGAGTTATAGGCCTCCTTATGTACTAATTATGCTAATATGCTTTGGTATGAGATAGGTAAAATGCAGAGAAAGTGAATCCGAATTTGCATGTAGTGAGAGTGGAAAATCATTTAGGAAAAACCGCCTTCAGTTCACTCGACCAGGATTCGATCCCCAACCTCCCAATCATCTGCTTGAATTTTTTTTATTCAAAGTGTATATCTGTAGAGTTTTTTCTAAATGATGAATAGAACTATATAATCGATCTTCAGAAAATAATTGAACTATGGGCAGTTTACTAATGATTAATTTGAAAATAATTTAAAATTTCTCAAAAATATCTTTGACAATTTTGATTTAAACATAGGCTACATTTTGGGTGTATTTAAGATGACAATTAATACTGTTTATTTGGTTTAGGGGGCAAAGTTCTTTTAAGGGTATTAGATGACTAGTTTTCAAAAACTCAAAATATTTTGAAAATATTTTTAACGATTTTTGTTAAATCGGCGTGCATTTATAATGAATAATAACATTGTGAGGGGCCTACTTAGTTTCGGGTAAAACAAACTATTTCAAGAATAGTTTTTTACCCCTCGGGTAGCCAGATGGTCTAAGGCGCAACTCTCGCACTAAACTGGCCCTCGAGACCGGGGAGGTTGGGGTTCGAACCCAGCCGGGTGCACTGAGGTGGTTTGATCCTAAATGGTTTCCCCACTTTCTATCCACGCAAATGCGGATGCACTTCCTATAAATTCAACCTTCCCAATCCCTAAACCATTAGAGTAATTAGTACATAGGCTATAGCCCGAACGGGCAGTAAGACGTGGTGCTAAAAAAAAAAAGGATAGTTTTTGGTGACTAGTTTTTAAAAACCATTAGCAACTTGTGCGCTCAGTAAAATAAAACAAACATATGGTAAACAAATTTAAAACACTCAAATTAAAAATATTAGCCAAATAAAATTATTTATTATTTGGTTTTAACACAAAGATCCAAATAAGTGTAATTATCAAATCGTCGAATAATATTGTCTCAGCTGACCCATTAATTAAAAAGTGAATATACGCTATGATAAAGTATCTGCGATTCTGTCCTAGGCCTATTTTTTATTTGTTATTATTGGCCATTATAAACATATACCAGCCAAAAAAAAGTGAAATGTTTTCCTGTCTGTGTGGGTGTCATCACATTTTTGTACATATGATTACGGCCACATTTTTTTAGCTACGGTCACTGATAGGCTATTTTGTAAAATATATTTATGATCTGTATTAAATCAGACTATGATTCAAAGAATGCTACGTTCCTATTTTCCTTCCTTCTTCCTTTTAATATGTTTATCATTAACATCCACTATGATTCCTTTTAGGTGGAGAAAGATTCAAAAGCTAGGTTTGGCTGCCACGTACAAAGACGAAAACTCGGATGGAGGGAAATGGCTCCACTACTGTTTTGGGCTCACTTACTTGAGGCCCGAAGAAGTAGAAGACGCTTTCTGCGATCTGATCAGCATCCAGTCAGCTGATACAAAACTGACGAGCTTCACAGATTACCTAACTGAAACATATATAGATGAGATGGAGCAAGTGACATTCCCGCCGCGCATTTGGGCAGCTGACTCATCGGACTTATGGAGGACAACAAATGCGTGCGAGAGGCTTCCATTCTAGATTTAATTCATCATGTGCTTCTCCACACCCAAACATTTTTGTCTTCGTACAAAATTTAAAATCGGTCCAAACTGACACGTACATTCGAATCAACAGTGTAAGAGAAGGTAATGTGCAAAGGACAGATAATAAGTCTAAGTTGAAACAATCATTCATTGAAAAAAAACTTAAACAGTTTAGGAATGGAGGAATAGACAGATTAAGCTTAGTGAAGTGTGTGTCCTTCCAAAACTCCTTTGTATGACTTGTTTATATTATGTTTGTTATACTATTATTTAGCATACATATATCTATTATTGACAATGTTTTAAAAACGGAAATTTCACTTTGATATAATATTGTTTGATTTATATTTTTTGACTTGTGTCCTTCTTACCGCCAGACATAGCATTAATATTTGTTTATGTTCAGAGTTGGCGCAATTCGGGTCCTGTCTTGGGAAGGGGGGTATTGGCGCAATTCGGGTCCGAGCTAAGAGAATTGGCGCAATTCGGGCGAGCCCTTTACAGCTTCCACCCAAAGCTCTTGAGGGAGGTTACTGCTGCAATGCATCGCCCGGGCACTCTCAACAATTGTGCGCATATCTCTCTCTGAGCGAGAGTTTTGTTCGGGTGTGTATGG
This sequence comes from Timema cristinae, assembly GCA_039000515.1. Taxonomy (NCBI): domain Eukaryota; kingdom Metazoa; phylum Arthropoda; class Insecta; order Phasmatodea; family Timematidae; genus Timema; species Timema cristinae. Next base: position 112,951,756 of record JBCFYV010000012.1, on the reverse strand, counting down.
CGCTGTTCTCTCAGCAATGATCCCTTTTGAGGCAAGAAAATCCTGAAATTCTACATTGATGTATTCTGTGCCATTGTCTGTATGGAGTATTTGCACACTTCGCTTGTATTTTGTTTCTACAATCTTACAAACATCTTTAAAACATTGTAGTGTATCACTTTTATGTTTAATGAAAGATACTACTCTATAGCCAGAGTAGTCATCTTTGAAAGTAACAAAGTACTTAGCTCCTCCTACAGACTCGACTGGCATGACACCAAGATCACTGTATATTAACTCACCAACTTTCATCTCCTGGTGGGTTGGATTGTTGAACGGGAGCTTGTGGTTCTTTCCATATGCACAGCCAGAGCAAAGGAAATTGTCTACATCACTCAGATCTACACCCTCGGCTAAGCCTTTTGAGACTAACTCCTTCAAAGCTCTAACATTGATGTGTCCTAGGCGTTCGTGCCATAGCTTTAAACTAGTCTTGAGTGACAGAATTGGCTTCATTTGAGGTTAAAGTCTGAAAAAGCATTTTATACAGGTTATTTGGCTGGCGTTCACCACAAGCAACCAACTTTCCTTTTTCAAAAACTTCAACAAAATTGTCTGATTTTACTATTTTCATTCCTAGCTTGGTGATTTTTCCTTCAGACATGAGGTTCTTTTTCAGTTCCGGAACAATAGGACATCTCTAATGACCGAGTCATACCACTGACCATTCAGCAACTTACGAATCATCACATCACCTTTCCCTCTGACAGAAAGCTTGTGGTTGTCACCAAGACGCACAGAAGAACCATCACTAACCTCTTCAAACTTGTCAAAGTAGTCTCTGTGCCATGTCATGTGGCTGGAAGACTCATTTATCCAGGGTCCAAGTATTCTCATCAGAAAAAGAAATACAGCATTTGCTTCCTCAACATTGAAGGCAGAAAAATTTGACTGGTCAGCTCTGCCTTTATCAAAGACTGGTCGATTTTTCTTCTCACTCCGGCAGTCACGGGCAAGGTGGCCTTTACGTTGGCAGTTATAACAGGTAAGTTTTCTTATGGTTTGGTTACTTTGTTTTCCTGTTCGTAAAATCGTGGTTTATGTCCACGAGATTTAGTTTCTCGGTTAACTATAGAAGCTAAAGCAGTTTCTTGCTCTTCCCCCTTAGTCAGGCTCGCCTCTTCATCAATCAGACGGGATGTCAAATTGGCGATGGTTTGTTTGTCCTCACTCATGGAAAGCCAGGCCTGTCTGAAACTCTTATATTTCAGAGGTAGACTACTCAAGATCTTGATCATGATAGCTAGATCGCTGACTGAATCTCTGACCTCTTTTATTTGTCGGGCAAGAGCTTCCACTTTGGCGATGTGTTGAGCCACTGAATTGGCCGAGCTCCATTGATAATGATAGAAACGCTCATGTACTATCATTTTATTTGTTTCTGATCTGTGCTCGTAAATAGAATCTAGTTTGCTTAGAATTTCATAGGAAGATTTACAATTTTCAATCAAGGCAATCTGACTGAGCTCCATAGTTGAGGTAAGGGTAAACATAGCTACAGCGTCTCTTTGTTGCCATAGATCGATTGCCTTATTTGCATTTAGAGTACGCATAGCTTCCTCACCTTTTGCGATTTTGAAAATACCTTTGGCGCGTAGAGCGCATGTCAACTGAAACTTCCACTGCTGGTAGTTACTACCATTAAACTTATTAACACTTGATATGTCGATCTTTTCCGACATTTTGACTAAAGTTCAAGGTTAAGATCAAGGTCTATACTTACAGAAACAGATTTTATTAAGTAAATAAACTTATTAGCGTACAATTACTTGAAACTTCACTTTTTAGTTTAACTGATAAACATACATTTTCCGTGAGAATTTTCACTTAAATATTATGACGCTAAACTTAATGTGCTCATGAAAAAAACTTTCTTGCGACGTTAACAGCCACGGCAGCATGGCTAACTCAAGCAACAAAAACTACGAAACTGATTCGTTTTATCTTTAGAGAACCAACAACGCATTAGGAACTAATCCTGGGCCCATAACCTATTGAAAGAGTTTGGGAAAAATTATAGATTGTGATAATTCTTCATTTCTTACAACAAAACGAAACGCAGAAACTATTCACAAAAACAAAGATTCTCTTGAGTTGCTTTAGTTAACAGGATTACCACCAGAGTGAAACAAAGTACAGGCTGGGTATTTAGGCGCGAATTACAATATTCTGACAGTCCCCCACCCCTTTTTTCGCCGTTCTTTTTCTGGGTTGTGTTGAATATATAATGGCGTCTGAGCGGTCAGACGTCGCTCTTGGACTTGATCTGGTTGGGAGCAGGAGGCTCTAGCGTCGATTAATATAAAATGTAAGGTCAAAATTTCTATTCGGCTTCATTAATATTTCTTATTTAAATCATTTAAATTTCTTAGTCAAAATTCCTTTTGGTAATTATATTTTAAATTTATAATAATTGAAAATATGCTTGACTTCACTTCTAAGTCAATTAGTTACACGATCGAGACATCTATATCGATGTAGATTTTTGTTTGTTCGTCGTTAATAAAAAAATCTACTATAAACTTTAGGATGTTTATGATATGTTACCATTGACAAAAGAGTCGATCTTGAATCTCATGAATATTGTATTATTTGGTCTTTCGATTATAAATTTAAATATGTTCGTGGATTTAGTAATGCTTCTAAAATTAAATTATAGTTTCTTTTATCCATGACGTCTCAACATTAACTTTTGCAAGTTATTGTTATTATGGTAAAATTGTATAAATGTTTTAAAAAAAAAGGGAAAGTAAATATTTGGATAGAATTCTAGATAAATATTATTGTGGCTTGTTAAATTGTTGTCTTGGTCGATATTCTAAATTTTTAGGAGAAATATTTTTTAATTATCCATTTAAGGACAACTTATTTGATGATCTGTTTTTCTCTCGTAACATATCAACTCGTCACTAATTTTCTTGATATTGTTTTTTTATGTGATCAATGCCATTTTACAATAATGGGTTAATTTATGATAATGGCAGTCTAACTAAAAGAATAATATTTGATGAATAATATAAACCCTGTAGATTTTCTCTAGATATATAATTATTATTGCTCGCATACGTTGATAATGTCCCAGATATTTCGTATATGTCATTTTTGTTGCATTATATTAATTATATATTTTCTCAAAGGATTGATTGCCTGTCAAATAAATACCAACAAATAAAACTATATTTCATATTCTTATTAATAACTTTTAATCCACCATATGCTAGGTATTTTATTATATGTGTTACAGATTGATACCTTATTTTGGTGTACCCTTTTATTTTGAGATTAATTATCATTCTTTTATCTATCTCTGGGGATAGACCCTTTTCGTATTACACTCCGCACCGGTCTGAGTTTTGAATGTTTGGCTACAGACAATCAAAACAAAGAACTCCAAGTACTCGCTCCTATTGCCTCTTTTTTCTCTATTATATTTTGTTATATTTTTGGACCTACCAGTATTCCCCTTAATCTTGTTAAGGAGGTTACAAGTTTATACTATAACAGTTCTGAAACAAATCACGATACATTCAAAGATAAATCTAGGAAACTAATATAAAATGGTAATTATTGAAGGTGCTGCAAGTTGAGTATTTTCAAGTCCGGCTCCTGCTTGACTTTACTTGATTCGATCCATGTGGTGAATGTAACATCGTCCTTCCATTTCTTCTTCACGAGTCCAGCTTCCTTGCTCTTCCCAATCAAAGAGTTTAACCTACCAGTGTAGGAGGAGTTGTCAGGAAGTCTGAATACAATTGGGTTGGTGAGGATAGAGTCACTCTATGTGAAGCAATGACCTTCCTTCCTTTATAAACTCGGGTTTAGTTACATGAATCTACCAGTGTAGGGGGAGTTGTCAGGAAGTCTGAACACAATTGGGCTGGTGAGGATAGAGTCACTCTATGTGAAGCAATGACCTTCCTTCCTTTATAAACTCGGGTTTAGTTACATGAATCTTACCAGTGTAGGGGGAGTTGTCAGGAAGTCTGAACACAATTGGGCTGGTGAGGATAGAGTCACTCTATGTGAAGCAATGACCTTCCTTCCTTTATAAACTCGGGTTTAGTTACATGAATCTACCAGTGTAGGGGGAGTTGTCAGGAAGTCTGAACACAATTGGGCTGGTGAGGATAGAGTCACTCTATGTGAAGCAATGACCTTCCTTCCTTTATAAACTCGGGTTTAGTTACATGAATCTTACCAGTGTAGGGGGAGTTGTCAGGAAGTCTGAATACAATTGGGCTGGTGAGGATAGAGTCACTCTATGTGAAGCAATGACCTTCCTTCCTTTATAAACTCGGGTTTAGTTACATGAATCTTACCATGTTCATTATCTACCAAAAGACTTACATTTTTATGAAAGGCAGTCATAAGATACAAATCGTCAAAGGTGTGTAGTATGATGAATTTATCCATAGATACACCAAGCAACAACATCATTGCAATATCTTTTACTATAATATGGACTAAAAAATAACAATTTTTTTGATTTGTGAAATCCTATCGACCAATTTGATCCAGCCCATTCTTTAACGGTATTAATACCCTTATAATACTTGGGGATGGTCATGTAACTTGCCTAGGAACCTTGATAAGCGTTGTTCATCACCAAACCAAACCAAAACCATAAGATAAAACTTATTAGATAGCGTTGTAACTGACATCAAAACAAGTCTCAAATATTCCAAACTAGCACTGTAATACGAAAAGTTGCCTGGTTCTTGTAAATTGAAACATTTGAACATCCAGAAGACATATACAAACATGAATGCTAAGAAGTAAGGTTGCCAAACTCCATTTCTAATTGGTAAAATGAAGTTCATGTAATCGGCAATTATTCCTGTTTTCGGCACAATCACAGTGTAACATATTGAGTCATGAGGATATCCTATTGGCGAGATCTTTGAATATATGGCACCAAAGGAATTACCATCCAAATCAGGAACTCCGTGTTTAAAGTTTTCCTTGGCAGTGTCAGCTTGATTATCATAAGGATACAAAAAACAAAACAAAAAAGACTCCACTGCACAGGATAAAACATAACGGGACTTGAATTCATTTGCTGCAACATTGATGCTTGAGTCTTTGCATTTGTGGTATTTATTTCAAAACAATTTGGTGGGTATTATTGAAACTTTTATAACTGAAACGTGAATATTGATTAATTTATTTGGGCATACATTGATTTTTCATATTTTAATTTTTCTGATAAGAGGGGTTTCATTATTTTATAACTTTGGAAAGAGTTGAAATATGAAATCGTTACATTTGGGTATCTGGTAGCTCAGAGCCGTTTCCATTAGTAGTCACGTGAACAACCGCCAAGCTTGGAACTTTATATTTGTCTCAACGGTTTTGCAACATCAGTTCAACATCTTGAGGATTCTGTTGAACATTTGAAGTTACAACTACCATGAACACACTTCGAACATTTCACCGCCACACAGATTTCTCAAACAGCTGGGACAGGTTGTATTATTGTATTAGAAAAGTAAATTATTGCTCCAAATATTTCTAAGTAGTCAAATATAATTTGAATCTCTTGACATTCTAAATTGTTGTTCAATAAAATCACAGGTGCAGACATGTTATTTTAAACCAAATCATTGATGTCACAGCTTGGTAACTAGGCCCACCATTTGTTGCTACTAATTGGTAATGAAGATGGTGTTTGAAGAAGCACTTAAGTATATTTGAATATATATTTAACAAGTCTTTTGTTTGCGTTATGAAACCTTTTGTTGAGATTAAAAGTTTGGAATTCACAGTATTACCTATAGTTGTAAATAAAAGCGAATATGTTTTATTTTAGATTTGATGGCTTTGTGTGAGTATTTATAACAACTTTTGATGTTGTACACAGAAATCTGAAAATTTTAACACAGGTAGATGGAAGGGGGTTCTAATGCACCTTGAAGCCGAATTTTTAAATTTTTAATTGGCCCTTTAATAAGACTATTTTAAACAAATTTTAGAAGAAAATATTTTTGATCTGGTTTGGAATTACGTTTCAGAGATACTTTTTCATTTTGATTAAATAGGGCCATTTTGTGATAGCTCTACTATAAATTATTGTAGGTGAAATCTCAAAAGGGGGAAATCAGAACAGTAGCAATGCAGCTGCTTCGTGATACAATATTTCAACATAACTCTTGTAGCAGATGGTCACCAAATCTATATATTCTACCATGTTGGGTTTTTTAGAACATGAGTTTGCGGTGATGATATCACAGGATGGAGACTTAGCTAAGAAAAGCACTCCTTCATATTTTATTTGCAGTCTTGTAGCTCAGAATGGCTACTTCATTCAGTCGATATCACAATTGTTGAGGCATTGGAATACTCTGTACTGGACGAATCTTCTTCTATTTTGTCTGAAAACAAATAAAATAATGTATTGTATGACCCCATTCTTCACATATACTTCATTCAAGGTAGAATATAAATGTAGCAGTTTAGTCAGGATGTTGTAAGAAGGATAAATTCGGGCACCTTTTCTAATGTATGATCCCCAAAAATAATAACACACCTTAAAACTGCTCCCAAATGCTTATTGATTCTTTTTAAAAAGCTCAAAAACATTTTCTTATAATTCAAAGTTTTAAAAAACAAACAAAATTTTAAATTTCAAAAGGCAAAATTATGTTTAAAACTATGGACGTAAGGATCAAAACAGCTGGGCAGTGATTGGAAGCTAATTTAGGAATTTGTTTTCTAGTATATGACTGACCATGTCATCTTCAAATTGTGTGATATCTTCTGAATCTCCTAATAAAGTATTGTAGCTTGATTTGGGTTCTGTATACTTGTTACAGGTGCATAAGATTTTCCTTTACAAAAGGGATGATACAGCCCATTATATTAGGGTGTTTTATGTTATTGACGACACACTCAGAAGTGGATTTACACTATAGGCTCACTAGGCACTGGCTTAGGGGCGGCGGCTTTAGGGGGCGGAACATTTTGGATAACATTATTTTTATATTTTGTTTTTTATAATTATTTTGATGGCATGTACATGCCTGACTTTCTTTCATAGAAATCTTTTCTCGAATATTAACTTCCACCCCCACCCCCTCCCACATCTCTTTCCTCCAAAACTTCCTAAAACCCTTGACAAAAATTTGGGGGTAGGGGGGGGCATAAATTTTAAATCCGTCACTGGACACCATTATTAAAGATAGACTTGGGATTATTTTACTAAGCATGCAAAGCTGGATTTAGCAATAGGTTTCACAACTTTAAAAAAAAAAAAAAGATAAAATAGAAATAAACCACGAGTGACGATCTGTGACTAGATATTCGTGATGTTGTAAAACACACCTTGGAAGAGTCGTTTAAAGTGCTTCCGTATCTGAAATATCGCCCCATGGCTGGGTATAGTGCACACACCTATCGTCCTCCGTTCTGAAAACTGCACTCCGGTCATAGTGACTCAGGTTCTACAGAAGATCAGCCAAAGTATGCATGCCAATTTTATGAAAACACTTAACGTAACCAAGGTCTTCAATAGGACTTCAGTCTAGGAGGAAAGACAGAAAAGGAAATTATGGCTAGCTCAAATATTAGCTAGTGGACTGATTAATGGCAGAATTATTATAAAAAGCGAACACTTTTAATTGAGATATACCACACACATCCACAACCTTCCAGCACATCAATTAGATGAATTTCATACATGGGATATAGTGGTAATTTATGCGGACATACTCTGTCAAATTTATTAAAACGCAGAATCAATTCAATCGATACCTTGGCAGATGATGTAGATTATCATAGATGACTTTGAGTGTAGTTAAAAAAAAAAAAATGCAAACTTTGTTTAAAAACCGTAAAGTAATAGGTTTAGGAGTGGTATAGATAAAACAAAATATATGTTTGTTACTTGATATCCTATCTTACAAAGGAATGAATTAGTAAATAATGATTACATGCATTTTTAAAAAGCTGACACATTCACACATTTGGGAGGTACGCTAAAATATAGAGATCAAATCAAGAGGTCAGACCTTCACCTGACAGAGATCCGAACCTTGACTTCCTCCCTTATAGACATTCCAGTATACTTCGAGCTTAACAGTTTAAAACCTCTTCATCTCTAGAAATAAGTTACCATAATTATATCTCTCTGGTCCGTACCGTTGCCATGGTGAAGTCGACAACGGCTATGTGAGTTCCATCCAGTACCAGTGTGACGTGGTCACCCTCGTCGAAACAGGCGTTGCTGTGAATCACCTGCCTGAAAAATTCCGCCGCGGGGAACACCAAACCTTGATCTGGGCGAGCCAACAACATTTCTCGGCCATTAATCTGTGAACAGCACCAGCCTGATTAGCAAGGAGAGCTGTTAGCACTCCTGACTCTACCAGACCATGCTTTGGGCGAGCCACAAAGATACTTTGACTGGCTATCTGTGGAGAGTATCAGCTTGGTAAACTAGGAGAGCAGTTAGCACACCTGACTCTACCAGACCATGCTTTGGGTGAGCCACAAAGATACTTTGACTGGCTATCTGTGGAGAGTATCAGCTTGGTAAGCTAGGAGAGCTGTTAGAACTCCAGACTCTACCAGACCATGCTTTGGGCGAGCCACAAAGATACTTTGACTGGCTATCTGTGGAGAGTATCAGCTTGGTAAACTAGGAGAGCAGTTAGCACACCTGACTCTACCAGACCATGCTTTGGGTGAGCCACAAAGATACTTTGACTGGCTATCTGTGGAGAGTATCAGCTTGGTAAGCTAGGAGAGCAGTTAGCACACCTGACTCTACCAGACCATGCTTTGGTGAGCCAAAATGATACTTCGACTGGCTATCTGTGGAGAGTATCAGCTTGGTAAACTAGGAGAGCAGTTAGCACACCTGACTCTACCAGACCATGCTTTGGGTGAGTCACAAAGATACTTTGACTGGCTATCTGTGGAGAGTATCAGCTTGGTAAGCTAGGAGAGCTGTTAGAACTCCAGACTCTACCAGACCATGCTTAGGGCGAGCCACAAAGATACTTCGACTGGCTATCTGTGGAGAGTATCAGCTTGGTAAGCTAGGAGAGCTGTTAGAACTCCAGACTCTACCAGACCATGCTTTGGGTGAGCCAAAATGATACTTCGACTGGCTATCTGTGGAGAGTATCATCTTGGTAAACTAGGAGAGCAGTTAGCACACCTGACTCTACCAGACCATGCTTTGGGTGAGCCACAAAGATACTTTGACTGGCTATCTGTGGAGAGTATCATCTTGGTAAGCTAGGAGAGCTGTTAGAACTCCAGACTCTACCAGACCATGCTTAGGGCGAGCCACAAAGATACTTCGACTGGCTATCTGTGGAGAGTATCAGCTTGGTAAGCTAGGAGAGCAGTTAGCACTCCTGACTCCGCCAGAACTTGTTCTGTACAAGCCAGTAGGAACATTCGAACATTATTCTCTAAACAACATCAGCCTGGCTTGGTTCTGATGTTGCTGTTTTATCCAAGTCCTACTATTTATCAGGATGGTCTACATATCCACACTGTTGAAAGAGATAAGAGAAAGGTTTGATTGAGAAGGAAATTACTCATCTTTACGTGAAGTTTAGATGGGAAACCATTTAGGGCAACCCACCCTCACTACACCCAGCCAGGAGCCAAACTCTGACCTCTCATTCACTGACAAACCAGATTATACGATCTTGGAGTTTTGTCCGCGTGTTCCACTGATGTGGGTCATAAAACGTAGATATTCTCACTTCAATGGAATGCACTTACTTTAAGTCTTTTGATGTGTGTATCGGGTCTAGCAGACTTGTACAGGATGAAGGAAACATTAACCAGGATTCCAACCACAATACCATAGTCAAGGCTTATGAAAAGGCAGCCAAAGAACGTGGCGATAAAAGGTATCAAGTCCAACTCTATAAAACAAAACAAATATATCTTTACACTTTCAAAATAAAACACAGAAAGTAAGTATTTTATAAACATACAATAGCAGATGGTACTAAAAGGAATTTACATGTTCCGGGTAATTTTAATATCAGTCATAATAATATTGCTAGTTTATAAAAATAATTTTGGTTAATATTAATAATAATAATAATAATAATAATAATAAGAAATTTGTAAAAAATATCATTGGCAGGAATAAACATTTTTTTTAACAGTATCTTACTACTAGGTCGGGCTATACACCTATATATTGATTACACTGATGTATTAGGGATGAGGAAGGTTGTTTTTCGGGGAAATGTGTCCATGTTTTCGTGGTTGAGAGAGAGAGAGAGAAAGCCATTTAGGAAAAACCACCCTCAGTATATTCAACCGAGATTCGAACCCCAATCTCCCCGTCATTGGCAGTCTAGTTTATTGCTCCGGTGACGCTTTAGAGGATTCGACCACCAAATCAGGTAGTAGCAACTATTGATCTTGGACTGAGAACGTATTTTTTAAAGTTTGGAGCATAGCACTTTATGGTAGTGAAGCTTGGACACCGGGAAAGTTTGGAGCATAGCACTTTATGGTAGTGAAGCTTGGACACCGGGAAAGTTTGGAGCATAGCACTTTATGGTAGTGAAGCTTGGACACCGGGAAAGTTTGGAGCATAGCACTTTATGGTAGTGAAGCTTGGACACCGGGAAAGTTTGGAGCATAGCACTTTATGGTAGTGAAGCTTAGACTACGGGAAAGCAAGAAAAATAAATTAAAATAAAGCATTTGAAATGTGGACACAGGACGATGTTAAATATTAGGTGGACTATTTAGGTACGAAATGGTTGGATTCTAAAACTTAAAGGGAGTGAAAGAATTCTATGGAAAAAAACTTACAAAAGGAGATATAAGATGGTGGGGTCCATTCTGAGGCATATGTGATTGGTTAATATGTTAATGAAGGTTACAGGGGAAAGTAAATATTGAGAGGAAGACAAAGATTAGAGTATAATATGAAGAAGATAATGGAGGATGTGGACTGTAATAAGTATGTAAAAATGAAGAAATTGGTGTAGGATAGGAAGAAAGGGAGGATTGAGACATTTCTTGAATATCTGTCAAGGGTGTCCCAGAATTTAATGACAACTTTTTCTGTGCGTTTGCTCATGACAGATATTCAACAACTGTTGATATACTCATGGGAAGAAAATTAAACTCTATAGGTCCAAGTTTGAATCTCAGTTGGGCGAAATGGAGAAATTTCAACCTCCAATCCAAAGATAGATTTCCATCTTAACTTTCAGGGAAAGTATCAGTATTGATTCCAGATTTAAATCCTAAGAACCTTAAGAAGAAATTTCAACCACCTATCTATCAAAAGAGAAAATTCAGAGGAAATCTTGACGTTAAATACAAAAGAGAAAATTTTAAGAGACCACTAACTTCGCCCGGGTAACGGAAATAGTAGTTGCAAGTTTTCCACTGTAGCTAGTCAGAAATACATTAAACTGTGTTTCCCCTCACAAATCATGATCTACCGTTTCATTTGTGTGTGTTCGGCTGGTTTCCAGTGGTATATCCTCCAAGATCCATTTATTGTAGTACTTACTTCTTGTTTTCCACAGCTTTGGGACCATTTCGTATTCGACCATGAAGAACATCGCGCTTATGATGAGAGCAGCAAGGCTTGCTTTGGGGATGTACGAAATAAATTTCGTCATAAATCCTAAGGTCAGCAAAAGTAGTATCCCTAAAACAATACAAAATTAAATTTGAATTATCATTATTATAAAATTCAAATAACCATAAAATGACGGCGTGGACATGCATATCTGTAACGGGCTAACCTATTCAGCGCTGTACTGCCTAACTCTGCTGCATATGATCATTGCTCAAGAATATATGTATTGTACCCAATTATATATATATATATATATTATACTGATCTATTAATGTATATCTCCATGTGTTTATATACCACGTCTTGGATACATCATGGAACAAGAACGGCGCCATCAGAAGTGTTGGCCGCTCTCACTGTTCCGCTAGCACTGCACTTGACTGGTCGGAGCAACAAAAACAACTGACTGCAGTGCGAGGTGGGTGGCCTGAGCATAGTTGGCTTGGGCCTACGTGATTTTTCCAACATAGAGGGATGTCTCCCCCCTTCTTCCCTTCCCATGATTCATTACGTTCAGCCACTATAAAGCTCCACGGTTCGCGGGGAACCAGACACAATCATACATCACCAGTCAAATAGTCAACACGTTCCGACGTCTTATCTTCCAGTCGACAGTACAGAACTTGTGGCCGTGATGCTGCTGCCGAGGGACACACCGGACCGACGGAAGTAGCAAGCCGTAACTTTGAGCATCCAAATTTGTGGGGAGTAGGCGGCTCTATGGCCGGATTGTAGTTTTAGGTATATTTTTGTACCTGTCGAGAGTATTAGCCACTATCGTCTTATTTTTCATGTTATTTAGGTTAGCCTTTTAAGGACATGGTTTACATGCCGTAGAGTGATTTTACACTTCACATGTGCTCTGCTTGGTCCTTAAGACCAGCAGTTTAAATAGGGATTATTCCCACACCTTAGCCTGCTTGACCACGTTATAGTCAGCAAGGAATTCAATCGGGAAAAGGGCTGTTCAGGTTGTTCCAGGCCAGATAATTATACCTAATTAGGTTTGAGTTTGCTCTTCTGGGGCAGTTTGCGGTGCTCAACTTGTGGGTTATTTCTACCCATCTGGCGTGACTCACGTTTCACTGACCTTAATGTAAGATAACCCTTGGGGGAGTTTGATACCTTCCTTATATATTGCTAACATTCTGCGGTCATGTGTTTAATATTTCTGGCTTAGACCAGTTGGTCTTGCGCCAGCCTATGATAAGTCAAAGCCTAAAACCCTGGATTGGAACTTTCTCTATATGAATAAGTTTTTATATAATTTTGGCCGGTCCGTTAATAACCAGATCTGACAGACAACAGTCTAGTGCCTTTGTAACATAACCAATTGTGATCTAGCCAGCTTCCTAGCGCAAATAGTCCTGATCTCCTTTCGTAATATTGTTCATACTAGGATGTGCCCTTTTGGTCCAGCTCGTGTGTAGTAGCTTGCTATTAATTTGTTGGAACAAATTACCTGTTGCTACCTTATTGTATAGGATGTCTTGGCCTCCCGGTTAAAAAGAGGGGGAGGGGGGATTGTTTAGTATAATCTTATTATTATTTTTTGCTAGCAAAAGAGGAGGACTGAAGTCACTCAAGTTAAGCATGAGCTTAACCAGTCGCACAAAATCATTAGCGCTTCACGCCAAATTCTCTCTCGGAGAGTATTAATTAATCAGCTATCTGTCTAGTTAATTATCCTGGTCAAATCTATGGACTATTTTGGGAAATATTGGATTTTGTTTTGATGTTACTCTTGTATTTTCTCAGCCTTTGTTACATTAAACTTATTTGTTAAATGCATTTTTATCTTTTGCTTTCAAGTGTTTCCTATTGTATCTATTTGCCTTGTTTACATAATCGACGTTTCTAGTGTTAACTAGAGCATCGTTACATATCTATCCAAAGATCTTTGAACAAGCTCAAACACTAAGCTTATCTGGCTCATCTTGATTACCTGTCGTTTATTAACCATCATAACTGATTATGAAGACAATCGCGTTTAAGGTGGTTATACATAAATTAATTTATACTTAGCTTTCTTTGAGAATTGTTACCTCTTCCTAAAGGTTAATAAAAAAAACAACAATTAACGTTTGAATTATAAAATTTATTGGCCAATATAAACTGAGAAAAGTTAATATAATTCATATTCCATCTAAGACAATATCCCAACAAGATAGAGTTGGCTTCCATATAACCAAACCAATACTTTTGTCTTACATTCCAAAAAAGCCATATATAGTTCTACTTTAGTGGTGTGGGTTGCTTTGAAACTTCTATTTGGCTTCGAAACAAACATCTGCTTCGACTTCGCTTCGAAACAAATGCTGGCTCCAAAGCTTTGCCAATAAAAATATGGACAGCTGAACTACTTCATTTATTTTCAATTATAGCCATTCTGAACTGTTTTATACATTATAAATTAATATTTATATGAAAAAAAACACTGAAGTAATTGAATTTAAAGATGTGTAATAGTTTAATTTGTCAGATTAACATTAAATATTATAAACAATGGTCCAATAAAACATTTTACAAGTAATTTTAGTGCATAAATTTATATAAATAACCACAATATAATATTTTTTCAAGCCTAAAACAACTTAAAGAAAATATTCGAACTTATATTTGGCTTCGAGAATATTTCATATAGTATTAAATTCAAGTTCACTTTGAAATAAAATAGTGGACTTTGCACACCCCTAATCTACTTAATACCTACCAAATTTTGAAACCAGTAAAAAGAGAACATTTTACATATTATATATACATGCATATAGAGAAGGTCTCTTATAACTGCACCCCATAAGCCACACAGTTACTTGGGATGTGCAATTTTTTTTAACTAATGTAACTATCCTGAAAGAAGGTCACTTAGCTTCCGCCCATTGAACAAATCATCTTATAACAATTTTATCTTATCCGTGAATATGCCTTGTAGCTCTACTCATAAACCCCATTGCATGGAGGGAAATGTCAACTTAAGTGTAGCTCGACTTACTGGGATCATGCCATCTTAAAGCTACTAGAACTCATCCTTGATGAGGTATTTTTACCCCTGGACCTTTTGGGATCATGTCATCTTAAAACTACTATAGCTCATTCTTGATGAGGTATTTTTACTATTTCCCGAGTCCTTGATATCCTGTGTTTATGCCATTTTAAAACATCTGTATCTCACCTGTGAAGAGACCCCCAAGCTGCGTGCGCACCCCGGAAGCGTTGTTGACGGCCGTCCTGGTGAAGGACCCCGTGACTGGCATGGACCGGATAAAGGACCCCAAGATGTTGGACAGGCCCAGAGCGATCATCTCCTGGGTGGCGTCCAGGGGCTTACCCTTCGCTGTGACGGAATATCACCGTAACGAGATTATTTTTTTTAAAAGTACGCTTTCATGGTCAAGTGGTCTAAGGCATCACTCTTGCAAATAGAATATATGACAGGAAGATCAGGGTTTGAATCCCGGTTGGGTATACTGAAGGTGGTTTTTCCTCAATTGTTTTCCACTCTCCCTCAAGCAAATGTGAGAGTTCACTTCCTCTAAAATCAACCCTCCTAACCCCAAACACATTAGTATGATTAGTATATATGCGTGTAACTCGAACGGAGAGTAAGACACAGTGCTAAAAAAAAAAACGTCCAGTGAGTGAGAATTTTGAAATATTTTCCTATTTAAACTTAATGAAGAAAAACTTGCTTTTGTAAGGTTTTTAAGTGTGTTAAATATACATATATATCTTATCCTCCATGTATTACTCCTCATATTTATACTTCTGAGGAAGAGAGGAACGGGGAGTGTACTCACCTTCAGTATGCCCCAATTTCTCAGTCACCAGCAAATCAAACAACACGAGAGACACCCTTATTCACACTCCCACTAATTAGGGTTATTTTTACCTTCAAGATTCCCTTAAAATTATCATCCCGCAATGGTGGACATACGGAATTTACGTCAGACTCATCTTGTCTGTTTTCCGCTGATGGGAAGGTTAGGGTTTTCAAACCTAAATCAAGTGACCTTAGGTGACTCTTACCTTGATTATATACCCCTCCTACTTTCCCGCAGATGCGGGTATCCTTCCTCTAAATTATACCCTCCCCTTACTATCAATTTAGTGGGGAAAAAAACAGGAGGAATTTTTGTTTTGTTTGATTACTACGCTTAAAACTCTTAAGGAACACAGATGAGGAGGGCAGTTTAGAAGTAGTGTATCCACCACTAGAACGGTGAGAGGATTTGAACCCTGTCCCCCTCCTTTAAATGTACCTAGCCAAGACTTGAGCCTTGATCTCCCCCATCAACCAGCAATTTAATTTATAGCGAACCTGACCCACCTCGGTGGCATAGTTGGCTAACGCGCTGGTCGTGTTGAGCTCGACCGCCGAGGACGGGGAGATCGAGGTTCGAATCTCGGTTGGGTGAACTGGGGGTGGTTTTTCCTAAATGGTTTTCCACTCTCCCTCCACGCAAATTCGGGTTCACTTCCTCTAATTCAACCTTCCCAATTCCCAATCCATTAGCGTAATTAGTACTTAAAGCGTATAACCCGAACGGGTAGTAAGACGCGGTGGTAAATAATAATATAGCGAACCTGGTGTATTAGACCACATGAACACAGGTGTGGATCCCTCAGGTAATAAATATTATTTAGTTAATTAATAAACTTACCGAAAGATTTGGCGACGGCGACACTCTCTAGGATCGATATCAAAGGGACGATGACGACGCCGGCGCCGAGGACTCCGGTCATCTTCGCGAAAGAGTATTCAGTGCCTTTGTCCGTCGTGGAGAAGGGCGGGGGTTGGAGGGGCGGGAAACCCTCGGTGACCTCACCTGGTCAGGGGAGGAATGAGTTGCTTGTGAGGACCGTCCGAATGCGCATGCGCAGTTATCAAAAGCGGAACGAAATTGAATCTGCACTCAGATGAACATCTGGGTGGTCAGCGAGAAGGTAACAAACGCTGTCGGGTCATTCGACCATCAACATTTTATTGCATTGTCTTAACAAATGTATAATTATAATGATTTCAAATCATTATAGTTCACGAGTTCTAAGGGGTAAAACTTTCTATTTTCTGCTTTGTGCGTATCATTGTTAAAGTAAAGTAATAATGATGGTGATAAAATTTAATATAACTGCACATATGAGGTGAAATGGAGTATTTATAAAACAATATTATTAATTAAAATGAAAAATGAAACCTATGCATAGGAATTGAAACCGGGACCTTATAATTTTTCTTTAATTTAATTTCTTTTAAAAAAACACTCGCATATCGAAATATAAATATATTTCACATAGGGAAATCCTATCTTAACTTGCCGCTACACCCAATATAATCTCTGAGGAAACCCCATGTCTTATGGAGAAAAGCTTTAGCTTTGCTCTTTCTTAGTTAACTGTTTCCAAATCTCCCCGCTCTGTTATATTGTGAAGGTGGTGTGTTGGGGTAAGAAGCAGCTACTGGCAACCTTGATTAACCAGCGTTGCCAAACTTGGCCTTATTTAAGGGGTAATCTACCACACGAAAACAATATAATTACAACGCTGTTTCCCAATAGTAGCCATGCAGTTCCCTTAGAGATGATAGCTAGTGTGCATCAGAAGTAGTCAATGACCTAAAAAGTTTTGCAAAACTTCCCCCTCACTCCTCCCAAATTCTGTTTATCTTGTTTCATAATTTTTCTGGAACTTTTAATGGTTAAAAGTCGTACCAAAATTGCTTGAATTAGTTTTACACTTGTTGAATTAGTTTTGTAAAAGTGTATTTGAACTATTGTACTTATATTACCAATGAATATATTTTTTTGATTATATTTACCTGTCAATCTGAAAGGATGTCTCCCATTAACCTGACAGATGTAAGCTATGACAGCTCCGATCAGGACAATTAGCGCGTTCCTGGCAATGGAAACCAACCAAAGACATTTACCCACAACTCGTTTGAACATTCCAATTTCCCTCGATCCCTTTCCGAGATCCAAGTTTTTCAGTTCCTGAGAAAAGAAAAAAAAGTGAACAAGTTTTAATTAATTACAGTCTGTGATAAAATGGTTTAAGAAATCACTCTTCCAATAAATTGGCTTGGATCGGGGTTCGATTCCAGTCGGGTGAAGTGAGGGTGGTTTTCCACTCTACATTCACCATGCAAATGTGGGTACACTTCCTCTAAACTCTAACTTCCTCATCCCTCACACACTAGCGTTAGCCAATATACTTTTAGCCCAAACATTGTGGGGCTACATGGTCTAACGCGCTACTCTCACAGTAGACTAGACTGCCGAAGATTTGGGTTTGATTTCCGGTCAGGTGTACTGAAGGTGGTTTTTCCTAAATGTTTTTACACTCTCCCTCCACGCAAATGAAGATACGCTTTATTCTAAATTCAACTTTCCTTATCCCTAACACGTTAGTGTAATTAGTACATAGGAGGATAACCCGAATGGGTAGTAAGACGCTAAAATAAAAAAATAAAAAAGACGTACTGGTTAAATAAGAAGAAATCTATCAGCGTTTCTAGAAATATGGTGGGAAAGCACTATGCAATAGATTCTAACAGATGTTTATTTTAAGAAAAGGTTTTATATTTTGTGTGTCTTTAGATATACTATTGTAAATAATGTATAATAAAGGAGAGAAAACTAAGTAATTTAAAAATATTCTTATTCTAAACTTCAACTAGTATTTTCTCTAAGTTTGACTAACAGGTCAGTTGGAACCTTGTCATACTAAAGTCGCGAAATGTTATATGTTGGCCAGTAAGACCGCTACAATAGACGTTACTATTATCTGCTGAGATAGAACAACACGTGACAGTTACATACCCTGGCCACCAGGAGCGCCACTATAGACATCACCCCTAGAAGACTGAAATAGATATACACGTGACAGTTACATACCCTGGCCAACAGGAGCGCCACTATAGACATCACCCCCTAGAAGACTGAGATAGATATACACCTGACAGTTACATACCCTGGCCAACAGGAGCACCACTATAGACATCACCCCCTAGAAGACTGAGATAGATATACACCTGGCAGTTACATACCCTGGCCAACAGGAGCGCCACTATAGACATCACTCCTAGAAGACTGTCTGTCAGTCTCGAGTGGGAGGCGTTCTCCTCGAGGTTTTTCCACGCCTGAAGGAAGTCGTCGTTTTCCCCGCCGTAACCCAACAGGTCTTTCACCTGTGTCGAGGCTATAGTCACCGCCGCGGCTGATGTGAACCCCACAGTGACAGGTAAGGAGATGAAGTCCACCAGAAATCCTGAAAACCAACCGAACAGTTAAACTAAGTATGGCTGACCTACATATATGATTAACTGTACGCTTCAAAATACAAACATAAATATTAATATAATGACAGCACAGTAGAGGAAAGATTAGCCAGCACTAATATATTGTTGTCCAGGGGACGCCCGAATTTACTATTCGTACATCCTTTATGTGGAGGCTCTTTCCATGTCCCAATGAGGTGAGTTGAGGTGATGGTGATAGTGAGTATGAGGGTGATAGAGAGTGTGAGGGTGTGGAACCAGTGAAAACACTTAAACCTAACTTAAGCCTAACTAACCAATCCCTAATGACCGCTGGAATAAGTCCCCTTCCGGGAAAAATACTCACCCAAGGTACCAGCCGGGAATCGAACCCGTTACCGCTGGACTCATAGCCAGGTGCACTGACCACTACACTAGGGGGCTGGTTACAATATATAATGCCCAACAGAGCGTATCCATGCATGCCCCACTTTGGGCTTGGCGTTATGTGAATATAATATAGGCTAATATAAACCCGTGCTAGCTCCTAAGTTGTTATTTACCGGCGGTTTTAGTATAGTTTCTTGAATTCATTAAAACTGATTAACCATTGTGTTGTCCATTACGCCATGCTCCTCCGACACACACTCTATAGGCAGTTGAATACAAATTATTATTTCACTAAAATAACTTTTAATTTATATTAATTTATATATAATTCAAAAAATATTCAATTAATTTTTAAACAAATTTACGCTTATTTAAACCAGGATTAGTTTGATAAATGTGAATAACGTAAAACTACGTCCACAAGAGTTAAAGTTCAGCACAGAGTAACACGTGACGCAGCTCTCGTCAGTCAGGAATTCCTTTCCTCTATTGGGACTTCCCCGTCCGAACAAAGGAAGAAGAAGTCATTTTGGAAAGTTTTTAGAAATTGACAACAGCAAAAGCTAGTACCATTAAATAAATACAGCACTAGTGTGGTGTGGTTACCAAATTGAATGATATAAAAGTATTAGTATTAAATAAAACAAAATGGCTGAATAGATAGATATAAAACTGTTATACAAATAAAAATTTTAACTTTGAAAAAAATATAAAATATAAAAATGAGAATCATTACAATTATAATATTCACAAAGTTTTGTTTTAAATATCTTAGATCTACCGTACTTTTTACTATCCTCCCGGGATATCTGCATATTAATTAAAGCTAGGAGTGAGCTGTGTATAGAGATGCGAGACGGAAAAATTGTTCCTATATATTTTCCGAAATTTTTTACAAAAAAGATCATTTTCAATTATTATTCATATAAAATAACTTCAACTGATTAAATGGAACTAATGTAATCAAGATATAGATATCCCAAATGTCAACATTTATATTTAAGATTAACTTCTCCTGAAGGCGTTAACACCAGAAAACATCAAACAAGCTCCGGTGGCCGCACGGTCTAACACGCTACTCTAGCGATAGACTAGACTAACGATAACAGGGAGATCGGTGTCCGATTCCGGTTGGGTGCGCTGAGGGTGGTTTTTCCTAAGTGGTATTCCAATCTGCATCCACGAAAATTTTGTTTTAATTCCTATAGATTCAACCTTCCTCATCCCTAACAAATTAGCGTAATTAGTACATAGGTTTATAACCCGAACGGGTAGTAAGACGCGGTGCTAAAAACAAAAGTATTACAGAAACAAATGAATGCGAGCCTCGCTATGTCCATCAATCATACTTCCATTTTATATCATCAATAAGTTAACTAAAATAATTTTAAGGTTGGCTTGACATTTGTCCTCCCCTCCCCCTCCATCCTCCGTACTTCCTATCCAACCCTCCCCTTTTCCCCTTCATATAACCCACTCGTCTCTTAACACACTATAGTTTGAAATATAATAGGCCCTAGGTGCCACCTTTACAATAATTTAACACCTCCACCGCAAGCCGCCATCGCAGACAATTTTCCTATTCAAAATTTCCCAGAAAATTTGTGGAAGCCACGAAGAGGGGGGGGGGGGAGGAAGCAGCGTCTGTTTCTACGAGTAACAATGAACAAGCTTGATTAGACTAATCCTTTAATTGCATGGTTTAATATATGCCTTAATACGGTGTGGTCCAATTGGCGGTTCACATGATAGTCAAATTGGGCCCTTGGCATGAAAAATGTTGGGCCACCCTCCCTTAATATACAGGATGTTCGGAAACCCGGTTCCCAAACTGCACATATAGTTTGTTTGAACCAAAAATTATACAAAATCCCTAAACACTTACATCCGGAAACCTATGCTAGTACTATTAAATTGTGTTCAAAGTTTCGTCGTACAGCGCCTGGAGATCAAAGCTGTTCAAGCATGCGTGTACAACAAGTTGCATAGGAGTTAGGCGCGCGGCACTACACATGTAATTGTGGCAAGCAGTTTCTGTGATTTTTGACCGTTAATGATGACCCTCAGAACGTATTCACATTTCTAGATGGACTGGTGTGTTGTTTACTATTAATTGTGTTATATGCTGTTGCCGTGCTTCAAGATGTTGAGGTGTGTAGAGATGCTCGCCTAAATACTATGCAACCTGTTGTACACGCATGCTTGAACAGCTTTGTTCTCCCGGTGCTGTATGCAGGAACTTTGAACACAATTTAATGATATTACCATAGTTTTCCGGATGTAAGTGTATGGGGATTTTGTATTAATTTAGCTCCAAACAAACTATGTGTAAATTTTGGGCTGTGAGTTTCCCAACACTCATATGAATTCAACGCGTCCCCACTATATTGTTTTGTAACCATTATTTGTATAAATTTTGATAAATTGCACCAGACTTTCCGCTGTCCAGTTCGCCATTTTTGCAAGGGGCTCATGGGCCCGTATAAACTTATCCAAACACACAAACTGACGTCCTAGCTAGAATATAAAATACCTCTGATGTTCGTTGGAAACTGACGGCCGGCGGATCGGCAAAAAACTGTTGTTTTTTTACATATTACATTAAAGGCTCGGCTCGCCTCATCAATACACTCCTTCAGCTTACGACTATTAGCTCGTTAGCGATCTTTTTGGGCAAATTTCAAAAATTAGAGGACCTGCACTGTTACTTCCGTTACTGACTACCAATATTGATCTTTTTCTATCGGTCTAAACATACAAATGAGGACATTAGTTCTTTAAAAATAAAATTATAAAAATTTAAAACCGGGACTCAAAAAAAAGTTTTACATAAATATATGCAATTTGTGCTTGGGTTTGCTAGTGTATGTTATTTAGTTTCACATACATTACTAGTTTTGAGTAAATATCTCCATTTTTAAACAATAGAGCGAGAAAGTCCGTGCGGAGTTCCATACCATTCATTTTATTGGTGTAAGATAATTAATAAAACAAAAAATTATTATTATTTTTATATCTCTATCACATTTATTATAAATTTTCACACATAATTTTGTAACTACGAACCTAATATAAGTCATAATGTCTACAAATTAAACCAACGAAAGAGAAAACATAAATTCACGTAGCAAATAATGAATTATAAAAATAAAGAATATAGTCTATTTTTATTTATTAGGATGATAAAGGTAAAATATTCAACATTTTTGTGAAGTTTTATCGGTTAGGAAAAAATGTGAGATGGGTAATTTGGATTGTATTTTGGAGATGAGATTTTCCTAAATTTTTTTCTACTCTCCCTTCACGCAAATGTGACTTCTCTTCAACTGAATTAAACCTTCCTAATCTCCAACAAATTAGTATAATTAGTACACATGCGTATAAGTGATAACTTGAACGGGTAGAAAGATATGATAAAAAAAACTGATCTACATTAAGCACCTTGACAAAAATTTAAGTTATACAAAAATAAATTCTCTGACATTTCAATGAGTTTGTTTTGTTAGGACATACTGATTAGTATAGTTTTGGTGTTTCTGTGATATGCACCCCCTTAAAGACTGTCATAATATAGCTATTTAATAAATGGTGCATGGTAGCACCAAATAGAAGAGATGAAGTAAAAGTAGATATCAACCTATCACACTCAGTAGTACAATATATGTTTATCAAAACGCACATTACATGTTTGTTTAAAGTATCAGCTTAGCAAAATTAATGGAATAAATTATAAAGACTATTAGAAAGATTGAGTATGTTGTTGACTAGACTTAATTATAACCTTTATTTTGCGGGAAGTTAAAACAAAATTACTATTAGCTTTCTGAGAAAATCATGTTGAATTTAGTAACATATAAATGTACTTAATTTATTGTTTGTTCCACGACAGTTTGCCGCCGATACTATGAACATGTATGACTTAACGGATTGCATAATACACAATATAATTATTGAAAGATATAAATATATTGATATATCTGAGCATATAACAATATAATATAATTTTAACACTTGAATAGGTTGCAGTGTGTATTTTCAATCAATGGAAACATTAATTTATATTCTCTGTGTAATTTATATTGTTTGCCATTCAAATTTATCTTGCTCATTTGTTGTATATTTGTTGTATATTGTTCTTAGTTACTATTCCATGTTTGAAGGAAATTTTAATATCCTTAAAATAAGTGTAAATGTTTAATTCATTTGATTGTTTCATATTTATTCTAAATGGTGAGAAATAAAAATTTTAATAGAGAAGTCTTCAAAAACTATATATAGTTTTTTTTAGCACTGCGTCTTACTACCCATTTGGGCTATACGCTTATGTACTAATTGCTAATGGTTTAGATAATTAGGGAGGTTATACGTTTAGGAAGTGTAACCGAATTTGCGTGGGGGGAGAGTGGAAAACCGTTTTGGAACAACCACCCTCAGTACACATGACTGAGATTCGAACCTTGATCTCCTCGTCATCGGCAGTCTAGTCAACTGCTAGAGTACATTAGCGCGTTAGACCACGTGTCCACCGAAGTGGGTTATTATTACTATTATTATTTACTAATGTTTGTTTAAGTAAATTCTCTATTATTTGTTACCCGCCTCGGTGGCGTAGTTGGCTAACGCGCTAGTCGTGTTGAGCTCAACTGCTGAGGATGGGGAGATCGAGGTTCGAATCTCGGTTGGGTGAACTGGGGATGATTTTTCCTAAATGGTTTTCCACTCTCCCTCCACGCAAATGTGGGTTCACTTGCTCTAATTCACCCTCCCCAATTCCTAATCCATTAGCGTAATTAGTACTTATAGCGTATAACCCGAATGGGTAGTAAGACGCGGTGCTAAATATTATTATTATCTATTATTTGGTTGGTTGAGACTTGGCTTTCCATTGACTATGTAAATGAAAACTATTTTCTTCCTCAGTTTATTGATTATAGGTTTGATTGGTCTTATCATGAAGTTACTGTCTTAAGGGTGGTAGTAGTCTAATTTCTACTATTGACTATATTTCTGGTGTGGTCAGAATATCGAAGCTAGATAATAATTATGGAAAGTGTCCTGATAGAATTCCCTTCCCATGATAACCAAAAGTTGTTAAAATTGGGAACTTGTTCATGGCTCCCAAAACAACGGTTGAATTGTTTTTTTTTATTGAAGGTGCAACTATTTGGTAAATATTGACATGTTTCATCCTCCCTTACTTATTGAATTAGATGTACCAATTGTTATAAAGAAAAATGACACCCGCACTATTTTTACAGATTACGCTAATGGTAACTATTTAAATCTCTACAATGATCTGGCCAATGCTGAATAGTCTTGTGTTCATTTAAACGCTGATGTTAACATAGCTACAGATATTTTCACCAAATTAATTCACACCAAAATAAATACTCATATTCTACAGATTTATATTCATAAATACTCTAAATTTCCTAATTGGCTTTTTTCAAAACTTAAATACTATATTGTAATAGCACTGCCCGGTTTTCCTGGATTGGGTTGTTTGTTTAAAACTAACAGGGTTGAAACGAAGCAAGCCAAAGAACTGGGCTAGCCTTACTTGTTGTGATGAGTTAGTAAACATTAGGAATGAATGCTGACAACTCATAACAAATTGTCCCCGTTGTGCTCAGCAATTGAACCAATTTGCAGTAGAAAGGGTTATGTTTTAGAGCTATCGAGGATGACATAATAATATCTACTCAGAGGGGCCACTCTGCCCGTTTTCGGGGCTATGTGGATTCGAACATCAGGTCATCGGGTACTAGTGCTAGAGGGCAACCACCATGCCCAGGGTACCGGGTTCGAATATGTAATGGGTGTCAGTCGAGCCTGTAGTTAATTATCCCTCGCTATGCCAGTTTTCTCACGAGCTCCTACGTCAAAGTCCTTATATCATTTCTTAACATATTTTTAACATCACATTTTTGTAGTAACTCATAGTGCTATTAATAAACCCTAAAAACCAAAGCCTTCTATAATTTTGAACCCAACCATCTATTTTGCCGTCGTCCCCGGAAGCTATCATGACAGATTAGGCCCACAGGAAGGGTGGTGGGGAAAATATCATGAGGAATAATCAATTCTTCAAAAATAATAGAGAATTTTCCTTACGTTTTTCTCACTTTCGTAAATTATTTAAAACAGTATTATCAGTGGATCAGTGGATCAATTGGATGAACTCAAAAGTAGTCTCAAAAGCAAATCCAAGGATTTTTGGCAAAAATCTAAAAAATGAATTATGTAAATAAAGGATACCCGTCTAACATAGAAATGAATGGTAATATCACCACAGATTCTTTATTAATAACAAACGAGTTCGGAATCTGCTTTCAATTCATTAATAATTCTGCATTACTTGTTACGTCTTGTTCTGCTAATAGTCATCCATGCCATATTACGCCACGGGATGTGTCTATTGCTATTTAAAAGTTGAATTCATCAAAATGTGCTTGCTCTGATGGAAATACCAAACTTTATTGTCAAAGGCTGTGCCAACATTCTAAGACCTGTTCTAGCCCATATTTTCAACCTTAGCCTGTCAAGTGAAACTTTTGAGAATGGTTTTCTCTCAGGAAATATGAGAATAACCGAGGTCACTAAATGCGTCAGGCATATCATCACTCACCCATCCGGAGCAACCCGAGCAGCGATATGACGCATCCCGAGAGAAAGGCCAACAGGACGGCGAAGTCCTCCCCGTGGTTTGAGACGAAGGTCCGAGTCATGAGGGCAAGAATCGCCGTCGGGCCGATGGTGATGTCCTTACTCCCTCCCAGGAAAACGTAGATGAATGGTCCTACCAAGGAGGAGTACAGCCCGTACTGAAGGACACACATAGTAGACTTAGGAGGGGGTATTCTCTAACGTAACTGAGAATATACACAAGTGTAATAACTATTCGATATCCAGCATCATTGTTAGCTTTATATAACAAAACAGCTTTCTCCAACCTTACCCCTTTAATTAAGCCACTACCAGTTTGTGTATTGAACATACGATAGCAAATTAAAAAATATTCCTATTGGCGAGCTATCGCAGGTAAATTATTTAATGCATATATTCAAAGAACATGCTAGAAAGTGGACAAAAGTCACATAGACGTATACATACCTAATCACGCCGTTCCCTTACGAGATAGGTAAGAAAATTTGCATATAGCCAAAATAAACTCCGTACTTAATATATCCTCACTAACTTTCTCCACACTTCCTATTCTTGCATATTCCCTTCACTTCCACAACTTCCATATACCAAGTCATACATGCATGCTCTTTTATTCTTAAAACTCTCAATGTTTTTCTTATTCACATATTCATCTATCACATTTAGCCATTTAGCCTACCCCTTCCTTTTGGTCAACACACTCTACCTTCATATCTTTGCTTCATCACTCGATCCACACTCATCCTCTCAAAATGCCTAAACCAACGTAAGACGCTTCTTTCATATTGACCTATTGGATTCCCTTTCAAACTACACTCCTTCAGCAGCCATTCATTACTGACTCTGTCCATACGAGTTTTTCCACATAAATTTATTAGATATCTCATTCCACTCGCATTCACCTTGTTCTTGTGTTTCTCATGACAAAATCACACTTTATATCCTTAAAACAATTTTGGCGTTAACACACTTTTATGCACTGACATCTTTGCCTCTTTCAATATTACCCCATTCTTCTTTTTTATGGTAACACAGCCACTAATTTGTACTTGTACAATAATTTTAATATTGTTTGAACCATAACTAAGGCTATATATATATATATATATATATATATATATATATATATATATATATATTATATATATAAATTAAATTTCGGGAGGGGAGGGGGTTATTGAATCTCCAAACCCTCACCGACTACGGCCTTGTTCGTAGCACAGGCAAGTGTTGTGGAAAGATTATCCAGTACTAATGTACCGTTGCCCCCAAGGGACATCCGAATGTACTAATCGTACATCTTTTACGTGGTGTCTTTTTCCATGTTCCGATGAGATGAGATGACTGTGGTCAGTGATAGTGAGTTTGAAGGTGTGGAACCAGTGAAAACTCTTACACCTAACTTAGTAGTACCAGTGAAAACTCTTATACCTAACTTAGGCCTAACAAAACTCTAGTGACCATTGGGATGATTACCCTTGTAATAGGAAAGTTACCCATGGTACCAGCCGGTAATTGAACCCGGGACCCCTAGGTTTGTAGTCAGGTGCTTAGACCACTATATCACGAGGCCAGTTATCCCTTCTTTCAGAGTCACGTGTTTTGGAGGAGAGACAAAGAGAAAAAATCATAAGCTTAATTTTTTTTTTGCACCGGGTCTTACTACCTTTTTGGGTTATACGCTCATGTACTAATTACACCAATGATTTAAGGGATGATGAAAGTTATATTTAAAGGAAGTGTAGCCGCATTTTTGTGGAGGGAGAGTAGAAAACTGTTTGGGATAAACACCCCCCCCCCCCCTTAGTACATCCGACTGAGATGTGAGCCTCGATCCCCCCATCATTGGCAGTCTAGTATATTGCGAGAGTAGCGCGTTAGACCATGCGGCCACCGAAGAGGGTCAGAAGCGTATTGACCATCAAATAATCCTTAACTAGAGTTGCGAAACTACCAGTGATCTTGTTGGAAAGAAATACATAATTTTTTTTAAATAATTTAATTAGGCTTAATGATTTATTTTTTTGGGGGGGGGGGGGGGGGTTGCACATATGTATTCAACGGCTTTGAGCATGCACACTACAAGTGTTGTGTGACGAGCTTTGATTCACCAGACAGTCCGCGCGGTGTGTTGGTCTCACCTGCGTACGCAGCCCGGCCACCCCGGCGTAAGCCAGGGCCTGCGGGACGGTGGTTAGTCCCACGGTGATACCCGCCAACGCGTCGTGCACGAGGTCTTGTTTGGCGTAGCGCGGCAGCCACTGGACTACAGGCAGTCTCTTCTCCAGATCCGCCCTGCTGCACGTGCTGCCATCTCTTAGTCGGGTACGTAACTCGGACTTGAAAGCTCGCCAAGATGACAGCGCGCCATCGGCCAAATCATGACCTAATAAACAGGTTTACCGATATTATTTTATGGTGGATGCGGCCTCTATTAATACAAAGTTCCAAGTCTCTCGACATTTATTTTTTCCATTAGTAGGACTTCTTATAATGATTTTAAAAAGTAAACACAACACATAATCCTCTTAAATTTAGTTCACTGCATTTAAAACATTTAACTACTTACTGTGGCTTCCCAAATTCACCGAAAAACAATAGAAGTGTAATCACGTGACGAACTCTTTAAGCCAATCGTAATATTTCAGCCTCATCGGCGTTGTCTGCTTGGCGCTGATTAAAATAACTTTTTGTTATATGCGCGACAACATCAGCTTTGGGATACCCGATCAATTTTAAAAAAAACATCAAACTGCGTTTCTGCTAGGATTTTGTTTTTCAGAGTACCTGTGCGTCTACAAGGTTTATTGTTAATTAGTGCACTGGTTATAATAGATGCGTTTGACCAAATAATTTTTTTTTAAAACTGTACTTGTGGGACAAAGGCTTCAATCCGGATTTGAATGTTGGTGTTCGATTAACAGCTGGGTGTGCTCAGATTTTTTCCCCTTCTTATTTGGTTTATAGCTCTCCCTACGTTAAAAATCTGGTACATTTGCTCAAACATCCGCTTTCTTTAAGCCTCACTTTACCTTTAGAGTAATTAAACGTGTATAGAAGAACTGGTAGAAAGACGCCGCACAAAAACAAAAGAAAAAAACACAATTATTGCTTAGCACTTCGAGGAACTGGGGTCACAAAAATATTGCGAAACACCTTTTTACGGACGTTTAATTAGCACAATTACCCTAGTCGGTGGCCGCATGGTCTAAGGCGCTACTCTCACAGTAAACTATACTGTCGATGACGGAGAGATCGAGGTTCAAACCTCGGTCGGGTCTACTGAGGGTTTTTACTCATAATGTTTTTCCATTCTCCCTCTACAAAAATGAGGGTACACTTTATCTAAATATTACCTTCACTAACACCATTAATGTAATCAGTACATATAAGAACAACCCGACCGAGTAGTAGGACGCGGTGTTAAAAAAATATATATATATTACTATTAATAATATAAAAATATTTTTAAAGTTCTTTGTAGCATTTTTTAATGTATTCGCCAAATTGATTACTTGGTAAATGATGTCGATTTTAATGAGAATTAACGATGTACAAACTAACCGCACTTTTACTTAGTAGCAGACGACAATATTCTTTGTCAGAAATGGCCATAAAAATAGTACCAACTGCCTTATTATAGTTTTCTTCTTAATATTCCTATAACAAATCAAAGTTTTCAGTCCAGACAAATTATTTCTCTCCACCAAAGACTTTAACTCCTATATGTTTACTATTTAGATAGCAGGACTTACAAACTAGCTTAACTCAGGACAGCGAGTCTCATTATTATATACTCGGCACTAACTCTTAGATGTTTACTATTTAGATAGCAGGACTTACAAACTAGCTTAACTCAGGACAGCGAGTCTCATTATTATATACTCGGCACTAACTCTTAGATGTTTACTATTTAGATAGCAGGACTTACAAACTAGCTTAACTCAGGACAGCGAGTCTCATTATTATATACTCGGCACTAACTCTTAGATGTTTACTATTTAGATAGCAGGACTTACAAACTAGCTTAACTCAGGACAGCGAGTCTCATTATTATATACTCGGCACTAACTCTTAGATGTTTACTATTTAGATAGCAGGACTTACAAACTAGCTTAACTCAGGACAGCGAGTCTCATTATTATATACTCGGCACTAACTCTTAGATGTTTACTATTTAGATAGCAGGACTTACAAACTAGCTTAACTCAGGACAGCGAGTCTCATTATTATATACTCGGCACTAACTCTTAGATGTTTACTATTTAGATAGCATGACTTATCAATTAACTTAATATAGCATACTGCCTACGTATAATAACACACAACCAGTTCTAGATATTTACTAATGGAATAGCATGAATATTTCGTTTCATTTATGCAACGCGTACTTTCTGAACCGACTGATTATATCAGCACACCACTTATAAACGAACTTATATTTTTGTAACAGACACAAAACCCAGCAATTAATTCATAGTTGTGAAAGGGGAAACCCACATTTCACCAATGATTCATTTTTCGCCCATGCCAGAAGGGATCGAACCAGTATCCTTAATTCAGTTGACAAACATGCTACCAACTTAACTAGAATGTCGGGATAGCAGAACTTAAGGCGAATGGCCCTTTTCATTTGGCGTGGAAATTCAGTGGCATGGGAACAAACGGTTATCTTCAAGAATTTTTATTGTTTTGCCATTTTCTTCTCGTAAACGGTTTGTTCAAGAATAGAAGCATGTTTATTAAGTTACACTTTTTATTTACACACCTCCTCTATAATTTAAACAGTGATCAAATATAGATAAAATTGACATTTTTCAATAGAAAACTGCCGGCTTCATAACAAAAAATAATAAAATATAACAATTAATAAACATCGATACATTATCTTAGAAGGGGGTTTGAAAATATCAACATAAAAATTTCACTCGTTCTCGAGAAAACTGATATTTCTCAACGTATGATTTTTCCACAAGACCTGTCCGGTAACTAGCGCCATCTACGATTTCTATGATCCATCTCTTCTTGTCGGCGCGGAAGGATACTTTGGTCGGTTGTGAAGTCATGCCACGCCTATCATCCTCCCGCCCACCATCCTACAAAATAGGTTTTAGACTTTCACTCGACAGGGCCAAGGGCCTTAAGCCAGCTATAGACGACATGGTTTGGTCAAGCAGATTTGGTAACACCAGACGCAACAACTATCAGGTCGTGCGTGTATGTACCTACCATCTGACATAAGTTTCAATTTTATGTCGAGTGATAGTTCAATACCTTAGCTCAGTTGGTAGCATGTTTGTATACTGAGCTAAGGGTCCCGGTAGTGCCTAATTAAGATAGTGTGGAGCCTGTAGCATAATATTATAAAGGCACACCAAATTTATAGAAATACACATGAATATTAAAATATAAGTCAACTACTTGAACAGTAAAGTATTTCAATATTTTAATTTGCTATTCAGCCGGTTAGACGTCAGTTCATTATTCAGAGGTGGTTCTAGTCTGGCATGGTTTTGATTTATATATATATACACACACACACACACTAAACGCTTGGGTGTAATGAATAAAGTATTTAAAAAAAAAGCATCCACAATTTTCACCAGACAGCTTACAAGCATATATTTTTATGAAATTGTCAATATTTGCTATTTTATTTTTCTAATGAGGGCCCAGAAAACTCGAAGCCCTGCGAAGCGTGGGGCCCGTCACATATGCTACTTTTGCTACTGTGTTAATCTGTCACTGAGTCCCGGGATTGATTCCTGGTATAACCGAAAAATGGGGTAAAGCATCTAGGGAAAAACCCAAAGCCGTAGCTAGCCGATAATTTCAGGGGGGTTTGGTGTTCAAATCCCTCAATTGCGGAGGCTGGAAAGAATATAAATGAAAACAGTTCTAGAAGCTATCTGATGGGTTTTTATGGCAACATAACACCATAACTGCAGAAGTATAGAAAAAATTATAGATATAAACGCCTCTAGAAGCTATCTTATGTGTTGTTTTTTTTTACGGCAACACAGCCTCATAATTTGTACTTGTGTCTTAATTTTGGATAATATTTGAACCCTAAATAAAGCCATATGTATTTTGTTCATTAAATTTCGGTAGGGGGATTTGAACCCCCCCCCCCCCCCCCCAAATAAAAAACAACCTGACTACAGCCTTGGAAAAAAACCATTCTTCGTTCGCCCAACCGGGATTTGAGTTTCGACATTCCCCGTTACCGACAACTAGAGACGTCCTTGTCAAACCTACCCATCTCGTCCGGCCCGGCGAACATGGAGTTGAGGTCCAGCTGCGGTTTCTCCGCCACCGCCATCTTGTTTCCGGTACCACCACCTTAATAACACACGAGACGGTCGAGAGGCGAATGGCGTCTGATCCGGGTTTTTTTTTACTGTCTTTCTCATCTAGACACTTGTCTACACAATACACTCGTTTATCTGTAAAAACCTGTTTTATCAATTGATCAGCACTTCACGTTTGTTTTCACCTAGGTGACATAAACAAGGGAGATAGGAATAACGACCTAAATCCATATTTTAACTAAATTACTGACGACACATCACAAACTAAGCGGTGCGTTTGAATGATTCTTTGTTACATATGCCCCCCAAGGTTTTCGGTTGGGGTGACGGTGAATCATAACTTATAAAAAAATATTTTTTTTTTGCTCCACTTATTAAAGTCTATTTTAATTTTAAAAAGCCTTTTTCCCTTATTTTTAATTTATGAGGTTCATGTACTTTAAGACATTTTCACTGAAAACAATTTTGGTAGGTTTAAGTAAACATTTCGACTTTATTTATCATTTAAAAATCTACATATACATTTCCTTAAAACAAATAAGATTATGTTTCTATGTATTTAATTTTAATTCTAAAATATTCATTTTGATAAAAAAAAATATAAATATATATATTCATAGACCAATAATTTTACTTTATTTATTTATTTATTTGTTCGATGTATTTGTAACGTGTACTTTCTAAATCGACACACAACCTTGACTACACTCCTCAGAACTTCTTCTTGGTATGAATAAAAACTTAAAACAGAAAATAAAAAAAAAAAAAATCGAAACATATGTATAAGATTTATTTTCAACCTAAAAAGTATGATTATGCTAGTAATCATCTAAAAAAAACTTAAAGTGACTCAATATATAAAAACGACATATTTTAAGTTTTAATTCACGTCTTTATCCAATTATATAATCGAAATACCCGTCTTGTCTTTACTCAGAAGGGATCAAAATATATTCCATACATGAATATAAAATACGTAATAGAGTTTCTCTACAAGTACTGAAACATCGAACTAAAAACTTTGAAAAATCATTCACCTTCCAAGCGGCTAAGTTTTGAAATGCTGCACCATCACAATTTAAAGATTTAAAATCTGTGAATACTTTCAGAAAAAGGTGAAAGAATCGTTTGGTGGGCAAACAATTTTTTTTTTAATGGAGCATTAAATGTGTACAAAACTGTAACAAAAATAGTAGTCTATTAGAAATAAGTGTTAACATCAAGTCTAAATATTTGTACTACTCAACCTCTTATAATATTTAGAATAATATTAGCATAAGTAACTCTCAAATTTTAAGACTAACCATAAGCTGAAATTTGTAGAGTATAAATAAATAAATATTGACTAACTTGAATCTAGAATAGATACAACATCCAACCCCCAGACATTAATTCATCACTGTGAAAGGATAAACTCACATTTAAACAATGATATTTTTTCTTACCATGCTGGGAATCGATCCCATTACCATTAGCTCAGAAGACAGACGCGCTACCATTGAACTAGCTAATAATTTTAATCTCCCAAACTTAGTACAGGATATCAAACACTTCGTGAATAGCTAGCTACCCCAGCACCGATGGTTACACCATCTGAGGTGTAAGGATAGCAATATAATGGATTGTGATGACGAGGAAGGTCGAGCCGCGGCGTGAGGTGTTATTTTCCCATACTCTCTCAACGTCAATGAGGGTGCATTTCCGCTGTAACACTCCCCTCATCCTAGCTTATAAGAATAAGTTGTTAAAAACCTTCATTTTACCTGCGTCAGTGGCCGAACGGTCTAAGGTGTCACTCTCGTGTTAGACTGGTCTACTGATGACGGGGAGATCGGGGTTCAAATACCAGTCGGGTCTACTGAGGACGTTTTTCCCTATATAGTTTATCACTCTCCTTCCACGCAAATGTGGGTAAATTACCTCTAAAATGCTTCCTTCTCCTTACCCCATCAGAATAATAACTACAGTAGGATTTTTTTTTTCAATGTGAAATCCAAATTTCGAATTAATCATTTTTATGGGTACCTAGGAAGTTGGTAAAAAATAAATAAATCAATAACCTCAAAATATATTCTACATAATATAATCCCACATATGTTATATTATATAAAACACACATACATAATAAATACATTCATTAGAAAACAGAAAAATTCAAGACAAAATATAGAAATTTGGAAAATTAACATACGAAAATTGCATACAATCAGAATTGTTGAAAGCTGAGCCAACACATCTCCTATTATAGGCAACCCGCTTGTCTCTGATGCATAACCCTCCGCCTTCTCATTTACTATGTGTCAATAGGCTAACTCCAACTTTATTTGACATTGGGGTGGTTTAATAAATAAAGATCGTTAAGTTAGGTTTGAAATAAGTACAAACAAGAAAAAAAATTAACAAAAGGCTTCGAATCATCCAAATATTTACTTCTAAAATTCGAATTAAATGTTGTTGTTTTTACATTAATTTAAATAAAAATTATGGAGAATTATGATGGGTTCGAACTAGCCAAGTTTTCGAACTAACCAATGTTGAATTATCCTATTACTACTGTATTATCATTTTATATGCGTATAGCCTGAACAGGTAGTAAGACACGATGATTAAAAACCCTTCGTGTTGATAAGAGTTTTAATTTATTTTAAAAAAGGACTAAATAACTGATGCTCATGGCAGAAGTATCGTTATTGAACTGAGTGTCTACTCATTATTTCATCTGTATCAAGTGGTTCGAATAATATTAGCACAGGTCGAGCTACGTCACAAGTACACTCCTGGCCACGAAACATGAGAAGCACATTTAAAACATAGCGAAGACACGTACTGGTATTAACGCAGAAAAAGGCGCCAGTCTCATCTTGTCTGCTTCTTCTGGTGATGGGGAATGGGGTTCGAATCTCGGGTACTCCTAGGGGATGTCGTTTTTCACAGTTGGGCTCAAGTGTAATATTTAGGGTCCTCTCCCCAAGCTAATGTGGTACATTTATTAAAAGCTACCTTAATCTCCTCTACCCTTTATATCAGGTGTCGGAAACCGAACGATCTCGCAAAAAAAATTCAGTCGCTAGTGTAAGAAAATTACCCCGTCATTAAAAATGGATCTTGTGTCGTTTAAACTCGAAAATATAATATTAAGTATACCCACTTCGGTGGACGCATGGTCTAAGGCACTACTCTCATAATAATTAGCCTATCAATGACCGGGAGACCATGGTTCGATCCCGGTCAGGTAAACTGAGGTTTTCCCATAATGGTTTCCAACTATCTGTCCACGTAAATACGGGTTCACTTCCTCTAAATTCAACCTTCCTCATCCCTATATCATTAGCGTAATTAGTACATATCATATAACCCAAATTATATATGTTTATATATCTATACATACTATATAAATAAATATATTTATCTGTATAATGTTTTCAAATAATATTCAAGTGTGATCAAAATTACCTTCATTGTTTATAATTTGGTAAGAATTTTAAGAAATTTAAACAATTTAATATGAAATATGGTGAAGTGAATTTTCTGAGAAACAGAACGCGTGACAAAATTTGACTGATGGAATGAGGATAGTAAAGAAACCACAATTTTGACTTGAGGAATAGATAGTAAAAAGCCACATTGACTGAGGAAATGAGGAGTAGTAAAAGAAGAGACAGTCCAGCATTGACTGATGAAAATGAGAGTAGTAAAGAGAGCCAGTCCAGCATTTGACTTGATAAGAAATGAGGAGTAGTAAAAGAAGGCCAGTCCAGCATTGACTGGATGAATGAGAGTAGTAAAAGAAGACAGTCAGAAGATAGGAAGGACGCGAGTGTATATTGTGACAAGATGAGGGGAAAGGAGGCAGAGGAGGATGTTGGTATGGAGGGAGTGAGGGAGAAGGAAGACAAGGAACAGATAGATGGCTGACGATAGTAAGGAGGGGAGAGGAGAGGACTGTGCCAAGGTGGAGGGAGAGAGGTGGAGAGGCTTGTGTTCCAAAGAGACCCAGCCATTGGCTGGAAGCTGTTCATGATGATGATTATGATGAATATGAAAATGTGTATTTTATTTATTCTCTATTTTTAATAGAAAGCTGAGAAACAATGTGTGATAACGAGACCTTTGATGACTATTTAAGTTTATCGGAACTTAAAAGGGTTGCCGTGCCCTTTAAATTAAGTAATTAATAGCTATATTGTTGCAATATTAAAAAAACTTGCCTAAGACCAATAGACCAATTAGGTCTGGCAGACAGGTCCCAAGGACTTTCTCCAACAATTTAAACCACAACAAAAATTCATGTCTATAAACACGAACCTCACCTTAACTTAATTAAAAAACAAAAATAAATAGGCAAGCAGTTTTTAAATGTAGGCTATATTTACTAAAAAAAAATATTAATTCAATATTAAACTAAAAATTTTGTTTTATTAATTGGTTTGGATTTTATTATACATAGTTTCGAACTGTCCAGTGTACAATATTTTTACTTTATTACAATACAATAATCTAAGATAACATTTACTTCACTTTAGTGAAAACCATGTTTATTTTACTTTAAAAAACAACTAAACAGACTCGTGACACTACGCTGTTAATAATAATCGTCCCCATATTATTTTTATTTAACTCTAAGTGTGTTATGTATTGTAATAATAATAATAATAATAATAAATATATCAAGAAAGTGATGGAACTTTTTTCATATATTATTATTATTATTATTATTATTATTATTATTATTATTATTATTATTATCACTATTATTATTATCACCGCATCTTACTACCCGTTCGGCTTCACAAGTTGTATTTTTCATACAAAATACTACATTTACCAAATGTAGAAGTTTTATTTAAACTTTTTGTTTTAGAACCGCGTCTTACTACCCGTTCGGGTGATACGCTTATGTACTAATTACACTAATAGTTTTAGGAATGTATAATGTTATATTTGGAGGAAGCGTACCCACATTTACGTGGAGGTAAAGTGGAAAACACTTTTGAAAAAAAGAACTCAGTACACCTGACCGAGGTTCGAAACTTGATCTTCCCGTCATCAGCAGTAGAGTCTACTCCGAAAGTAGCGTGTTAGACCACGCGGCCATTGAAGCTGATAGGTTTAAAGGTGTTAATACTGTGTACAGTAGCCCCATAGCTTATTTGGTGCTGACTGGCAGCTCACAGCTGACTTCTGACAGTCAACATTTAGTTATAATACCTAAATTTTTACCGTCAGAAGTGACAGCTACTAAACACATGTTTTTGCAGATCATATGGTTCGGCATAGTGATACATAATTTGGTCTGGTAACTTTTCAAAGCTTTTAGCTTTTAGCTGTCACCTGTGGTGACCTGGTGGTCTAGGGGTAAAGTGTCAGACTTCTGTGCTGGCGGCCGGGGTTCAATCCTCGGTCCCGGCACAGATTTATCTGATTACCAAACCCTTCCTTCACCTCTGACAAGACATCTTGTGAATGTGTGGAATGCCAGGTCACCACCGTGGTTCGGATTCCACGTTAAACTGTAGGTCCTTCATTTCATCTCACAATCACCCTACCATTACACATTAGAGTAAGTGCGTATAACCCGAACGGGTAGTAAGACGCGGTGCTAATAATAATAATAATAATAATAATAATAATAGCTGTCAGCTGGGAGCTGTCAGTCAGCACCAAAGAAGCCATGTGGTTACTGTAGGCCTCATTACACGTAGCAGGTTGCAGCGCTTCTTTCTGACATCGTTCTGCAGCGCTGCGAGCTGACAAATCTGGATTACCTATTACACACAAGCTGCATTCTGACAAATGATCATCTTGTCACTCAGTGGAGGGGGGACTATTTTATCGTCCGCACTTGTTTTTGTTGGTTCACTTCGTGCCAAGATGTCTCGTCAACAAGAAGAAGACGAAGAGCTGCTTATATTGTACGAGCACTACCAAAATTTGAAATCTCGTAGTGTTGTAAAACGCAGAAACAAACGTGTGTGGAGTCGAAATTTAGTGTTAAAACGGAACAATGTGTCACATACTGTGACGATTATACCTGAATTAGATGCTGATGAATTCCGAAACTACTTAAACGTATGAATGAAGACACGTACAATCATATTTTGTCTATAGTCTAATATAAACACAGTGAACGTGGGCCACATGAACGAAAATGTTGAGAAAATATATCCTCTAGTCTGGTACTACCTTATCTCGACCATGCGCACGCATGCGCAGTACAACATTCGACAAGCTGGAAGCGCAGAAAGCGATTACACGGCGCGGAAAGCAGTCGTCCGATCAGAAAATATCAAACTCGTTTGATATTTGCGCTGCCAGTTTTCTGATACGCGCACCGATCATTTAGGTATATTACACGATTATCTTGCAGCGCTGCAAAACGACGTCAGAAAGCAGCGTTGCAACCTATTACGTGTAATGCGGCCTTATATCAAGAGTGAAAGCTGGAGATCACATGACTGGACGTGTGAATATATGAAAGTAGTTGAAGTAACTTTCACAAATTTCAGACACCGCATTACCAACATGTTCTTAATAAATTTATAGTTTCTTAAATTTGAAAAATTGTATCTGGACACGGTAATCGAACCCAAGAACCTTGGCTTAAGACACCAACGCTCTAACATTGATCTAACCAGGAATCGTTCCGTGCTTCAGGGTCATTCTTCACTCATATTTTAAGGCAGAATCTGTGGTGGACGTGTGGAAATCTGGGTGGATAGAAATCTATGATGCTTCATGCTGACGCGAAATTTTTTACACTGTATGTCAATAATAACAATTTCTCAGGTTTTGTCTGTTGATTGTACATGCAAAGCAAATGTTTTCTTTGTCCTACTTCCAAGGCATATAGACATGTAAGAAACTGAGCCCATTTTTTCACTTGTTTCACCGCAAATAGTCACACTAACTCAAATAACAATAGTACAATATTCATCCGACACCTTAGTTCAGTCGGTAGCGCGTCTGATTACTGAGCTAAGGGTCCCGGGGTCTATCCCCAACATGACCGAACTGTAATGAATGTGAAAAAAGTTCCATATTCCTCCGCTTTGTAAATGGATTTGTCACTTTCAACAAGTTTAATAATTTTGCACGCTTAGACTACATCACTGGTAGCCCAGTAGTGGAAATATTAGCCCATACTAATGTACCGTTGTCCAGGGGACGCCCGAATGTACTAATCATACATCCTTTCCTGGAGGCTCTTTCCATGTCCCGATGGGATGAGGTTATGGTGATAGTGAGTATGATAGTGATAGTGAGTATGAGGGTAATAGTGATTGTGATGATGATAGTGAGTGTGATGGCGATAGTGATTATGATGGTACGGAACCGGTGGAAACACTTAGACCTAACTTAAGACTAATTAACCAAGCCCTGGTGACCGTTGGGGTAATTCCCCTTTCGGGAAAAATACCCAAGATACCATCCGGGAATCGAAAGGTTACTTTCGACAGGTAAAATCTATTTAAATTACTTGTCAAAATGACCAAATATATATATTTGCAATGCTGCTGAGTAAGTAAATCTTTCTTTTTCATCTTTTCAACTGTCGTAAACCTGCATTGGTGGTGTACGCGGACTGGTTTGGTTTCAACTGTGGGGTAGTCAGCGTTTAAGGGTGAAACGTTTAATAGATCTAGACTGATATATTAATGTTTGTACGCCACCATTATGGTGACATTTGATATAACGATTGAACTGGGTCCAAGTTTGCTGTTCTGTATTATAATAATTAAAAAGGGATGATGTCTTATTTTAGAAAATAAAAGTTCTGGTGTTTTATAGTTATTTTTATTTTAAGTAGATAAACAGTTTTTTGCTAGATATTTCACACGTTGTAGATTTTAATAAAAGCCCGACTATTACTTTATATACATGATAATTCCCGACACGTGAAATTTAGAACACATATTAAGATGTCATAGACTCTACCTACACGGCTCCTCGTCAGGAAGGAAAGTGAAGAGATGCCTACCCTGAAGGGGTATATCAAGCGACATTTCCTTCTCGAAGCTTCCTAAAAGAAAAAAAAGGTGTGGTCATCCAGGTGCGTTTCTGTCCACAAAACTGCGTTTATCTTTTTAAACAGAGACGTAGAAGGATGTCGCCATACCTTGCAACTTAACAAATTAACACAAATAAATCTTACTACCCGCTCTTATTTAAAATATCGTAATTTTGAATACAAGTGCGAATAATAAATTATTGGGATGTATAATTCCATATCATTACAAGGGGGCTAGCCAGTGCCCAGGGAGCTGGGATATCGCCAATCGGATGTTGCACTTAGGTTGAATGTGGACAAAACCTTTAACACTACACGAGTTTGTTGTTTATTAGAATGAACACGAAACTAATTTCTATTACCCTAATCATAAACATATGGACTTGTCAAAATACTTTGAAAGAAAACATTTTACACTCTGAAAATTCTAAAAATCTCCATATTTCTGTTGATCATTAGCTAAAGTCTAGGGAAACTAAAGGTAACTGTTATAGGAACGTAGAATGGATCTTTGTGAATAGAATGTCATTTAATAGGAGGGGTCATAACACAAATTGTATTCTCCTTTTGGATTTTGAAGAAGGTTACATAATAAACTCCATTGCTCGTCTGCATCTCCAAACATAATAAGGATAATCAAGGCGTGAAGGATGTGTTGGGGTTATCGTGTGACTCGTAGGGGTGATAAAAGTTGTGGGCACATTTTAGTTGTGAAACCTGAAGAAACGAGACCCTTGGTAGACCGAGATGTCAAAGGGAGAATAATATGGAAATATATTTGAAAGAGGTTGGCTGTTAGAATATGGATTGGATGTAGGTGTTTCAGGATAGGGTTGAATGACAAACTTACGTTTTAGTGACCTTGAACTTCTGAATTTCTTAAGAGTTGAGTTTGTTAATTGAAACTTGGGGCACGACAGTTTTTATTATTATTATTATTATTATTATTAGCACCGCGTCTTACTACCCGTTCGGGTTATACGCACTTACGCTAATGTGTAATGGTAGGGTGATTGTGAGATGAAATGAAGAACCTACAGTTTATAACGTGGGATCCAACCACGGTGGAGGCCTGGAATTGGCACGACAGTTGATATCAGCCACGCTGAGTTGACTTTTCAACTTTGAAGACGGAGTGCCATTTAAATTAGGGTATTATTGTTCCAAGCAGGGCGCCCACATATTTTTTTTTTCAGGGGGGTCAAAATATATTCCTCAACCCCCACCCCACCTCTACACACACATCTAGCACGATTGTAGATCTGAAAGCTGTTAAATATTAGAAGAAAAAAATTATAAGGTGAACTAGAAGATTAAAAATTGTTAACAATGTTTTCTTGTTAAAGAAAACATAATTCCAGAGGGGAGGGCAAGTGCCCCCCCCCTCTTGCCCATCCCTGTGGGTGCTCGTGATTCCAAGATAAACAAAAATGGGCGTGTTTTCAGTTAGATCCAAATTTGTTCATTGGTTTAAAAGAGTTCAAATGATCACATATAGGTTTTCACATTCCATATTTTATTAGAGATGATTAGCAATGTAATATAATAATATTAAAATATCAACGCCATAAGTCTTTAAAGTCTCAATATAATACTAGGAGTATTTAATTAGGGCTAAGCCCTAAAATTATTGTAATTTAATAAGGTAATATTTAACTATGCTTTACCTGCTTCGGTGGCTACATGGTCTAACGCACTACTCTCGCAGTAGACTACACTACCTATGACGGGGAGATTAAGTTTCGAATCTTTTTTTCAAAATAGTTTTATGCTTTACCTCCACGAAAATGCGGGTACACTTCATTGTCCCTAAAAACATAAGCGTATAACCAAAACGGGTAGTAATATGTGGTGCAATATATATATATATATATATTATTTTAGCATTGTGTAAGAATCCAGATCCGAGCAAACCTTTTGGCTGAAAGGCCTGCACTAAGAACTTAAACAAGAATAGGCCAACAAATAAAATACAATCTTTTGATAGATGCAATTTGTTATTTAAAAATTACAATCAAAGGCCTATAGATAAAAAATAAAAAAGGACAATGCATAAAAAAAAGTGATTCTCCAATAAAACAGATCAGTATGAGTTGATTGCCATTTTTTCTTATCATTTATCATTTCTTTAATGGCAGGTGTAAATTTAGTAGTTGAGCTTCTTAAAACTGATTGTCGGCGTGTTAAGTAGAAATAGAATAGTTTTCTCTTAAAATATATTTTTTTAATTTCTGGTATTCTTAGCACTAAGATTGTTTTTCTTAGATAAATACTTAGTCTATAGACTACCGGCGGAATAAAAATACGTGACGAGTTGTAATTAGATCGGGGATGTAATAAAACATATACACTTTGATGACATAACTTAATGTGTGAAAATATCTGGTACATAAAGATAAAATGCTTTAAAAATGTTTATTTTGCCTTACTGTACCCTCCCTAAAGGTTTAGAGAAGTTAACAAACACACAAAGAAATAAATACAAATAATACAGAGTTTTATTAATGAGACATATAACAGAGTACAGTATGTGAAATTAAGGATTGTTTATTTGGTTTCCGTTGTCTTCTGTAATAAATATAATGTGATTGTAGAGTGTAGTATCACTACAAGTAGATAAAGAAATACATAATAAACTGAAAACAAAACGTCCAGCATAATGAGCCTTGTGGGTACAGGAAAATGAGCCAATAGGGGTTAACTAAAGCAAATTATTGTTTGGGAACAATATCCAGGATCATAAAGACTCCCGAGAAGACAATCCCTACAACTCGCTCACTGCAACAAAGTGGACATTGGTGGGTCAACAATTATAAACATTTTAAGAAATCCCTTGAACTGACCTCAAGAAAGAGCTCGCTTGATTTAATGTCTGTACCTCAAAGAACAAAACCATTAACCCATCAGCTTGTGCTTGCTCAGGTCCTTAGAGGCCTAGCTACTTAGGTATCTAGCAATTACGCAATTAAACGCTCTATCTATGGCAACTAATAGTGAGTTAACATAATAGACACAAAAAGGAGGCGCTAACCAAGTTCCTCTTATACGGGAATAATTAGCCCCAGTTAGGACAAAATAGCTACAGTGGCCACACTCACGAACAAAACTTGTCTACGAGGTATACCCCACTATTCCAAATACGAGTGTACGACATAAGGAGGCCATCTACACGGCTGAAAATAAACTTGCAATAC
Source organism: Timema cristinae (assembly GCA_039000515.1). Lineage (NCBI taxonomy): Eukaryota > Metazoa > Arthropoda > Insecta > Phasmatodea > Timematidae > Timema > Timema cristinae. The sequence continues at coordinate 112,908,315 of JBCFYV010000012.1, read as the reverse complement.
GATATAAAGACTGCCCGAGGGCAGAGCCGGTAATAAGTAGTAAAATACAGGATCCCATAATAACACAATACAAGATACTTAGCCAGGGCCGAGAGAACTAATTAATCATCAAATACATCTAGCACTTCCTACTAGTGACTCAAGACGTTCCCTTCTTGGCTATTCAAACATTGCCTAGCAACAAATCTAACGTTAATTAGCCACATAGCCATAGGGATGGTTGTATATAAACATAATTCTAACATAACCCAAACTCATGCCGATAAGCCGCTTAGCACAATAAACAACACAAGTAGTAAATATCGGCAAGAAACTATATCTGCTCATTGAACTATCGTGCCCTAGTTGACTCTTGTGACAACTCTTGTAATATCAGCCTAATTATTTGTAACATTAGCCGCTAGCTAATGTTACAAAATACTGGAAACTGCAAACTTACCCAATTCTACGAAGACGTCCGCGGCCATGCTCATGTAAACACTGCGAGCCACTTGTCGTCACACACCTGGCCATCACGACCTTCCTTGTAATACTATGGCGCGCCCGCTGGGATACATCACGCCGATTCTACTTGCCCAAAGACCATAAGAAGAAAAGAAGTAACACTCCACCAAGTTTACGAGCGGGCTTCTACTAGCTCCGAGAGGCTCCTAGAACCTTCTCCACCCTATCTACATTCTTTGCCCCCCACCCCCCAACCACCATGTTCTGAAGCTGTGTTTTAGTGCGTATAAAAGATCGACCATGTGAATTGTGAGCCACTCTTGGGCTGGCTGTGAAGGTCGCTTGAATAGGCGATAGCGACGAAAATTACAATGTAAGCTGAAATCCTTTTGGGTTAAATGTCTGACTTTTCAAAATTCTTTTTAGGCGCTTCAATTATTTTTACTTAGTAAATATCCAAAAAGTTTTAAACTTGCTTCCATTGACATTTCAAGCTATGTCTACGTATAAACTAAAACTTTACTCTTGTCTGAACGCATAACATATCTGGACTTGAGACTTTTGCTCTAACTATTGGAATATTTTTGTGAAAGGTTTACGATTTTACCCTCGTATTAATATTAAAGATAAATGGGTTGAGATACCTAACCTTTTGGACTTTATATTTTGGGCGTAACAGATTTAAATTGTGTATAAGTTATAGTTACTGGTTTCCTATTTTTATCTCTATTTATCATGTTAGGTTTAGCGCTTTAATTTTAAATGGACTCGTTCCTAAAAAATAAAAAACTTGCTCTATTGTTTGTCAGAGATAGGCGAATTTGGCATTAGACTATGTTGTCTTATAATATATGTAGTAGATCTCAATTTATTTTTCTCTGGGCTGAATCACTTAAACTATTTTTTTTAGATTGATAGATATTGACTGTAAAAGATATATATATATATAAAGGGGGGGAAAGGGAAAACAACTTATAAATTATGTCATTCGTAAACATCGCCTGTGGACTTTAACTTAATAAAACTTTGCTAGGTTTATATGTAAATTTCACTGTGTTAGGGTAAGTTTAGTAAGGTTATTATATGGATGTTCGCCTCCGAACATGAATTGCTGGGCGCCTTTAGCGCGTGATATGTATGGATGGGAAGTTGCCATAGCAACCGAGTCATGATGACTAATGAGAGTTGTTGGTCAATTAAATGCAAAGTTGTTGTCTAATATCAACCTCAGCTCACACAAATAGCTAGGTTTAATTGTATATTTTCCCCCATTCTTACGGGGCTGGTAAAATAATGTGAATAATGTATATTGACTAGGTGTTAGTAATTGTTGAAGTTAACGTTTAATTCCTAGGTTGAGATTATAATAGGGTATTAGTTTTCATGCCGAATTGTCATTTCTTGTAGCGAGCGATGAGGGTTGCTCTTAAAGCTGGCGCTAGTGGTATGAAGACGCCAAAAGAAAATGTTTTAAAGAAGTTGCATATTGTATGATTGTTAATATATTGTATCCATTGTTGCTGACTCTTTTTTGGTAAATTATAATAAATTACTGTTGACGGTGATATTCGTTCCTTCTCTCTATATAAGTATCATCCTTCGGTAATTTTAAGTTGAGTTAATTCATGTGAGGTAATCACAATAATGGTATAACGTCTGGGCTGTGTTTATCGGCCGTTGAGGACGGCCGTGAGAACTTGCCCTCATCTATCCAAATTGCGTGTGCTGGGTGTTATTTAGCTTACCCAGCGGGTATAACAAGTTCACTCACCCAGCCCACTCTATCGATTGTTATTGTCATTTCTTATTTTTCCTTTTGAAGTGTTTGAACTCTCTCTTTTGGATGGTAGATCCTATTATGGTTCATATTTTAATACTTATATACATCAATTTACTAAAGGATTGACTTATAAAGAAACGAGCTCTTCATGACTGCCAAATAAATTATTATTATTATATTATTATTAGCACCGCGTCTTACTACCCGTTCGGGTTATACGCAACTTACGTAATGTGTAATGGTAGGTGACTGTGAGATGAAATGGAGGACCTACAGTTTAACGTGGAATCCGAACCAAGGTGGAGGCCTGACATTCCCCACATTCACAAGATGTCTTGTCAGAGGGAAGAAGGGTTTGGTAATCAGATAAATCTGTGCTGGGACCGAGGATTGAACCCCGGACCCCCAGTACAGAAGTCCGACACCTTACTCCTAGACCACCAGGCACCTTCCCCAAATCAGTTGAGCTGGTGATTAACCTTCACATTACTCGTCGCTATACTTTTAGAATTACATAACAAAAGATACACAACTCGGCGAGCAACAGTACAAACCGTACGTAGACGGGAATTTGCCAGTCCGGCTACCAAACAGTCCGTGCGGAACCCAACTCAAACGTAGAAATCAGCTGTGACAGCGGAGCGTAGCCCAGTGGTTGATCAGGCGGCACACTTCTAGTGCACCAGCGATAGACTATGGTGGTGTTGGCTATCCAGGTGAGGAGGGATGCTACCTACGGGTAGCCCTGCGTTGACTCCACAGGACTCCATTCAGGCCAGGGCCTACTCAGATTAACTGCTACAGTAGAGAAGTTACAGTTAGACCCGATCAGTAGTAACTTATTACAAGTCATAGATATTATTCTGCTCGAGTGGTATATTAAATCAACTTCCAGACTGAAAAGAAAAAAGAAAGGGGAGAACAGGTGTCAGCCAATCACGTCTTATAGCAACAGTGCAGGTCAAAGCAGTAATCAAGGGGGGTAAGTGCATGCGCAGTGAGAGCAAAGAGAAAGAAGCAACACGAAACGAGTGAAGCCCCAACATTTCAATTTCTTGATATGTTTGATTACTGCATTTGAACGAAATTAATCTTATAGACAATAACCTCGAAACACACTACAAGACATTTAGATAAAGGGGAGACCAATCAGTAGGGTAGTTCATGAAACATAGACGATCTCTTGAGAGGTGAAAAATTCATTAGCTCGGTACATTACTAAAACAAATGGTTTGCTTCCAATATCACCTAGATACTTGAAGTTGTTCACGACTGAGCCTCCGAGCTTAGCGCGCTCCTACAAGTGCTACATGAGTAATCGTCCAGGTGGCAGCACTATGTAAATAACTGTTATCGTGTTTGGATGGTGGTATCATAGCAGGCGTCTGAACTAGAATATGAAGTAGTACGAGTCACCTAATGTTTATTGCTCGTATAAATGACAGTATTTCTTTATTTTATAGCCGCCGAGTAGCAAACTTAATATAAAAATGTGAGATGGAAACTACTACGAATTTAGGTATTAATGTCTACAGTATAATTAAATAAATTTCTCGCTCATTTACCTAAAAATGAAGATATTTACTATTTGTTAAAAACTTTAAGATATGTGAAACGAAATAATATACATTATTAGCGAAACAATCAAATAGCAAAAATTATGTAATCTACACTGTTACAGAAATATATTGAGAAAAAAGTAATATTTCTGTTCACCAAAGAGCGTAACAATCAATTTCTTAGACCTTCATTTTAAAAATATATATTTGGCAATATATAGGAAATTATTGGTTTTATAAAAATACATGTTACGAATTAATTTTTAAAAATTTTAATAGTATTATTATTTACCACAGCGTCTTACTACCTGTTCGTGTTACACGCTTTAAGTACTAACTACACTAATGGATTAGAAATTGGGAAGATTGGATTAGAGGAAGTGAACCCGCATTTGCGTGGAGGGCGAGTGGAAACCATTTAGGAAAAACCACCCCCAGTTCACCCGACCGAGATTCGAACCTGATCTCCCCACGCGCGTTAGCCAACTACGCCACCGAGGTGGGTTTTTAATATTACTTATTCAAATTTGCAATGATTGGTTATTTTGTTTATCAAATAGTTATGGAGAGATTATCATAATTAGAAACTCACGCTTATGTAAAGCTTCCCTCAAAGTCATTTTAGTGGGAAAATGATAATTTACATTTTGTTTATAATGTTAAACAATGCTTAATATTAAATTTAATCAAAATCATTTGAGCCAATTTTGAGAAAATTGATTTGGTCTTTTTTTTGGCCTTATATAATACCATAATTAATTTTCAGGTCAGGGAAGGGACCTCATGAAAACCTGGGTACAAGTTTTATCACGATCAGTAAAATTATTTCAGCTCTGTCCTCGGCCACAGACAGAGACAGACAGACAGATGACATCGCAAAAAAAACACTTTTTGGAGTTCAGGGCCCATGAAATGTTGACATCATCAAAATCTCGAGTTCAATTATTTTGATGATCACAATACTTTCTATACCCAAGGGGTGTGAGAAAGTAAAAACTAATTAAGGCTACAATTGCAGGAACAATTAGCAGCAGATGCGTCTATTTATAAACGAATCCAGTCTAACAAACGTTGTGTTACTATTTAATATACTCTTATTAATTACCCGCCTCTGTGGCGTAGTTGGCTAACGCGCTAGTCGTGTTGAGCTCGACTGCTGAGGACGGGGAGATCGAGGTTCGAATCTCAGTCGGGTGAACTGGGGGTGGTTTTCCTAAATGGTCTTCCACTCTCCCTCCACGCAAATGCGGGTTCACTTCCTCTAATTCAACCTTCCCTATTCCTAAATCCATTAACGTAATTAGTACTTAAAGCATATAACCCGAACGGGTAGTAAGACGTGGTGCTAAATATATTATATTACTATATTATCTTATATATTATACCTGAGCAATATTTGGTGTTTTGCAACCAAGTAGAGACTGATAAAAAGTGTACCTCAGTGGTCTTGGGGTAAAATGCTTGCCTCGGGATCCGATGATTGTGGGTTCAAACCCAACCGTAGTCTTCTTTTGAGCGATAAAAATCCGTAGCACAACTTTCATCGGAGGGGAAGTAAAGCCGTTGGATCCATGTCGATTGCGGCATGTAAACAAAACTCTAGAAGATATATGAAAATACCTTTTCCGGTAAAATTAATAGGCCCTTTAGCTCTCGCTCATAGAAATTCGTGTGTGCTGATATAGTATATGTGTTCAGAAAGTGCACGTTAAATATCTCAAATTAATGAAATGAAATTAATAACTAAAAAACTGGTTTGTTATCCAAAGTATAATATTTAGGACTCTTTAGGTAATATAAAATCTTCTAAATGTATAAATGTTTGGAAAATGGCTATCAATAAATTAATGTTTATAAAATCAAAAGTACTATTAAACAAATATTCTTTGATTCCAGTTACAGTACAAAAGATGCATTTAAATCATCACATAAGTTTTTTATTTTGTTAATCAAATTATTAATTTTAAAAAAGTAAAATTTATAGTCTTTAGTGAACTTTTTCAGCTTATATATATATATATATATATATATGATCCGAGTTAGCTTTCTGTACTATAAAAGTTAATAAATATATATTTATATAATTCAAAATAACAGAAGAAATGCCAACGTGATCTAATAAATGGCTTTTATTTTATTTCCAGGGTATTGTAAAAAAAAAAATTTTAGTACCTAACATGATTATCGTAATGTATGTAACAACCATTTTGAAATATTGAATAATGCGAAAATGTTAAAATATTATAAAAAAATATATATATATATTAATATCTATTTTGAACGCAGACATTTAATTAAACACCTGCTACCAAACTACTTTTAGACTACTGTATGTTTGAAAATTGTTCTTTTATAAAAACTATCCACACTATTATTTAATCGCTTTTACTTTCTTTAACCCATAATCTTTATTTTAATAATTGAAAAAAATTTATTATAATGAATCCATAAAGATCGAACTCTTATTTTTAAATTAAGAAAAGCACATTGTCTTATTAAATCCTTAATCTGGGAGGCAAGAATTGTGAGGATAATTAGAGAAAATAAACTCGCACTAGCGTGGAAAGAGGATGAGAAAACGATCCCCCCCCCTCACATCACCTGTAAATCTATTCAATTGTGAGCTTAACACCTTATACCATGAGAACAAGGGGATTGGTATCTTCATATTAAAATATAAATCAATTAGTATATTATTATTTTAGTTTCACACATTTGTATTTGCCCACCACTATCAGTTTGATGATATATTATAATATTATGTATATATATAGTATACATTATATATTAAATATAGATAATATTTAATATATATGTATAAAGAGAAAGAAAGAGAGAAAGATTATAATAACTATTGTGTCGGCTACAAAAAGAAACCCGCCTCGGTGGCGTAGTTGGCTAACGCGCTTGTCGCTTTGAGCTCGACTGCTGAGGAAGGGGAGATCGAGGTTCGAATCTCGGTCGGGTGAACTGAGGGTGTTTTTCCTAAATGGTTTTTCACTCTCCTTCCACGCAAATGCGGGTTCACTTCCTATAATTCAATCTTCCTAAATCCTAATCCATTAGCGTAATTAGTACTTAAAGCGTATAACCCGAACGGGTAGTAAGATGTGGTGCTAAAATACAAAAAGAACAGCAAGAATATGGCAGGAATAAAAGTTAATCTGAATTATTCCATAGGTATTGTTAATATCTATGCCTATATAATAATACAGAAAAAATATTTTTCCTACCATAGTCTCGCTGTTCTTATATGATTATAGATTTCGAAAATTTCGTAACACTCAGCAAATATTCAATTATATACTCAAACGCGTTGCACAAGTTGAATAGATGGCGGACCTTAAACATGATTTTAAATACAATTTTTTTTTAAGGATCCTTCCTTAACCCTTGTATTTGTTTTAGAGACACGAAATGGCCTTGAACATTTTGTTTTTGACATTCTCACAGCCAGCGAATGCTCGCAGCAAAGGTCGATAAGCCAATGTTTTTCTGTTTTTAGTTTTTTTTTTACCATTGTTGGCATAAAATGTGATCACGAAGTGAAATGGTCGTGTTGAATTTATGTTGTAGTTGTATTGACTACCCCCCCCCCCCCCCCCCCCCCCCCAGTCGATACTGTATTTATTTTTTTATATCGTTGTGATATTTTCTACTTAGCCTTGTACTTGAACAGGAAGTACAAAGAAAATGTTCTTATTTAGACTTGTACACAAACATGATTATGATTATGATTAGTTATGATTCGTTTGGGAAATACTTGGAACTATGACAGTAGCTAGAGTTGAAAATTTTCCGGGGTGGTGGCTTGCGGCCCACTATGTAGGTTGCGGGGCTGGGTCAAGAAAGGTAGTAACTAGAACCTATTACATATTATACTACTATAAAGCCACACGGCTGACTCATTCACTGACATTAATGTTTACCCACTTCCAGAAGAGCTAGAAACTTGAAATTTGGCAAACTTAAAGCTTCTAGCCTGTAACTAACAGGAAAACCCCAAAAAATTTACAAAATTTAATCTTTAAGCCCCGAAAAAAAAAATTCAAAATGGCGGAGCAACATTAAAGTCGGTGCGGACCTTTCTTTGTAGGTCTCTTGTGGCTAAACGGTAAGATCTATCAAAAAACGGCTTTGGAATTACATTAGTTTACATCCACTTGAACGCCCGCAACGAGCGAAGCGAGTGTGTTTATATATATCCGCTCTTATGGCCACGTGGGTTAACGCGCTACCCTCAAGGAATAGTAGACTGCCGATGGCTGAAAGATCGAGGTTCGAATTCAGGTCGGGTGCACTGAGGGTTGTTTTCCCTAAATTATTTTCTACTCTCCCTCCACGCAAATGCGAGTACTCTAAATGTAACCTTCCTAATCCCTAAAACTATTAGCATAAATAGTACATAAGCGAATAACCCGAAAGGGTAGTAAGATGCGGTACTAAAAAAAAGAATATAAAAAAATTATATAGGCCTAAATTTAATCTTGACCTTCATCATGAACTTAAGATTTCAGCGCAGATCTATTATTTAGATAATGTTTAGTCAACTGCCTAAATATTATAAATTTGGAATTTTAATTCGTTGAAAGGTGAAGCGGTATTTTTTTTCTTTAAATTAATTGGTGATCTTTGGTGGACACGTGAATTAAACTTCAAGTTCATCTAAGCAGTTTTACCATTGACGGAGGAGGCAGGGCTCGAGTCTATTTTAGGTTTCCCGATTATATTTTTATTTCTTAAATAATTTACCACTCACCCTCCCCGCAAATTCGGCTACATTTACTCTAAAATCTTAACGCATTCATCTCTGTCACAAAATGTGATTAAACTATGATAGCCTAGACGGATTGTGAGATAGAGCAGGGAGGCAAAAAAAAAAAATCTAGAGAATAAAATTATTTCGTACAATACATGAACCGTTTTCGTGTGGAACGCCATCTACCCCCAACACCCCCCCCCCTTTCTGTCCTATAATCGTGACATAAAGGGCGCGCGGCACGAGAAAGGAGTTGGATACATTTTTTTTTCTTCCCAGAGCAATGAAGATAACCTAACGACCTCGAACCAAGGACTGTCAGGTCAATATTTTTCTTTTTCCTCTATAGCTTGGAATATAAGAGATAATTTTAATTGTCCCCGCGGGCCATTGGAAAGATTCGTCACGCAGAGTGCACGCCTTCTAAAGAATAAAACGATTTTTAAATTACTCTGTGGTAAGAACTGTTGACTACATTTCTAGAGAGCTTTACTTTGATTCCAGGGTGTGCCCACCATCATATTTAATATTCAGATATGTTTTGCTTCTACTATCGTATTACTAAACATCTAAGAATGGATGTACACTACATACATACATACATACATACATACATACATACATACATACTACATACATACATACATACATACATACATAAACTACATACATACATACATACATACATACATACTCATACATACATAATTACATACTTACTAATACATACATACATACATACATACATACATAATACATACATCTTACATACATACATACATACTTACATCATACATACATACATACATACTCATACATACATACATACTCATACATACATACATACATACATACATTACATACATACATACATACATACATACTAATACATACAATACATACTTACTACATAATACATACATGCATACATACATACATACATACATACATACATACATACATACATACATACATACATACATACATACATAGGCAAGAACTGTGCAGATAGCTCGGATTTTTTAATTCTTTGCTCTCATTTTAATGAGACTGCGTCCACGGTCCACATCGCAAGAAACTTCTTATTCTTCTTAAGTACTTTTTTAATCTCCCTCGGCCAAAATGTTGGGTACATTTCTTCTAAATCCTCCTTTAACACTCCTTATCAGGTTGATATAAATATGCGGATAGCTGGTCCAGGTGATAAGCACCTATGTTCAAAAGTATAGGAGCTTACTTTGTTCCAAGCTAGGGGAAATACCGGATAAACTTGCTCCATGAAACGAACCGGTTTGATTGGATTTCAGGATAATTGTTAATATCATTCGGGAGTTTCCTAAAATACAAATAAAACCCAACTAAGGAGTAAGATTAATCTTTACGCTGCTAACATAGAAAATAACGTTTAAAACTTATAATTTGAGGAAGTCATGACAAACTCTTATTATTTGTAGATACCCGTTCCGGTGTTCCCCGGTATATTGCGTCACACGCACAATATCTTTTATTTATCAGCGCGTCTTACTTCCTGTTCAGGTTATACGCAACTATGGTAATTACTCTGATGAGGTAGGGATGAGAAAGGAAGTGAATGGATAAGGGGGAAATACATTAGGAAGAACTACCCTCAATTACACTCTCATCGTATGGCAAACACAATATAACTACCATCGTATGGCAAACACAATATACTACCATCGTATGGCAAACACAATATAACTACCATCGTATGGCAAAACAATATACTTACCATCGTATGGCAAACACAATATACTTACCATCGTATGGCAAACACAATATAACTACCATTCGTATGGCAACACAAATATAACTACCATCGTATGGCAAACACAATATAACTACCATCGTATGGCAAACACAATATAACTACCATCGTATGGCGAAACACAATATAACTACCATCGTTATGGCAAACACAATATAACTACCATCGTATGGCAAACACAATATAACTACCATCGTATGGAAACACATATATACTACCATGTATGGCAAACACAATATAACTACCATCGTATGGCAAACACAATATACTTACCATCGTATGGCAAACACAATATACCTACCATCGTATGGCAAACACAATATACTTACCATCGTATGGCAATCACAATATAACTACCTTCGTATGGCAAACACAATATAACTACCATCGTATGGCAACACAATATAACTACCATCGTATGGAAACACAATATAACTACCATCGTATGGCAACACAATATAACTACCATCGTATGGCAAACACAATATAACTACCATCGTATGGCAATCACAATATAACTACCTTCGTATGGCAAACACAATATACTTACCATCGTATGGCAAAACAAATATAACTTTCCATCGTATGGCAATCACAATATAACTACCTTCGTATGGCAAATCACAATATAACTACCATCGTATGGCAAACACAATATAACTACTCGTATGGCAATACACAATATAACTACCATCGTATGGCAAACACAATATAACTACCATCGTATGGCAATCACAATATAACTACCATCGTATGGCAAACACAATATAACTACCATCGTATGGCAAACACAATATACTTACCATCGTATGGCAAACACAATATAACTACCATCGTATGGTAAACACAATATAACTACCTCGTATGGCAATCACAATATAACTACCTTCGTATGGCAATCACAATATAACTACCATCGTATGGCAAACACAATATACTTACCATCGTATGGCAATCACAATATAACTACCATCGTATGGCAAACACAATATAACTACCATCGTAGGCAAACACAATATACTTACCATCGTATGGCAAACACAATATACTACCATCGTATGGCAATCACAATATAACTACCTTCGTATGGCAATCACAATATAACTACCATCGTATGGCAAACACAATATAACTACCATCGTATGGAAACACAATATAACTACCATCGTATGGCAAACACAATATACTACCTTCGTATGGCAAACACAATATACTACCATCGTATGGCAATCACAATATAACTTCCATCGTATGGAAACACAATATAACTACCATCGTATGGCAATCACAATATAACTACCATCGTATGGCAAACACAATATAACTACCATCGTATGGCAAACACAATATACTTACCATCGTATGGCAATCACAATATAACTACCTTCGTATGGCAAACACAATATACTTACCATTGTATGGCAACACAATATAACTACCATTCGTATGGTAAACACAATATACTACCATCGTATGGCAATCACAATATAACTACCATCGTATGGCAAACACAATATAACTACCATCGTATGGTAAACACAATATACCTACCATCGTATGGCAATCACAAATAACTACCATCGTATGGAAACACAATATACTACCATCGTAGGCAACACAATATAACTACCATCGTATGGCAAACACAATATAAGTACCATCGTATGGCAAATCACAATATACTTACCATCGTATGGCAAACACAATATAACTACCTTCGTATGGCAAACACATTATATATTACCATCGTATGGCAAACACAATATAACTACCATCGTATGGAAACACAATATAACTACCATCGTATGGCAATCACAATATAACTACCATCGTATGGCAAACACAATATACTACCATCGTATGGCAAACACAATATACTCAAACCATCGTATGGCAACACAATATAACTACCATCGTATGGCAAACACAATATACTACCATCGTATGGCAAACACAATATAACTACCATCGTATGGCAAACACAATATACTTACCATCGTATGGCAAACACAATATAACTACCATCGTATGGCAACACAATATAACTACCATCGTATGGCAAACACAATATAACTACCATCGTATGGTAACACAATATAACTACCATCGTATGGCAATCACAATATACTACCATCGTATGGCAACACAATATAACTACCATCGTATGGCAAACACAATATACTTACCATCGTATGGCAACACAATTACTACCATGTATTGCAAACACAAACTATAACTACCTGTTAGCAAATACACAATTTTAGTTACCTATTAGACGTAGGCATCAGAATTATAACTACTTCAGTATGGCAAACACAATATACTTCATTGTATGGCAAACAATATAACTACCATCGTATAGTAAACACAATATACCTACCATCGTATGGCAATCACAATATAACTACCATCGTATGGTAAACACAATATACCTACCATCGTTATGGCAATCACAATATAACTACCTTCGTATGGTAAACACAATATACCTACCATCGTATGGCAAACACAATATAACTACCATCGTATGGCAAACACAATATAACTTTCCATCGTATGGCAAACACAATATACTTACCATCGTATGGCAATCACAATATAACTACCATCGTATGACAACCACACTGTACCTACCATAGTATTGCCATCACGCACATACTTGTGTATGACTATTATTCACAAATAAGCCAGTATTTGTTGTAGTCTGACCTATATGTGAGACCGCTAGGATTGCGGCACTTCATTCTAGTCAGATATTATCCAGGCTAAACGAACAAACTAAACCATTCGATGTCAATTAGGAAAATAAATACCGTGTAGTGAGGACGAAAACCAACATCATCTAAATACCACTGAGTATATATCCTTTATGTTGGCTATAAAATATCTAGGAAAATTGTCTTCAGGTGTCTGAGGGTAAGGTGTTCGACACTGGACTCAACTTTTGCGGGTTCAAACCCGGCTGAGGTCACAAACAAATAATTCTTATCGAGCGATGAAATTGTGTTGCACAACTTTCTTCGGAAGGGAAGTAAATCTGTCAGTTCCATGCCAGTTTTGGCATGTAATAGTTCCTTTAGAATGTAAATAAGATACCTTTCTAGAGACATTTGTAGGCTCTTTCTCGCTCGACCGTAGAAATTCAGTGTGGAGAGTAACGGCAAACTACCGCAATTTCAGGACTTTACTAGTTCATGTACTTTCTCCCTTTCTTTGTGACACTAACCAGCTAAAGGGCTGAGGGCACGTGCTGCTTTAGATGGATGGGTAACACATCCAGGACTAATCTTAGGGTTGTGGATTCACTATTAATAAAATTACGTGAAATTTCTGGAAGTCTGCATCGCGTCTCACAGCTGTGGTATGCAGGGACGTGGGTGGATTGGACACAGTTGTACACTCCGGGCTATCTACAGTAGCCCCATGGCTTCTTTGGTGCTGACTGACAGCTCACAGCTGACTTCTGACGGTCAACATTTAGGTATATACCTAAATGTTGACTGTCAGAAGTTACAGCTGCTTAACACATGTTTTTGCAGATCATATGGTTCCGCGAAGGGATACATCATTTGGTCTGGTAACTTTTCAAAGCCGTCAGCTGTCAACTGTCAGTCAGCACCAAAGAAGCTATGGGGCTACTGTACTTACATTTTCTCCTCCAAGGTAGATTGGGCACTGTTACTCTAACCTAACTTAACTAAAGCTTGCTCCCCTCTCCCTAAGAACTAATTTTACTTCGGACATACTTGCCGGAGTAGCTAACGTCCAGATGGATGGCTTACACTGAACTAAAGTCTTTTTTATTCGGTTTAATCCTATCGACTAAGAAGTTCTCAAATTCACCTGTTTACAATTCCTACTAGTAGAATTGACGATGCCCGTTCTATCTATTTACAATTCCTCGTATTGAATCGATGGTGTTCAATACACCTGCTTACGATTTCTTCTAGTTGAGTCAAGGGTGCCCAATCCACCTGTTTACAATTCCTTTTTGTTGAATCAAAGGTGCCCAATCCACCTGTTTACAATTCCTTTTTGTCGAATCAAAGGTGCCCAATCCACCTGTTTGCAATTCCTTCTTGTCGAATCGAAAGTGCCCAATCTACCTGTTTACATTTCCTTCTTGTCGAATCAAAGGTGCCCAATCCACCTGTTTACAATTCCTTCTTGTCGAATCAAATATGCCCAATCCACCTGTTTGCAATTCCTTCTTGTCGAATCGAAAGTGCCCAATCTACCTGTTTACAATTCCTTCTTGTCGAATCAAAGGTGCCCAATCCACCTGTTTACAATTCCTTCTTGTCGAATAAAAGGTGCCCAATCCACCTGTTTACAATTCCTTCTTGTTGAATCAAAAGTGTCCAATCCACCTGTTTACAATTCCTTCTTGTCGAATCAAAGATGCCCAATCCACCTGTTTATAATTCTCTTCTTGTCGAATCAAAGATGCCCAATCCACCTGTTTATAATTCTCTTCTTGTCGAATCAAAAGTGTCCAATCCACCTGTTTACAATTCCTTCTTGTCGAATCAAAGATGCCCAATCCACCTGTTTATAATTCTCTTCTTGTCGAATCAAAAGTGTCCAATCCACCTGTTTATAATTCTCTTCTTGTCGAATCAAAGGTGCCCAATCCACCTGTTTACTATTCTCTTCTTGTCGAATCAAAGGTGCCCAATCCACCTGTTTATAATTCTCTTCTTGTCGAATCAAAGGTGCCCAATCCACCTGTTTACTATTCTCTTCTTGTCGAATCAAAGGTGCCCAATCCACCTGTTTATAATTCTCTTCTTGTCGAATCAAAGGTGCCCAATCCACCTGTTTACTATTCTCTTCTTGTCGAATCAAAAGTGCCCAATCCACCTGTTTATAATTCTCTTCTTGTCGAATCAAAGATGCCCAATCCACCTGTTTATAATTCCTTCTTGTCGAATCAAAGGTGCCCAATCCACCTGTTTACAATTCCTTCTTGTCGAATCAAAGGTGCCCAATCCACCTGTTTACTATTCTCTTCTTGTAGAATAAAAGGTGCCCAATCCACCTGTTTACTATTCTCTTCTTGTAGAATAAAAGGTGCCCAATCCACCTGTTTATAATTCCTTCTTGTCGAATCAAAGGTGCCCAATCCACCTGTTTACAATTCCTTCTTGTCGAATCAAAGGTGCCCAATCCACCTGTTTACTATTCTCTTCTTGTAGAATAAAAGGTGCCCAATCCACCTGTTTATAATTCCTTCTTGTCGAATCAAAGATGCCCAATTCACCTGTTTATAATTCTCTTCTTGTCGAATCAAAAGTGTCCAATCCACCTGTTTATAATTCTCTTCTTGTCGAATCAAAGGTGCCCAATCCACCTGTTTACTATTCTCTTCTTGTCGAATCAAAGGTGCCCAATCCACCTGTTTATAATTCTCTTCTTGTCGAATCAAAAGTGCCCAATCCACAACCACTCATAGGAAGCCATCATAAAGTTAAAATATATTGATGACTAATATTATGATGATAAACCAGATTGTGAAGCAAGGAAGGCGCGGCGGATCTTTCCTACCACAGACATAAAGAGCCAAGAGACAGGTGGTTTGGGATCTACCACATGTCCTAACCGGGATGTCCCCGCGTGACCTCAGGGAGTACGCAGCTTGGTCTCAGAACGAGTAAGTCGTCTCGCGACCAAAGGAGTACCTTTTGTTTTTGTTTCCTACGGAATAACTCAAGAGGATATCACGCGGATTGGTTCAATTGGAGGTCGTTGTGGTTTTCTCTGCACCAATAAAAAAACATGCACACCACTGGTCTCATGATCTGTCTGTTAAATTTTCCAGAATATTTTATGGTAAAATTTGAATAGGAAAAACCCACTTCGATGGGTCTTAAGCAGCGTG
This sequence comes from Timema cristinae, assembly GCA_039000515.1. NCBI lineage: Eukaryota > Metazoa > Arthropoda > Insecta > Phasmatodea > Timematidae > Timema > Timema cristinae. Next base: position 112,892,106 of record JBCFYV010000012.1, on the reverse strand, counting down.
GTATAATCTTTTTTTAATACCAAAAGCGAAATGTGATTTTCAGTTTGCACAGCGGGTCGAAGATATATTTAGTAATCTCAATAACTTAAGGTGCGGTAGAAGTGAGAGCGAGTATTTTTACAGTTTTTATAGCATTACATTATTTTGGCCAAAATAGATTAAATATTTCTCCAGTAGCAACGTAGAGTTTAGTTTTCTGCACATGCTAATATCAATAGATCTTGAATATCTGTCAAGGGTAGCCTGGAATTTTGTCAATACTTTTTAAATAAAGAGAAAATGTTTTGACAAAATTCCAAGACACCCTTGACAGATATTCAAGATCTATTGATATTAGCATGTGCAGAAAACTAAACTCTACGTTGCTACTGGAGAAATATTTAATCTATTTTGGCCAAAAAAATGTAATGCTATAAAAACTGTAAAAATACTTGCGCTCTCCCTTCAACCACAACCTTAAGGTGGGATGGAAGGGGATGTGAAAAAAGGTAAGTGTTTTTGTAGTTTTTATGGCCAAACATTTTTTGTTCAAAATAAATAATAATATAATAATATTTAGCACCGCGTCTTCCTACCCGTTCGGGTTATACGCTTTAAGTACTAATTACGCTAATTGACTAGGAATTGGGAAGGTTGAATTAAAGGAAGTGAACCCGCATTTGCGTGGAGGGAGAGTGGAAAATCATTTAGGAAAAACCACCCCCAGTTCACCCGACCGAGATTCGAACCTCGATCTCCCCGTCCTCAGCAGTCGAGCTCAACACGACAAGCGCGTTAGCCAACTACGCCACAGAGGTGGGTTCCAAATAAATCAAATATTGCTTCAGTACAAACATAGAGTTTAAATTTCTCCAAATGTTGATATCAACAGTTGTTGAATCTCTGTCATGAGCATAGCGGCATTTGATAATAAACTTTTAAAATGAAGATAAAAAGTTGTCATTAAATTCCAGGACACCTTGACAGATATTCAACAACTGTTGATATCACCGTGTAAAGAAAACTAAACTCTTTGTTTGTACTCAAGAGGTATTTTATTTATTTTGACAAAAAAAAGTTTTGCTAAAAAAAAAACTGTAATAATACTACCCTTTTATCGTGTTCACTACACTCTCACCTTAATAGAGGCCAACAAACAACAATTAATATTCAATTACTTTCAATACTTATAATAAATTGTAATTTTAGTTTGTAGAATACATAGATAGTCCAGTGATCAAGAACTTCTGGCTACAGATTCAGAGGTGCCAGGTTCGATCCAAGCCGCTTTCAAAATGTAAATGTGAATCAGTTGATCTGAAACGCGGTCATACTAAGCCTCGTGAGGACAAATGAGGAGATACTTGAATAAATTGGTAGCGGCTATGGTTTAAAAAAAACTGGGATTAACGGCCAGAGGGCTCGTTGTGCTGACCAAATGCCACCTTATACCTGTAAATGTCAGCACTATCATCGTCAAGGGCAGTGTACGCCCGGTCTGTGATGCTCGATCGCGGTTTTAAGTCTGTGAGTTGTAGAATCTTACAAGATGTACTGCCGGGAAACAGTTATATTAATCTCTCAAAAATGTGTTATGAAATATGTCCGCACACCCACTTTCACAACAGAACTTCGCATTATAAATATATATTAATATGTATTTTTATTAATCAAACAACCATCCTGGTGGTGTAGTGGTTAGTGTACCTGGTTACGAGCTTAGGGGTCTCGGGCTTGAGCGGGTGATTTGATTTTAGCATTTAGGTATTAACATTATCTGGTTTACAGCAGATCCGACGTTAGTGTTACATTCAACCACCAAGCGCTGTAGTCTTTACGTGAGTGGTAGAAGAGAATTGTAATCGCTGTTATTGATCATTTAATATGTCTCTGGTGCTATTATCCTCGGGAGCAATTAAACTGAAGAAGAAACTTTAAAAAAATATTGTAAAATCTCTATTAGATTCTGGATAATTTTCAGGAAAAACAATTAAAGAAAAATTTTCATCATCCTATCTCTCTCTGTCTCTCTCTCACACACATACACTCGACCTGTGACGGTTAAGTTATTATTATTACTATTATTATGAGCACCGCGTCTTACTACCCGTTCGGGTTATACACACGCTAATGTGTAATGTTAGGGTGATTGTGAGATGAAATGGAGGACCTACAGTTTAACATGGAATCCGAACCACTGTGGAGGCCTGGAATTCCACACATTCACAAGATGTCTTGTCAGAGGTGAAGGAAAGGTTTAGGCAATCAGATAAAACTGTGCCGGGACCGAGGATTGAACCCCGGACTCCCAACACAGAAGTCCGACACCTTACCCCTAGACCGCCAGGTTACCTGAGGTTCGAATCTCGGTAAAGTGCATCAATCACTTTAGCTGTCTCATCCTCCCGCCACTCTAATGCGCGCTTTGTTTCATTACCAACCATCCCTCCGCGCGACCATATTTCCACACGGTGCTTGCATTTACGTAATGACTCACATGTCAATCCCGACGGGAAAAATCACCAAACCATATTTTAAAAAAACAACGCGTGGTTTAGTTTGTCCCGCGCCAAGAAAAACACGTTTGGTGGATTTTTTTTTTTCCAAACGGTTAATTAATATTGAGAAACCCAAACAAGGTTTAGATCGACTTGACAAGGAAAGAAGTTTCTTTTTTCTTTTAAGGTGGGGAATAGGAGAGGAAACACCTGTTAAGATGTTTTCCTTATGACAAGTGAAACCCTCAAATCGGGTCGAATTCCGCGGTCAACACACCTGTCAGTATCATGACGTAGACATAATGTTTATGGTGTTATTTTCGCCTTGAGGTAAAACACTCAATAGGCTATTTATTTTAATTTTGGATTTACCAGAATTTCCTCGTATGTCATCAGATTTGATGTATTTTTTTACTCGTCAAAATATGCAACACGTAGTGGTGTACGTGGTAATTTACTTTGTGGTGTAATGGATAGGTATTATTTTGCATAAATTTTGTACAGATACTTTTTTCCTGTTGGGAATTTCAAGGAAACTTTTAATGTGTTTGGGGACCCCACTTCGGTCTTTGAATGGTCTAAGTCTGGTGGTGGTGGTAGTGGTCTAAGTCAGTGGTGGGTTGTGCGTGCATCTTAAGGGAGGGTCCTCTCTTAAAAAAATGGTCGAATAAGGTAGACAACAGCTTACCTTATAACAACCTTATACTATATTGTATTTAACTTACACACTACACTTAAAAAAGTATGATAAGCATAAAGTTAATAAAAGTAAAAAAGTTATAAAATAATATTTAATATTTAGCACCATGTCTTACTACCCGTTCGGGTTATATGCTTTAAGTACTAATTACGCTAATGGATTAGGATTGGTAAGGTTGAATTAGAGGAAGTGAATCCGCATTTGCGTGGAGGGAGAATGGAAAACTATTTAGGAAAAGCCACCGCCAGTTCACCTGACCGAGATTCGAACCTCGATCTCCCCGTCCTCAGTAGTCGAGCACAACACGAGAAGCGCGTTAGCCAACTACGCCACCGAAGCGGTTAAAAGTTATAAAAGTATAACTCACTTGCTTCGAGATCAAAGACTGTCTAGCGTGAAATACGCGCACACACAACACACACACACACACACACACATCAGTAAACAACAACAAATAATAGGTTCTTGACACTATCTTGAACACTATACACACAATATACTTTAAGAATTAGTGATCCTCTTCGGTGGTTGCTTGCTCTAACGCGCTACTTTCATGTTAGACTAGACTGCCGATGACGGGGAGATCGGGGTTCAAATCTTAGTCGAGTATACTGAGAAGGGTTTTTATAAAATTGTTTCCCACTCTCATTCCACGTAAATACGGTTACACTTTCTATAAATATAACCTTCCTATTCCATAAAACCATTAACGTAATTAGTACATAAGCGTATAACCCGAACGGGTAGTAAGACGCGTTGCTAAAAAAAAGGGGGTATAAATAAGTTATTTGTTTGAAAGAAAAATAGAATCTTCGGTTTTTGTTTGAGGTGAATTTTTATATTACTAGTTCGTTAAAGTCTGGTATCTCGCGAATCATTGACTATTATATCGACAACATGGCCAAAGCATTTAATTTGTCTTCACTCGTGGTGTTTCTTAACCAAATAACAAACAGTCAAAACAAAATAAAGAGTTACTTTCTTCACGCCTTTTTATCAAATAATGATTTATTTTGCAGGGAGAGTGGCGCCCCACAGCCCTCCCTTACAAACCACCACTGGGTTCAACGTTTTTCCATCCTAAGTTTCAAATATGATAAGTCACTTTGCACCACAGACCGAAGATAGAGGCTGATTAATAATTACTAATTAGTAATCCCATCAACTTGTTATAAGCCTACAAACAACACTTATATAAAAAAAAAGTCACTTTCAAGTTTCAATACCTACTAATATTATATAAACTGTATCTTTGGTTGTAGAATATTTCAAATTTAACTGCCTAAAAGAAAGTTTATTAATCTCTCAAAAATATAATAAGAGATGTGCACACACAGAGACTTTCATAAAACAGCTTTGCACTTTTTTTTTTTAGCGTATGGCATATAATTTATGACCAGGAGGGGCATTATATACAGGTTCGGTCACCATATGTGCAGACTTTTAGCCACTCTGGTGGCACAGAGCGTTACCCAGGGTACACCATAAGAGGTTGTCCACATGTCGTATCCACCATGAGATGATGTGATGAGAGTGATTATGAAGTTGTAGAGCTGATGTGAGTCTGAACCTAAATTAAGCCTAAATAACCAAACCCTGGTGACTGTTGGGATCATTCCCCTTAGGTAAAAAATACCCACGGTACCAGCAGGGAATCGAACTCGGGACACCTAGACTCGTAGCCAGCTACACTGACCCACTACCTCACGGGCCCGGTCACCATCATATTCATGTACGTTTATTAACAAAATAAATGCATAATAAAATGCAATCATTACCTCTGTATGTATATATATATTTTTTTAATCAGTAGCTATTTCACATTTTTCACCGAGGAGTTTCCCCTTAATTTTCTTCCATGGCACTGTAAGGGTTACATTTTCAATGAGCGCGGCCCGCATTTGGCCCGTGGGCTGCCAGTTAGAACAGACTGCTACAAGCCACCTCTCTCACAATAACATACTGGAATGCCGATGACAGGGAGATCAGGGTTCGATTCGGGTGCACTGAGGGAAATTTCTTCTAAATGGTTTTCCACTCACTCTCCACACAAATTTGAGTGTAATTTCTGTAAATTCAAACTTCCATATCCCTAATACGTTACATTTAGCGTTATTAACATTATCTGGTTTACAGCAGATCCGACGTTAGTGTTACATTCAACCACCAAGCGCTGTAGTCTTTACGTGAGTGGTAGAAGAGAATTGTAATCGCTGTTATTGATCATTTAATAATGTTTCTGGTGCTATTATCCTCGGGAGCAATTAAACTGAAGAAGAAACTTTAAAAAAATATTGTAAAATCTCTATTAGATTCTGGATAATTTTCAGGAAAAACAATTAAAGAAAAATTTTCATCATCCTATCTCTCTCTGTCTCTCTCTCACACACATACACTCGACCTGTGACGGTTAAGTTATTATTATTACTATTATTATTAGCACCGCGTATAATCCGAACGGGTAGTAAGACTTGGTGCTAAAAAACTAGTAAAGAAACAAATTAATTTTTATTTTTATTTATTTACACCATTTATCCCGATTCCTAGCCTATAGCTTGGGGACCTATATCCACCTACATCTTGAATTAACATCACATCTTTTAACTACCGTATGCTCTTTTTTTTTAAATACAATAATAAATTTAAAATAAACACCTAAATCTAAAAGTCCTATTCGTCCTTCTTTCCTATACCTAACATACTAGTTGGTCCACCCGAGTATATTACACCCCGGTACCCTGCCCCGCTGGGTGTCCCATCGCACTCCAGATATAATAGTCCCCAGATCTGCGAGAGCCCCAGTGGGGGTGGGCATCCCCCTCCCCGCCACCTAAGGCGGCACCCTACCGGAGAGTTCACTCCAATTACTACCCACAATTCACCACCTATGGACTTATAACTAACTTAACCTAGAGAGTTATAAAAATACTTAATACTAACTTAACCTAAATACAAGTCCTTCTTATAGTTGGCTGCAGGGTCTTTCAGTTTTTATCGCCAATCCATTTTCTGAACCGAGCGCAGCCATCCGATGGATCGTTGGACGGACCAGATACCCAACAGCTCCAGCCCAGCATCACACACTTGTTACCGAGTGGGCTGGACCCTTTGAGTGAGGGGTTGATTCTCCCGTCTGAAAATGTTGTTCTCTTGTATACCCTAGTAGACAATCAGCTGGTTGTAATTTGACGTTTCAATGTATCATGGGTGAACAGAAATTCCCAGCTCTCCGCGTGTAATGTGAACTGCTACGCCACTAAGCAGAGCTGATTCTCTGTTGTGCTTTCTACTTTAGGCGTTACACGTGAACCAAGCTTGAAGCGTTAACCGCTGGACTACGGAGGCGGGTTGTTTTTAAATTCCTGCACGTAAGAACCGATAGGTCATTCCACATTTAAATTGCAGCACAGGCTATAATGGACACTTACCATCTCTTTCTAACCCATTGGTTTCCCCGTTAGCACTGTCCTTTCTTTATCAAGCGGAGTTTCAATTTTTTTTAGCCTAAAAACGAACATAGTTATATCTAAGAAATTAAAATGCTCTATTATATAACATTCATTTATGCATCTAGTGAAAGCAATATAAACTAAAAAAAAACTTGTTTTTACAAAATATGAAAATTCACTTTGTGGCTCAGTTTCACGAGTTTTCAAATATATCACGTCATAAGTCTCGTTCTAATAGTGTAGTAAAGTCAACAATTTTATGGTGGCTATGGTAATAGTCATGAATAATCGCCTGCAAAGTCTGAAATTAATATATTATAACTCTTGAAACATTTAAAATAAAACATCAAAAAGTTGTCTAAATCGAAACTTTTTTTTTTCTTTTGATTTTATATGGGTATATTATATGAAAGAAATTATAAGAATAGTTGAAATTTATTTTAAAATAACTACGGATCAATTTGCGCCTCCCATTTATGTTTGGTGGCGTTTTGAAATTCAGATTGGGAAACACTATTTACACTTTGTACGGGAATGAAAAATACACCATTGTAAGACAGTTGTGGGGTTGAAAATTGAAGAGTTGTGTCAACAACTCATTCCATACACAGAAATTAATATCATTGGCTTTAAGTACAACGTTTAGTCAATTTTACATTCATATGTGAGTAAATTTACTTCTTTGTTTTATTTAATAGGGTGACTTTTTTTTTTTGCAATCTCCAAGAATATGTTAAGTAGTTGAAAATATTATTTTATGTGAAATACAATCCTTTATGATACCATAAATAGACTTTCGGTTGAACAACAATGGTGGTCAGTCGGTCTATTAGAGTTATACTCTCATTACACTTTGTCACCGCTAATAATCGGGTTGGGGTTCGAATCTTGGCTGAATTGATGGTCATGAGTCAAACACCTTATCACAGTTGATAGCGCGTGTGCCATATTAGCTTGGGGTCTCTGTCTCCATTCCCGGCTTGATCCAAGATTTATTGTTGGTAAATTGTCGGGTGGAGACTGGATGTTGGGTTTTTCATAGTATTAGGCTAGTTTGAAGTCGTCTGATGATATAATCAGTGTGTTCGAAAAAAGCACGTAGAACACCCGATATTATTATTATTATTATTATTATTATTACCAGCGCGTCTTACTACCCGTTCGGGTTATACGCACTTACGCTAATGTATAATGGTAGGGTGATTGTGAGATGAAATGGAGGACCTACAGTTTAACGTGGAATCCGAACCACGGGGAGACCTGGCACTCCACACATTCACAAGTTGTGATTAATACACGTCTTCTCAGAGGTGAAGGAAGGGTTTGGCAATCAAATAAATCTGTGTCAGGACCGAGGATTGAACCCCGGACTCCAGTACAGAAGTCCGACACTTTACCCCTAAACCACCAGGTCACCTACACCCAATAATAATAATAATCAGCAGTTTATTTTATCAAGTATTCTTTCATAGTATACCGTTGAACTTAACCTGAAAGGTAGCAGTCTGACCTTGATGGCTACACTAGGCCCATATCTTTTAAACTGCACCTCAGTGTAACCATGCGAGGTAAGCTACCTTCTCTCGTAAACAAGGGGTACTTAAAGAAAAATACTGTTTTATCATTAAAACTGTATTGTCGGAACATTTAATTAATATCAAATAAAACTAAGAAAATGTTATGGTGTAATGATTGTGGACGAAACATAACGTAAATACTCTAGCAACACACAAACAATGAATTTGAACTTTTGAAAACATAGTACCTTATAATTTTACTATATTTCAAATATTAATAATAATTTATTTCCATATTATCTTCCGTTTATAATTCCGTTGTTGAGCGATTGGTTCGTAATGTATTGACTTGTCGGTTACTTGGTCCCTTTTTAACTGGCTCCATCATGACGTTTTCTACCTTGCTCTTTCGTGTCAACTGCTTTTCTGTCGACAACTTGAACCTCCTATACTTGAGTTTGTCGACAGGTTGTACCTACTCTTGTCGACCACTTGTACCATCTAGCCTTCTAAATGATTGTTTACATTTTGTCGACCACTTGAACCTCCTACACTTGGGTTTGTCGACCGGTTGTACCGACTCGTTTCGACCACTTGTACCACCTAGCCTTCTAAATGATTGTCTACATTTTGTCGACCGCTTTTCTGTCGATTGGTTGTACCTACTCGTATCGACCACTTGTATCACCTAACTTTTCAAAAATTTGCTTTAATTTTGTCGACAGCTTTTCTGTCGACCACTTGAACCTCCTATACATGAGTTTGTCGACCGGTTGTACCCACTTGTGTCGACCAATTGTACCACCTAGCTTTCCAAATATTTACTTTAATTTTGTCGACAGTTTTTCTGTCGACCACTTGAACCTCCTGTACTTGAGATTGTCGACCGGTTCTACCTACTCGTGTCGACCACTTGTACTTTTAGCATTTTAAAGGCTTGTCAACCACTTTTTTGTAGACCTGTTCGCATAGCGCCCCACAGTCGAAGGCCATCCGGAGGGTCTGTAACGTGAAACTTGTTATCCTGAAGATCTGTCAGAATTGCTGAGTTGGAAGACCAAGTTTAGACGCGGAAAAGGGGATGGAGTAGGGGGGAAGTACCACTTCCCATTGATACATTATCCCGTCCTTTCACACACGTTACTCGCACGCACTTCCAGGAACTGTAAACAGCAGGGACCAAGCAGTAGAGTTATTACTACTAGACTACGCCTCTCTCAAAATACTGGATTTAAAAATTAGATTTTTCCGCAGTGATGGCTTGCGAACTACGTAGGCGAAGGGGCTAATTTGGGGAAACCGGCACCTAGAGCCCCTTTAATACATACAGTAAAGGCTTCCCCTACATCCCCTCACCACCACCCGTATCCACTGATTCAGTATCCGCGGTTTCAATTGTCCACGGTTTACCGCTGCCCAATTTAATTCATTTTAATTATATAAAAAAAATGTTTTTAAGTCACATTAACTACACTATCCACCCATTTCATCTCCTCATCGTGGGCATTGTGCTATCATATCATTATCATCATCATCATCATCATCATGTGATCGCTGCAACAACAAAAGTGGAGAATAGATATTACACTGTAGTGTACATTACGCGTTATTATTATGTACTTTATTTAATGGTGGTAATGTCTTACTGTGAATAATTTATCAATTAAACTTTACGTTTGTTGTTCACGTAGATTGACTTCTGAAAGGCTTTTCCTACATAATCTATTAATAGTAGGATATTGGTGTGAAAAAAGACCTTTAGAGAGTATTCCTACCGTGAATGGAGTTATGTTGTTGTTACGTACATCACGATATGATAGTTCGTTACTATCTGCAGTTTCACGTCACCCTGGTACATCTAGGAACATATTAGTTCTACCCGCAGGTATGGGGGCCCTACTGTATACATAAATACATGAAGGGTACAGAGAAAAAAAATAGGAAAGTCAAATTTTTAACTTAAATTGAGCTACAGTAGCCCGGTGGCTTCTTTGGTGTTGACTGACAGTTCACAGCTGACTTCTGAAAGTCAACATTTAGGTTTATACCTAAATGTTGACTGTCAGAAGTGACAGCTGCTAAACACATGTTTTTGCTAATCATACGATTTGGCGTAGGGATACATAATTTGACCTGGTAGCTTTTAAAAGCTGTCAGCCAGCACCAAAGAAGCCATGGGGCTACTGTAGTGTCGCCATCTCTTTTTCTGAGCCCCACGTCTTACTACCCGGTCAGGTTAAAGGCGTATGTACTAATTACACTAATAGTTTTAAGCATTAGGAAGGTTATATGTATATGTTGTTTACCCGCATTTGCGTGAAGGTTAGACCATTTTGTAAAAACCATCCTCAGTACACCCAACCAAGATTCGAACCTCGATCTTCCCATCATTGACAGTCTTGTCTACTGCGGGAGTAGCGCGTTAGACCTCGCGGCCATTGAAGCGGATCTGATATCTGTTAGACCTGAGATGAGGCACCTGTGTGTGGTCTTTAAGTCCCATACGGCCTTTTTAGGTGTTTTTGTGCGGTCTTTTTGCACATTCTTTTAATCAATTATGAATCTTCAGTGTTTAAAAACTATCCATTCTCCAACGTCGTGTATTTTAATCAATATTATTATTATTATTATTATTATTATTATTAGCACCGCGTCTTACTACCCTTCGGGTTATACGCTCTTACGCTAATGTGTAATGGTAGGGTGATTGTGAGATGAAATGAAGGACCTACAGTTTAACGTGGGATCCGAACCACGGTGGCGGCCTGGCATTCCACACATTCACAAGATGTCTTGTCAGAGGTGAAGGAAGGGTTTGGCAATCAGATAAATCTGTGCCGGGACCGAGGATTGAACCCCGGCCGCCAGCACAGAAGTCTGACACCTTACCCTAGACCACCAGGTCACCCTTTAATCAATAGGAAAATAGTTATTTTTAAAACATAATGCAAAAAATATAAATTAACTGCTTTATTTTTAGATCTATTAATATATGATTGTTGCACTAACATATTTTGGAAAAACAAAATACTGTGTGGCCTTTATGAGGAATCCGTGAAGCGATATGAGGCCTTACATGACAAAAGGTTACCACCCCGTGTTAGACGATCATTATACCTCTAAAATGCACTTTAGATTATGGTTAAAAGAGGTCTCTGTCATATTTATATTGACGTTGAAAAAATTGCTGGGGTTTTTCTGGGGTTTATGTGGTATAAAACCTCTTTCCCTGAAACATATGTGTCTTATGACCTTACCCCTTTTTTCTCTGTGCCCTTCATATCAAATAGCCTTTTGTTAATCTCTTTATACTATTTCTTACACAGTTTAAGGATCACCACGGCCAAGGAAGCTTTCAACAAGAAGAGGTTACTGCTGACCAACAAGTGGAGTTTGGAACTGAGGAAGATACTGATGAAATGCTACATTTGGGAATCGCGCTGAATGGAGCAGAAATTTGGACCTTAGGAAGACAGGAAAGAAATACTTAGAGAGCTTTGAAATCTGGTGCTGGAGAAGACTTGAGAAGATCAGGTGGACAGACAGGGTGACAAATGAAGAAGTCTTGAGAAGAGCGGGTGATAAGAGAACCCTTTTGGATGTGATACTTCGGTATAAAGCAAACTGGACGACCAAACACTTAATAATAATAATTAATAATACTTTTATTTGTTTTAATATCTTTCCCCTTGTACCTGTATTTCTATAATATATGTGTATGTTTTAATTTCAAGACCGTATTAAGGAGATCGTCTCGATAAGTGATAAATTGTCGCGAAGACGTTTAGCTCTAATCCAATATTTAATTCAACAAAGCGTTATTTCGAAATATGGTTCACAATAAAATATATTCGAAAGATTTTTACAGGGATCTTTTTTCTTTTTAACATCCCTATAGTTTGAGTTTTTCTAAGAAAAATAAATTTGTTGAGATATGACATTAGCTCATAATTTCTAAACATGTTTGTGGAGCTATAAGACTAGTCTTGAATAATAAGGGCACTAGACTTAGCCTTCCTCTAACAAATAAAGTAATTTTTTGAAAGGCTAACAAAAGAAAATTTGAGATATTTGAGAACTAACAGCGAGCTTTCCTCTTTACCTTCAGATAAGTTTCGGGGTTTACTTTCCTCTCTTTCTTATTGACATGACAAAGGGTGGTTGAAGGGGAAGGGTGAAAGGGATTATAATATTATATAGAATAGAGGAAGTAGTTCCCCCCAAAAAAAGGCACAGACCATTGTATTTTAAGCCGTGTGTCCTGACAGTGAACTATACTTTCTCGCTGACCAAGGGGGCAGCATTAACCCAAAGAGGTGTAATGAGGCTGGTTTTTGTTCAACTTTACCGCCCTCACTAGCAGCTGACTTTCGAAAGACCCTTTTGGGCTAGTGCAAGCTTATTTTAGTGTATTTCTGTATCATAGTTTGATGTGGGGTTTTTTTTAAATACATTTTTGTAAGCAAAAGGGACGGAGGGGGAAGTTGTTAACAAATTACCTTAAGACAACCTTAAAATCGTGTTGATGGTCTTATTGATGATTTACTGAAAATAAAATTTAAACCAATAGAAATGTACCTGCATTTGCGTGGAGGTTAAGTGGAATAACCATTTAGGAAAAAACCTACGTCAATACACTCGAACGGGATTAGAACTCTGATCTTCCCGTTGACAGTCTAGTCTATTGAGAGAGTAGCGTGTTAAACCATGCAAAAAATATGTTATTTAGAAATGATTTTTGATGGATCATTAACGCTATATTATATTTCTTTTATTAAAAAACTTTTATAAAATAAATGTCGACCTCGGTGATCTTGGGGTAAAGTTATCGCCTCAGGACCCGATGTTCGTGGATTAAAACCCGGCTGGGGTCGACAAATTTTCTTTGAGAGATAGAAATCCGTAGCACAACTTCCTTAGGAGGGGAAGTAAAGGAGTCGGTCCCATGTCAGTTGTGGCATGTAAAAAAAACCTTGGGAGGTATGAGAAAATACCTTTTATGGCAAAATTGATAGACCCTTTCACTCAAAGAAATTCTCGTGTGATGATATAATCAGTAGGTTAAGAAAGTGCACGTTAAATACCTTAAATAAATTATATATATAAAAATGTGATAGTGTAATACAAAAAACGAGCCAGCTAGGCGTAGTTTAAGGGTGTTAAGTCTATAGCCTGAACTATACTACGGCGCAAAACACAATTTAAAGTTTTTTTGTCTCTTCCACCCCACGAATTGAATGCAGGGGTTTTGTCCTGCGTAGTTGATGTTGTTAAAAATGTGCAGGGTCACCGAGTTTAAAGACGAAATAGTATTAAAAAACGTTCACTTTCTGAACCGACTGAATATACGACTTAATACAAGAAGAGACACAACATCCAGTCCCCGGCCGTTAATTCATCACTATGAAAGGAATAAACCCACATTCAGGGTCACCCCCAGGGGATTGTCAATGCAGTCAGTGAGATTTGAGATTTTTTTGTACTTTTTTTTTTCCATGGTTAAGAAATATTTGTCTCACTTATGGTCTATTTGTGAGATTTAAAAAATTGGTAAATATTGGTTGCTGAAGTAATACAATGCAATGAATGTGAGAGATGATTGTCTACAGTAGCCCCATGGCTTCTTTGGTGCTGACTGACATCTCACAGCTGACAGTCAACATTTGGGTGTATACCTAAATGTTGACTGTCAGAAGGACAGCTGCTAAACACATGTTTTTGCAGATCATATGGTTCGGTGTAGGGATACAAAATTTGGTCTGGTAGCTTTTCAATGCCATCAGCTGTCAGTCAGCACCAAATAAGTCATGGGGCTACTGTACGTGATATTTCCCCCTTGGTAGGGATGTAGGGGACGCTATGAAAGGTCAGTGTTTTTGTAGTTTTTATAGCAAAACTTTTTTTGCCAAAACAAATAAAATATTGCTCCAGTGGAAACATAAGAGTTTAATTTTCTTCACATGGTGACCTCAAAGTTTCTTGAATATCTGTTAAGGGTTTCCTGGAATTAAATGACAAATTTTTCTCTTCACTTAAAAAGTTTGTCATCTAATTCCGCTATGTTCATGACAGATATTCAACAAATATTGATATTCACATATGAAGTAAATTAAATTCTATGTTTGTACTGAAGCAATATTTTATATATTTTGGCCCAAAAAAAAAAGTTTGACGCACCTAAGCAGTCTAAGCACTATCACACTTAGACGCCAATGTGCTAAATAGTAATAGAAGGAAGAAAATTAGTAGTTAATCCATCCTGAGAGTTAATTAGTAGTCTTACCACCCGTTTGGGTTATAGGCCTACACTTATGTACTGATTACGATTATGGTTTTAGGGATTAGGACGGTTATATTTAGAGGAAATATACTCGCATTTTCATGGAGGAAGAGTGTAAAACCATTTTGGAAATCCACCTTTGGTACACCCGACCAAGATATGAACCTAGACCATCATCGGCAGTCTAATCTACTGTGAGAGTAGCACGTTAGACCATGCGACCACTAAAGCAGGTGGCATTAGTTTATTTGTGGATATTACTTACCCTCTTCCAATGACTAGTATACACACCTGGATAGCATTGCCTTGTATTAAACATTTTTTTTTTCTTGTTTCATATTCTAGATAAACATTTTTTTTTATCCCAAGGACATTTTTAATCCACTTCCTGGCGGGAAAGTTCCTTCCTACTGGTGGCTATTTTAAAGAATAAATCAAGTAGACAATTCAAATAATAATAAAATCTTACAAAAAACTACTTTATGGTAGAATAAATACAGTTTGTGACAACGTTAGACTATTTATAAAATTATTTAAGATTTGATAGTTTTTTGTTTAAAGGTTGTATCTTTAAAACTCGCCGAATGGATCGTAAATAACTCGACATGAAATATTTTACCTTGACTTGACGTCCTTAAAACATCCAGGTAGATCAAACCTAAAACCAGTGCTCTGTCCCTTTCGATGAATCAGTCACAAACGCTCACTCTAATTTGTATTTATTAGGGGGCAAAAAAAAAAGCCTTTTGTTGGTTTTAACAAAAGTCTGCGAAGACCAAAGAAAGTATCACACGGATTTCCTGGAATACAGAAAATACCAATGTCTCAGTTGATTGTTTGATTTTTCTCCTTTATTAAAATAAATAAATCGGTAAATAGATTTCCCGGAAAATGTCTAAACATTTATCTAAGTATGTTTACAAACTCCAGTTTCAAGAAACATATTTCAATACCTCTTTCAAGAATTTCTGAGAAATTGCGTTTTTTTTTTATCTCTCTGTAAAATAGACAAACTTTTTTTTTTTTTTAAATGTGTTTTTGAAAAGAGAGCAAGTGGTCAAGCGTTTTGAAAGGTATTGTGTCAGATTTCCTCCCCCAAACCCCTCATTCCATTCTGAAGGTTAGAAACGTAATTCTTCACGAAACGCACCCTGTAGCGTTAGTTGAGTTTTTGTTATTGCGCACTTGATAGACATAACATCGAAACTAAAACTTCCTAAATATTGTACTTAATTTTATTTCAACAGTGGTTCGGATTCCACGTTAAACTGTAGGTCCTCCATTTCATCTCACAATCACCCTACCATTACACATTAGCGTAAGTGCGTATAACCCAAACGGGTAGTAAAACGGGGTGCTAATATTAATTTGAACACTGTTATGTGCGAAGCTGACGTATCCGTTGTGAGAGAAGTCTTTACCTATAAGGCATTCACGAGCTAAGTTTACCTGGATGACAGCTCGAAATGTTACTAGAAGTAATCCCCTAATATATTACTACGCCAACAGCTGAAATCTATCACTTTGGATCACTGTAATGAAAACAGATAGTAATATATTAATGTGATAGTTAACCACAGTATTTTAGGCCAATATTATTTATATATTTATTTGAGGTAGGACACAAAGTTTATTTATAGTTTTATTCCCCTTAAAAAAATATTTACACCACTTTCACAAAAACTTCTAACGAACTTAGCTTCAAAATGGCGACTGACGAATCAAAACCATATGATTGAACATAACGGTAAACAAGTTTTTTACAATAATGCAGGCATGCAGTTGATGAAATATTTTATTCAGTTCAATATTTCAAAATAAGATAAAATAATCATAAAATCATTTATTGTATGTAAACAAATGTCAACAATGTTCTCTTTTCCAAGTAAATACGATGCCTGTATCAAAAGATATTGATGTGTGCACTATATTACACAAAATCAGTAACGTTCCAAAATGACAAGTAAGTACATTTAATTATGTTTAAAATATTGTTTCGAGTTAGATAAAAAGAAATTATTTAAAAAATTAAATAGTATGTGAAAACTTAAGTTAACGTTATTTTAAATGTACTATATAACAGGTAATTAAAGATCTACTTAACATTTATTAACAAAACAGTAATCTTGTACAAGTGTTGGCAACCCAAAACCTAAACATAATATGATTTTCGAACTGTCATCCAGGTAAAAACCTATCGTAAACAGTTGTACCTACCTCTTCCCTTTGGTTTACGTCCGATGTCAAATAATACGTAGGCGCCATTATATCCCTGGGTGAACGCTCTTGGAGTGTACGCACATCCGAGATCAGTGGCTTCTCCCCTCCCACTTCCTTTCCCCTCGTGTCATATTCCACTATAATTAGCATACGTCAGCAGAATAAAACCATCACCTCATATTGTCTCGCTGGACGACGACTTTTGACCAAGACAGCGTCTGAATTCTTCCTGAGTCGAGAATTCCTGTTTCATATCATAGGAAGAACCTCTCATCTGACGGCTAGAAAATTTTCTAGATCTAACTTTCAAGTATTCATACGTCATGTCTCATGCGATCTGCAGCTATCACTTTTGATGGATATTATTAATACCATTTTGGATGTGATTCTTCGGCGCAAAGCAAATTGGATTGGATATATCCTTAGTAGAAACTGTCTTCTGCATGACGTCATAGAAGGAAAAGGTTGAGGGAGAGAGGAGATTAGGAAGAAGTAGGATTCAAATATTGGATGACTTGAAGGAAAGAAGAAAATTCTGGGAGCAGAGCGGTCTAAGTTCACTACAAAAGGAATGGACCTGTCATAAGACAGAACACTTGATTTCAATTTCAATTTCCTTTATTATAGTGCTAGACAACAGTCGTAGGACCTATAACAGGCCAGCACTGAAAGTACACAAGTACCTTACAAATTCATATTTTTACACGAAAAAATAAGATAAATAATTGTATATGCTGTTGAATTGTTACGAAAAAATAGTAATTAATAATGATAAGAATAAAAAATAGCAATAATAACAAATAACTAAAGAGTGTTTAAAAGCAGTAACAATATGCAAAAAATGGATCAGAATATTATAAATTTAAATATTATAAGCAGAACCTCTACAAGATAAATAATTATTGATATGGGATTTCCTTAAATAACTCTTTGAGTTTAGCTTTTCTTTTATGATAGAAATCGAATTCGACAAATCTAGAATTGGCGCTATGGATACAACGACCTATAGGGCTGACCTTATAAGTGTTATTGAGAGAAAATAATTTTGGATTATGAGAAGCCCGAGAAGGGATATGAACGCCTACATGAACAAGGGCAGATTTGCAATAAATTTTGCTATTGAATATATTAAAAACAAAAAGGGCATCACAATCAAGTCCACGCGAGAAGAGTGTTTGGAGTTCTAAGAGGTTTCGAATTCTGTCATAGTCATAATAAATCCGGCTACTAAAGAATTTATCATAGCATGCAGCACAAATTTTCTTTGAACGTTTTCTAACCTAAGAGAGTCAGTTAAGGTAATGGAATTCCAAGCAACAGTAGCGTATTCTAACCTAGATCTAACCAGGTGTAGTACAGACATAAAAAACAGTCAACTTTCTTAAATGATGACGTAATAAATTTAATAAGTCCAAGTAATTTCAATGATAATAATAATAATAATATTATAACTTAACAAAATTTATGATGTTGCCAACCAATATTATCAAATCTTTACGGACTTAAATCAGTATTTAGTTAAGATGTACTGATTATCGGGAGATGTTAACCCGTGAGAACCTTTATCAAAGCTACCCTGCCAGGATGGATAGGGCTTTTAACGAATGGTTTGACATTGAACAGGGTTGTGTTATGTCCTCAAGGTTGTTTAATATATTCAGGGATAAGTGTATGAGGGACACTTGTGAGAGCCCGGTTGGTGTACAAATGGATAATGTGCATGTGAGAAAGCTGCTATATGCGGATGATACAGTATTAATGGCTGAGAATGAGAACTACTTGCAGAATGCATTAAATCGTTTGAATGTGACAACAGGCAGAATGGATCTGCGGATAAATGTCTCCAAAACTAAGTTGATAGTTTTTGATAAAGACGGACCAGAAAATTATTGCCAGCTTAGTAAAAATGAAAAACTTTTAGAACAAGTGAATGATTTTGTATATCTGGGCAGAATGTTCTGTAAATATGGAAGGATGGATGGTGAAATCGATAGACGGGTGAATGAATCTCGGAGAAGTAGTTGGATGTATGTGGATTATTGCAAAGAATGTGGTATCTAAAGAGGCAAATATAGCAGTATATAAAAGTTTGCTGAAACCAACTTATTTTATGGATGTGAAGCGTGGGTTTGTCAGGAGAAACAAAGAGCAAGGAGAATAAGGTTGGAATGAGATATCTAAGAAATGTACGTGGAAAAACTCGTATGGATAGAGTCAGTAATGAATGGGTGCTGAAGGAGTGTAGTTTAAAAGGGAATACAATAAGTCAATGTGCAAGAAGTGTCTTACGTTAGTTTGAGAATGTTGAGAGGATGAGTGTGGATCGAGTGACGAAGCATATATATGAAGGTATAGTGTATGGATCAAAAAGAAGGGATAGACCATGTAAGACGTGTCTAAATGTTGCAGACAGATATGTGAAAAAGAGAGACATTAATAATTTTAAGACTAAAAGAGCATGTGTGACTCGGTGTATGGATGTTGTTGAAGCGAAGGGAGTGTCCAAGGATAGGGAAGTGTGGAGAAAGTAGAAGAGAAGGGATTAAGTACGATTCTTTTATCTATATGCACAGTTTATTGCCGACCCCATAAGTTATTATTATTATTATTTATTATTATATGATATTATTAATTATAACACCGCGTCTTACTACCCGTTCGAGTTATACACACGCTAATGTGTAATGGTAGGGTGATTGTGAGATGAAATGAGGACCTACAGTTTAACGTGGAATCCGAACCACGGTGGAGGCCTGGCATTCCCCACATTAACAAGATGTATTGTCAGAGGTGAAGGAAGGGTTGGTAATCAGATAAATCTGTGCAGGGACCAAGGATTGAACCCCGGACCCCTGCACAGAAGTCCGACACCTTACCCCTAGACCACCAGGTCCACCCATAAGGGAACGGCGTGATTTGCAATATATATTTTTTATCTCCATGTATGTAGAGTGTATTTGTTACTTTCGCTAACTCTCCCCACTCTCCAACTTCATCTTAGGAGTCCCAACTCCCCCTTTAGTCCAGATCATCGAAATTTTAATGTGCAAAATTTATATGCTTGGTTAGTAGTCTGTTTACCTAGTGATTTAAGGGGACCGGTTTCGATCCCGGGCTAAAATGAACCCATGTACGCTTGTGTAGTAGGGAGGAGGAAGGTGAAATTAAGAGGAAGTGTACCCGTGTTTGTGTGAAGGTGAGAGGCAAAACATTTATTAAAAAAAAACACCATTGGTACTCCTGGCTAGGGTACGATTCCCCCCCTGCCCCCCATTCTCTCTGTCAGCAGCAAACCAGATTAAATGAGTCGGACGTATAGACCGCGTGCCCACGGTGTGGGTGATGTTTAATGTAGTTTTCCTTCATTGAAGTGTTTGTTTACTTAATTTCCTCAGTTCGAGGCATTTCCTTCCTGGAATGACCGAATGCCTCGTGAAACTAGGATTCCTTTATGAGTGGTGATGTTCGTGTCTCAGCAACGGTCACCCAGGTTATATTTATTAACATATTTCCTTAACGACGTTCCCTACTTTGTGATTGAGAACAGGGGTTTCCAAACTTTGACCAAAGAAGGACTTATACCAGAAAAAAAATACATCTTGAGAGTACTCATACAATTTTTACTTTATCTTGACACCTCAGGAAGAGAGAGAGAGTGAAGTATTGTGATCGTCAAAACAATTGAACGCAAGATTTTGATAAGTGTTGACGTTTCATGGCCCCCTGAAACCAAAATCGGTTTTCGCAATGCCATCTGTCTGTATCTCGGGTTAGAGCCGGATTTATTTTACCGATTGGGCCAAAACTTGGTATCTGGTGTTTTCATAAGGTCCCCACGAGGGGGTTTTGGAATTAGATATCCAACTCTAAATTTAAGGGTAAATTACTTAAGGGCAAAACAAGATAAAATCGGCTTTCTAAAAATTAGTTCTAAAGATTTTGATTCACTTTTATATCTAGATATTTTTATCATTATAAACAAGATGTCAACTCTCATTTACTCACTAAAATGACCTTAAGGGTTCTTTACATAGGATAAATTTTTCCAATTTGTATCATTTCCCCATAACTATTTGAAATACGAAATAACGAATCATTGTAAAATTGTAATACTATTAAAGATAAAAAGCTTTTATTTGAAATATATATATATTATATAAAAACATTTTCATTTTTAGCTATAAGCAAATATATGTACTTTTAATTCAGTCCTTTGAAAAAAAAAATTGATTCTTATGCTCTTTGGTGGACAAAGATGTTTCTCTTTTCTTAATTTTTCTATAAAAGTGTTCCTAGTTCCTAATGACATAGAGTAAGCAATACTGTATTATTATTTCATTCATGATAATTGTGTAGTGTTTATACAACAATGTATCTATCTATTATTTCTTTTCACAAATCTTACGAGTGTTTTGTAAATGTCTATTTTAAGATAAAAGTGAAAGTAAGTCTCTTCGCTGCACCGTACCATTTATTTACACTAATATTATTTACATCCAATAACGACCGTTAACTTTTACAAGTATAAAAATATAAAACAAACGGAGAACACAAAATATTCTGGCCGTGCCTTTGAAAAATGTCCTTTATTCATATTTGAAATTAAATGGTACGTTACACCGAACAGATTCTCTCTCTTTTGAACCTCAAAATAGAGACGTTTATTAAAATTGGTAAAATTTGCAAAAAAGAACATCACATTCCACCAAAGAGCATGTATACATCAAATAGCGTACATTGTTGCAAAACCATAAAGAAAAGAGGAACATCTGTGTCAACCAAAGAACATAACAATCAATTATTTCATTGTCAAAGAATTGTATGAAAAGAATTATATTGCCTTATTGAGTAGAGCTCAAAAAACTGATTTTTTAACAATATATTTCAAACAAAATAATAATATATTTGGCTTATAGCCCAAACAGGTAGTAAGACGCGGTGCTAAATAAATAAATTGTAAATTTAATAGTACTACATTTTTACAATGAAAAATTATTTTGTATCTCAAATAGCTACGGATATATGATAAAAATTTGAAATTTCCCCCCATGTATAGTATAGTACCCTCAAAGTAATTTTCATGGGAAAATAAAAATTGCCATTTGTTTTGTAATGTTAAACAACTTCTACGGTCTAAATACAAAATTCAATCAAAATCATTTGAGCGAATTTTGAGAAAATTGACTTTTTCTCTTTTTACCCTTTAGTAAGCTACCTTTAATTTTAGAGTTAGATATCTAATTCCAAAATAAACCTCGGGAGGATGAAACGTTGACATTTACTAAAATCACGAGTCCAATCTTTTTGACAATTACAATAATTCTCTTTTCGAGGAGTCAAGAGAACGTAGAAATTATCAATCCTAATTACTGATTCTATTTTATAGGATGATAAACAAATAAAGAACGGAGTCTGAGATAACTATGGTGGAGCCTGGTTGAAAAAACAATGATTCAGAAGTTATTTTGCGCAGCGAGTTGCATCGCACATTTTTTTTTAGCACCGCGTCTTACTACCCGTTCGGGCTATACACTTAAGTACTAATTACGCTAATGTATTAGGAATTGAGAAGATTGAATTTAGAAGAAATGAACCCACATTTACGTGGAGGGAGAGTGGTAAACCATTTAGACAAAACCACCCCCGATTCACCGGACCGAGATGCGAAACTCGATTACCCCATCCTCGGCAGTCTGGTTCAACGTGAAACTAGTGCGTTAGCTAACTACGCCACTGAGGCGGGTTAGTACATCTTAAAGTTGCTAAAAAAAAACTTCCAGAGTTTCTCACATAAGTGTCGATATCTTAAATAGTTTTGGTTTTATAAACTGTTGAAACTATATAATTCATTAATTATTGTCGTAGCACTGTATAGTAAAACTATAGGCCTATTACCCACTTGGAAACATCATTTCCAAAATGTTTTTTAGTGTTTTCAAAAATATATTCCAAAATGTTTGAAGACCTTTTTTTTTGCATTCCCTTTGTGTTTCCCAAAGAGGAAACAATGTTTCTTGTCATCCATTTCAATTGGGTAACAAGAAACATTGTTTGCGTGTTTACTGACATTGTTGAGACAACAAACAACACGGGTCAGGCCAGTCGTTCACTATTCTGGGACAAACTGTTTGTAGAAACAACTTCAAAATCTGTAACAGACATGATAGTGAAGTTTCTAAAACCACTGCCATCTTCAAGCTTTGGTTCTGTCAGAAGATTGTTTGCATTGTTTGAACTATTTTGAAGCATTAAACAAATCCATTACAGTTTTATTCTTCTCTGTATTCATGAACAGTCCATAGCTACGTACAAAGCATAAACCATAGCTGCAGCATCCTCTTTGGCTGACATCTTGTACTCAACTGAATTCTGGACAGGAAATAAAGTTTCTCCATTGAAGTCTGGTCGGAAAACAATATTTCTTCATTTAATAATGGACGGGAAACAATGTACAGTAGCCCCATGGCTTCTTTGGTGCTGACTTACAGCTCACAGCTGACTTCTGACAGTCAACATTTAGGTATATACCTAAATTTTTACTGTCAAAAGTGACAGCTGCTAGACACATGTTTTTACAGATCATCTGGTTCGGCGTAGGGATATATAATTTGGTCTGGTAAATTTTTAAAGCTATCAGAAGTCAGCTGTGAGCTGTCAGCCAGCACCAAAGAAGCCATGGGGCTACTGTATCTCCAATAAAGTCTGGACGTGAAACAATGTTTGTTTAACTTTTCGCTAACTGTTTCCCTATGTTTGTGATCAACAGGAAACATCGAGAAACATCGAGAAACAATGTTTGCAAACAATGTTTATAAGGGTGTACCAGGGTTAATTTGTCTGCGCATTCAGATTTGGTAGAATATTTCATTTTTTCTGGGTAATATAAATTATTAGAATACTAAAGAATCAATTTTTAGAATGTTTGTTCGTAGTAAGTAAACTCATAAAGTAATCATCGAATCTAGACAGGACTTCTTCTGTTGTAAACTTTGTTTTTCAGAACAAATACATTATTTCTTATTTTCTTCTGTTTAAAATATAAGAAAATCATTGCTCACTTTTTCCAATCGTAAGACAATTTGTATTTCTTCCGCGCATGCGTCCGAACTTAAACATCCCCTAAAGACACGAGCTGCGCTATTATACCAAATTGTACACAAGTTTCCATGGATGTTGCTTGTTTTGCTAACAATAGTCATGAGGGTCGGTCGTGCACACGCTAGTGGTTTGTTTTTACTGTTTACCACGTCCTACTACCCGTCTGGACTCTCCGCATATTACACTCACGGGGGAGAAACCCCTGGATCAGTGTTTACCAAACTGTGGGGGTGAACCGTGTTCGTGTGTCACAAAAAAAAATACTAAAAAAAATATTTGAAAATAGAAAATCATTAAAAAAAATAGGAAAGGGATAAAAACAAAGAGAAAGAAGAAAAAAATTACTGTCCTCGTGTTCATTAAAACTAGGTAGGCTGCATAACATATTTTGAAATGTAAACATTTTGTAATTATTTGAAAAGAGAAAACCATCAAAGCTGGATGGGTTGCGGAAGTTTGTCGTTCTAAAAATTGAGTCCCGGTTCGGGAAGTGCTGCCCTAGACCGTTCAGCCACTGATAAGGGTACGGTAATAGTTGACTTTTACTGAATTCAGTACTGAATTAATTACGGAAACATAGACTGTGAGCGCCGGGCATATAAAACGTCTCGTGTAAAGGAGACGTATCAAAGTGGGCGGGACCCGATGTTTTCCGGTATTTATTGTGATGGCGATGGATCTGGAAAGTGTGTCCTAAGTGACATTACGTCACTCAATGACCGTCACGGTCACAGGATGACGTGGGCAGCATTTCATAACCATCCGTACCCAATACCCGTGAAGTCTTCCTTAGGGCGTCCAGGCGGAACAATTAAAATGATCGGTTTGTCCAAACTGCGAGACTTCTCTGCGACTGTGGTTGAAGTCGCATGGCTACGGCCGCAACACACCATGGCAACACTATCCGCATGCAACAGTTACCTGCGACTGTGGCTGGAGTCGCATGGCTACGGCCGCAACAGACTGTGGTGACACTAGCCGCATGCGACAGTTGCATGCGACTGTGGCTGGAGTCGCATGGCTACGGCCGCAACAGACCGTGGTGACACTAGCCGCATGCGACAGTTGCATGTGGTATTATCCAAGACGCGACTCCAGCCGCGGGTGATCCACGTGACAGAATCTTTTTGGATATTATGAGAGAGGAAGAAGATGACCACGAAATAATTTTAATGTGGTTGTACAGCAGAAGGAAAATATAGGTGAATACATGCATGTATGTCCTTGTACTTGGGATGTTTTAAATCGTATACGCATGGATGTTGGGATACTAACTTTTACAGCAACACATCCTACGATTAGGTTATTGGCACCTCCAATTTTAGTTGATTTTAGATATTTTTAAATAGATTAACACACAAAATTCAATAACAAACACTCACTGTCACTGCGGCTCTAGTCGTAAGCACTGCTCCCTCCACCAGTGCTGCGACACAAGCCGCCATCGCTTCAAGTTGCAGATAAAACTCAAACTGCGCATGAGCGATGACTGTTACTCTAGATGCAGGTAACTGTCGCAGAACCTTTTAGAAAATTCAAACCTATTTGTTTTATGTGGTCAACACTGATTATATATATATGTTTTTTCATCTTCCTTATTAATTTGTCCTGACATCTTAAGCTATTTATTAATATATTACTGATAAATGATAATATTTTACTAAACTATTTGTGTGTGTGTGTTTTTTTATAGGTATCGATAAAAATAAATCCATGGCGTCAGCCCGCAATCTAGCTATACCGACCGAGTGGCCGCCCTGTTAGTGATTGCATTACCAACATTTTCGAGTAGAGGGTGTCATGTGGTCGGCACAACGAGCTCTCTGAACGCTAATCTCAGTTTTATATACAGAAGAATGTTACTTATTTTAATCATGTAGTTCATTAGATATTGAAAATATCGGAATGGGAAGAGTGGTTGAGAAGGCAGGTGGTCGGAGTTCGGTTCTATGTTGGTGTACTAACTCGTCTCTGTCATTTGACAAGAAACTTTTTTTTAGTACCGCATCTTACTACCCGTTCAGGTAATACGCTTATGTACTTATTACGCTAATGCTTTTAGGAATTAGAAAGGTTATATTTCAAGGAAGTGTAACCGCATTTGCGTGGATATATATATATATATATAGAGAGAGAGAGAGAGAGAGAGAGTGGAAAGACTACTTTCAGTACACCCGACCGAGATTTTAACCTTAATCCCATCCCACCCGTCATCGGCAGTCTAGTATACTGCGAGAGTAGCGCGTTAGACCCTGCGGCCACCGAAGCGGGTTGGAAAATATTGTTCGAAAAATTAATAAACGTGTGCAACGTTGTCTACTTAGTGAATTTTAAACCATTTTGCGAAGCGGGTTGCATCTTAATTTGACGTAGGCTTACTTGGGCGCTCTAAGTACTATCTTTCTTAGATGTAGATTAACGAAATAGAAAGAGAGGGAAGGATACGGGCAGTTTACCTTACGGGGCCTCTTGTTTATATATTTATAACTCTTCCCCTCTTCCTCTGACGAGTCTACACATTCACTCTACTATTTGAACCTGAACAACATTGATTTGAATTTTAAAATTACTTTTTTTTTTCCATCACCACACTTGTCATCACCTGTTACACGCATATGCACTAATTACCTATTGAGTTCGGGATGAGGAACGTTGAATTCAGAGGAAGTGTACTCGCATTTGCGTGTAGGTGGCGTGATAAAACCATTTTGGGGAAAAAAAACCTCAAATACAACCGATCGGGCTCGAATCCCGATTTCCCGAAGTAGGTTACCTTTTTCTTGTTTTCTATTCTAGATAGACATATACTTCCACGGACATTTTTTAAATTAATTTACATCTTGGCAGGAAGTCTCCTACTGGACATTTTCGTGAATAAAACAAATAATCTTAGTTGTGATTAAAAAAACACTTTTACGAAAAAAAAAAATTAATTAAATATGTTGTGACAAAGTATCCTGCGACTATTTTTAGAATTTTTTAATATTTTTGTTTCAAAGTTATTTCTTTAAAACTCGATTTTAAAAAACGTAAATACATTAACAAGTAAAATCTTATCTTGACTTGTCACTACGTCATACGTAGATGACGTCCTTAAAATGACGTGCCTGTGATATATCATCTCGTCTTAATAAACTGATACCCGTATGGTCTAACGCGCTACTCTCACAGTGGACTAGACTGCCGATGATGGGGAGATCAAAGGTACATAAACCTGAACGGGTCGTAAGGCGCGGTGCTAAAACAAAACTGATATGTGGATGTCCTTTTTACAATACGTGCTCTGTTTGCCAAATGATAAATGAAGGAAACTTTCTGTCCGAACTGTACACGCCAGTAGGCATAAAGTTGTTGCAACAGGTTTGTGTGTCGACTGTACCTGCTTGGCCAGAGCTTTCAGGTGAGTATGTGGCCGTGTGTGTGGAGCTTATTTTGAGGACAATCAGTCTGTCAGTGTTGGCAACAGAGAACGGTCAGCGATAGTCGTGCTGAAATCTTTAGTGACGGGTATTATTTAAGTTTTTGTTAACGTGTGTACGTACACATCGTATTTGGTTTCTTTTCGTCACTCGCAACATGCCCAACTCTTGTCTGATTATTGTCACGTTCGTATTCGTTTTGTTTTGTTTTTTCCCTTTGTGTTGTTTGTGAGTTTTTTAATTAATTTTTCACGTCTGTTCCTGTCACTTTTCTATCAAGGAAATAAAAAAGTGAGTATATTGTTTTGTTATACACGTAAATAGTGCTAATTTATTATATTATTCTATATAGATATACTAGGAAATGTGATCCCAGGCTAATACTTTTACATGTTTTTATAGGAAAAAAGATTTTTCTGAACAAATAAAATAGAATAGTTCTCCAGTAGAGATATTTAGTGCAATTTTCTACACATTGTAGGACTAAGCTCTACAGTTTTTGATTACCTGTCATGAACTTAGAGGCATTTGATTAGAAACAATCAAAATGAAGATAAAAAGTTATCATTAAATTCTGCCATGCCCATGACTGATATTCAATGACTGTTGAGGTTACTATGCCTAATGCTACATCCACTTAGTGGAAACATCCATGAATTGGACAACATTTATGCCCATTCCATGAACTGGCTTCTTCTATTGACCATTTCATGAACTGGGCAAATAATTGAGTGAACTGTTACCCATTTCATGAACTATTGTCCTCTATACTACTATGATTAATACAAGTTATATTAAAAATAAATATTTACTCGGCTAGCGAAGGCGTCCAGACAAATTGGGCAACAGTTCCGCCATATGGTCGATATAATAGTATGTTTGTGTAAATGTCCATCCACAAAATGTTTACGATGAAAACTAAACTAAACTCACTGAAATAATGATTTTTTTTTAGCTAATATTAATAGTTAGTACTATATTTTAACTCCTCACCCGGTACTTTATTTCAGATATATTTTTGTTGCTAATCTTTTAGTATGCGCCCTTTATTTACCTTGAGAGAAAGATGTCTTAACTTGCATAGTTCCACGATGCACAGCTTTTAAGATAAGGCCATAGTGAAATACGTCAAGGTAAGACTGCTTTCTTTCAAGGTAAACCTAAACGGTAAGTCTACAAAATAATTTGAAGCCTATATTTTCGGTATTAGAAACTGTTTCAAAATTAAATAATTAAACTTGTATTTCAAAAATATCTTTTACAACACACTTTTTATAAACTAACTTAACCTGAGACAGAAAATCACATCACCATATGTTAGTAACAGGAGATGTAATGTATGTGTGCAAAGATTAATTAGTAAATTAACTAATCATTTATAATATATATACGTTTTAGCATAAAGAGGATTAATTGACTGCTTTCTCTTTTGGGGAGGGGCAAGGAGAGTAGTGAAGAAAAAATGCACCCACATAAGCATGGGAATCTGATGGTTAAACCATATTTGAAAAACCATCTCAAATGCACCCAGCCGAGATTTGAACCTGGGAAACCAAGGTACAACCGGTGGTTAACCTTTCTAACCACTCTACCAATAAAGTGGATGGTCAATTAACTCCCCCTTCCCCCGTACTCCGCATCTTACACCCCGTCCGGATTATCCTCAAAGGTATGAGGAAGACAGAAAAGAAGATGAAGAGAGGAAAACGATTGAGGAAAAATCGCCCTCAGTGTACCAGTCCTGGATTCGAACCCCGCGATCTCCCCGTCACTTGAGAACTAGACCAGGCGAGCTTTAAGTTTAGCCGCACGCTTACCGATGCGGGTATTATGCAGTTGAGACAACGCTGCTTTCGTTGCAACATTTTTGGAATGTAAAACACCGCTAAGTCGAACAGCAGCTAATTACATTGAGGGCTTTAATTTACTTAAATAATGAACTATTGTTCAAATGAGCGTTTAAATGAAAACTCCCCGTTCTGATGATTATGTCGGACCGTCTTCGAAACGCACATCAAACTAAATAAACTATATCTCTTCTTTTTTTTTTTTTTTGAGGTATTTAACGTGCACTTACTAAACCACTGGTTATATCAGCACACGACTTATTAATTAACTTATGCATAGAACATACACAACATCGAGCCCCCAGCCTTTAATTCTTCACTGTGAAAGCACACATTTCACCGATGATTAATTTTTTTTTGCCATGCCAGAGATTGAACCCGGGACTCTTAGCTCAATAGATATAAAGACACGCTACCGACCTAGTTAAGGTGTCCGACAATTAATTATCTCAAATACCAAAGAACGTCGGCCGTGTCCAAAAGCGATTAAGCATCAATAGTGTCAGACGATAACAAAAACCTTACCGGCTTCGGTGGCCTCATGGCCTGACGCGCTACTCTCGCAATAGACTAGACTGCTGGATTATTACTCTAATGGGGTAGGGTTTAAAGGTAAGCTACCAGCATTTGCGTGGAGGGAAGGTGGGAAAACATTCAGGGGTTAAAAAAAACACTAGTACACCCAACTGGAATTTGAACCCCGATCTTCCTATCATCGGAAGTCCAGTCTATCGTGGGAGTGGCACCTTAAACTATTAGACCACCGATGTGAGCATAGGACAGGATGAAAAACATATAATTTTTTATAACTGTTTATATTTAATATTTTCTACCCACCATTTTTTACCTCACTGAGGGATGAGCTTAAAGGGAATGCACCAGCATTCTCTTGGAGAGAGGGTTAGGAATGCGTTCCCGGTTGTGACGAGAGCTCCCGGCCTGCCAACTTATAAGCGCTCACCTAACCGTAGATCAGCTTTCATAAATGGCGGAGTGGTTTTCCTCGGAATTATTTAAAAAAGAATTATCGTTACTTCCAGGTTTATGAAAGTTACTTGAACATTGAGAATTTAAAATCAGAAGAAAAAAAAGCTGACAGCCTTCAACCAGTCTTGAGCCCCTTTGTCCCATTTCCTGATCACATACACATAGAAAACATTTGAAGCCTTTATTAAATAAGACCCGCTTCGGCGGTCGTATGGTCTAAGGTGTCACTCTCGTAATAGGCTTGATGACGGGAAGATTGGGGTTCGAGTTCTGGTCGAATATACTGAAGGTGGTTTTTCATCATGTTTTTCCACTCTACCTACATGAAAATACGGGTACACTTCCTCAAAATTCAATCTTCATCATCCGTAATCAGAATAGTGTAATTAATAAATTTGCTTATAACCTGAGCAGGAAATGAGACTTGGCGCTGATTAAAAATATTTATATTTGAGGTATTTAACGTACATTTTCTGAACAGACTATTTTTTTCTATACACCACTTACAAACTAACTTAATTTCAGAATATACACAGCACTCGGTGTTTCTGTTACTCATTTGGTCCGTTAATTCATCACTGTTAAAGGGGAGCCCCGATTTCAATCATGATAAATGTTTAATCAATCTGGGAATGGAGCCCGGGACCCTTAGTTCAAAGAGCAGACTTGCTGTAATTTAAACCAAATTGTTGGGCTATATGTAGAACTTCCAACTCAATAAAAGGGAATTTTATTTTGGACGTGTCTATTTTTTAGCTATTTTTACCTTCTCTCGACATCTCGTAAAGCAAGTATTGTGATATTAAAAAAAAAAATCGAACTGAGATTTTGATAAATGTCGACGTTTCATGACCCCCTAAAACCAAAAAAGTATTCTTCGCAATGCCGTCTGTGTCTGTCCGTCTGTCTGTACCTTGGGCTAGAGCCGAAACTATATTACCGATTGGGCTAACCCTTGATATCTGGACTTTTCATAAGGTTGCCCCTGAGGGTTTTTTGGAATTTGATTTCTAACCCTAAATTTAAGGGTAGTTAACTGAAGGACAAAAATAGAATCAATTTTCTAGAAATTTGCTCTAACGATTTTGATTACATTTTGTATCTAAACATGGTTTATTATCATAAACAAGTGGAAATTTTCATTTTCTCTGAAAATTACTTTTAGGGTACTTTACATGAGGGAAATTTTCCAACTTTCACCATTCCTCCGTAACTATTAGAGATAAGAAATAACTTAACATTGTAAAGTTGTAGTACTATTAAAGATAAAAATATTTTAATTGAAATATATTTTTATAAAACTTATAGTTTATAAGCTATAAGCAAATATATATTTTTAATTCAGGTCTTTGAAAATTAAATTGATTCTTATACTCTTTGGTGGACAAAGAGGTTTATCTTTTCTTAATTTATCTGCAAAGTTTCTAGTGTCATAGAGTAAGTTAGTAACACGTGTATATTATTTCATTTATGATCTTTAGTGTAGTTTTTCTACAACAATGTGTAGACCTATTATTTAGTTTCACAAATCTTACTAGTTTTTAGTAAATGTATATTCTAAGATAAAACGAGAGAAACCAAGTCTATGAGTGCACCTTACCATTTATTTTAAATATTCTTAATAGTTTTCTTCCCTGTATATGACAGTGGTCGTGATAGATTTAAATTGATTTAAACGTAAACTTTAACATACATACAAGAGAATCGAACCAGGAACTTTCCTCTACATGCTTCCATCCATATTAGTCTTGTTCTCAACCTTTCTTCTGAAATTCATTCCCCCTTAGCCCCTTATATCTTCTTCCTTTCAAAATTCATAAACAATTTGTATGAATAGAATAACTTTGATTATGGAGAAAATTGCATTAATGAGCATGCAAACTAAATGTTAAGGGGTCATCCATAAACCATGTAATGATGTTGGGAGGGGGGGGGGGCTCTAATCTTGACATGGTGTTACATGGGAGGAGGTGGGGTACACCACGTGTTCTATTTTATATTAGTTCCAGTAGCTGATAGAACCATTCATTCTCCACGTCCTACCTTATATTAGTTCCAGTAGCTGATAGAACCATTCATTCTCCACGTCCTACCTTATATTAGTTCCAGTGGCTGATAGAACCATTCATTCTCCACGTCCTACCTTATATTAGTTCCAGTAGCTGATAGAACCATTCATTCTCCACGTCCTACCTTATATTAGTTCCAGTAGCTGATATAACCATTCATTCTCCACTTCCTACCTTATATTAGTTCCAGTAGCTGATAGAACCATTCACTCTCCACGTCCTACCTTATATTAGTTCCAGTAGCTGATAGAACCATTCATTCTCCACGTCCTACCTTATATTAGTTCCAGTAGTTGATAGAACCATTCATTCTCCACGTCCTACCTTATATTAGTTCCAGTAGCTGATAGAACCATTCATTCTACACGTCCTACCTTATATTAGTTCCAGTAGCTGATAGAACCATTCATTCTACACGTCCTACCTTATATTAGTTCCAGTAGCTGATAGAACCATTCATTCTCCACGTCCTACCTTATATTAGTTCCAGTAGCTGATAGAACCATTCATTCTCCACGTCCTACCTTATATTAGTTCCAGTAGCTGATAGAACCATTCACTCTCCACGTCCTACCTTATATTAGTTCCAGTAGCTGATAGAACCATTCACTCTCCACGTCCCACTAAACCTTGATTTCTTCGTTATCGGTAGCTTAGTCTACCGCGAGAGTAGCGTCCTAGACCATGCGGCCACTGAAGTGGATGTTAAGATAATTCAAGTAGCCACTATTCAATTCTGCCATCCAAGTGTATAAACCAATCACGACACCATGGGAATGTTTACGGAAATGCTGACCGACTCCGAAGAGGTTAGAATGTAGCTCTCAAGAAGAGGTCTGAAGTGATAAAGAAGGTTCCATTTTCTTACTATGTCCCGTGTTTGAAGTGAGATACTCAACGAAAGGGACAAGTAACTACACTTAAGTTACCTTCACTTAAATCACAACACTCGTGAAAGTTGTAATATTTATTAAGATAAACACATTTTTTTTAACACCGCGTTTCACTACCTGTTCGGGTTGTATGCTTTTATGTATTAATTACGCTAATGATTTTAGGGATTATGAAGGTTATATTAAGAGGAAGTATACCCGTATTTGCGTGAAGGGAGAGTGAAAAACCATTTTGGAAAATACACCCGACCTAGATTCGAACCTCGATCTCTCAGTCATCAGCAGTCTATTGTCTACTGCGAGAGTAGCGTGTCAGACCACGTGGTCATAGAAGCGGATTAGGTTTATTATTATTATTATTACTATTATTTAGCACCACGTCTTACTACCCGTTCGGGTTATACGCTTAGGTACTAATTACACTCATGTATTAGGAATTGGGAAGGTTGATTTGAGAGGAAGTGAACCCGCATTTTCGTGGAGGGAGAGTGGAAAACCATTTAGGGAAAACCACCCCCCAATTCACCCAATCGAGATTCGAACCTCGATCTCCCCGTCCTCGGTGGTCTAGCTCAGGTTTGTTGTTAATCGTCACTGTATATTATCGTAGAGCCCTATATATTATATATTCATTTCTAATTTGTAGCTTATTATTTAACACATTATTTTGTATGTAATTAATTCCAGATTTAAGAAATTGTGTAACTTTTAATATGCGTCAAGTTGGTGACCTGGTGGTCTACGGGTAAGGTGTCTACTTATATGCTGGGGTCCGGGGTTCAATTCTTGGTCCCGGCAAAGATTTATCTGATTACCAAACCCTTCCTTCACCTCTGACAAGACGTGTATTAATAAATAATAATAATAATAATAATAATAATAATAATAATATTTAGCACCGCGTCTTACTACCCGTTCGGGTTATACGCTTTAAGTACTAATTACGCTAATGGATTAGGAATTGGGAAGGTGTAATTAAAGGAAGTGAACCCGCATTTGCGTGGAGGTAGAGTGGAAAACCATTTAGGAAAAACCACCCCCAGTTCACCCGACCGAGATTCGAACCTCGATCTCCCCGTCCTCAGCAGTCGAGCTCAACACGACAAGCGCGTTAGCCAACTACGCCACCGAGGCGGGTAAGACGTGTGTTAATCACTACTTGTGAATGTTGTGGAATGCCAGGCCTCCACAGTGGTTCGGATCCCACGTTAAACTGTAGGTCCTCCATTTCATCTCACAATCACCCTACCATTACACATTAGCTTAAGGGCGTATAACCCGAACGGGTAGTAAGACGCGGTGCTAATAATAATAATAATAATATGCGCCAACAACTTTATGGGTACTAAATTGAAGAAAAAATATATCTGGGAGTACGTGAACAAAACAAAAAATTTGAATACCACCGGTATATACAATACCTTCCTCGTCCTTACTAATTAATGTGAATATTTGGATGTTAGTGTGAACGGGTGTTAAGACGCAGAGACCAAGAGAAGAGCCAAATTGCCGGCCCCGTTATACCGATGGCATTGATATTCTACTGACAAGACCTCAAGGGAGGCCAAGGAAGAGAAGGGGGGAGCAGATAACAAGTAAACGGAGGAGAAGAATGGAAGAAATTAAAGAAGAAAGGTGAAGATGGAGGCATTTTACTATAAACTGGACCGGCCAGAGGCTGTAAACATGATGATGATGATGATGATGATGATGATGATAACTTTCTCACCCGGAGTAGCCTACAACTAGACTGCTCGCTAACCTTATTGCGACAGTCAAGTAATAGAAGTGTCGTCATACTGAGCGTCGAATAAAAACTGCACTCGTGTGAATGTAAATGACATTTTGACAGGTCTTGCTTCAGTTCTGTATGGATAGTACAAAGTGTGAGAAGTTTTGTTTTACTACAAACAGAGTCATCGGATAAATTAACGTTCAATTATACTCGAAAATTAATGGATCGCGTTTCAGTAATGGATGCAGATTATTGCGATAAAATGTATTCAATACTTTTTATTGTAAAACGTTAAAAAAATAGGATTGAAGCTTCACTCGACTTGGTCAAAGTTTTACTCGTCAAAAAGTATCTACTTCCCTTAGATTTTGAGCCTTTGGTGTTTAATTCTAAGGTGAGGATCTAGGGTACGCGAGAAAAGGACGGTTTGTATAACAAAAACTTTTTTTTTTGCCAAAATAAGTAAGATATGGCTCTAATAGACACGTTTAGTTTAATTTTATTCCCATGGTGATATTGATTATTATTAGCACCGCGTCTTACTCCCCGTTCGGGTTATACGCACTTACGCTAATGTGTAATGGTAGGGCGATTGTGAAATGAAATAGAGGACCTACAGTTTAACGTGGAATCCGAACCACGGTGGAGGCCTGGCATTCCACACATTCACAAGTTGTGATTAATACACGTCTTGTCAGAGGTGAAGGAAGGGTTTGGTAATCAGATAAATCTGTGCCGGGACCGAGGATTAAACCCCGGACCCCCAGCACGCAAGTCTGACACCTTACCCCTAGACCACCAGGTCACCCCATGGTGATATCAACAGTTCTTACATATCTGTCTAGGGTGTCCTGGAATTTAATGACAACCTTTTCTCTGAATTTAAAAAATGTCTTGTCTAATGTCGCTAAGCTTGTGATATATTAAAAAAATATTGATATCACCATGTGAAGAATATTAAACTAAACGTTGCTACTAAAGCCATATTTTATTTATTTTGGTCAACAATGTATTTTCTCCCCTTACGTCACGACGAGAACTTTAAAAACGAATCATCTATATTTGCAACACGCCTCGGTGGCGTAGTTGGCTAACGCGCTTGTCGTGTTGCGCTCTACTGCTGAGGACGGGGAGATCGAGGTTCGAATCTCGGTCGGGTGAGCTCGGGGTGGTTTTTCCTAAATGGTTTTCCACTCGCACTCCACGCAAATGCGGGTTCACTTCCTCTAATTCAACCTTCTCAATTCCTAATCCATTAGCGTAATTAGTACTTAAAGCGTATAACCCGAACGGGCAGTAAGATGCGGTGCTATTATTATTATTATTATTATTATTATTATTATTATTATTATTATTATTACTATCATCTATATTTGCAGGCTACCATTTAAGTAATAAGATCCAAAAATAAACATTTTATTTATCAATATACAACTATATGCAAATTAGCGTAGCTCTCGCTACAGAATGGATTGTTATTAGTGGGGAGATAATGGTTTGAGCCCCGATTGAATGTACCCAATTGTTTTCTTTAATAAATTAATTCTTCACCTTCCTTCCACGCAAATGTAAGCACATTTAATTTAAACTCGACCTTCCTCATATCTACCCTATTAGTGTAAAAATATGCGTCTATTCCGTATGGGCAGTAAGTCACGAAACATAAAAAAACAAAACAGATAAGCACTCGACAAAAAGTTTGCTGATTGGAAAAAAGTGTACGTCAAGTTTGTTGACTGCAGTTTGGAACAATACGAATTACATAATATAAATATTTGTTTATAGTTTTAGAAAGTGTGTCTTGTAAACATGTTCGATGTACACTCTGCCCGAGTGAAATATAGACCTCTTGGAAACTTCAGAAGCGTTTAAGGTGCGGCAGAAGGGTGCGCAAGAATTTTTACAGTTTTTATAGAATACAAATATTTTGACAAAAATAAATATTTATTTTTTCCAGTATCATCACAGAATGTAGTTTTCTGCACGGGCTAATATCAACAGATCTTGGATATATGTCATGGGTGTCCTGAAATGTTGTCAAATTTTTTTCTCTTTATTTAAAAAGTTTTGACAAAATTCCAGGACACGCTTGAAAGATAATCAAGATCTGTTGATATTAGCATGTGCTAAACTCTTATGTTGCTACTGTAGAAATATTTTATCTATTTTGGCCAAACAATTCATTTATATAAAAACTGTATAATTACTTGCGCTCCCTTCTGCCACACCTTAATTAGGGAACAAATTAATTATGAAACTCGTCGTTTTATTTTGAAGATTTAATTTAGTTTAGCGCGGTTCAGAAAGTGCACGTTAAATACATAAAGTAAAAACTTTCCATAAGGTTATGATTTGGTATTCAAGATTTATGGATTTCTTTTTTCCCTTTAGTTTCTTAATATATTTTTAAATAAGACAAAAAGTGGTTACATTTAAGAATAATCAAATTAAGGTAGTTGATTGTATTGCTTTACCTGTGGGTACGCGTAACACTAGTTGATAAACACAGCCTGACACACTATTCTCATAGCTTCAATTATACTGACTGCATTCATGGTGGGGAATAATTTGTTCCATGCAGTTGGCACAATAGTTTTTTTTAATCCTCCCCCCCCCCCCTCCCCCGATGAATCAGCGGCACCATTTGTATTAATGGCGGATGGGCGTTATACGTCAACTAGTGATGCGACATTTGTTATTTTACAAAGACTGCACTGCTTAACAGTAGACTGGGCTGTCTGCACGTGACCTTACTCAACCTTGCTATCACTTATCATATAAAGAGAAAGTATTGTAATCGTGAAAACATTCAAAATTGAGATTGTGATGAATCTTTACATTTAATGGGCCACCAACATTCCCCCCAAAACTCCCCAAAAAATTGATTTTACAGTTCTGTTTCACCCTCATGTGTCTGTATGTCTATCCATATATAAGGAAATACTTCAGGACAATTTTTTTTTTTTACCCTAGCCCTCATATTATGGGTAGGTTACTGATTAATATTTTTAAAAAAATTGAATAATTTAAAAATGTGTTTAACAATTAGGTTCCAAATTGGTATCTGTTTAGTTTTTTATACTATGCATAATTTTGTAAATTTGTTTTTCTTTAATAAAAGGCACTTAATAATAGTTTACTGATGAATAATTAGTAAAATTAAATTAAATTTTTTGAAAATGTTTTCAGCAATTTTGATCCAAATTTGTATTTAGAGACTATTTTACATGATAAATAAAAATGTGTGTTAATTTTTCTAAAGTAAATTAATCTAAAGCTAGTTTACTTATGACAAATTTATTTGAAATATTTAGGAACACGCCATTTTGATTTAGTTAAAAATGGGTATCTGGGCTCCTTCTCTATGATAAGTAAGAACATGTTTTTA
The DNA here is from genome assembly GCA_039000515.1 of Timema cristinae. Lineage (NCBI taxonomy): Eukaryota > Metazoa > Arthropoda > Insecta > Phasmatodea > Timematidae > Timema > Timema cristinae. The sequence continues at coordinate 112,854,027 of JBCFYV010000012.1, read as the reverse complement.
GTTTTATATATATAATAAGTTAAGAGCTGTTTACTAAAAACTTATTTTTTAAATCTGAAATAATTTTAAAATGTTTGAAACAATTTTGTTCAAAATGTATATGATGTGTGTTTATTGTGATTTACAAATTGACGGGTTTGTTTTTGTGAGAAAAACCAAAGGGAAGTAGCCTGAAAACAAATGTTTGAACATTTTGTTTAAAGCTATACAACACTATTTGATAAAAAATAGTACGGTCTTGTTGTAAAGTTTTAAAAAAACTGCGACGCATCTTACTATCCATCCGGACTCCCTTCATATTCACACTGAGGGTATTGTTTTTCCATAAATATTTTTACACTAACCAAAATGAAAATGTAGGTGCATTTCACTTCAATTCTACCCTCCTATTTCTAACTTCAGAAGTGTAAATATGCGGATATTGGATAGGTGCATTGCAAAAAAAAAAAAATATTTTTATTTTTACAAGGTTGACGATAAGAATTTTAGAGTAAGTGTACCCGTATATGCGTGGAGTAGGATTGGGAAACCATTTAGGGGAAAAAACTCACTTTATCCAGCCAGGATTTTTGAGCTGCGACCTTCCCTGCAGCAAAATAATAACAATAACAATAACAATTAGAAGAGTTTGATGTTTAGTCTGCGTGTCCACCAATGTCAGTCAGCACCAAAGAAGCCATGGGGCTACTGTACCTTATACAATTTTTGGAGGAGATGGGTTTTAACTACGAACGGAGGGGTAACAAGAGTGTTTTCATTGAAAGATATTAAGAAGTTCAAAGCTGAAGGTAGACCTATTATTTATACAGATGAATTATGGGTAAATGTTGGACAGAGCGTTTCCAAGGAGTGGAAATATATTACCATTCAAAGTTCTTGGCGAGCATCACTTGAGGTGATAAACATGATACTGAAGCCACCATGGGCTCGCGGACCCCGCTTTGCGATGATTCACGCTGGAAATGGCAATGGATTTGTTGAAGGTGCTGAGCTCAAGTTTTTGTGTAAGAAAAACACAGCAGATGCCCATGACTAAATGGATGGTGACGTTTATGAAAAGCTGTTTTCAGAACAATTACCCCATAATACACCTGAAGGAGCTGTTATCGTAATCAATAATACAGCCTATCACAGCAGAAGATGTGAAGCGATCCCGACCACATCATGGCGTTAAAGCTCAAATAGCTGAGTGGCTTATCCAATAAGAACATTGATGTTGATGACGAAATGTTGAAAGGGAAATGCTGTATTTGGTTTCGCAACACAAACACAAATTTGAAAAATAAAAGTGGATGAGATGGCGAAGACGGTGGATCTACAAGTCATTCTTTTGCCTCCGTATCATTGTGAACTTAACCCTATAGAGAAGGTGTGGGCTCGGGTAAAAACATTTATTAAAATGAGCAGTGCTAGTTTTAAGGTTAAAGATATGAGGTCCTTAATAGTTGCCGGTATGAAAAGGTTTCTGTAGATAACTGGTCCAATTATGTAAATCCTGCCAAAAAAATTATTGAAAATGACATGTGGAAAGCAGATGAGCTGCAGGATAATCATGGAGCAGTCTTTATTATAATATAGATTAACTTCAAGTCATTCTCGTCAATGCTTTCATCCCTGTGTCATCTCCTCCACCCATAAGTCCACCTACTCACTCTCAAAACTTTGAGCTACCTGGGCCATCCACTAACACTACTTCACAAATAATGGAGGTCACACCCTTGTGCGGGTACAGCGATGAAGCATAAAGGTATTTTTTAGACTTAAACTAATATGTTATTTACTTTATATAGGTGACCTGGAGGTCTAACGGTAAGGTGTAAGACTCCAGTGCTGGGGTTCCGGGGTTCAATCCTTGATCCGGCACAGATTTATCTGATTACCAAACCCTTTCTTCACCTCTGACAAGACATCTTGTGATGTGTGGAATGCCAGGCCTCCACCGTGGTTCGGATCCCACGTTAAACTGTAGGTCCTCCATTTCATCTCGCAATCACCCTACCATTACACATTAGCGTAAGTGTGTATAACTCGAACGGGTAGTAAGACGCGGTGCTAATAATAATAATAATAATAATAATAATAATAAGTTTACATAGAAGGCTTAAATGTGTCTTGAATGGATTGTAGAATCCCCCTACCCTCCTTTATAATTACCAGTATTTTAATTTATAAACACTATTGTATATTAATTTTATTATTATTATTATTATTTAGTTTTAGTTTTTACTATAGTAAAGATGAATTATGTAGGGCTAATAAAAGTGCACACACATTCACATGCAAACAGGGAATATTTTTGTATAAACCTATGTACTTGGAAAGACCATCTTTGAAAGGATTCGATCTCCAACCTATTCCTTTTCTAAGTTTGGATGTAAAAGTTGTCCATCTGTTTCGAGTGGGTGAGATCTGGCAACTGCGCGCTTCATAAGACCTGTACTGCAGACTAAGAGTGAAACGGACTATAGTTGCAGTCTCACCAGGAATGTGTATTTTACAACCAAACAAGCAAACAGGATAAGAAATTCATTGTCTAAATTAGCTTCTCATCCGACAACTGTGGGTTGAAAAAACTAATGTTTGAATCCTTATGCGTTTATAAAATATCGATAGTGTTTAAAAATAGACTTATTCATCATAATTGCGAAAAATTAAGTCCAAAATTCCCAAAAAAGATCCAAAAAAAGTTAACTAAGAAAATATGACCTAAAAATACAAATTGACCAAAAAACCCATAGAATTACATATAGAAACGTTTCCAAAACCGGGGGTTCATGAACAAATTTTATGTGAACATGAACATTATCTGTGTACCAGAAATAAAAATGAAATGTTATCCAAATTCCAAGCCCGGTGATTTGCGTTAATCGTTGAGTGTCTCTCCGGACGATAATATGACAGGCTCCCTCATGTCATGAAAAACCATTTTTGGAAGCCTTTCAAATATAGTTTTCTTTGTTGATTTGCACAAAACTAACAAAATGGCTAACTGTCACTGGTCTTTACTACAAACCGTGGGATTTGGTCAGTTGAAAAAAGTTTTATTTTCAAAATGGTTTTCAACTATCCCTCAACGTAAATGCGGGTACACTTCCTATAAATATAACCTCCCTAATCCCTACTATCATTAGCATCATTAGTACACAAGTGTATAAACCAAACGAATAGTGAGACAAAATGTTAATACAATACATACATACATAATCACGCTGTTCCCTTACGAGGTAGGCAAAAAACTGGGCATATAGCTCAAAAAACCACCCCATACTTAGTCCATCCTCACTAACTTTCTCCACACTTCCCTAACCTTGCATACTTCCTTTGCTTCAACAACATCCATACACCGAGTCACACATGTTAATTTATTCTTAAAACTCTTAATGTTTCTCTTTTTCACACATTCTTCTACCACATTTATCCACGTCTTACATGGCCCACCTCTCCCTTCCTTTTGATCCACACACTCTACCTTCGTATATTTGCTTAATCACTCGATCCACACACATCCTTTCAACATGCCCAAATCAACGTAAGACACTTCTTTCACATTGATCTATTACATTCCCTTCCAAATCGCACTCCTTCAGCACCCGTTCATTATTGACTAGGTCCATACGAGTTTTTACACATACATTTCTTAAATATCTCATTCCAATTATTAATATATTATTATTATTAGCTCTTAAATATATTTCAACCCTTCTGTAAGTGAAAACACTTGCAATGATATGTTTTTGGACCCCTCTCATATATATTCAAAAATTCATGGATGAAGTGTATTTTTCTTTAAGGAACTGTGTGTAAAGTTTCCTTTTAATATTTCATTCATGGAGAATCACACGTTTTCAGAAGTAATTTCAATATTTTACATTTTAAAACTTTCTTTCTTTTAAAAAAACAACTCCCTTCGTTCTATTTGAAAATCATGTGGTGTACTGGCTGCCTTTGCCCAATAGGAAGCTAGCCCTCACAACATCAGGTTGCCAGGAATTCTCCTGTTAGTTAGTTTTAACACTGGTGACAAGGGGTCCAAGAAGAAAGGGGTAGGTCATATATAAGCAGCTCTTGCGTATAGTAATACACAGAAAAATCGTAATCTCACAGAATATAGTAATCTTAACAAAACATGTTAATATCACAGAAAAATAGAAATCTCCAGAGAAAATCTCAGTTTTTAACAGCATTAGCTCAGGCTCTCCGCTTTAGTTCAGAAATGAATACATAACTGTATTTTAATATTAAATTTATAATACTGAAGTGCACTTAATAAAATAAACCGTGTACAGTGTTAAATCTCTACTAACTTCAACAATAAACCAATAAATAATCCCACAGTAGGAAATACACGTAAAATAAGATCGTCATAGCCGTGTGATAGCAAGTGAGCAGTAAGGCATACACCATCGTCGTCATCATAAAAACAGGTATCTTTATAATTGCTGCCCAACAGTATGGTATACACGGGTCCACATCGACATCTGCATCGGTGACCTGGTGGTCTAGGGGTAAGGTGTCAAACTTCGGTGCTGGGAGTCCGGCATTCAATCCTCGGCTCCGGCACAGATTTATCTGATTACCAAACCCTTCCTTCACCTCTGACAAGAAGTTTATTAATCACAACTTGTAAATGTGAGGAATGCCAGGCCTCCACCGTGGTTCGGATTCTACGTTAAACTGTAGGTCCTCTATTTCATTTCACAATCGCCCTATCGTTACACATTAGCGTAAGTGCGTATAACCCAAACGGGTAGTAAGACGTGGTGCTAATAATAATAATAATAATAATATCTGCATCATCAGCAGCATAAAACCGGTAACACTATACAATTATTGTTTAAAAATTACAAGGAAGTATCTAACCCGAATTTTAGTAATATATATATAAACACATTAACCTATAATATATTTAGATTCACTAAACTATTTTAATTTTCACGAATAATTATTTCAGATATGTTTACGTGCACACTTATTTCAAGAAAAAGTGCATAAAATAGACGTAAATCCTAATAAAGGTCAACAACTGCCGTCAGTCTATTTTTTTTATAAGCAGTTTTTTAATAACCGGACCAAATTGTTTATCTTTAGCTAGAAGTGAAATGGAAGTGACCTTGAGAAGATAATATTAACGTAGCTTGTATATGATATTCTGATGTCACCTTCCTAAATGTGATTGTGACGTGGTATTCACTAGCAAACGATATATTTCCGGATCCTGATAACAATCATATCTGTATGCAATCACTCCCTGCATTAAATTATTTATTCTCTAATATTTTATAGATTATTTATAAGAACTAAATTATCCCTGACAATTTAATGACAGATGCTATTAAAATAATGGAGAACAAATTCAGGAGGTGGAGAACAGAATCCAGGAGGGGGATAACAGAATCCAGGAGGGGGATAACAGAATCCAGGAGGGGGATAACAGAATCCAGGATGTGGATAACAGAATCCAGGAGGGGGAGAACAGAATCCAGGATGTGGAGAACAGAATCCAGGAGGTGGAGAACAGAATCCAGGAGGTGGAGAACAGAATCCAGGAGGGGATAACAGAATCCAGGAGGTGGAGAACAGAATCTAGGAGGTGGAGAACAGAATCCGGGAGGGGGAGAACAAAATCCAGGAGGTGAAGAACAGAATTCAGGAGGGGGAAAAACATAATCCAGGAGGTGGAGAACAGACTCCAGGAGGTGGAGAACAGACTCCAGGAGGTGGAGAACAGAATCCAGGAGGGGGAGAACAGAATCCAGGAGGGGGATAACAGAATCCAGGAGGGGAGAACAGAATCTGGGAGGGGAAAACAGAATCCAGGAGGGGGAGAACAGACTCCAGGAGGGGGAGAACAGAATAGGGAGGTGGATAGCTGAATCCAGGGGGTTGAGGACATAATGGAGGGGGTGGATAATAGAATCAATCAGGGGCCGGAGAGGTGAAAAAGATTAATGCTTCATGCCCTTCACAAACATTCAGGAAGGTCAAAGTTTGAATTCCTGATGGGCACACGATGATGTGATTTTCCTTATTATGAGTTTAATTGAGGTGAATTCTAGTTCATTTCATAACATTCACTTTCCTCATCCTGTGTATTAAAAGTACTATAATCTGTGGATTGTTAGAACGGCCAGTAATACGTTGAGGTTCTATAAAAATATGAACTCTAGCCTTAAAGTTCCTAAACATTGATGGTAGGGATGAGCGGAGTATATTTTTGCGGCCGAGCATACACTGCTCGAGCTGGTGAGGAAATAAATGTGTCTCTGCAGCTGAAAGTATCTACTCACGAGATGAACGCAAAACCGGCGACGTTTGGTTTGAAAATCTCGGTCCTGACCTCGATACGAAGCCGGCACACTGTCCTACAGCCAACATGTCTTGGTCTGTCTGACGAGGGTCTCCCTTATCTGGGACTGTATCTGTTGTGGCTGAAGGTCTTTGATTTGACTCTCTTTGCTGGTAGCATTCATCTGGTATAGTCTGCAATTTTATTGAGTATTAATGGTCCAACTGCCCTTCATGCCTCATACACAAAGGAGATGTTGTTTTTTTTAACAAAATTCAGCAGAGAGAAATAAATAAGCATAACGTTAGTCAAACAGGTAGCGTATATACCTATTGAGCTATGGGATCTTGGGCTCCATCCCCAACATGGCGATGCTTGAAGCCCCATCTACAGAGTCGGCAAGCTACTTATCCGTATAGTCCTTAAGGTGCGGCCGAAGGTACCCAAAGTATTTTACAGTTTTTATAGAATGGAAATTTGTTGGCAAAAATAAATCAAATATTTCTCCATTAGCAACATAGGTTTTAGTTTTCTGTACATGCTAATATCAACAGATCTTGAATATCTGTCAAGGGTGTACTGAAATATTGTCAGAACTTTCTCTCTTTATTTAAAAAGTTTTGACAAAATTACAGGACATCCTTGACGGATATTTAAGATCTGTTGATATTAGCATGTGAAGAAAACTAAACTCTGTGTTGCTACTGGAGAAATATTTGATTTATATTGGCCAAAAAAATGTAATGCTATAAGAACTGTCAAATTACTCGCGTTCCCTTCTGCCTCACTTTAAGTGCCCTTAAAAATGGAAATTGTGTCTACACAGTCGGTATCCTTAATCACGTGACCGTGCCAACCAATGAGAAAGCCGGAGACTGTCCAATTTAACTGTTTAAAATAAAATCTAGAGCAAGGCGCAATCAGACGTGATCCATGAAGCAGAGGTTATGAAGAATACTGATGGGAAAGTTAACCTACCAATTCGACGCCACTCTTTCTAAGAACTTGGTATTTCTCAGAAAACTATTTCCGAGATGCCACGTGTCCCGAGTTTATTAAATTTTCAGAAGTAGCGGTTCGTGAAATTATAATTTCATTTTGTATTTGTTTTAATTACAACAGATCCTTTCGCTGCCAATGGTGGCACGCGTACATATTTACTTTGCTCTGATTGGTAGCCCTTTGCCATAAGTATCGTCTAGTATATTATTATTATTATTATTATATTATTATTATTATTATTATTATTATATTATTATTAGCACCGCGTCTTACTACCCGTTCGGGTTATACGCTCTTACGCTAATGTGTAATGGTAGGATGATTGTGAGATGAAGTGAAGGACCTACAGTTTAACGTGGAATCCGAACCACGGTGGAGGCCTGGCATTCCCCACATTCACAAGATGTCTTGTCAGAGGTGAAGGAAGGGTTTGTTAATCAGATAAATCTGTGCCGGGACCGGGGATTGAACCCCGGCCGCCAGCACAGAAGTCTGACACCTTACCCCTAGATCACCAGGTCACCCTATCGTCTAGTTCTTAGAAAGTTAAGGTTGAGTCAACCTTCATGAAGTGGTATAGACTAAGGACTAAGGATCAGTACGCTGTAAAAAATAAAATCTGTTGGTGTGGAATCGATCTATTACGAACCACTACGAGCCTTACGGATATGGAGTCTGTAGATGCTGCTTAAAACCCTGTTAATCTATTTGCAAGGTGAATGTAAAGGTTATATCCACCGGTGGTTTACGAACCTCGAGTACTCTATTAAAGGCGTGAGTACAGGTTTATGAAAAAAAAAAAAATGATTTACATGACCTGAACATGTTTTGTTGGCAGCTCGAGTCGGTTCGCGAACACTGCCCTTGATTGGCGCCGGCGTTGGGTTGCTATTTTGTAATCTCGTCTTATTTTTCTCTTCGCCTGTAGAAGGCAACCTTCGTGGTTGTCCCTTGGTATGACGTATAATGTATCTCATCTACACCTCTTGCATCCAATCCCTTTGTAGTTATACTTGCCCGCTTCACAATCTCCCCACCACACGATCACCCGTAAAGGTGTCATTTTTTTTAACTTGCTCATAGGCGTCGCTTATATGTAAAGAAATATCCATATATTGCTTTATCTTTCTAAAGAGAATGGCAGATATGAATATTATAAACCACTAAAAAAATCCTCAACTATCTCATAATATTCTGTTAGGATCCTGTTAAGAAATTACTTTATATTTTGGGGGAAGTTTAGATCTCTGTTTCTAAACATTAACATTGATCTTGGAGCTAAGACAGTTCACATGAAACTTCTTTGTAAATGAGCTAATTTAACCTTTTAAAACATATTTTAAAGGTGATTAAACTCAAAATGTAAGGTTTTTTTTAAATCCAATAAGAGCATGTTGATACCTTTCATCTACATTTCAATCATGAAACATGTTTTGAAATAACAGATAACTTATTATATTGTTTGTCACCGCGTCTTACTACACGTTTGGTTTGGTGATTGTGAGATGAAAAGGAGGACCTACAGTTTAACGTGGGATCCGAACCACGGTGGAGGCCTGGCATTCCCCACATTCACAAGATGTCTTGTCAGAGGTGAAGGAAGGGTTTGGTAATCAGATAAATCTATGCCGGGACCGAGGATTGAACCCCGTACCACCAGGTCACTTACTTCTTTCTTCTTCTTTCTTTTAACACCGCGTGTTCTACCCGTCCGGGTTATACGCATATGAACTAATTACAATAATGATTTTAGGGACTAGCAAGGCTATATCTAGTGGAAGTGTACCCGCATTTGCATGGTGGAAGAGTGGAAAACTTTTTTAACTAGAATTTCTATGAGTGAGAGCGAAAGGACAGAACAATTTTGCCGGGAAAGGTATTTTTACAAACCTTCCAGGGTTATTTTACATACCACAATCTACATGAAACCAACGGCTTTACCTCCCCTCCGAAGGAAGTTGTGTTACGGGTTTGTATCGCTCAAGAGAAATCCATCTACCCCGGTTGGGCTTTGAACCGACGAACATCGGGTCCTGAGGCCTTTACCCCAAGACCACCGAGGTTGAGTTATACTTGTTGGTTGCGCTATTTCAAACAATTATTATTAGTAAAATTTTTTCCGTATTATATTATAAATGCTTAGCTTTGCTCGTTTACGTGAAGCATTTGTTTCACACACGATGTCTTTCTATTCTTAATTTTTTTTTTTGCGAGGACCAGGCTTAATAAACCTGCGTGCGTGGTAGCCTTCATATGTTTTTTTTTTAATATCATAGTAGCTCAGGTTGTTCTTTTCTCGGTAATGCGTATAATAATAATCTCGTACATAGAAGTTGTATAATTTTGTCGTGATTATAAGCAGGATGTCCGCTTATTGTGATTCTGTACCATTATTTCGTGAATCCTGGAAGCGGTAGTTAATGGGAAGGGGGTACGGGGGGGGGGGGGGGGACTGGGGTGTCCTACCGTCAACAAATTGTCTGACACCTTAGTTCAGTGGATAGCACGTCTACTTACCAAACTAAGGGTCATGGATTCGATTCTTAACATGGCCGAAATGTTTATAATTTGATGATTTTGTCAGCTGTGAGAAATGGGTGCTTTGTGTTTGTTAGAGACACGTCAAATACTCCCAATAAAATAAATTGTATGGTTTACCACATATACTTTATCTTTCTTTTATCTCTAAATAGAGATATTTAATAATAAAAAAACTCGTGGAATGGGGACTAAAGGGCATAAAAAGGCCAGGGAAAGGGATCATGTGTAGGATGGGACAAAGACTGTTCGTAGTTTTTATTAGTTATTTTACAGTTTGTAAATACCCTTTAATGGTTTATATTCGTTTTATAATAAAAGTTCAAAGAAAATAACCCATTGCCTTTTACTATAGTTTCTAACGTGTTATCCATCAATCCCTATCTTGGGGTTGGGACAAACTTCACAAGTAGAAACGGGCAGTGACATATTATAAATATTTTGTATAGTGTATATATTTTAATATACTATATACATTTTTATTATTTATCACAAAATAAAAGCCAAACTCAAAGAGTTGTTTAAGAAACTCCCTTAACAATAATTTAAAAGTACAATATGTTCAACATTAAAAATTTAAGCTTAACTTACAATATTTTGCTTACAATTTTTTTTAAATGACGTCGATGCTCATTGATTTTTTATATTATTCTCTATTAAGGCCCTTGGCCCTGTCGAGTGCAAGTCTAAAACCTATTTTGTGGGATGGTGGGCGGGAGGATGAAAGGCGTGGCGTGGCTTCACAACCGACCAAAGTATCCTTCCGCGCCAACAAGAACAGATGGATCACGGAAACCGTAGATGGCGCTAGCTACCGGATAGGTCTTGCGTAAAAATCATACGTTTGGAAATATCAGTTTTCTCGAGAAAGAGTGAAATTTTTATGTTATTAATTTCAACACCCCTTCTAAGATAATGTATTAATGTTTTATTAATTGTTACATTTTCTTATTTTTTGTTATGAAGCCGGCAGTTTTCTATTGAAAAATGTGGTTCATTACATTCTATTGTTTTATGTCCCAGGCCCTTGTTACTAGTGGTTCATAATATTCCATTATTTGATGTCCCGGGGATTTGTTACCACTGGTTCGTAATTTACTATTGTTTGATGTCGCTGGGCCTGGTAACACGAATAGGACATGACTTGTACCAACTGGTTGAACTCATGCATATGCGGACAAAATGATCGACAGCCAAATGGTTAACCTAAAAAAAACTAACTTATAAAATTAATGCCTTACTAATGATGATTTAAATCCACAAAATTACCGTACAAGCCGAGCGGGTAGTAAGACGTGGTTCTAAAAAAATCTACTAAATGGTTTTTTCCCACTTAGCTTCTCTACGTTTGAGCTATACGCAGAATAAGGAATGCGAATGACGCATTGGACCATGTGATCACAAATGTGGGTATTTATTAGAGTTATAAATTTTATTAAAAAAATAATATTTCATAAACATGTTATTTTCCGTTTACGATTTTGTTGTCGAACACATTGTTTGCAATGTATTAACTTGTCGGTCAATTGGTCAATCCATCTCGACTTTTGTATACCAGTAGGTCCTCTCATGTCGAACAGTTGTATATCTTATCACATGGTCCTAAACGTGTCGATCACTTGACACACTCAAGCTTTGAAATATTTTTAATCATTTGGTCAATCAGTTGGCTGTCAATCACTTTACCTTCTTGTCGACCAGTTGGTCCTAGTCTTGTAGGCCACTTGACCTACGTGGCATTCGAACATTTTTACAGCTTGTCGGCCAGTTTTTAAGATGCCAATCATGAGTTCTGTTAACTATTATAATAATAACAACGAAAAGTAATACTTTTTTTACTACAAATAAAACTTTAAAACCTGCTCCGGTGCTAGCATGATCTCTAAAGCGTCACTATCGTCGTAGACTAGATAGTTAAAGACAGGGAGATCGGGGTTCGATCTCCATCAGGTGTACAGAGTGTAGTTTTATTATAAATGGTTTCTCACACTCTCTATACGCAAATGCGAGTGTACTTCCTCTAATTCAGCTTTCCTAATATTTAACTAATTAGCGTAATTAGTACATGTGTGTAAACCGCAGACGGATAGTTAGACTCGGTGCTAAAAGAATAATAAAAGAACCCTTAAACTTTCACCACTCAAATTATTCAATTAAATTGCTTAGTAATACATATTTTTTTCTTCTAAGAACACATTTTTTAATACAGGCCTAATATATTCGGTACAATAAATATATTGCGACACGTGTATTAAGTTCATTATTTTAAATTATTGGGTGACCTGGTGGTCTAGGGGTAAGGTGTCAGACTTCTATGCTGGCGGCAGGGGTTCAATCCTCGGTCCCGGCAAAGATTTATCTGATTACCAAACCCTTCCTTCACCTCTGACAAGACATCTTGTGAATGTGAGGAATGCCAGGCCTCCCCCGTGGTTCGGATTCCACGTTAAACTGTAGGTCCTCCATTTCATCTCACAATCACCCTACCATTACACATTAGTGTAAGTGCGTATAACCCGAATGGGTAGTAAGACGCGGTGATAATAATAATAATAATAATAATTTAAATTATTAATATTCTTTTAATCTTAGTAGCCGGGATTCAAACTCAAGACCACAACTCCCGGGTGAGCCATGCAGTGACCATTCATGTTCTAAATTAGCGAAAAAAAGAGGTAGTGCTATAACAACAGTGTTTTGAACAAAGAGCTGGCAATCCCAGCTTACTTTCCCACTCCACCTGCCCACCCACACTTTCACAATACAACCCCCCCCCCGCCCCCCTTTCAATCATGTTAAAAATTCCCTGTCAAAATGTTATAGCCTATTCATCCTAGCAGAAGCTTGTTGGACGAATCACCTTAAGGCAACCCTACTATAACTCCCGCTTAGTATAGTCTCGAAATGTCTCGTTCGAGTGACTGCTCAGACCTTCGCCTCTAGACGAACCGGACCGTGATCGGCTCCGATATAAATCGGGTGAAAAGGGGGAAAGGGGGGTCTATTAATCGCACCTGTCCTCTCTCTCTCGGGAATATTTTTTTCAACAAGGTCACAGCAACAGGACGGACCTTGTCAGATCTGTCCGAGAACCACCGCGGGGTTGTTGAATACATCAGCTGTATCTAACCCCCCCTTCCCCTCCATTTCATTATGTCTCTGTGTGTGCATGTATCGCGCTCTCTCTCTCTCTCGTTGTATTTCTACATATGTGTCAGACTTTTTCTCTTTTTCTCTTTGTCTCTCTAGATATATGTGCGTCTAGCTCCCTGTTTTCAAATATCCGTGTCTGAATCTTTATCATTCTCTAACTATATTTTACATTTTTTTTTTCATTTCAATTTTTTTATTTTTCTAAGTATTTATATATTTCTCTGTCTCTCTATCTTCTCCATACGCCTATATCTCTATGTGTGTTCTTCTCTCTATGTGTGTTCTTCTCTCTATGTGTGTTCTTCTCTCTATGTGTGTTCTCTCTTATGTGTGTTCTTCTCTCTATGTGTGTCCTTCTCTTTGTGTTTTTTCTATGTGTGTCTACCCCCTCGGTGGCGTAGTTGGCTAACGCGCTTGTCGTGTTGAAGCCGACTGCTGAGGACGGGGAGATCGAGGTTCGAATCTCGGTCGGGTGAACTGGGGTGGTTTTTCTTTAATGGTTTTCCACTCTCCCTACACGCAAATTCGGGTTCACTTCCTCCAATTCAACCTTCCCAATTCCTAATCCATTAGCGTAATTAGCACTTAAAAGCGTATAACCCGAACGGGTAGCAAGACGCGGTGCTAAATATTATTATATATTATTGTATGTCTCTATCTCTCTTGTATCGCAATCTCTCTTTGTTTAAGTATAATCTAAGTATCTCTGTCTCACTAACCAACCCTTCCACAAGGACAACATATTGTGGTAGTACTATCTTGAAACTAATTATTAGCGATGGGCGATAACTCAATGACTGTGATTTTTTCGCCGATACCGTATTATCACCGCTACTCCCGGTGACTCGATTTCAAAAGTATCTGTGATTGAGATATCAGTAACACCACAATAATATAATATCATGACCTGCATTCCAAACAACATTTTCTACACCAATCGCCATTATGCTATGTTCATTTTTAATGTCACATAAATTTTAATTGTAATAAAACAGATCACTAAATAAATTACACAATTACAAGAGTTTCTCATAGTACGTCAAATAAGTTTTAATATTGGTATTCAAGTTTAATATAATATTTGTTGGACCACTAATTTTGCACCAATTACATAACATTTCACTATAAAATATTAAATAACATTTTTTGTTTTCTCTTTTTATCAACTGTATGAAACATCTTAAAATGCATAATTTTGTATTGACTGTACATTAATCACGCAAAGTGAAACCCAGATGAAACCTAAAGTTTAAGTAGCTGTATGTCAATTGTCAATGTCAGTGCCGATAGATAGGAAGAGCTTATGTTATTCCTTTAAGTATCGAATTCCATTGCAAGCAGCAAAATACCCGAGTAATTACACCTAATTTTATTGCTGAGGGAACTGCATGCTTACTATTGAGCAACAGCGTTGTCATTCTTTTGTTTTCCGTGATCAGTCTTCCTTCGAATGTATATCAAATTTGCCAATGCCGGGCTGTCGTTGTTGCCAGTAATTGGTGATTCTTCCTCCAGTACAGTCGTAGAGTTACAGTAGTCTACTAATCTTGTGTTCCTAATAACTCTCTCAAAAACATTAACTAAATAAACACTCATATTTTATTAGTACTCTGTCTAGAAAAATATTTGTTGTTGGTCACGTTAAGATATTGTGTGTATGTGTTGGTTGTGCGTTTTGTATTTTTGCCGTAAGGTTGTGGAATTATAGTTTTATGTGCATATTAATATATTTATTTGAATAATAGTGTATTGTTAACCGTTAAAATATAACACAAATTATGTAATCTCCGGCTTGTTACAAAACATTACATTCCAAAGATGAAAATATTAAGTAGTAAAGAAAGGACAACGGTGTTAAGAGTCTACACCTATTTTCATTAAGACGGAACTTGTTCAGTAAATCAAGTGGCAATGCAGACTGCAGAGGTGTATCTTATAAGTTAGTAATTTCTATTAAACAATAATTCAAAATTAAGGGAAAGTTACTGACACCAATAACAAAAGGAAATAATTCCACTCAAATGAAGCGTTTGGATAAATATGACAGCTTTACTCAAGCAGCAATTCACAGAAAAGTACATTCAATTTACCGCAACAATGAACTACCTACCCTAGAGAAAATTAAAGCTTTGATTGATATTGATAGTGACCTTCTTAATTTTCTGATTAAGAACAAGTAAGAATGTAATTTATAGCATTTAGTATAAAACGCATGTTGTAATATATTTGTTTGTATATTAATTATGAGTAAAAAAGTTTTATACATAAAATAATTTTAAGCATAACTACGTGGGGAATAGAAAAAGTTAATAAACTTCAATATTGAAAAAAATACTATTGTGAAACTAGTTAATGTTTCTAGAAAAGGCTGTACACCGATAGGATATGTTTTTGCCTGTCAATTGAACCCCCCAACCTCCCCATGCCGCATTGTTTAATAGGGATTCTCAAGTAAACCCTCCCCCCTCACTGCCCAACAACCGAAAGCTAGAAGGTTTGGCAACAGGTAACAGAGAGAGAGAGAGAAGATAAATCTTTACTCTATAAGACCTGCAGTTACCTCACTTATGAAATTAAGTGTAGTTTCCTTCCAACCGATACTCATGGGACTATTCGAGTAAATACTAAATACCCCATACTCCATACTCGATTGTACTCGCCTACTCGGACAGCAGCTAAAATCTAGCTTTGACCGTGGTTGGAAAGTGAACAAATATCGGTCCATCAAAACACTGTGATTACCAGTCGCAGTGAAAAATCACTGGTATAAATCACTGATATTTTAAAATCACAGTCACTGTATTCACTGATATCGTAAAATCATTGTTTCTCCCATCTCTATAAAATATTGTTTTGTTTTCCTTCGTACTACGATGCGCGTGACCTTGGCGTTAGACATCCCCTTCCCTTTTTTTCTGAGACTTGCGGCTGTCAACCGAGTTTTTTTTTTACGGCCAAGTATTTAATACTTATTGTTTCCGCCACAAACTAGTTTTTTTTAAAACTTTCCAAGGTTAAGGATCTGTCTTTTAAATGGTGTTCACTAACATTACAAGTATTAAGCTGGGGATGTAGGGGACGCGAGAAAAGGTAAGTTTTTTGCCGTTTTTGTAGCAAATATTTTTTTTTGCTGAAATAAATCAAATATGTCTCCTGTAGAAACATGGAGCATAATTTTTTTTCACATGGTGATATCAACAGTTGTTGAATATCTATCATGAGCGAGGCGTTATTAGACGAGAAACTTTTAATATGAAGATAGGTGACCTGGTGGTCTAGGGTAAGGTGTCAGACTTCTGTGCTGGAGGCCTGGGGTTCAATCCTCGGCTCCGGCACAGATTTATCTGATTGCCCAAACCCTTCCTTCACCTCTGACAAGACTAGTATTAACCACAACTCGTGAATGTGTGGATGCCAGGCCTCCCTCGTGGTTCGGATCCCACGTTAAACTGTAGGTCCTCCATTTCTTCTCACAATCAGCCTACCATTACACATTAGCGTAAGTGTGTACAACACGAACGGGTAATAAGACGCGGTGCTAATAATAATAAAAAATGAAGATAAAATGTCATTCAATTCTAAGGACCCTTGAGAGGTATTTAACAATTGTTGATATCACCAGTGAAGAAAATTTAACCTATAATTCTACTGGAGAAATATTTGATTTATTTTGTACCAAAAAAAAAAAAAAAGTTTTGATATAATAACTGTAAGAACACTGTCCTTGTCTCGCGTTACCTACCATCCCCACCTTAATATAAGTTGGGTTAGGACAGTGGTTTTCAACCTAGGGATCGTGACCCCACTTGTTTCTCGAGTGAGGTCGCAACGCTTGGTGAGATTATGGCTATGGCTGTATATTTACCGTATTTGATTATTCAGGGTGGCTACAAAACATATTTTACAAAATTCCCTGATTTTTACACAGGTTTTCCAGGCAACATTTTTCCATTTTTTCCCTGACTACTTTTTTCAAGTTTTTTTTATGGATGATTGATGACTTTTGTTATTATTAATCACATATTAAACAATTTTTGTATCTACTAAACATAAACAAGTTTTATCAGTTATTTAAAAAAATAAAATGTTATTCTATTTAGGTAGGCCATTATTAACTTTTGTTTTAGTGTTTGGTTGCAAAATTAAAGGGATATTTTAGACATACTTTTAAATTCCCTGACTTTTCCTTATTTTTAGTTAAATTTCCTGTCATCCAAAAATTCCCTGACTTTTCCAGGTTTTCCTACTATGTTATTATATTAACTGGGGTGAAAAGTAAAGTTGTTAATAGTAGCCGGGTGGGAGGGGGGGGGGGGGATAATAATGGCAGGGCTGACACAATATTAGCCGAGACATAGGTATCACAAGAATTTTTTACATTTTGTTTTAATCTTATCATAATGTTTCATTGATTGAAAATAAAAAATAGTATGTTTGTTCTTATATTTTTCATTTTTATTTGTTTCAATTTCAATTTAACTAGGTTATTTTTGTTTGTTGACGCAGCTCCAAAAGTAGTGGGGGGAGGAGGGGGCTAGTAATTATTGTAGATAGGGTGAAAAGTAAAGTTATTAATACGGTACGTCAATACTTTCTTGTGATCCCTGAGAGAAAGAAAGTATTGTGATTATAAAAAATCTAACTCTATGGATATTAATGTCGTGATTCAGTCTGTCTGTCTCTCTGTCTTGATACTCGGCGTGGGACCGAAACTATTTTATCAATCGATCTAAAACTTGGCATCTAGGATTTTCCTATTGTATTTCTATAAAAATGTATAGATGAGTGATAGGAAAATTTCCTTTAACTTATCTTATGAATAATCTTAGACTGTAATTGCTTTGTGTATGGATTTCTTTCGTTTGTCAACTGTTTTTTTAGCACCAGTTTGGATTATACCTCTATGTAGACTACCCATTACACTAGTGTGTTACTGATTATGAAGGTTTTTAATTTATAAGTGGGCCCGCATTTGCGTGGAGGAAGAATGGAAAACAATTTAGGAAAATAAACCTTCAGTGCACCCGACCAGGATCAAAACCCGATCACCCCATCTCCGGAAGTTCCGTACATGAAAGTAGCGCGTTTGACCACGCAGCCATGGAAGCGAGGCTCATTTTGTTGATATCCACAGGATGGAAAGATAAAGGGAAAAAAAAGTTCCAAAAATGATAGCTATCAATAAATTAAAACAATCCTGTGGATATAATTACTTAATTAAGTAATATTAGCACCGCGTCTTACTACCCGTTTGCGTTATACACACTTACGCTAATGTGTAAAGGTAGGGGGATTGTGAGGTGAAATGGAGGACCTACGGTTTAACGTGGGATCCGAACCACGGTGGAGGCCTGGCATTCCCCACATTCACAAGTTGTGATTAATACACGTCTTGTCAGAGGTGAAGGAAGGGTTTGGCAATCAGATAAATCTGTGCCGGGACCGAGGATTGAACCCCGGACCCCCAGCACAGAAGTCTGACACCTTACCCCACGTGTATTAATCATAACTTGTGAATGTGGGGAACAATGTTCGTGACTCGCTATGCACGACAAATATTCTTACATGAAAACGAATATTTTGTTCACACTTGCGTGATTCATATCAAACAGTGATTAAACGTGGACGAATAACGCACATGTGGACCTAGCTTAAGAGGTGTCTGCGAGTAAAAAGATGAAATGTTGTATAATTTATCTTTCTAAAATTTAATCTTTCATTTTGTTTTTTGTATTAATTTTCTAACCTTCACAGGGGGGGAGGGGGTCAACTGACCATTTGAGCCTCCAACCCCCGAATCCACGCCTGCTTGCGCCCTCCCATGAATCATCACACTAATAGGTGAGAAAAGTGCACCCACACGACCTTGTCTGTCTGTCTCGCCTAAATAATTTTAACGAGGTCGTGAGGGTGCACTTTTCTAACTTTCTTCACGACCTTACCATTTCTACCGGCGTATATCGGCTCATCTCATTCTTTTGTTTAGGAGGGTAGATATTTCAAGTCGACTCATCGCACATCATGGCATGAGGTGTTGAGGAGGTCAAAGT
Source organism: Timema cristinae (assembly GCA_039000515.1). Lineage (NCBI taxonomy): Eukaryota > Metazoa > Arthropoda > Insecta > Phasmatodea > Timematidae > Timema > Timema cristinae. Next base: position 112,834,998 of record JBCFYV010000012.1, on the reverse strand, counting down.
ACATCGATTCATCGCACCGATCTCTTTGCCTGTTGTTTAGGTTAGGTTAGGTTAGGTTTTTCAATTAAATAAAGATTAGTGTGTATTTGCAGGCATTTGACGTGAACGTATAGATTGAGGTTACCAAACTAATTATTGACGACCTTTTACTCCATTTTTTGAATCTAAGTGCAATTTTTCCTAATACCTGTCTCCACGAAAATGTCGATACAATTTCCTTTAAATTCAACCTTCCTTATCCCTAACACATTAGCGTACCCATCCGGGCTGTATGCATTGTTAATTAAAGTAGTTGATTATGGTTAAAGAAGGTATAGCTTAAAGGAAATGTACTCGCATTTACTTAGAGGAAGGGTGATAAAACTTTTAGGAAAACTTCTCTTCCCCCTTCCCCCTCAGAGCTTGACAAATAATATGCAAGAACCACAAAAGCTGGTTTAATTTGGTTAAGAAAATGAAAAGGCATATATCTGTGTTTATATTCTGAAATCACAAATATATACACAGTTGCACCACTGATCTCCCTTTTAAGTAAATCCACTTTCACAGCGATCCGTGCAGATCTAATTGGAATTCAGACACAGACAAAAAAACAACCATTTCCACTGCTTGCATGCAACTGTTGAGGAGCAACAACTTATATGGCTTAAAAGAAAAATGCAGCAGCAATTGGGTCACAGTTTGAACTCTTGTCGTAATTTTTAGTTCGGCTTGCACCCATTGCTGAGTGGTTAGGTAGGGTGGCCTTACACAGCTCTAGAAGTGCCTGATGATGCCTATTTATACCCCCATCCTCCCCCACCCTCAACCCGCGCTCCACGTATTTCTACCTGTATCATCTATTCGCATATTTATAATAAAAAGTTTTAAATTTCTTAATTTTGTAGCACCAGGTTTTACTACACGTTTGAGATTTACGTTTATGTACAAATTACTCTAATAGTGTTAAGGATTCACAAGGTTATATTTGTAAGAAGTGTACCCGCATTTGAATAGAGGGAGAGTGGAAAACCATTGAGGGAAAAAAAACTCAGTACACCCGACCGAGATTTGAACCTCAAACTCCCCGTCATGGGTAAATCAAACCTGAACAGACTGACGAGCTGGTTCATGCACCCACCGAGTTAGGGGAGGGTGGAGGGGGGTAAATATATTTTCTGTCACACCACGTAGTGCCGTTACTCATATTAACACGACATTACGTCTGCTAATTTGCATAATTATGTCTTTACTTGATAGGTTATATTTTCCTTAACATGTAGCACACAAGAGTCCAATGCATCACCTTGACATGATTGCGAATATTGATGACGTCAAAACATAACGTTCGGCCGTGATGAGATGGTTCTTATTAGTTGACCTTTTGCTCCAAGATGACTAACCATTTTGGAGATAGTGAAAGCACATTTGTTAGAGATACTATAAAGTAGTTTATTCAGAGTTAGTTTAGGCTGCCCCATTGGGCATACATGTTGAATGGAACGTTAAACATCAAGCGTACATTAGAGTGTTTATATTGAATGACATCATTAACATCTCTTAGTTGGTGAAGGTGTAAATTTAGCTAATCAGAAGATAATTTATTTTGATTGGAATTACTGACATCACTGGTATGTGAAGATGAATTATTTATTATTTAGCACCACGTCTTACTACCCGTTCGGGTTATACGCTGTGAAGATGAAGATTTAAATATTTTGAAGATAATTCATTCGGAATAGAATTATTAACATTACTGGTAGGCGAAGGAGAAGATTGAAAAAATTTGAAGAAAACATTTTGGAAAGAAAGGATTTAAAAGTTAATTGTGGATCGGAAATTGAGACAAATGTTTAACCATCACGGATATCTTTATAGTTGTTTTAACAGTTTTTTTTGCAGGCCAATACATTATCAACGCCTTAGTGAGTAGTTAAAAGTTATTATAGAAAAAAATAATGGTACTTTATTAGCTAAGCAATGTTTTAGTTTTGCCATGGCGTCTTACTACCGTTCAGGTTATACGCTTATGTACCAATTACGCTAATGATTTTAGGGAACAAGAAGAAGATATTTAGAGGAAGTGTACTCGCAATTGCGCGGAGAGAGCTTGGAAAATCATTTTGTAAAACCCACCCTTAGTACACCCAATCTAAATTTGAACCTTGATCTCCCCGTCATCGGCAGTCTAGTCTACTGTAAGAGAAGCGTCTTAGACAATGCGGCCACTGAAGTGGATGATAAGCAATGCTAGATGTAACATTTCTAGACACATGTTTCATTAAATTTGTATCTCAGTTGTCTACCAGATCCCTCAAACTTGTGAATATTTAAACAATTTATAGAGTCGAATCACCAAAGATAAAACCTTTGAAAATATTTACAGAAAAAAAAGTATAGAGAAGCCTATATTTAAATATATATCTATGTATTAAACATTATTTTAAATTCCTTCTCAATATTTTTTTGGAGTTTATACAATTCATGACATCCACAACCTCAATTAAGTTTTAGAAAGAACTTTAATTTACTTCATGCGCAAAAAAAAACCTTGCCGCTCCCTGGTGGAATTTCCCCACCAGCCCCCACAGTTAAGACAAGCCCCCCTTATACCGTCACTCCCCCACAGTTAAGACAAGCCCCCCTTACTTCGTCACCTCCCACCAGCCCCACATTAAGACAAGCCCCCCTTTATACCGTCACCCCCCACAGTTAGGACAAGCCCCTTTATACCGTCACCCCCACCAGCCCCAGAGCTAAGACAAGCCCCCCTTATACCGTCACCCCTACTAACCCCCAGAATTAGACAAGCCCCCCTTTATACCGTCACCCCCCACCAGCCCCAGAGCTAAGACAAGCCCCCTTATACCGTCACCCCCTACTAACCCCAGAATTAGACAAGCCCCCCTTATACCGTCACTCCCCCACAGTTAAGACAAGCCCCCTTACTTCGTCACCTCCACCAGCCCCACAATTAAGACAAGCCCCCCTTTATACCGTCACCCCCCCACAGTTAGGACAAGCCCCCTTATACCGTCACTCCCCACAGTTAAGACAAGCCCCCCTTACTTCGTCACCTCCCACCAGCCCCACAATTAAGACAAGCCCCCCTTTATACCGTCACCCCCCCACAGTTAGGACAAGCCCCCTTATACCGTCACTCCCCCACAGTTAAGACAAGCCCCCCTTACTTCGTCACCTCCACCAGCCCCCACAATTAAGACAAGCCCCCCTTTATACCGTCACCCCCCACAGTTAGGACAAGCCCCCCCTTATACCGTCACCCCCACAACCCCCAGAATTAAGACAAGCCCCCCTTATCCTGTCAATCCTCATCACCCAGATAGCTCTACTACTATACAAAGAATACCTAATAATAAATCTCTTCCTTTTGTGGCATCGTTTCAAAACGCATTCAATCATTATTTAAATCATTTGTGTTTTATTCCAACAAAATGATATAAGGCATTGGTTCCCAACTTTTCCATATCGCGCCCTCCCTCCCCCTACTCCCGAGTCTCCCCCACCATACGAGCTACGCACACATTTCTAGTAACCCGCCTCGGTGGAGTAGTTGGCTAACGCGCTTGTCGTGTTGAGCTCGACTCCTGAGGACAAGGAGATCGAGGTTCGAATCTCGGTCGGGTGAACTGGGGGTTGTTTTTCCTAAATGGTTTTCCACTCTCCCTCCACGCAAATGCGGGTTCACTTCCTATAATTCAACCTTCCCAATTCCTAATTCATTAGCGTAACTAGTACTTAAAGCGTATAACCCGAACGGGTAGTAAGACGCGGCGCTAAATATTATCTAGTATTTTCCGTAACCCATTGTATATTATTAAAAGAAAAAATATGTCTAGTCAGACAGTAATTGAAACAAAACCAACAGATATATTTAAGAAGATTATATGAAAAGTGAATATTTTTATATGATATAAAAATACAAATAAAAAATGACTTTAAAAAAAGCTAAATTTGTTTCGCGAACCCCAGGTTGGGAAACTCTTATATAGATTATATACAGGATGTTTCGATCGCTCAATATTGAGACAGGCGGATAGTGCAATTAACTCTGTTAGGTCAGCGTTTTCAAATGTCCTTCCTTGTGGTTAATTGGTTAGCGTGTTTGAACCGAAGTCCTGAGGTGGGGGTCTGGTTCAATCACAGGCGCTGGTTAAAAATAAATAACCTGCTTCGGCGGTTGCATGTTTAAACTCGCTACTCTCACAGTAGACTATAGACTCCCAATGACTTTGAGTTCGAGGTTTGAATCTCGGTTGGGTATAATGAGGATGGTTTTTCCTAAATAATTTTCACTCTCCCTTCAGGAAAATGTGGATACACGTCCTTTAAACATAACCTTCCAAATATCTTAAACTATTAGCATAATTAGTACATAAGCGTATAACTGAAACGGGTAGTAGGATGCGGTGCTAGAAGAAATTATTATTATTATTATTATCATTATTAGCACCGCGTCTTACTATCCGTTCACGCTATACACACTTACGCTAATGTGTAATGGTAGGGTCATTTTGAGATGTAATATAGGACCTACAGTTTAACGTGGGATCCGAACCATGGAACCACCTCACAGTCACAATTGTATTCGGGTTTGTCCTCTTAATTAATATCTAAGAGCTAGGGCTGGGTATGTTGTTGTAGACATCCCGTTCTAGGTTGTCCTAAGCTAGTTTGCAAGTCGTGAGCTTGAGTATAATTTTAACAGATAGTCGGTGATAAATTTAAAAAAAGTGGGACCTAATAAATATACTCGTATAATTGAAAAATTAACACGTTCTGAACTTTTTTTTTGTAACTATGCATAGCCGCTAATAGTTTGGTCACGTGACTCATTGAACCGGTCTGTAGCTGCCGTCTCGTCACGGCCGCCCGCTACCTTACTGTCAACACTCACCTGAAGAATCTATGGCCCACACATATTCGAGTGCAACCGTTAAAACGTCATTCGACACTTCTTGTGTAAGCGCGTTCACAATACTCTCTTGAATGATTTTGTCATCGGAGGGAAAGTTATAGCACCTTTTGAAATAATGTCTTGATAGTGTTTGTTGGACACTGTTTGGGAGGGGGGGGGGATGCTGACAAAGGAGGCTTACTGCACCAAGGAAATCAAGTCGAGGATCGCCATGGCCAATGGAAGATTTTTCGACAAGATGAAGTTAAGGTGCGGCAGAAGGGAGCGCGAGTATTTTTACAGTTTTTATAGCATTATATTGTTTGGTCAAAAATATCAAATATTTCTCCAGTAGCAACATAGAGTTTAGTTTTCTACACATGCTAATATCAACAGATCTTGAATATCTGTCAGGGGTGTCCTGTAATTTTGTCAACACTTTTTCTCTTCATTTAAAAAGTAAAGTTTGAACAAAATTACAGGACATCCTTGACAGATATTCAAGATATCTTGATCTGAGCATGTGCAGAAAACTAAACTCCTACGTTGCTACTGGAGAAACATTTGATCTATTTTGACCAAAAAAATTTCAATTCTGTAAAAATACTCGTACTCCTTTGGCCGCACCTTAAAAGCAAGTTGAATCTGGGACTGAGGAAGAAACTTGAACTCATAGAGGATGGAAAAGAAACATTTGCAGAGCTTTAAAATATGGTGCTGGAGAAGACTTGAGAAGACCAGGTGGACAGACAGGGGGACAAATGAACAAGTCCTAACAAGTCTAAGAGAGCGGTGAGAAGAGAACCATTTTGGATGTGATTCTTCGTACAAAGCAGACAGGATTGAATATACCTTAGGAGGAACTTTATTCTGCACGACGTCATAGAAGGAAAGGTTGAGGGAAAGATGAGCTTAGAAAGAGGAGGATTCAAATATTAGATGATTTGAAGGAAAGAAGAAAATTCTGGAGCTGAAGGAGGAGCAGAGGACAGGGTGCTTTGGTGGTCTTAAGTTCACTGACAAAATGAATGGACCTGTCGTAAGACAGAAGACATAATATAATCTTTGGTGTATGGTGGAAGGGTTCACAAACTCTCGGCCCATGGGCAAAATCCGGCTTGCGAGACATATTTGACCATCCCACTTGTCTGCAACACTTTAGATTACTATCTAACGCTCGGTCATAAACGTACACAAAATAATGGTTTAGTAACAAACAGTGTGTAGATAATTTTGAGAAACAAAAAATAACTTTGAACTATTTCAAACTGTGCTATATTTTTTATCACTTTAACTAGGCTACCAGGTTGTGAGAATTTTTATTTACACATCTATATTAATGAAATGAAGAGTTTGTGTGTGTGTCATGAACGTTGTGCGATATATACAGCACGGACCATGAAATAGAATATATTTTTAAAAGAGTGATGTATTTTACGACACGACTACAGGCTTGCCTAAGGTGGCCATTGTGAGCACTTCCTATAATGTTAATCACCTCACATTACTTAGTACAAACATGACTATATCTATGAGAAAAGGTCAAATGGAACACGTGTTTATATGGACTTTTTCTCCACCGCCGAAATGTCTCTCACATGTTGTCGGTGACCTGGTGGTCTAGGGGTAAGGTGCCAGACTTACGTGACTCAAGTTGACCCACCACATTGCTGAAAAAAAAATTTTTTTTTGTCTAATTGTTTGTGCTCCTATGTGCCCGAACATGAACATTTGTGCTGTGTAACTGGCATATTTAGAAAATATTTAATGTGGCGGGCCAACTTAAGCTCAAGCTAGCCCGCCACATATTGAAAAACACAACATAAAAATTTATTTATGTCACTCTATTGTGCTACGTTTGTGCTCATATGTGCCCGAAAATTAATATTTGTGCTCTATAGTTAGGCATACTATATAACATTTAGTGTGGCGGGCTAAGTTGAGCCTTCCCTATATCATAACATGTACAAAAATTGTGTTCAAGCTGGGCTGCCACATTAAAAAAAAATCAAAGTATCGAAATTCGGTTCCCGCCACTAGTTTGTGCTTTATTTGTGCTCATATGTGCCCAAAAAGGAACATTTGTGCTCTAAAATTAGAAAATCTAGAAAACAGTTAATGTGGTGAGCTCTAGTTGGATCGCCTTCATTAAATGTTATCTAAAAGGTCTAGTTTTACAGCACTAACGTTCATGTTCGGGCACATATGAGCACAAATGAAATACAAACGAATGGTGAAAACAGAATTTTGTTACATTGTTATTTAAAAATGTGGCGGGCCAGTTGAACATTTTTGTACATGTTATGATATAGGGAAGGCTCAACTTTGCCCGCCACACTAAATGTTATATAGTATGCCTAACTATAGAGCACAAATATTAATTTTCGGGCACATATGAGCACAAACGAAGCTTAAATGAATGGTGAAAACAGAATTTGGTTACATTGATATTTAAAAATGTGACGGGCCAGATTGAACTCAATTTTTCTACAGGTTATGATATAGGAAGACTCAAGTTAGCCCGCCACATTAATTGTTCTCTAAATTTTCTAATTTTAAAGCACAAATATTCATTTTCGGGCACATATGAGCACAAAGGATCACAATGGATAGACTCAAATAAATTTTGTTATGTTGTGTTTTTCAATATTTGGTGGGCTAGCTTGAGCTCAAGTTGGCCCGCCACATTAAATATTTGCTAAATTGCCAGTTTCACAGCACAAATGTTCATGTTCGGGCACATATGAGCATAAATAGAGCACAAACGATTAGACAAAAAAACAGCAATGTGGCGGGCCATCTTGAGTCACATGCCAGACTTCTGTGCTGGGGGTCCGGGGTTCAATCCTCGGTTCCGGTACAGCTTTATATGCTTGCCAAACCCTTCCTTCACCTCTGACGAGACGTGTATTAATCACAACTTGTGAATGTGAGGAATGCCAGGCCTCCACCGTAGTTCGGATCCCACGTTAAACTGTAGGTCCTCCATTTCATCTCACATTCACCTTACCATTACACATTAGCGTAATAGCGTATAACTCGAACGGGTAGTAAGACGCGAGTAATAATAATAATAATAATAATAATGTGCCACATGTTATGGTAGATTCTGTTTTTCTGTACTCTTTCCCACTTGGGGATTCTGAACGTACTGTCTAATGTTTTAATCTGTGTATATTATTATATTTAGCACCGCGTCTCACTACCCGTTCGGGTTATACGCTTTAAGTACTAATTACGTTAATGGATTTAGGAACTGGAAAGGTTGAATTAAAGGAAGTGAACCCGCATTTGCGTAGAGGGAGAGTGGAAAACCATCTAGGAAAAACCACCCCTAGTTCACCCGACCGAGATTCGAACCTCGATCTCCCCGTCCTCAGCAGTCAAACTCAACACGGCAAGCGCGTTAGCCAACTACGCCACCGAGGCGGGTTTTAATCTGTGTAGCAAGCCTTTTAAAATACCAAGTCTTAGGTCTTCTCCCATCCTCCCTTCACTCCGATTGAGGCATTATAAGAAGTGACGGGTAAGGGATGTATCATGTGATGACGGGTAAGGGATGTATCATGTGATGACGGGTAAGGGATGTATCATGTGATGACGGGTAAGGGATGTATCATGTGATGGCGGGTAAGGGATGTATCATGTGATGACGGGTAAGGGAGTATCATGTGATGCGGGTAAGGGATGTATCATGTGATGACGGGTAAGGGATGTATCATGTGATGACGGGTAAGGGATGTATCATGTGATGGCGGGTAAGGGATGTATCATGTGATGGCGGGTAAGGATGTATCATGTGATGACGGGTAAGGGATGTATCATGTGATGACGGGTAAGGGATGTATCATGTGATGGCGGGTAAGGGATGTATCATGTGATGACGGGTAAGGGATGTATCATGTGATGACGGGTAAGGGATGTATCATGTGATGACGGGTAAGGGATGTATCATGTGATGACGGGTAAGGGATATTCAAAGGTTGTGTCACACTATGCTAGTAAGGGCCAGTCTTATGACTACCAGATAAATATTGCTATTGGGAGGTTAAAGTTATCTACCAGATAAAAGTTATCAGCCACTTTAATGTTGTACGTGTCTTATGAACTGAATTAATCTGCTAGAAATGCCAGTACGCTACTTACACCTCACTAAAGTCTTTTATTTTCATATGCTAATTTTCACAAATTTTTATATTTATTATTTTAATTTTTCTGTTGTTTTTTATGGACAGTATGTTTTATATAGCATCTATAAAATTTGTGTGTGATTATATATAGCATATTTTGAGGTTATTATATGTGTGAAGGGATCCACGTCGAGCCCGGAAGATCCCGACCCTATTTATTGTGGATGTATCGGATTTTTTTAATTAAAAAAGTTCTACTGCAAAATAAAAACCTTGTAGTGTCTGTCATTAGTTTTTCTCAAATTTCCCCATAAGCTACTAAACAAATCTTTGCGCACTGAATACTTAAGTGTTGTTAGCTACCCCCAAAATACTTAAAACTGATTTTTTTTGCAGGCGTTTGGCCCAATGAGAGTACATCCCGATTATTTGGCTAGAGTTGTATATAGGCCCTAATATAGTTTTGGCCCATAAATCATGCCATATTTATAAGAAAAATGGTGACCTGGTGGTCTATGGGTAAGGTGTCGGACTTCTGTGCTGGGGGTCCGGGGTTCAATCCTCGGTCCCGGCACAGATTTATCCGATTGCCAAAGCCTTCCTTCACCTCTGACAACACGTGTATTAATCACAACTTGTGAATGTGTGGAATGCCAGGCCTCCACTGTGGTTCGAATCCCACATTAAACTGTAGGCCCACCATTTCATCTCACAATCAGCCTGACATTACACATTAGCGTAAGTGCGTATAACCCGAACGGGTAGTAAGACGTGGTGCTAATAATAATAATAATAATAATAATAATATAAGAAAAATCCTAAGCTTGAAAAATAATTAAATCCCAATAAACTGTCACGGCCATTTACACATCATTTATCTGTTGTTTTGAAAAATCTAAAAATAGGTTAAAATAACAGGATACAGATTTCTAACGAAATCAGAAATTGCCTACATTTTTATATAATCTGTTTTGGTTTGAACAAAATAAACAAACCTATGTTATATGTAAGCTATCTTTAAGAGCCCGTCTCATCCCACGGATAACGCCTAATTAAGGTAGATCACACAGCTTGATCAAGGTGTCACATTGTAGTGCAATAGCCAACCTGGTTAATCAGCCATGAGAAACTGAAAAAAAACATACATTGCTATGTAACTTATAAAATATTCCTTGGATAACCATTTTGAACAAACTCCCTAAATAATTTTCTAAATAATGTAAATTTTTCAAAAATATTCATCAGTAAGCTATTTTTAATTTTAGAGCTTGTTAAAAAAAATCTAGATTTTACCATATAACATCTAAATATACCTATAAAGTTTTAATAAAATCCATACTACAGACAGGCAGACAGAACAAATTGTAGAACTCACATTATTTTAGTTAAGGAGGGGGGCACAAAACGTTAATATTCATAATAATCTCTAAATTTAAACTTGTTTCTTTCACAAAACCTTATTTATGAGAAAGTAACGAGTATCTTTTAAGTCTATGCAGGATGTTTTGAAGTTGTATTAAAAAGTTACGTAACCAAACTAAATTAAACTGTCAATTTGTGTTTTATGGAAGGTAACTAGAGGCTTCACAGAACATTGAACACTTTTTCTTTTGTTTTTGTTTTTCATGACATCAACCTCCAGTTTTGTAATAAGCGGTAATTATGTAATCGAACTTGTTAGATGATTTATTGATGTTTCCTTTTCCAATACCACAAAGAGAATTTATCTAGGGTGGGTAGTTTTATACTAAAAAAACTACTTGAAGGAAACTGAAGGTTAGTTTTATGCAATCATCGCCAATAACGAAAACAATGTAACTTTTGTCATCCTTATAATAATTATTTAACTTGACTTGATGTAAACCTAGTTAAATACAGGTATTAACACTAAAATATATTGTTGTGTAACAGAATATTACGTGACCATTGTTACCTTAAAATTATTGTTTTTATTTTATGATTACGGTTTTGAGAGTTGAGATTGTTGTGGGCGTTTGGTAAACATTAATGTCTTTGAGCAGAATATATCCTAGTATGATCTAACCACGCTCAATGTCTATATCGGAATACATTCTAATCTAATCTGACCTCGCTCAATGTCTATATCAGAATACATTCTAATCTAATCTGACTACGCTCAATGTCTATATCAGAATACATTCTAATCTAATCTGACCACGCTCAATGTCTATATCAGAATACATTCTAATCTAATCTGACCTCGCTCAATGTCTATATCAGAATACATTCTAATCTAATCTGACCACGCTCAATGTCTATATCAGAATACATTCTAATCTAATCTGACCACGCTCAATGTCTATATCAGAATACATTCTAATCTAATCTGACCACGCTCAATGTCTATATCAGACTAATCCTAATCTAATCTCGCTCTTTTTAGTAACTACTGGACCCTTTGCTTCCCAAACTTTTTAGAGCCATGACCCAAATTTTTCAGAACGATAAACTTTCGCTACCCTTCCAAATTCAATGGACATGAGGGGTTTTTTAGTTAATGTCTAATTTACTACTGTATTTTTTTTTATTAATTCACTGTTTTTTGGCACCGCTTATCACTACCCATCTGGGCTATATGCTTATATACTACTAACACTAATTACACTAATGTGTTAAGGATGAGGAAGGTTGAAATCAGCGGAAAGAGAGTGGAAAAAAACCCTTCAATACACTCAACCGGGATTTGAACCCTGATTTCCTCGTCATCGACAACCAATCTATTGCAATAGTTACTCTTTAGACCAGTGATTTACAAACCTGTGTGGTACCCTGCCCACCCCCGCTCCAGAGGGTATTTTTAGTTTTCAGTAAATTGTAAAGGAGTGGTAGGGAGGCTTTTAGGTTTTTGAGGATATTAGGCTACAACAGCGATTTTATGTTTATAATAACAGGCAACAAAAAATATTTAATATTAGGGTCTTAAATTTAGTTTTATAATTTTGTCAAAACGTTTGATTACCTTTGTTTAAAAACATTTAACGTAAGTTATGTTTTAACGTGTGTTTTATTCTTAAGGATCATAAACTATGCCACTTAAAAAGTGCAATTATTTTTTAATGTGTTTTCAACTGAGGATGGATTGTCCATCTGGCAACAGGCAGCCATTAATCAGAAATGTGAACAAATATGGGACTTTTGACAGGTGATAAAATTACATTTGTTTTTATACTTGTTTTTTTTTAAATATAAATTTGTGGCTTTAATTTCTAATTTTTATTTCTATTTTCACTGGGTACTTATATTTTTATGGTCTTGAAGTAAATTAAGCAAAATTTATCTAATTTACTTATACATATTCATAATATTATTATTATTATTAGCACCGCGTCTTACTACCCGTTCGGGTTACACGCACTTACGCTAATGTGTAATGGTATGGTGATTGTGAGATGAAATGAAGGACCTACAGTTTAACGTGGAATCCGAACCACGGTGGAGGCCTGGCATTCCCCACATTCACAAGATGTCTTGTCAGATGTATTCATAATAATTATTTTATTTTAAACAATTAAATACAAATGTACAACTCAACAAGAATTTAAGCTTTCAGCAATTTTTTTAGTTATTATTGGTGGTGGAGTACGGTGCCGGGGTAGGGGGGCGGTCAGTAGCCAGTATCCAATTCTTGTACAAGAGTACCAACTGAAATTTAAACATTTAAATTTATATTAGACCTACTTTAACCAACCGTTATAAGTGAAAAAGTCAACCATATTTATTTAGAATTTATATATAAATTTCACAAATATAACGTGAGACTCATTAAATTTAAAGTGTTATATATTAATTCACTAGTCCTGAGGTTGATGCCGGCAAATATGGAAACTAAATAAATTATACAGCGAGCATAGCCGTTAAAAAAAAATCAACGGATAAAAAATCAGTTAAGGAAATAATAATTCTCAAAAAGACTATACTTTATTTTTAATTAGCAAAAATTAATAAATAATTTTACTCCCCGCCTTCAATTAGAATAGAAATTAAGTTCTAGCATCTATTTATAAAACAAAATATCTAAGTATATATATTTTATTTGACTTTAACACCTCATGTTTTGAATGTGTTAAATTTTAATATATTATATAGGATATGTGTACTTTTATCATATCTTCTAAATAAAACTTTATAACTGTTTTATACATTGTACACCTGTAACATATTTATTTTCAATTATATCATATTTATTATATTCAATTTATAGCTTTATTATATTTTCTTAACTAGTCTTACAATTGAATGTTTTACAATATTGTAAATATAATGTGTTTCATAAAGAAAATAATTTGACTTGTAAATTTCAATCCACTTAGATTAAGTAAGCTGTTATACTTAAATTTGGAATTTTAATATGTCAAATTTAATTTCAATTGTTACAGCAAGCAAGAGTACACAAATCATGTTTAAATGATTTTGTGACATGTTGTAGCTAAATATTAAAATATCAATTATTAAACAAAATTAAATAACATAAATAGGTTTTTTTTGTAGCTTTCTAAATTAGAGCTAAGTAAAAGCATAAAATATTGGAAAGAGGTACATTATAATTAATGGTATTTGTTTATGATATAGTCTAACTATAGGAAACTGCATAATTTAATTTTCTTGAACTAAGGCAGTTGCTGATTTATTTTGTACAATAATAATGATTTATTTCTTGTAATGGTTTCTAAATTTTCAATGTACTCATTTGAGAGCGTTCATTAACACAAGTCGTTTCCTAACCTGCAATAATAAACCTTGTCTCCTAGCCTCAATAATCACCTGGTCTTCTAGCTCAATAATCACCTTGTCTCCTAGCCTCAATAATCGCCTGGTCTTCCAGCCTCAATAATCACCTGGTCTTCTAGCCTCAATAATCACCTGGTCTTCTAGCCTCAATAATCACCTGGTCTTCTAGCCTCAATAATCACCTGTCTTCTAGCCTCAATAATCACCTGTCTTCTAGCCCTTCATTTTAATATCACCTGGTCTCTCCTAGCTCATTAAATCACCTGGTCTTCTAGCTTCCAATAATCACCTGAGGTCTTCTAGTCTCAATAATCACACCTGGTCTTCTAGCCTCAATAATCACCTAGTCTTCCTAGCCTCAATAATCACCTTGTCTTCTAGTCTCAATAATCACCTTGTCTTCTAGTCTCAATAATCACCTGTCTTCTAGCCTCAATAATCACCTTACCTAAAACAACCAATAATTCTATAAACATATATATATATATAATTTAAAAGTTTGCACAAGTGATGTATTCATTAAAGTAGTGTACTGGACTAATTATGTACATTTAATCCATTAAAATTGTACTTGTAAAGTATTTTACCTATTTGTTGAAATTTTTAGAACGTACGCCTTGATTTACAAGTCCTTGCTTGTAAACTACAATAAGTTTTGAAAAACCACAAAGTAACTTTTTGTAAAAAAAAATAATTTTTTTTGTTAATTGTGAATTTCACTTGTAATTACAAGTATTTATTTATAGCTTATGAACATTTTCTCATTTCTTACAATCTACAAATTATTTATCTTATAAATTGTGGGACTTGTAGCTTTATAAAACAAGCCCTGGAATCGAATTGTGGTCTTTTACAAGAGTTGAGACCTGTCATATCATGAAGGTCTTTTAAAGTTAAACTTAGCCCAATTAAAAAAAAATTGCTCTTATCTTACTAATATATGTGAGAAAAATGAAAGTCTGTGCAGGAATGCGACGTGCACCTCATTAACCGGGTGACCGTGATAGTTCCCTTGAAATATCTACATTTTAATTCTCCCTACATGTGTATCGTCGAGAGCAAAACTTTTATACTTATCCTTATCAATGTTTTTATGTGCCACATCTCACTACCCACCTGCGTTATCCATATCTCCTCACAAAAGGCATAGACAGAAGAAAAGTATAATTCAGAATAATGTATCCTCATTTACACAAAGAAAAAATAGTTGACAACAATTTAGGAAAAGCCATCCTAATGCATCAATTCGAGATTCGAACACCCTTACCTCCACGCCAGTGAACATCAGTCGAGACTAACTTTTTAGTCCACGTGTCCATTGATGTTGGCTGATCCTAATCTGTCTTAAATAAGTGATATCACCTCAAGACTTCCTACAAACCAACTCAACTCTTGAAAGCACACAATACCCCACCTCCATGTCATCGATTCATCATAGTAGAGGGAGAGCCCCAATTTATATAAAATATGATTTTTCAGCCATCCTGTGGATCGAACCCAGCACCATACTCGGTAGCAGACGTGTTACAAACTAGTAATGCGTTTGACACTGAACTTTAAGCAAGCAGGAACCCAACACCATAACTCAACGTGTAGCGTGTCTGCCTTCTGAGCTAAGGGTCCAAGCTCGCATCCCGCATATCCGAAAAAATATATCATTGTTGAAATTGGAGTTTATCCTTTCACGGTGATAAATTAACGGCTGGATGACTGGGTGTTTGTTCTGGCTTAGATCTAAGTTAGTTTATGTGCTGATATAATCATCCTTTCAGAAAGTGCACTTAACACTTAAAAAAAAAACATAAACCAGAGAGAGGACGGTAATCTTTACTTTAGTAAACGTAGAAATTCACACGTTTGCCAAAGAGTTTGTCGGCATATTGTAAAGTCAAATAAAAGAAAGCATATTCGAAATACTTTTTGTTTTGATAAGATAAAATAGAATTTTTCACTACAGACAACGCATATGTTGAACTCCCCTTGGACTGAACTCTACCAATGGCTCTCTGCGTCTGTGACGTAATTGGGAGTACTGCAACATGCGCAAACTCATACTACTAGAACAGCGCATACGTAGCCACTCCCTCTGCGTTGGACTCTTAGCCTTAGCGTGGAGATGGGATTGTAAAACCACCGCTACATCGCTGTTGTGGGGGGGGGGGGGGGGGAGAGAACAATGTATCTGACCACGTTTTGAACCTCGGTCTCTCCTACAGTGGTATCACACACTAATGTTATCTCTACACCTTAAACATCATGACCATGCACATGGTTCACAAACGGTATAAACATAAAACAAAAAATGTCTATCTCCACCTGAACACAACTAAAATTTATTATTGGCCATAACTAGACAAGGAATCAATTCAAGTAGAAAATGCCGTCCTTTATGTTTTGTGGTTTTTTTTTATCAGATATCTGTTGTGCGTCACGACAAGCCAATCAACCGTTGTTTTCTGGGAAGTTGACAGCGAATTCTGTCACTATATATTTATCATACCTTTTCACATGGACTCGAGAATATGTGGATGGAAATAATGACGACTGCAAGATTGTTAACAGCTGATTATTGTTTCTGTCTAGAGGTGACGAAAAAAAAATCTTAACGAGTCGACTTCCTTTGGAACGAGGAAAAGACAACAAACGGCGCACTGTGTAAAAATGGTTTGTTTATCGACGTTACAATGTAGGCAATTGTTGGATAGTTTTTTTTAAAACAAAGTTCTGACTTCACCGCCCTGTTTTCTTGCGTCATTTTGTTGAGAAGGTGTTAAAGGGTACATTGATTGTATTGGCAACAAAAAGTACTATGATTTAAAAGTTCTCGGTGGATAGATATTATGAAAGGTGCGCTTCATTTTAACATTTGGCTTGATTAAAAATTTGTTTGAGACAGATTTTGATAACAACTGATAGTGTACACTCAATTCACCCTGAAAGGTAGCAGCAGTATTACCTTGATGGATTATGGGCCCATTCTTCATCATTGTTCTACATGGTGCAACTTTCAATTGACTGGACTGCCGAATGTGAGGAATGCCAGGCCTCCACCGTGGTTCGGATTCCACGTTAAACTATAGTTCCTCCATTTCATCTCACAATCACCCTACCATTACACATTAGCGTAAGTGCATATAACCCGAACGGGTAGTAAGACGCGGTGCTAATAATAATAATAGTAATAATAATAATGACTGAACTGCCGATGATCAGAAGAGATATTATTGTTAGCACCGCGTCTTACTACCCATTCGGGTTATATGCACTTACGCTAATGTGTAATGGTAGAGTGATTGTGAGATGAAATGAAGAACCTACAGTTTAACGTAGGATCCGAACCACGGTGGAGGCCTGGTATTCCCCACATTCACAAGTTGTGATTAATACACGTCTTGTCAGAGGTTAAGGAAAGGTTTGGTAATCAGATAAAATAACTATTGTTAATAAACTTTTTTTTACACTCTCTCTCTCTCTCTCGACGCGGATGAGGGTGAATTTACTCTAAAATTATATGTTACTAATCCATATCTAATCATCATTATATAGCCTGGATTGGCGTTATAGCTTGGAACACGGCAACAAAAAAAACTTTGGTAATTTTTCTTAGAAAACCTGTTTGGAAACCTGCCATTCTATATTTGAATGAAGGCTGTCCTTGTTTTCGAGGGTGGCTAACATTGTTGCCTACCTGTCAGGGAATGCCAAATCAAGATAATATTTCCCCCCTAAAAAGGAACATAAACAATTGGTGCAACCGAAAGCTTGAGAGACCGAAATGATCTAAGGTTACTGATTCTATTAAGTGTAATCTTCGTAAATTTGAAAAATTGCACCTGGACAAGACAATCGAAACCAGGACCTTTGACTTTATGCTTTAATACTCTTAAAACTGAGATATCCAGGTTTCATCAGTGCCTTAAACTATGGGTGAAGAATGAACCTGGCCATAAGGAGGATTGTACATGCTTAGCAAAGGGTCCCGGGTTCGATTCCTATCATTGTGATTTTTCAATATTTCAAATTAAATGAAATTAAATTAAAGGCTTGACACAATCATGGAGCCTGCTATAGCTCAAAGCATTAAAAGAAAAAATCTAGTATTAATAAATTATCAAGAGCTATAAGTGTCCTCAGAAAAAACAAGTAGCCTATAAGCTTACATGCTATTTGTCAAGTAAAAAATTTAACAAATGTTTAATTTTTTCAAATAAAATTGCTAAAATAATTTTTAAGTAATTTCAAAAACCAGTTTTTAAAAAAACTGTCATACATTCTAGAGCTAGATTTAAAATTACGATTTACATTTTTTTTATAGTCTTATTACACATCCGGGCTATCCGCATGCTGACATTAATGAATTTAGGGAGTGAGAAGAAAGAATTTAATTTTAACGTACCCGCATTTACATATAATTTACTATACATTAGCAGAGCACCCACCAGTGGTAACACTTTTCTTTTCTTAAAAAAAAAAGACAGAAAATAAATCTTCTTATTCTATTTCCTCAGACACAGTTTTTGATACATTTAAAAAAATATGTAGTGAAACATTTAAAATGCCCGCATTGAGATGCACATGTTTGAACAAAGGGGAAACTAATATTAAAATGTGAGCCCTTTGCATGCGGTAGATATCGCGCAAAGCTCATTACAGACAAACTCTTCATTTTATTATTATAGGGAAGAGGATACAATACAAGACCGTCCTTGGGGTAGCCCACAAGGTCTAAAATCTAATATTGTGTCTGTCTGTATTCGAATCAAGACGTGATGATTTTAAAGTATAATTAGAATCGATTAGTTCGACCTAAAAGTGACTCCTTGGAACAATGAATTCATCCTGTTTGGATCTCTGAAAACACAAGGTTGAGGTAAAATCTACATAATAATAATAATAATAATAAATAAATAGTTTGCAATGAAATAACAATAGCTCGCTTATATAAAACTATTCCTATTGCGTCACAGTCACTAAGTTATTATTATTATTATTAGTACCACGTCTTACTACCCGTTCGGGTTATACGCACTTACGCTAATGTGTAATGGTGCGATGAAATGAAGAACCTACAGTTTAACGTGGAATCCGAACCACGGTGGAGGCCTGGCATTCCACACATTCACAAGTTGTGATTAATATACGTCTTGTCAGAGGTGAAGGAAGGGTTTGGTGATCAGATAAATCTGTGCCGGGACCGAGGATTGAACCCCGGACCCCCAGCACAGAAGTTTGACACCTTACCCCTTCTTTTTTTTTTTTTAATAATCCGCGTTTTACTACCCGTCTGGGCTATTCGTATTTGACTGCACTTAAGGGGCGGGGAAGAGTAATATAGAGCTTAGAGTAAATGTGCCTTCATTTGCATGGAGAGAGGGTGAGAAACCACATAGGATTAAACACCCTCAGTACGTCCAAAAGAGATTCGAGTCTATACCATGCAACCAACGTTGGTGGGCACGCCGTGTCGACTTCATAAGGACAGACTTGCCAGTGAATATACGGTAAGGGTTCGAATCCCAGCTGGGTGTATAGTTTTTTCTTCTCCAAAATGTTTTACCACTTTACTTCCACACACTCCTTCCAAAGTTTACCTTTCCTTTTCTCTGATCCATTTCTGTAAAATGGAATTCCAAGATGGGGTGTGACGAGCTCTTAGCCAATCACAAGATTTCATCGGCGTTGTCCGCTCAGCGTGACTTGAAATAACTTCAGCTTCCTTTTTCTGCGCGACATCACCTTGGCAGACCCAATCAAATTTCAAAACCAACCGATTCAATCATTGCGCATGCATCCAAACCAACCGACACAATTGTTACGCATACGTCTAAGTCAACCAACTCAAACTTTGTGCATGCGCCTTAGTAAACAGACTCAAGCAGTGCCCATTCACCTAAACCAATCAACTCAACAGGAGCGCGTGCGCCTAAACCAATCGACTCAACAGGTGCGCATGCGCCTAAACCAATCGATTCAACAGGTGCTCGTGCGCCTAAACCAATCGACTCAACAGGTGCGCGTGTGCCTAAACCAATCGACTCAACAGGTGCGCGTGCGCCTAAACCAATCGATTCAACAGGTGCGCGTGCGCCTAAACCAATCGATTCAACAGGTGCGCGTGCGCCTAAACCAATAGACTCAACAGGTGCGCATGCGCCTAAACCAATCAACTCAACAGGTGCACATGCGCCTAAACCAATCGATTCAACAGGTGCTCGTGCACCTAGACCAATCGATTCAACAGGTGCGCATGCGCCTAAACCAATCGATTCAACAGGTGCTCGTGCGCCTAAACCAATCGACTCAACAGGTGCGCGTGCACCTAAACCAATCAACTCAACAGGTGCGCATGCGCCTAAACCAATCGATTCAACAGGTGCTCGTGCGCCTAAACCAATCGACTCAACAGGTGCTCGTGCGCCTAAACCAATCGACTCAACAGGTGCGCATGCGCCTAAACCAATCGACTCAATAGATGTGCGCGTGCGTCGAGACCAATTTAATTAATCGGTGCGCGTGCGTCTAGACCAACCGACTCAAGAGTTCGTGCGCCTTTAAAGCGAGATACTGACAAACTAAATAAACTTTTGTAAAATTAATTTAAATAACTAGTTAAATAGAAAGGGCGTGTGTATTTATTGTTTTGTTTTATGACAAAGCACGATAATTTGAAATGACACATCACGAAATTAATCTTAAATACACGTTTTAACAACTAGAAAATAAAACGTGTCGATAATCAGCTGTTTTCTAGTTTGTCTTGCAACTCGTATTTGCGTGTGAATTATTAGTCCACGACACTGGAGTAGATTCTGTTCTCAATTATTGGCGAGCGTGTGAATCAGGTTTTAAAGATTGACTACCAAGTTAGAATGAGTGTAAAATGATGTCATCTAAAATTACTAGTCAAAGAAAAAAGAAAGCTAAGCAAAAAAAAAATCATCACTAATTTTTTAATTTTGGTATCTAGCCATCGTTGACAGTGTGTAGGCCTATACTTCCTGTGGTTACGTATTCTTTTATTATTATATCTTAAATGTTGTTTTCTCTGTTTTGTTAGTAAAGATGAGATTTAGACACACTTCTTGCACACAATGTGGTCTTAATATGGCAGAATTAACCAGTTAGTATACTAGATGGGTTATTCCGTTTAAAAAAAAAAGCGTTTTACCCGCTACTTTAGTGTTAGTCTGAAGTACTGATGACGGGGAGATAGGATTTCAATCCCGGTCGGGTGCACTGAGGGTGGTTTTCCTAAATGATTTTCCACTCAACGCAAATGCGGGTGCACTTCTCAATTAAACCTTCTTAATCCCTAGATCATTATTGCAACTAGCACATAGGCGTATAATCTGAACGGATAGTAAAGCATGGTGCAAAAAAAAAAGGTAAAGGGGAAAAGGGGGGGGAGAGTCCAATTTTTAACTAAAATTGAGTTAATGCTGCCATCTGTTAGATAATCATGAGACCTTTATAATACACTTGATATTATGGTTAAAAGAGGTCACTGTCATACTCAAATTAATTTTATATAAAAAAAAGTATTTACTAGGTTCATAGTGGGGTTTGAGATGTAAAAGTTGTTTTCCTAGAAAATGTGTATATTGTTACTTAACCCCCCCCCCCCTCCCTCTTTCCCCCCGTTCCTTTAATCACCAAAAGAGTTTTTTTTTAAACTCGCAATACTATGAAAATGGTAAAGGTCACACATACTCGGAGTGACATTGAAATTCTTGAAAAAAAAAAAATAATAATAATAAAGCGTGGAAACCTGTAATTTGCCAAAAGAAGTCACAATTCTCTCTCTTGTCTTTCCGCCAACAACATCATCATCATCATCTCCCTACGCACACGACCGTATTGTCATGGAGACCCGGGATTTCCACTATCTTTAACGCATTGCCTCTTTAGAGGATTATTCTCGACATCTTTGTTGGGTTTTTTTTAGCCCCACGTCTTACTACCCATTCGATTTATACGTTTATGTACTAAATTACGCTAATGATGTTAGGAAGTGTACCCACATTCGCGTGGAGGGAGTGTGGAAAAACAATTTTGGAAAATCCACCCCAACTAAGATTAGAACTTCAATCTCCACATCATTGGTAGTCTAGTCTACTGTGAGAGTAACGCATTAGACCATGCGGCCACCAAAGTGGGCTACATTATGGTACCCGCATCGGTGACTGCATGGTCTAACGCGCTACTCTCGTGTTATACTAGAATTCCGATGACGGGGAGATCGGGGTTATATCCCGGCCGGATGCACTGAGGGTGATTTTTACTAAATGGGTTTTCACTCGCCCTCCATGCAGATGTGAGTACCCTTCCTCTAAATTAATCTTTCCTAATCCTTGACAAATTAGTGTAATTAGTACATAGGCGTATAACCCGAATGGGTAGTAAGACGCGGTGCTAAAAAATACATTATGGTGTCCACACAAAATATAGGCTACTGCGATGTAAACTGCTTTAGAATCCACGTGGTGGGTAGGCTGGGGAGCATAGTTGCCACATAGCGGGAGTTTGCGCGTTACTACTACGCAAGTATACTCAGTGACTCAAGAAATCTGGCAACGTACTACGGTTGCTATGACAACTACCCTTCACGGATTGGTCGAGCATGTGACGAGCCTCCACTCCCCACTCCGGCCGCATTGATCACAATAAGCAGTTAAAAACGCATTATAATCCTCCATATGTTTCTCTATACATGACCAATCCTCCATATGTTCCTCGATACGTGACCAATCCTCCATATGTTCCTCGATACGTGACAATCTTTCATTTGTTCCTCGATACGTGATCAATATCTCCATTGTTCTCGATACTTGATCAATACTCCATTTGTTCCTCGATACGTGATCAATACTCTATTGTTCTTCTATACGTGATCAATACTCCATTTGTTTTCGATAGTGATCAATACTCTATTTGTTCCTCGATGCGTGACCATCCTCCATATGTCCTCGATACGTGACCAATCCTCCATATGTTCCTCGATACGTTACCAATCCTCATATGTTCCTCGATACGTTACCAATCTCCATATGTTCCTCGATTACGTGATCAATTATTATTATATTTTGGTGCTACATGTACAGAAGTTAACTCTAAAGAGTCCGCCTATCAGAGCGCCGAGACGCGTTGCAGGCGTCCATAAAATCCCCACGTTATCTAAAAAGTATTTTATAATTTTTAAATATTTTTACACCAAAATGGAGGTGAAAGGTATCAACATATCCCTAGTGCAATACGCACCTTAGTCTATATTTTAAGTTCTAAAGCTAAATAATATTATTAAAATGTTAAAAATATTTATTTTTATAGAACGTTTCGCTCGAAATGTAGCCGTTCTAGAGTAAAAGTAAAACGTTGGAAACTTATATCTAGTCTTCCTCAAATAAAATAATCATTATTTTAACAGTCACACACTATTTAAGATAATTGAGGATTCTTTTAGTGGTTTTTATACTTAACTGTCTTTATCATAAGAAATATAGCAGTGCGGAGATATTTCCAAAGTAGGGGGTGCCTTTAACTTTGTCAATACGTAATTAATTTTTACAGCTTGTACAGTAGCTTTTTTTTCTCTCTACCGTATTGTATGTCCAGTCTATGAAGGCATGGAACCTGCAGCCAGCTGTTTAACCAGAACGTCACGGACTAGTTAAGATGATGTAGACTGTATTGATACACTATGACGTAATTTAGTTGGTAGTCAGGTGACTAGTGTTTACAACTAGATTTAAGATGACGTTAGACGTAAGATTATACTATGAAGTAATTTAGTGGTAGCCAGGTGATATTGTTACATATTGTTACAGATTAATGTAAAGTAATGACGTTAGACTGTTTATGATGATGTGATACTATGAAGTAATTTAGTTTAGCCAGGTGATTATTGTTACAGACTAGTTAAGAAACTTTGGTTACTATGAAGATTACGTAGAGTGATGTAAGATATAAGATGACGTAGACTGTAGGATATACAATGAAGTAATATACCGGTAGCCAGGTGACAATTATTGTTACGGACTAGTTAAGTTCACGTAGGGCATAGGAGAGACTATGAAGGCATGAGACTAGCAGGTGTCTGGTTTAAAAAAAATAAGAATGTATGACTCACAAAGTCCAAACGTGTTTCGTTCAGGTTCTAGTTTATGATCACTCCCAGTTAGATAAAGAGGGGTATCAGATTTCTGTAACATTTTTAACAAAGCTAAACCGAATGTGTTTCTCGGTGTGCATTTATTTTAAAACACAATCTTAAATTTAAAGGTTTTAAAAATGATTGTACATTCAACTCTGTTTATAATGAACTTTACGGACTCAGGTTGTTCACTATGTACGAAGTTCACTAAAACAGATTTTTTCTAAGAAAATCTGAAAGTAGTGGGTTAGTGACAAACAAAATAAGAGTTCAAATACAGTCGCTTTTTATTAATAATTTATTTAGCACCGCGTCTTACTACCCGTGCGAGTTATACGCTTTAAGTACTAATTACGCTAATGGATTAGGAATTGGGAAGGTTGAATTAAGGAAGTGAACCCACTTTGCGTGGAGGGAGAGTGGAAAACCATTTAGGAAAAACCACCCCAGTTCACCCGACCGAGATTCGAACCTCGATCTCCCCGTCCTCAGCAGTCGAGCTCAACATGACAAGCGCGTTAGCCAACTACGCCACCGAGGCGGGTCGCTCTTTATTGAACTCTATTAATTAATCTTTAAATAATCGTTTATATGCTGTTGTTTACTGTATACTGTTTTAGTTAATACTTTTTCTAGAGTCTTCTCTAGAGTCTGTGCTTTTTCCAACTTGACTTCACACTATTTCATGCATTCAAAAAATTAATCTTAGTAGAAAAGTCTAAATTTTTTGAGTTTCATATACCCGCTCGAAGAAAGGTATTAGTGGAAACCTATTACTAAAGTCACAGACTGTCATTCTCTGTCCTGTAACTCCTGTCTTATTAAGGTATTAAAACTTAAGCCAGGTCATTTAGTACAGTGACTGTTTAAGCTCAATCTCCCCCCCCCCCCTCTCTCCACATTCCTTACTTTCGGTCAAGCTTTGTGCTGCCTAGACAAGAACTCTTGTAAAGAATAGGTGTCTTCAACCAAATAGTTATGTTTTTAAAGAATTATGATGTTAGTAAGACATTTATTATTGAAAGTTTCCATTTTTTTTCTATTCACTAAAACCGAAGTTGAGGGTTCACTATAAACAAATTTTTTAACACACATTGAAATGTATGTGAGTTGGGACCAATGAATTAGGTTCAATATAGCCGAATGTTCACTACAACCGAGTCCACTAAAACCAGATTTGATTGTTTATACCGTCTCTGTGGTCTAGTGGCCACAGGTCCCGGGTTCAATCCCCGAGGTCTCCATATTTTCTGTGAAGCAATGTGTCTGGAAAGGGGTCAACTCGGACTCGTTAGAACAAATGAGAAGATACTTGGATGGAAAAGTAGCAGCTCTGGTCTAGAAAACCAAGCTTAATGGCTGGAGGGTTCGTTATGCTGATCGCATGACACCCTATCTACTCAAATGTTGGGATTATCATCGCTAATAGTGGCGGCCGTTCGGTTGGAATATCTCGCTTGCGAGCTGACACCATGGAGTTTGTGGTAGGCCTATATTTAGAAAAAAAATCCAGCATTTTTTTAAACTGATTATAAATATTTTGGTGACCTGGTGGTCTAGGGGTAAGGTGTCAGACCTCTGTGCTAGGGTCCGGGGTTCAATCCTCGGTCCGGCACAGATTTATCTGATTGCCAAACCCTTCCTTCACCTATGACAAGACTTGTATTAATCACAACTTGTGAATGTTGTGGAATGACAGGCCTCCCCCGTGGTTCGGATCCCACGTTAAACTGTAGGTCCTCCATTTCATCTCGCAATCACCCTATCATTACACATTAGCGTAAGTGCATACAACCCGAACGGGTAGTAAGACGCGGTGCTAATAATAATAATAATAATAATAATAATATAATAATATAATAATTAAAACAATTCTTAACAATTTACTTACAAAGATTGTTTTACTTTTATTAAAAAAGAGAAAATATGTCATTGTTCAATTTTCTAATGAGAGACAATTTGTGTCTCGTATGCGCATGCGTCTGTACTTAAAACATCGCTGAAAACTATTAGCTGCGCTACTAACAAACTACGCCCTAGTTTAGATGATAGTTACTTGTTTTGCTAACAGTAGCTTAGCTAATGAGTTTTTCATATGTTGATAGTTGACTTGTACTGAATTCGGTACTAAATTGAGTACGAAAACATCTTACCTTTGGGGAATAATCGCTCTGAGGAATATACAGTACCCCAATTTTCTCATGATCCGACAGCAACACAAATATACTTGATCTACTTACACCTGTTCATACGTCAGGTCATGTGATATGCAGCTGTAACTTGCGGTGTATATTAATATCGGCTAAATAACATTATTAAAAAAAAGTTATTAATATAATTCTAAAAAATTTTTTTTTAAAAAAGGGGCTTAAAATATTTATTCTTAAGAAAATCAAGAAACTCCTAATTTCATATAAAGAGCTTTTTTTTATAAAATACAAATATGTTTTTTGGAGGCCAGAATTGTATTTTATTAGTGTAATTTTATAGGTATTAAAAATATATATCACCCGCTTCGGTGACCGCGTGGTCTAACGCACTATTCTCGCAGTAGACTAGACTGCCATGCTGGGGAGATAAAGGTTCGAATCTCGGTCGAGTGTACTGAGTTTTTTATTTCAAAATTGTTTTCCACTATCCCTCCATGAAAATACGGGTACACTTCCTCTAAATATAACCTTCCTAATACTTAAAACTATTAGTGTAATTAGTGCATAAGCGTATAACCCAAACGGGTAGTAAGATGGGGTGCTAAAATACTCTATCAATAATGTTGGTTGCAGATCACATGAATTGTCTTTATATGAAAGTAGGCCTTTCTAGCGGTCAGTTTAGACTCTTCCTATTTAAATTTGACTGTACGAGTGCATGTGTTTTCCGCGTTATGCTAATAGTGATATGAGCACCTGTAAGGTTGTGAACAGGGGGGGGGGGGGTTGGGGGACGACGACGTTCAATCGTACCACTGTGTGGCGGGCTTGTATAACTGACCCCGGGGCGGGAGTATATCTGACGTGTTATGATGCTGCGTGAGTTGATCACGCTTCGAGGGCGTGAAAAAGGCTCTTTAATACGGGCGGTGTTGAGGTTTGTGTTCCTTTTTAAAAGTCACGTGAGGAACCGGTCCCAAGACGCTGTCGGACAAGGTCGTGGACGGACTAGGTCTCACAGACAGATGTTACATCTTTCATTTATCAGTCTGAGGTAGGATATAGAGACCTAGTCAGGTGTTACCTATTTGGTTTATCAGTCTGAGGTAGGATATAGGGACCTAGTAAGTTGTTACACATTTGGTTTATCAGTCTGAGGTAGGATATAGAGACCTAGTCAGGTGTTACATATTTGGTTTATCAGTTTGAGGTAAGATATAGAGACCTAGTCAGGTGTTACATATTTGGTTTATCAGTCTGAGGTAGGATATAGGGACCTAGTCAGGTGTTACATCTTTCGTTTATCAGTCTGAGGTAGGATATAGAGACCTAGTTAGGCGTTATATATTTGGTTTATCACTCTGAGGTAGGATATAGGGACCTAGTAAGTTGTTACACATTTGGTTTATCAGTCTGAGGTAGGATATAGAGACCTAGTCAGGTGTTACATATTTGGTTTATCAGTCTGAGGTAGGATATAGAGACCTAGTCAGGTGTTACATATTTGGTTTATCACTCTGAGGTAGGATATAGAGACCTAGTCAGGTGTTACATATTTGGTTTATCAGTTTGAGGTAAGATATAGAGACCTAGTCAGGTGTTACATATTTGGTTTATCAGTCTGAGGTAGGATATAGGGACCTAGTCAGGTGTTACATCTTTCGTTTATCAGTCTGAGGTAGGATATAGAGACCTAGTTAGGCGTTATATCTTTTCTTTCTCAGCTTGAAGTTGGACTTATTCCCAACTTGACAAAATAAAATCCTAAACTTGTAGTATTTAAAAAAAATAGCATGAAAACACTCATTAATTATCTTAACTTTTTCGGTTGCTTTGTGGAAATGTAGATCTCTATTTCCAAACATTTTCTTTGTTCTCTCAACTATGATACGTCGTATGAAACATAGTTGAGAATGAACGTTTTTTTAAAAATCTTTTCAGATAGTTTTTAAAATGTTAAAACAAAACGGTAAGCCATCTAGGGTCATGTTGATAATACCTTTCACTTTCATTTCGGTTTGAACAATAATTTGAAATACCAATAAACAAAAACCTCCTTAAGTACGTTGCCTACTTGTGACGTAGCGGCGGTCAAGATAGAATTTCACACGTTAGTGTATTTACATTTTATTCGTCGAATTTTAAAAGATAGAGTCAGCGTTGACACAACAATAAGTTATTAAATAATTCTTAAAAATGTTATTATTATTATATTATTATTATTATTATTATTAGCACCACGTCTTACTACCCATTCGGGTTATACGCACTTACGCTAATGTGTAATGGTAGGGTGATTGTGAGATGAAATGAAGGACCTACAGTTTAACGTGGAATCCGAACCACGGTGGAGGCCTGGCATTCCCCACATTCACATCTTAAAAATGGTCTTACATTATCATCTTTTAAATCGTTAAATAGTTGTTTTGTAAACTTTTTAAATTGTTTACGGCTAAGCTATTAGGTTTATTCGCGAAAATGTCTAGTATAAATCTTCCTGCCAAGATGTATATTAAAAAAGTCAGTGAAAGCATATGTCTATTTAGAATAGGAAACAAGAAAAACATTATTTTTAAATACAAAGCAATGCTGTCCAGACGCAATTAGAAGATTGAGTGGAAAACTGGAAGATTTACCGGCAGATAAGCAAGAGGCCTCAAGAGTGAGAACTTACTAGCTTATTACCGCTCTTTCTCTTTGGTACAGTAGCCCCATGGCTTCTTTGGTGCTGACTGACAGCTCACAGCTGACGGCTTAAAAATCTACCAGACCAAACTATGTATCCCTACGCCGAACCATATGATCTGCAAAAACATGTGTTTAGCAACTGTCACTTCTGACTGTCAAAATTTAGTTATATACCTAAATGTTGACAGTCAGAAGTCAGCTATGAGCTGTCAGTTAGCACCAAAGAAGCCGTGGGGCTGCTGTACATTGACTCCCAAAGCGCTAAAGGTGGGGTGGTAGGGGACGCGAGAAAAGGCCAGTGTTTTTGCAGTTTTTATGGCAAAACTCTTTTTTTTTTTTGCCAAAATAATTAAAATATTGCCTTAGTACAAACATAGATTTTAATTTTCTTCACATGATGGCCTCAAAATTTCTTGAATATCTGTCAAGAGTGTCCTGGAATTTAATGAGATTTTCTCTTTATTTATAAAGTTTGTTATTTATGCCACCATGTTCATGGCAGATATTCAACAACTGTTGATAAGTGATACAACCTGCTTCGCATAATAGTTTTGAAATCACTTAGTAGACCATGTAGTTAAATAGTGCGTGATATGCGGGCGTCGGCAACGCGTCTCAACGCCGCGGTATTCGGGCGCCTTCAATTAATTGTAGCAATCCTGCGAAAATATGGCGCTATAGTTCCGAGGGAGGACACGTGGGAAATCTTTTGTCCGGAAGAGATTCACCCGCCCAGAGATAAGTTGTTGACATACCTAATGGACAAGTGGGGAATATTTTGTCCGGAAGAGACTCCCCCGCCCAGAGATAAGTTGCTGACATACCTAATGGACAAGTGGGGAATATTTTGTCCGGAAGAGACTCCCCCGCCCAGAGATAAGTTGTTGACATACCTAATGGACAAATGGGGAATATTTTGTCTGGAAGAGACTCCCCCGCCCAGAGATAAGTTGTTGACATACCTAATGGACAAGTGGGGAATATTTTGTCCGGAAGAGACTCCCCCGCCCAGAGATAAGTTGTTGACATACCTAATGGACAAATGGGGAATATTTTGTCCGGAAGAGACTCCCCCGCCCAGAGATAAGTTGTTGACATACCTAATGGACAAGTGGGGAATATTTTGTCCGGAAGAGACTCCCCCGCCCAGAGATAAGTTGTTGACATACCTAATGGACAAGTGGGGAATATTTTGTCCGGAAGAGACTCCCCCGCCCAGAGATAAGTTGCTAACATACCTAATGGACAAGTGGGGAATATTTTGTCCGGAAGAGACTCCCCCGCCCAGAGATAAGTTGTTGACATACCTAATGGACAAGTGGGGAATATTTTGTCCGGAAGAGACTCCCCCGCCCAGAGATAAGTTGCTGACATACCTAATGGACAAGTGGGGAATATTTTGTCCGGAAGAGACTCCCCGCCCAGAGATAAGTTGTTGACATACCTAATGGACAAGTGGGGAATATTTTGTCCGGAAGAGACTCCCCGCCCAGAGATAAGTTGTTGACATACCTAATGGACAAGTGGGAATATTTTGTCCGGAAGAGACTCCCCCGCCCAGAGATAAGTTGTTGACATACCTAATGGACAAGTGGGGAATATTTTGTCCGGAAGAGACTCCCCCGCCCAGAGATAAGTTGTTGACATACCTAATGGACAAGTGGGGAATATTTTGTCCGGAAGAGACTCCCCCGCCCAGAGATAAGTTGTTGACATACCTAATGGACAAGTGGGGAATATTTTGTCCGGAAGAGACTCATCCGCCCAGAGATAAGTTGTTGACATACCTAATGGACATTAAGGCACGTTGTTATTATATTTAGAATGTAGACCCAGCAATTTAGTACGGCTAGCGGCTACTTTAGAGCCACCAGTACTCGAGCCTTCTAGCGAGTGAAAGTAGCACGACGACATGGAAGACGTCGGGGAAGGCCCATGCGTTGTATATTAAAATGGCCTCTCTACTCCTGATATTATTATAATTACTTGGCTATGGCCAAATAGATCTAGTTGTAATCGAAAGTGAGTAGCCTGTCTTTACCTTATAAGGAGAATCAAGATGTACTACAGAGTACAGGGGTACCCAAACACACTTTGGCTAAAGTGCCAGTTCTTAAACTAAACTCAGCTGGGGGGCCGCGTGGGCTTAAGTAAATTTATTGTGTTTATTTTTCATTTAGAAAACCATTTAGTAACATAAAATAAAGAGGTATGTATTCACTAATATATTTAATTGTTGTATAGTTTCAATAACCGGGGCAGAATTTTCTGTAAAAATGGAAGGATGGATGGTTAAATCGTCTGACGGGTGATATCTCGGAGAGTAAGTAGTTGGATATATGTGGACTACTGCGAAGAATGAAGTAGTATCGAAAGAGGCAAAGATGGCGGTAAATAAAAGTGTGCTGAAACCAACATTGTTTTAAGGATGTGAAGTGTGGTTTTGTCAGGAGAAACACAAGAGCAAGTTGAATGCGATTGGAATTATATATCTAATAAGTGTATGTGGAAAAACTCGTAGGGACAGAGTCAGTGATGAATGGGTGCTTAAGGAGTGCGGTTTGAAAGGAATCCAATAGATCAATGTGAGATAAGCGTATTACGTTGGTTTGGGCATGTTGAGAGGATGAATTTGGATCGAGTGAGGAAGCAAATTTATGAAGGTAGAGTGTGGGGATATAAAGGTAGGGTTAGGCCATGTAAGACGTGGCTAAATTTTGTAGACGAATGTATGAAAAAGAGAAACATTAAGAGTTTTAAGAATAAAAGAGCATGAATATCTCAGTGTAAGGATGTTGTTAAAGTGAAGGGAGTATGCAAGGTTAGGGAAGTGTGTAGAAAGTTAGTGAGGCTATATTAAGTACGGAGTTGTTTTTTGAGCTATATTCACAGACTTACCCACCAAACTCAAACCTTCATGGGACAATTACCCTCGTCACTTTTAAAGAATTAAACAAAATTCCCACATCTAAATATTTAATATTAAAATAGAAAATGTTACGTTACAGAACTTGTAATGTTTCTTGCCTACCCTGTGAGGGAACGGTGTAATTAGGTATGTAAGTATATTATTAACATAGAATCAAGATATATGAATTTACTAATATACCAATTTAATTATAAAACGTTCATTTAGTCAACATTTAATTTTAAAATCCAACTTCTAAGATTAATAACCCTTCGTGATTAGATGTCCAACCAAACAAAACATTTTATTTATATTCAAGAACTATTAAAATGTTTGGGCTTTATTTTAAGTAACGGCCACTAACACAACAACATAAACCCGAGCAGGTGTACACACAGACTAAATATCCCGTGATGGCGGGACCGGGTTCTTTAAAGAAAAATACACTTCAGCCATGAATTTTTTAATATATGAGAGGGGCTCAAAACAGTATCATTACAAGACTTCCCAGGTATCCATTTTAAACAAAATCGCTACGTCAATTTTCGGAAATTTCCCAAAATTAAACTATTCTTTATTTGAGGACTCCAATAAAAGTAAAAACACATGGAGGACAGACAGAATGGTTTTTGGGTTATAGGTTACATAAAACTAAAAGATTATTAATAACCCGAGGTTGAAAGTTTTTCACAGTTAACATTTTTTCCCCCCCTTTTATTAGAAAGTAAAATGTAAAATAATTCAAAATAGTACAATATTGACAAGATAACTCTACTAAGTCAACTATAATTTATTACAAAGTACAATCCAATGTTAATAGAAAGTACCGATATTCATAGAAATCTTACTACTTTATTTGTGTTATTTTATTCATAATATCAAAAGTTACAGATCATATGACTTGACAGATTTAGAATAGTTTCAAGATGTCAGTTAAGGCTATTCCTATACATATTGCACTGTAAAATATGTGTATGAAACAAAGTTATAAAAAATCTGTCTTTACTGCTTGATAAACACTCGCTAGAAAATATCCTGCTCCGACAAGTGACAGATAAGTAGTGTATTAAGGTGGGGTGGCCCGCGTGTGCATAGAACACCTATCATGGTTCGCTATTGGGAGAAGTTAGACAAACACTGGTCTATACAATGACAAGCCTATAAAAACTACCCCAAAAACTCTGCATTCTGCTAAATATAATATTAATTTACAAATATGTGCTTCAGAAGTAATAGCTACCCCCTCCCGTATAGTTACAGTCTTACCAGGAATGTGTAATACCTGCTTCAGAAGTAATAGCTACCCCCTCCCGTATAGTTACAGTCTTACCAGGAATGTGTAATACCTGCTTCAGAAGTAATAGCTACCCCCTCCTGTATAATTACAGTCTTACCAGGAATGTGTAATACCTGCTTCAGAAGTAATAGATACCCCTCCCAACCCAACCCTCTCCAGTCTATACTCCATTCACGGTAGGAATTACTCTCCGAAAGGTCATTTTTCCTACCAATATCTATACTTATAAAATAACATGTCCTGACTGACTGACTGACTGACATTCATCATCGCCGAGCGCAAACTATCAAGGCTACAAGCATTAAATTCGGACTGTATATTCATTTTGTTATGTAGGCACCCACTAAGGCCCCCCTTACACGATCAATATATTGATTCAATATTTAATGTCACTCAATATATTGACGGTGTAAGGGCGATATTGAAAGGAAAATATTGAATGAAAAATTATTGAACAGAATTAAAAATGTTTGATTTTTATTGAGGACCCGCCAATATATTGAAAGCTTATCTTAACGTGTGAGGGTTATATTGCGCAATATCATGTCAATCTGTCTAGAGTGTTCAACAATTGTGCTTAAAGTTGTTGAAAGTCCGCAAAAATGGATAAATCAAAATTAACTAAAAAAGAATTGCTTTTAAAATAAAAAGAAGAGGAACGAGTTTTTCTTATGAAATGTATAGAGGTAAGTACTCCCATTTTTACATACTACTTTGTATACAAAAAAAATCAACTTGTAGGGCCTACTGCATAGATATATTTTTTTAAATTGGACTCCCATTCCATAATTTGTTAAATAAATAAATTCAAATCACAGATACGGGGTATTTGTGTTTATATAGATATATTTACCCATATTTTATAATGTTGTTTCAGTTGTACCAATCATTACCTGTCTTGTGGAAAGTGAAGTCAGACGATTATATGGACAGGGACAAAAAAGCCCAAGCCTATGAAAAATTGCTTCAACTTTATCACGAAAGATACCCCAAGGCCACGAGGGAAGTCCTGGCAAAAAAATTCAATTCCCTCCGGACTAACTTCAGGAAGGAGTTGAAAAAAATGAACGATTCTAAAAAATCAGGTGCAGGAGCAGAGGAGGTTTATGAATCGACATTGTGGTATTTTGACTCGATGAAGTTTCTCATAGACCAAGAAACACCAAGTGATTCTATCAACACCTGTGAGGATGAAAGTGAGGTAGGTTGAAATTTCATTAGAAAACATCAACTTTAAAAGTTTATTAGGCAAATGTATACATAAACATTGATTTACATTGAGATTCATCTATTTTGATTGAACTTTATGCTGCCAACAAACTGACCCTTTGTCACTAAAATATTCGCTGTAGCTGTTTCTGATACATTTAACCCTGTCTGTACTGTTTCTGCTTGTGTTACTACTACATAATGAATGTAGCGCAACACCCTCGTTTCTCCAGGCGCCAGATATTGTGACACCTGTCTCTTGAAGCTCTATGTCCACGGATCCTCTTGGCATATAGTCATCCATTCGCATCTTCCGTATGTAGTTATGTAGATAACAGCATGTCAATACGATTCTTCTGACTTTTTTTGGGGAGAGGCTAGTAGGTTTTTGAAAGATCCTGAATCTGGCAGCCATAATGCCAAATGCATTTTCAGCGATGCCTCGAGCTCTTCTGCAACGATAGTTAAATATTCGTTGATCATCAGTGAGGTTCTCCCCGGGTAGGGCTTCATTAAATTTTCAGTTAATGGGAAGGCATCATCACCAACAAAAACATACGGCAGTTTTACGGGATAGTTGGGCAACTCTTCCATAGCAGGAAGACCAAGGGTACCTTCAGCCATTTTTTTTTCCAAACGTTGTGTAGCCCATTACACCACCGTCAGAAACACGGCCATTTATGCCACAATCAGCCATAATAAATTCGTAATTGGCATTTACTAAAGCCATTAATACTACGCTGAATGTCCCTTTATAGTTGTAATAAAATGAGCCCGACTTGGCAGGCTTAATAATTGTAATGTGTTTGCCGTCTAAAGCGCCTGTGCAGTGCGGAAAGTTCCATCGCTTCTTGAAGTCTTCTGCTAAAGCCTTCCATTCCTCAGGGCATCCAGGCATCTGAAACAACAAGAATTAAACGATATTAATATTTACACTATATGATAGTGATTTCATTTTCTTTTGTAATTTTTTCTTTCGTTGCTTTTTAAGGGTTCTGTTGTGGACTTTTCGATTATTCATGACACTGAAAACGCTGTTAGTAGTACCCCACGGCCTACAAAGAAAAAGAGGCCTCAGCCAAAAGATCCAGCAGATGAGCTCATTAGATTGGCTTCTATTCGGCTTCAAGAACCTGTCTCAGCTGAGCTCCAGGTGGCTACCACTTGGGCTACAGAACTCATGAAGATGGCTCCCCAGCAACAACTGTTTGGCAAAAAATTTATAAACTAAATAATATTTGAGGGGCAAATGGGTACACTTCACCGGGGCTCAGTATTCATAAGCGAACCAGCAAGAACTAGCACCCCTCTATCGCATGGTTCATATTTGAGTGCCTCTACTTACTCTCAAATGCAAAATTTGGCTTTTTCTTAGAGTGTAGACCAAAATCAGGGCTCGGTGGCTAATTTTTTTCTTCATTTCAATAATTCATTTAAATAATTATTTATTTAATATGAATTTTTTTTACCTAATTATTTGTCATTATTTCAAAAAACCATTTAATAAATAAGTTACTTAATGTTAGTAACGAGTTTTATTGTTTTCTTACCTTAATATAATCTTTGAGACACACATAGCGCATCACAGGTTTCTTCGACTATTTCGCTGATAGTTGTTGCAGCAATGTATGACGAAAACTTCAAGTCTTCGAAGCTGTTCCCTGTTGCTAGATATCGAAGAGTGACGGCTAATCGCTCATCCGGTGAAATGGCTTTTCTCATCACCGTATCTTCCTTTTTTATTAATGGTGAAATCAGCGTCACTAACTCGTGAAACAATGCTTCATCCATTCGTAAAAAATTTCTATAGTCTTCCGGCTCTTTAGTGAGTTCTTGAATCAGGTCCTGATGTCCATGAGTGGAACGTCTTCTCAACCAATTCTTGGTCCATACTATTCGCTGTCTCTTTTTTTTACTCTTGTTCTTTAATGCTGTACACAAGGCAATTAATAAACTACTGGATTCAGCATCATTGAAAAGGGACATGCCGGGCGCGTTTAAAGTACCGGTAGCTTCTCTATGTAGAGACATCCTCTTTCAAAGCAAGATTGTGACTGATAATATTGACCAATATTATTGAGCCGTCTGAGGGGGTACCAATTTTTTCAATATATTGAAGCAATAACTTTGAAACAATATATTGATCGTGTAAGGGGGGCCTAAGAAAGGATTTTAGAAAATTCCACTCCAAAGGGGTCAAAATAGGGGATGATAATATGTATGAAAGTCCGTCATTTTGAAAGTTACATAAACAAAATTTTGTATTTCGGTTATTGACGTAAAACAAATAAATATGTGTTTCAGGAATTTTGGAAATTTTATTTAATAAGGAATGAAAAAGGGGGTGAAAGTTTGTATTGGACTTGCATTATTTTTGATCTGAGGTCAAGTTATGGTCATCAACGTAACGTAATATTTTAAATTAATCTGTAAATACATATGTATATTTTCGTATTTGTATATAATCAACTTTCACGCGAGCAAAGCCGCGGCCAACAGCTATCTAGTCCTACTATATAATAGATTTCTGGTAGTGGAAAAGGCCTTTCAGAAAACAATTCCTACGGTGAACAGACTTTAGTTGCAGTCTCACCAGGAATGTGTAATACCTGCTTTAGAAGTAATAGCTACCCCCTCCCAATGCAACCCTCTCCTTCCTAGTTACAGGTTCTCCAGGACAAACCAAAAAGCAAGGAGAATACAACGTTCATTGACTAAATTATCTTCTTACTCCAACCACTCTGTGAATTTTTTTTAAAAACTTTGGGTAACCTTATGACAACCCTAGATATAAGTAATATTATAATATTTAGCACCGCGTCTTACTACCCGTTCGGGTTATACGCTTTAAGTACTAATTACGCTAATGGATTAGGAATTGGGAAGGTTGAATAAGAGGAAGTGAACCCACATTGGCGTGGAGGTAGAGTGGAAAACCATTTAGGAAAAACCACCCCCAGTTCACCCGACCGAGATTCGAACCTCGATCTCCCCGTCCTCAGCAGTCGAGCTTTCCACGACAAGCGCGTTAGCCAACTACGCCACCGAGGCGGGTCCTAGATATAAGGTTTTATCCCAATTGGGAAAATGGTTTCGGCTCTAGAGAGACAGATGGACAGAGAGATGGCATCACGAAACTTTTTTTTTGTTTCAGGGGGTCATGAAACGTCGATATTTATCAAAATCTCGAGTTGGGATATTTCTTTTTAAATCTGCTGATCACAATAGTTCTCTCTCCAAGGTGTCAAGAGAAAGTAAAAAAGTGTTAATTCCTATATATATTTATAAAAAAAGATTGAGGGTATTAAAAAATATAGGACCACATATTCAAAATGAATTCTTAAAAATAACTCAAAAATGACGCAAACCAATAAAATATTATCTAAATATCCAAAATGACCAAACATGACCTCTGAAAAAAGTTTTCACAACCAAGGGATCATGAAGAGAATCTTATGACTTCATGAGTATTATCTGTGATGTATCAATCCAGTCTCTGATTATAATTATCTTTGCCTGAAGCGTCCAGTATTGACGGTGTCTCTTACATTCTTGGCTTATTGGGTCTTGTAATATTCCCCTGGAGCCGGTTGTTTTCTACAGTTTGAAGTTCCGCGAAGAAAAAGTAGTTAATGACGACGGAACGTTTTTTATAAGATATTAAATATAAATTCCGTTTATTATGTCATTAAAACCATTGGTAAAAGTGTGTATAATGTTGGCAAGTGTTCTTGATTTGTGATTTACTGGACGAGGAGATTTGTAATTCATCATGTGTGTGTGTGTGTGTGTGTGTGTGTGTGTGTCCAAGAAAACGTTGGCACACTTTCTCGGAATGAAACTATTACATCTCTTAAATAAGCCAATTAATTTTTTTTTGTCACCGCGTCTTACCACCTGTTCAGTTTACACGCATCTATGATAATTACTCTAATGGGATAGAGATGAGGAAGGAATTATTTTAGAGGTTATCTAGCCACGTTTGCGTGGAAGGAGAGTGGGAAACAATTTAGAAAATACCATCTTCAGGAGACCCGACTGGGATTCAAACACTGATCTCCCCGTCATCAGCAATAACACGAGAGTGAGCCTTAGACCAGGGGTTCCCATTTATTTTTGATGGGAGGTCCGGTTTAAAAACTCGATATACTTCTACGGTTCAGCAAAACTTTAACAGTGATTCAAGTTAAAGCCCTATAGGACTGTACTAATTCAATAACGTGATTTTATTTTTCATTTTTAGTTATTTTACTTATTTATTATTGCTGGCCTTCCGTGTTTACCAAACACCCAACACTGAAATAGCATCATGTCTCCTCTTTATCGGTATCTCATCAATGTCCTCAAAGATGTGTCTGCGGTCCGGATGTGGACCGTGGTCCGCCGTTTGTTGACCACTGCTTTAGACCTTTCTGCCACTGAAGCGTGTCGTAATTAGTTAAAATGTGTATAGCCCGAACGGATGCGGTGACAAGCCATTCTATATTACAGGCTATACAACATATGAATAGTGGTAACTGACAGGTACAGTAGCCCCACGGCTTCTTTGGTGCTGACTGACAGCTCACAGCTGAACTTTTGACAGTCAAAATTTAGGTATATACCTAAATTTTGACCGTCAGAAATGACAGCTGCTAAACACATGTTTTTGCAGATCATATGGTTCGGCGTAGGGATACATAATTTGGTCTGGTAACTTTTAAAAAAGCTGTCAGTCAGCACCAAAGAAGCCATGGGGCTACTGTAGCTAACGTTATTAGATCTACTATCCGGACCCGTGCAACCAGTGCACCCTATCCACGAACCTAGGGGTCCCGGATTCTGTTTCCGGCTGGTGCCTTGGGTATTTATCTCTTAAAAGGAATTATCCCGACGGTCACCAGGGGTTGGTAAATTAGGCTAAAGTTATTTTTAAGATTCCCATTGGTTCACCCCTCCATATTCACTATCATCCCATCATGGAAACGACGTGTACAATACATCCCCGCCAAAGTTTACTTGGCTGACAACTCAAAGAGTTATTAGAAATAGTCCCTAATGTAGCCCTACGCCAACCGCTGTAATTAGAACATATGGTAATGTATGAATGTTTTAGTTAACCACAGTTTTTTAGAACAATATTATTTATTTATTTATTTTAGATTGGGCACAAAGCTTATTTATCGTTTCATTCCACTTTAAAAAAAATGTAGTGACAGTACTTTCACAAACAGTCTGACAAATATAGCTTCAAAATGCTGACCTACGAAATTAAACCATGTAATTGATCATGATGCAAACAAGTTCTTTA
Organism: Timema cristinae; assembly: GCA_039000515.1. Taxonomy (NCBI): domain Eukaryota; kingdom Metazoa; phylum Arthropoda; class Insecta; order Phasmatodea; family Timematidae; genus Timema; species Timema cristinae. The sequence continues at coordinate 112,795,530 of JBCFYV010000012.1, read as the reverse complement.
CAATGGTGCACACCCGCAGTGGATAAAAATATTTTATTCAGTCAAATATTTCGAAATCAAATAAAATAATCATAAAATAACTTATTATATATATATTTTTTTCTCTTTTCTAAATAAATACGATGCCATTACAAATAGGCTAATCGATAACATTCCAAAACAAAGTATAAATAGGCCTATTTTTATTTATGGTTGAAATATTGTTTCGGATTGGATACAAATAAATTATTAAAAGTATTGAAATAGGGTGAGAAAATTTTAGTTTACGTTATTTAAATTTAAAATAAAACATGTAATTTAAAAAAAATAGTATCATCTAGATTAGAACAAAACAGTGATCTTGAACAAGCGTTGGCAACCTACAACCTAAACATTTGATTTTTCAACTGTCATTCAGGTAAAAGCTTTGGTGAACATATGTAGACAACCTTCTCTTCAAAAAATTAAGATGGTGAACAGGATGAAATTGAGGGCGGTTGATGACTACATACAAACTATTCTCAGCTTTGTTCATGCACATGTGCTTACAAAATAAAAATGTTTTATTTTGAAATTAATATTTTGTTTGGCTCTTTCTATAAGTTATAAAAAATCATCTATATAATTTGGTGGCCAGTTGGTGTCGGGAAAATTGCGCCTGATAAAACTGAAAGGAGGGAAAACTGCGCCCTTCCATGAATCGTCACACTAATATGTGGGAAAAGTGCACCCACGCGACCTTGTCTGTCTGTCTCACCTAAATAATTTTAACAAGGTCGTGAGGGTGCACTTTTATCATTTTCCTCACGACCTCACCATTTCTACCGGCGTTAATCGGCTCATCGCCTCCTTTTGCTTAGGAGGGTGGATATTTCAAATCGACTCATCGCACATCATGAGGTCTTGAGGAAGTCAAAGTACATCGATTCATCGCACCGGTCTATTTGTCTGTTTAGGTTAGGTTAGGTTTGGTTAGGTTTTTCAATGAAATAAAGATTTAGTGTATCTCTAAGCATTTGATGTGAACGTATAAATTTAAGTTACCAAACTAATTATTGACGACCTTTTACTCCATTTTTTGAATATAGGTTAGACTCTTCAAACACTTTGTTAGGTCCTTGGGCATACTTGTTTTGTAAGTGTGTAAGACAGTGTGTGGGATGCACTTTTCTCACCTAATGGTGTGATTGATAGGAGGGCGCAATTCTCCCCCTTTTTCTGGGAAGGTGCAATTTTCCCTAATCCGGCCAGATATAACAAGATACAAGACGTGTTGATAGAATACTTTTTTGAATCTATTATTTCATGAACTATAATATTATATCTTGTTGCCACAATCAAGAAAAATAAAAGATTTTTATTAATTTTTTTGTTCTTTCATTTAGTTACGAAAAAACCCAATTGCACAGTACTCTTAGGTAAGTATTATTAGAAACTTTTATTAACACTTCTGATGATAATAATATTATTACTAAGGACATAATAATTATTTCCACGCAGTTTAACATTAATGACTTTGAGCAAATGTTTGCAATAATAATCTTCTGCTATCTGTCAGCTACCAACACTCCTTCGATGGATAGACAATACCAGTGATGAATGAGTGACCCGGCTACACCAGCGCTGTCTGTGAATGAGAGAGAAAATTACATTCATGGACAACAAGAGTGGGAGAATGGGGGATTAATGTTTGGCGAAAGAGGAGATTGATTTTCTAACCGTTTCTATTAAATGCACCTTCTTTATCTCATATCTTGTTACAGGTGTTATTTGACGAGAAACTTTTAAAATGAAGAGGAAAAATTTGTCATTAAAATATTCCAGGACGCCTTTGACAGATATTCAACAACTGTTGATATCACCATGTGCTAAAAATTAAACCCAATGTTTCTACTGGAGAAATATTGTACTTATTTTGGCTAAAATAAGTTTTGTTACAAAAACTCTAAAAACACTTAGGTGTGCATCACATATCAGTCAACTCTGTGATACAGTCGGCTAGAAATCGTAAATTCACACCAAAACTATTGCACTTGGCCCATTTCTGATTAAACATTAATTAAGATAAAGAGTTAATAGAAGTTCTTAATACTGAATATGGTTGAAATATTCAATTATATTTGGATAAAAAGACTGCATTGAAAAGGCCATTTTTTTTAACAATTTTAGAATGTTTTCACAGATAAGTACTGTGCACAAATCTTTATTCTGTCATAACAGGGATATACTGTAGTTATTAACAATAAACTTTGTCGTTTTGTCCCCCATCGTCATCACGGAAAATTTCGAGTAATCATTCAAATACGAATGCACTGCACACAATTCTGGCATATCCCTTTTACTCCCACACCTCGCGCTAGCCGGGAGCTGAGTTGGGCCTGCTATGATGGATGAATGATACGGACAAGTATGAGTGACTGTATTGCATCAATGTTCGCGCAAGCGTTGCAATAATTTGATCTGCATTATCTATCACTCTCCAATGACGAATCGTTCTCCTGCGTCGTACATCCGCGGAGCTGTAGACAGTCGTGTTTCCGCCGGTAGGGAGATCACATGACTTTTTTTTTTTTACATCCCGCTCTAGTTAACCTAGTCACCGTATCGGTAATTGAGAAATTTCTGCGCAGACGTTCAACTCTAACGCAATATTTAATTCTGCGATGCATTATTTCAAAATATGGTCCACGCAAAAATAAAGTCGATCTATTCCAACAGAGCTTTTTTCCCTTAACAACCCTAGAGTCTTTAAGTTTTATTAACAAAAAAAAAGTGTTAAAATGTGACATGAGCTCATTTACAACAACTTTTTAAGCACATTTTTGGAATTCGAGTAAATGACTGGGTTTGATGAAAAAGGGCTCTTGATTTATCTTTACTGTAACGAATACAATATTTTTTTGGATAAATATAAGATATTTTAAAACTAGTAGCGAGCTTTTCTATCTACCTGGATAAAATAAATTAATAGTTTTCTTTCGCCTCCTCCTATTATTGACATGACAGGGTGGTTGTAGGTGAAGGACGAAAGGGCGTATAGTATTAGACAGAATAGAGAAGTAGTTCCAGAAAAACACAACACAAACCTTTGTATTTTAAACCGTGACACCTGATACCGATTGATACTTTCTCGCTGAACAAGGCCTTTTATTCTCATCAGAAACGGGTAGATCGAGGTTCGAATCTCGGTCGAGTGAACTGGGGGTGGTTTTTCCTGAATGGTTTTCCACTCTCCCTCCACGCAAATGCGGGTTCACTTCCTCTAATTAACCTTCCCAATTCCTGATCCATTAGCGTAATTAGTACTTAAAGCGTATAACCCGAACGGGTAGTAAGACGCGGTGCTAAATATTATTATTATTCTCATCAGAACTGATTTTAATTGGATTTCGATTTCAAAAATTATTTTTTTAGATTATTAATATTTTTTGATTTCCTTTAAAAGATGTTCTAACTGGTGAAATTAGCTGTACCAATTTTTTTTACTAACTTCCAAGTGTTTGATTTTTCATATTGTACTTAATAGCTCGCTATATATGAATCCGACACCTTAGCTCAGTCGATAGCATGTCTGTCTTGATCTAAGTGCCCCGGGCTCGATTCCCGGCATGGCCGAAAATTCTATCATTGATGAATTGTGGGTTTAACCTTTCATAGTGATAAATTGACGGCCGGGGACTGGATGTTGTGCCTGTCCTAGTCTTAAGTTAGATTATAAGACATATGAAGATATGACAGGCTTAGTAAGCCAGTAGCGGAAAACATATGGCTTGAATAAAACAATGACCCAAGCCATAGACTGGAAACAATAATGGTTGTTATAGATGAACGTGTAAATAATATTATCGACTGAATACTTTATCAACTATTAAATATTTACTACTACACATAAAAATACATTTTTATATAGCAGTTGGTTTTTATTGGTTTACTTTTTATATTGCTGTGCTAAGGGTTTAAATATATTTCAAATTAATGATGGATTAGTTATGAACTATTTGAATTTTACCTTTACGAGGGCAGGTTTTTAAAATAGCTTGACGCACGTCTCATGGTGTTAGTTTTTAAACATCATTTCAAAAAATACATTTTTCGCGCGAATATAACATATCTAACATGTTCGACCACAGGCAAATATAGCGCTCATTTTAACTAATTGGTTTAACTAATTTAAAAACCTAAATTAGGGCCCTTCATTTCCATCACCAGCACTTTGATACTACTGCCAAATAAGAGAGATAAATACTTTGAGAGTGGATAACAAATAACTGAATTATTATAAGTAATAAAAATGGGGATGTGTTTGTTTTTCTGAGGAAATTTTGATTACTTAAGATAGGGGTATAGAGAAAGCGAGAAAAGACCTGTTTTTTTCAGTTTTATAGAAAAACTTTTGTTTCTTTTGCCAAAATAAAAAATTGCTTTGGTACAAATATAGTTTAATTTTCACACGGTGATATCAACAATTGTTGAATATCTGTTGTAAACATAGTGGTATTAGATAATAAACTTTTAAATGAAAACAAAAAATTTTTAAATAAATTACAGCATACCCTTGACAGATATTCAACAACGATTGAACAACGGAGAATAAATTAAAATCGATGTTTCTGCTGAAGAAATATTTTATTTATTTTGACCAAAAAAATGTGTTTATATAAAAACTGCAAACCTTATTGCGCAGCCTATACCCCGCCTTAAGGGTATTTTACTTAAATCCTATTTTTGAAAAATGTGTTCCAAACTTTAATAAACTAGATGAGAAATTTTTAACGATTTTGTCGTACCATTTTATTTTCCGATGAGAAAATTGTGAATTCTGCACCCTTTTGGTCATCCTTCCCCTCATCAATGGTTTCGTGACGCATCTTTAAAATGCGTCATCATTTCCCGAAGGGCTGTTATGTCAACTCCACTTAAAAGGTACTGCTTTCGAAACTCCGGTAAATAATTCCTTGTAAACCATTTTGAAAAAAACCATTTTAATAATGTTCCTTGACACACTAGTTTTGTCCATGTGTGTCACCTGGCCACCCGACTTTTAGCCACCCGGTATTTTAAAGTGCCCTTCGTTTGTGATACGTTAGTGCTGGTTAGTGCTCAATTTTCATCGTTAGTGCTGTAAATTTGAGGCACTAATTCACGATTTATTATGAGTGACCAGGGAGATATCTTCCTGGCCACCTGGTATAAGAAATAATAGAGATAACCTTTTTTTGAAAACACCCATCGCTTATGCTATGTTAGTGCTGGTTAGTGCTCAATTTTCATTTAAAAAAAGAACAGCCTCAGTACACCCAACCGAGATTTGAACCCCAATCTACCCGTCATCAACAGTCGATCACTGGAGCGGGTGTTTTGATAAAATAAACATGATGTAGCTTTGATAATCCATCAAAAGATTATATATATACACACACACATGCATAATAGAACATACACTTGGGTTTTATCAAAGGAAATGGCGAGAATGAAACATTATCCTATACAAGAAAAAAAATATAAATATCCCCTGCCTGGGAGACTTGGTTGGCTAACACGTTAGTTTCGTGTTGAACTAGACTGTCGAGGAAGGGGAGATCGAGGTTTGAATCTCGGTTGGGGGGGGGGTATTTATTTTCCTAAATGATTTTCCACTCTCCTTCTACGCAAATGCAGGTACACAACCTCTAAATTCAATCTTCCCAATTCCTAATCCATCAGCGTAATTAGTACTTAAGCGTAACCCGAGCGGATATTAAGATGCGGTGCTAAATAAAAAACAAAAATTCATAAATATCTAAATGTACAATATGAAAATACAAAATCCACAGTAAGGTTGTTTTTTTTTCATTCTAGTTCTTCAAAATTTCTTAGTTTTATTTAGCTATTACACAATTTTATTTAATATTTAGAACTACGTATTACGCCTTAGATCTATCCGTAGTGCGTCTATTCATTAAGTTATGGGTCCCAAGTTAAGTGTGATTGAAGGTGTCCTAGCGCCTTTTTATTTCCGCAAAGGAATATTTACAGCTGAGTGTGAATGAAAAGTTTAAAATTACTCCATATTCTTAGGTTTTTTCCCTATGAATAAACCCATAGGAAGAAAGAAACTATTTTCCCTCTCTCCTTGACTCATTCTAACACGATATCATATTTTTATTTACCAACAAACTAAACACAGTTTAGTAGTACATTTCCAACAATGTAAAAGTGAATTCCAAGATCATAGCTTCTAGTTTTTGCGCATGCGCGAGATCCCCTTCTTTTTTTTCCCGAACCAATTCTATTTATCACCTGTTCTCGCCTGGTGATGGTCAGGTCTGACGGACATAACCTTTCCCTCCGCAGTTGTTGTTGGTAGTCGGTCGCGGGTTGGTTGAGCGACTTTGTTGTCGTGTCGTCAGTCAATGTTTAGTTATCAGGTTCAGACCGCAAGGCTCTAGTGGCGAGCACGTGTGATTTAAAAAAAAGAATACACCTAGAAAGTTTTTTATTCACGTACTATTGTTCTTTTTTTCTTTTTGTTTTTCTTCAGGTAGATTCGAGATATGGTGTGACAATTAAAAAAAACCAAGACTTCCACCGTCATAAAAGAAGCCTGAAGAAATGTATTTTCAAGAATTTAATAAGAGAGAATCACGATCGACTTTCACAACAATAGAAAAATAAAAGTTCCTAAAGTGACTTAATTATTAATTATTTCGAATGACTTTCTCATTTAAAATAGCTATAGTTTATTCTTTTTAAAAAGTGTTTTAGATAGCTCATTAGGACTATGTTAAAATAAAAGTGTAAAGCTACAAATTTGAAGATTTCAGCACAATACACATTTTCTTAAAGCACAATCGGTTTTTAAAATGAAATACGAACTCATTCTTGGACGGAATTCCCGTGAATTGGAGGAATAGATATAATGATTATATCTATTTTTAATATTTTTTTAGAAAGGCAGTGTGTGTGTTTATTTTATGGTGTATATAATTTAAAAATAACAGGTTTCTAAATATTTTTTAAAGAGAAATCGATTAAAAAAAGAATACACTAAAAACAAAATTGTAATTTAATCGATGCCGTTTCTTGCCAACCTTCTGGAAAATAAAAGATGTACAAACAGGTGAACGTTTTAAATAAATAATTAGGTTGCGAAAAAAAGTTTGAAGGCTAGCTTGTATGTGTTTGCGGATTAGGAAGGACATCTTGCACAAAGAAAACACTGACGTAATTTAAAATCGTCAATTGGGTTGAAGGGTAATGTACACTTATTAAAATAAACTGTACACACTGTCAAAAAAAAGTGTTGTACTTGAATCTATAAATATTTTTAGATAACTTTTTGGAAAGGTTCTTTCTTTTTCGTGCGATTAGTGGTACACTTGTATCCCGCCCCCTTTTTTTTCACGAATGACGAAATACAATATGAAGCATAACCATCGAAGAGGGAGTGAAGTGATCTTGACGTCATATTCTCCCGAAAGCGGGGGTGCGACGGGCCTTGGTTCGACGCTGGACATTGTAGGGGTTACAAACTTCGTGGTTGGGGAAGAAGATTGCGATGACGCCCAGGCCAAGAACAACAACAATGAGTACGGCGCTAGGAACGGCGTCGCCAACCTCCACGCAGACTTCGGATGGGCGCACAGCGGCGTCTCCGTCGGTACTCAAGCCTACAGTGAGTACTGCTTTATACATTCTTTTCAAATAACCTGAATCCTTGGTCACGTGGTCTAGCTGTCAAGTTCTTATATTCTGAAGTGATAGTGAATATAAGAAAGGTTGGAGTTCGAACTCCATCCGGGTACATACTAAGGGTGGTTTTATTCCTAAATGGTTTACCAATACAATTATTATTTCCTTATTTGTAGCGTACTAAGTTAATTATTGTAGAGTTTATTCGCCATATAAGTGGAGGTAACTGATAGCTGGCAGAATACATTATAGGCCTAATTAAATGTTCTGTCTTACGGCAGGTCAATTTATTTCCGTATTGAACTAAGACCGCCGTCTTCTGCTTTTTACTTGAGTTCCCAGAGTTTTATTTTTTCCTTCAAGTCATCCAATATTTAAATCATCCTTCTTCCTAATCTCCTCTCTCCCTCAAACTTTTCCTTCTATGACGTCGTGCAGAAGACTGTTCCTCCTAAGTGTGTATCCGATCTAGTTTACTTTGTACCGAAGATGTAAAAAATAGTTAAAAAAGAAAAACTAATTAAGGTGCTGACTGACAGCTAACAGCTGACTTCTGACAGTCAACATTTAGGTATATACCTAAATTTTGACCGTCAGAAGTGACAGCTGCTAAACACATGTTTTTGAAGATCATTTGGTTCGGCGTAGGGATACATAATTTTGTCTGGTAGCTTTTCAAAGCTGTCAGCTTTCAGTCTGCACCAAAGAAGCCATGGGGCTACTGTAGGTTAGCGATAAAGAAGGTAGAACTTACAGGAAAAGTACCCGCATTTACGCGAAGGGAAAAGTGGGGAAAACATTTAATATTATTCCACTATTAGTAGCCAACATAACCGCAGGAATTCTAACACTGACCTACCGTAACCGGAAAACTGGATTTGTTTTGAGTCCGACGTTCATTCCGCGTGTCCAACAAAACTGTTTTGGATATATATTTTTTTAGCACCGCGTCTTACTACCCGTTAAGGTTATACGTTTATGTAGGCCTACTAATTACGCTAGTGGTTTAAGGTATTAGAAAGGTTATGTTCAAAGGAAGTGTACCCGCATTTGCGTGGAAGGGAGAGTGGAAATCCATTTAGGAAAAATCATCCTCATGATACTCGAACAAGAGTAGAATCTCGATCTCCCTGTTATCGGCAATATAGTCTACTGCAAGATTAGCGCGTTATACCACGCTGCCATCGAAGCGGTGTTGAAAAAAAATATTGAAATTTGGGGGAAGGGTGGTGGTAAAAATTCTCTGTATATATGTGTGTGTGTATATATATATATATATATATATATATTATCTACTGTGCAATGCTTGCCCACGAGAAACATTCCTGAAATACGCTCATACTCGTGAAATTCAAGAAGTGGCGTGTAGCTCAGCGAAACTTCCCCTACAATCACAAGAAGATCTAAGTCACGCGACACGAATGACCGGGAAAGGGGTGGGGGAAAACCCAACATAAGTCCCATTGAATTTTATTTACAAAACAGGATGTGACCAAAAAATGATACGTCAACATCGTAAGATTGGAGGTAAAGTATCGACTTGGCATAATCTCTTCACTAATAACAAAATATACTGCTGATTTGATCCACTCTGGACAGACACAACGTATGCTGTTATTATTATTATTACTATTATTATTCACAATTTTTTTAGCAACTTGTTTTTACAAACTCTTCAGGTCATACGCATATGTGTAAGCCTAATAATTACGCTAGTGAGTTAGTGATTAGAAAGGATGAATATAGAGGGATAGTATAATAATAATAATAATAATAATATTTAGCACCGCGTCTTACTACCCGTTCGGGTTATACGCTTTAAGTACTAATTACGCTAATGGATTAGGAATTGGGAAGGTTGAATTAGAGGAAGTGAACCCGCATTTGCGTGGAGGGAGAGTGGAAAACCATTTAGGAAAACCACCCCCAGTTCACCCGACCGAGATTCGAACCTCGATCTCCCCGTCCTCAGCAGTCGAGCTCAACACTACAAGCGCGTTAGCCAACTACGCCACCGAGGCGGGTTAGAGGGCTAGTGAAAACCCATTTAATGAACACCACTTTCAGTCAAAGAAGTCCATGTGTGTTTTCCAAATGTTGGAGTCTCATCTGTTGGAGGGGTGGGGGGTTGGCACCCCACCTCGAGATAAAATTTCAGGAATTTAAACTTTCGGATTAGGGGGATTTTAGAACATCTGAACCTAATTCTGATCTAATTATATTCGTTTTGAAGAACCGCTTTTCGCAACAAAATTTCTGAAAAATTAACAAAAACAAAAATTAGCTTTAGCTGAACTCATTGAAAAGAAACATATTTTTCACAAGTTTATTGAACAGAATAAAATGAAAAGAAAACTTTTTGAAAAGGGAATGAGAGGAAATCTACATTTTATTATTTTTATCTCTGTTAAACCTAATATTGATGATTCTAAGTTATTAATAGCAAACTGTAACCAAATACACAATTTTATTTTTTTCGTAAAAATTATTATTATTATTATTATTAGCACCGCGTCTTACTACCCGTTCGGGTTATACGCGCTTACGCTAATGTGTAATGGTAGGGTGATTGTAAGATGAAATGAAGGACCTACAGTTTAACGTGGAATCCGAACCACGGTGGAGGCCTGGCATCGTAAAAATTAACAAAATAAAAAGTAAATATTGCCGAGTGATAAGGGGCTTATGCCCTCTCTACACCAGATTGGGATTCAAACCCCACCTCCCCATACCCGATGAACCTGACTTTTCCTCCCATGTGCTCACCGATACCGGGGAAATACAGTGTTATACTTGGTATTCTCTTACGATCACTTATAGCCAATTGGAAAGGAAAGGGCTATTATGATTTTTTTCAACTAACATGTCCAGAGCAAGATGTTATTGAAGGCATAATCTTAGGGGTAGGGCTAAGGAAATTAGCTTAATATAAGAGAAAGTGCACCAACATTAGCGTGAAAGACGGGAAAATCACAATGATAAATAACTTGCGGAATACAATTACACTGAAGGTTCATTTAACCCTACCCGGGATTAGAACTCTGTCCCATAAAAGGCTCAACAAAATTATGTGATGCTATATTAACTCCTTGAACCGCACGGCCATCAGTGCGGACAAGGGATAATATAAACTTATGTTGATATGCAAAGCTGCCAGCCCAGCTCTATCGAAAATATAAATTTAAATGCTTCAAATACTCTTCGGTGGCCGCATGGTCTAAGGAGCTTCAATCGCAGTTGACTAGACTGCCGATGACTGGGAGATCGAAGTTCGAATCTAGGTTGGGTGTAGTGAGGGTGGTTTGAAAAAAAAATGTTTTCGCTCTCGTCCTACGCAAATGCGTGTACACTTCCTCTAAATAATTATTAACTAATTATTAAACCCAATAGCGTAATAAGTATATAAGCGTGTAGCCCGGACGGTTAGTAACGCAGTGGTAGAATAAATAAAAATGTTTTTTAACAAGCTAATCCTACGATATTTTCCATTCTTACCTCGATCCTACTAAAACTACCTTTCTACTCCTATCCTACTATAGTTTGTTACTACACTGAACCTATTAGTCTCATCTTCCTACATAGGTCCCAATATATTACCCTCCCTATACCGCTCCTACTATAAATACCTACTTACCCTAATCGTAATCTTTACCAATCCTGCCATTATATAATACTGGCCTCTCCTGATCCTACTATGGTACCTTCCTACCCGGTCCCACTATATATATATATATAATACACACACACACACGGGGTTTGGAAACTCATAGCCTAAGCTGCACATATAATTTGTTTGGACCAAAAATAAATACAAAATCTCTCTAGACTAACCTACAATGTTAGTTTCGGCGTACAGCGCCGGGAGAGCAAAGCTGTTCAAGCATGCGTGTATAACAGGTTGCATAGAAGTTAGGCGCGTGGCACAACATACCTCGACATCTTGGAGCACGGCAGCAGAACATACCACAAACACATCAGTCCATCTAGAAATAAGTAATACGTTCTGGGGGTCATAATTAACGGTCCTCCATCACAGAGAGTGCTTGCCATTATTACATGTACAGTATCGTGCGCCCAACTCCTATGCAACCTGTTGTACACGCATGCTTGAACAGCATTTCTCTCCCGAAGCTGTACGACGAAACTTTGAACACAATTTAATGGTATTAGCATAGGTTTCTGGAAGTAAGTGTGCTAAGATTTTGTATTACATTTGGTTCAAACAAGCTATATTTACAATTTGGGTCCCGGCACAGATTTATCTGATTGACAAACCCTTCTTTCTCCTCTGAAAAGACGTGTATTAATCACAGCTTGTGAATATGTAGAAGGCCAGGCCTCCACCGTGGTTCGGATCCCACGTTTAACTGTAGGTCCTCCATCATTACACATTAACGTAAGTGCGTATAACCCGGACGGGTAGTAAGACGCGGTGATAATAATAATAATAATAAATACATTTTGGGCTATGAGTTTCCGAGCATACTTTGTGTGTGTATGTTATATATATATATATATATTCCTTCCCCAATTCAACTATATATACTATCCTATTAGAGCCTACCTTACAACCCGATCCTACTTCAGTATACATTCCTATCCCGATCTCATTATGGATGCGTTCCTAGCCCAAACGTACTATATAATCGTTCAGGACTATTATATACTCCTCCCTTCCATACCGTACTGCAGTTCAATTCCCAACCAGATCCTACTAACCTCCTTACCCTACCCCAACATATATCCATTCTTAGACCGATCCCACTATATGACCCTTGTTGTGTTTTGACCTCTCCGTGACCAACAAATGCAGCCATGTAACCTTACTCAAGTCAACCTCAAAGACAAGTGTATAGAGGTCTCTCTGGACCACGAAGGTTGAACGATATTGCGCGAGGACAGGTAAGGATGGGGGACGGACATCACTAATGCACGCACACATGTTATTATTTGAGATTTCAATTCTATACTTCAATTTTTATAGGAAGAGCCTTATCTAACAGCTAGAAGATTTTCTAGCTCTAAAGTAACCCCGTGACTTCTGACAGTCAACATTAAGGTATATACCTAAATTTTGAATGTCAGAAGTGACAGCTGCTAAACACATGTTTTTGCAGATCATATGGTTCGGCGTAGGGATACAAAATTTTGTCTGGTAACTTTTCAATGCCGACAGCTGTGAGCTGTCGGTCAGCACCAAAGAAACCATGGGGCTACTCTACTTCCACTTATTCAGACATCAAGTCATGTTGTCTGCATTAATTGTCACTGGTCTTTTTTTTTTTTATCACCGCGTCTTACTACAACATACCCGCCTCGGTGGCGTAGTTAGCTAACGCGCTAGTCGTGTTGAGCTCGACCGCCGAGGACGGGGAGATCGAGGTTCGAATCTCGGTCGGGTGAACTGGGGTGGTTTTTCCTAAATTGTTTTCCATTATCCCTCCACGCAAATGCGGGTTCACTTCCTCTAATTCAACCTTCCCAATTCCTAATCCATTAGCGTAATTAGTACTTAAAGCGTATAACCCGAACGGGTAGTAAGACGCGGTGCTAATATTAATATAAATCTTCTACATGTTCATTTAAACGCATATATGATGATTATTCTAATGGGATAGGGAAGAATAAGGAAGCATTTATTAATTACGATAAAATTATACTAACATAGTAAAATGTTTTCATTGTTGATTAAAAAAAAGTTAACGTTTTCCAAAAGTGTATTTCTTCTGGGATTGCTTTCTTGCAAGATTAAGGACGTGAAGGGGTGTACCTATTAAAGTTTGAACTTCTCTAAAATTTAAGGGCGCAGCTTACTTAAAGTGAAATACTTTCCCACCACAGTATTTATTATTAAAATAGCAGCTATAAAACTTCAAAACTTTTAAAACATTCTTAAATAAAAGAAGATTCAGTTATCACATTGTTAAAAAAACTATTTATGTCTAGTTACTTTGACATAAACCCTTGCATCCTAAACTTAACCACTTAAATAAAACAGACTTCTTCGTTTTATCAGGAAGTGTGGCGGCGATAATATAAAGCCCATTTCAAAAAAAATATTAGGCCTACCCTCTTGTTCAAACTCTTACTGCATTGACTTGGAGCTAATGTTTTTGAGTTGTTTGATAATCATGTTAACAAGGACCAACTTTTGATAGATTCTCATATTTAAAAAAATATTTTTTTTTTAAATAATAGGAACCCGGTTCGGGGGTCACATGATCTAGATAAGGCTTCACTCTCGCAAACTAGGGACTTCCGATGACGGGGAAGTTGGGGTTTGAATACCGGTCGAGTGTACTGAGGGAGCTTAGTTTCTAAATGGTTTTCCACTCTCCATGCACGCAAATTCGAGTACACTTCCTCTAAATTCAATCATCCTCATACCTAACATTAACTTGATTAGTTCCTAAGAGTACAGCCAGAATACTCATATTTGAAAAGATGTGATATAAAATCTATCTTGGGGGGGGGGGTGAGCAAATGCTTCGATAGTCCCCTCGCACCCACTTATCCCTAAAGGGTGCGTTACTCCTTGTATTCGCCGACGTGGTCGTTGAAAGCGTCTGCACATTTCTGAAATGGCACTTCTAGTTCGCAGAGAAGAGTCCGGTGGGTGAAGTAACGAACTCCCTCTCGCTCAACAAGATAATATCCGGCTTGCCCTCGGGGGTAGAAAGTTCTTCCGAGTCTTCAGGTCTCTTTGTTCGTGCATGTATGTGACTCGTTACCTCGTCTTCTGGGGGGTGGAGGTGAGTACGTCAACAGCCCGACAGTTCTTAGGGATCCTCGGACTCAATAAGGATCGATTACAAGCCCACCGGTCTATGGGAGGTGATTGGGCATAACCACCACTATAGGAGGGTAATAGGCATACTGATACTATAGGAGGGTAATAGGCATACTGATACTATAGGATGGTAATAGGCATACATGATACTATAGGAGGGTAATAGGCTATGATACTTGGAGTATAGATATGATACTATAGGAGGGTAATAGGCATACTTATACTATAGGAGGGTAATAGGCATACTTATAGTATAGGTGGGCAATAGGCATACTTATACTATAGGTGGGTAATAGGCATACTTATACTATAGGTGGGTAATAGGCATACTTATACTATAGGTGGGTAATAGGCATACTGATACTATAGGAGGGTAATAGGCATACAGATACTATAGGAGGGTAATAGGCATACGATACTATAGGAGGGTAATAGGCATACTGATACTATAGGAGGGTAATAGGCATACTGATAATTTAGGAGGATAATAGGCTTACTGATACTATAGGAGGGTAATAGGCATACTGATACTATAGGAGGGTAATAGGCATACTGATACTATAGGAGGGTAATAGGCATACTGATAATATAGGAGGGTAATAGGATACTGATAATATAAGACTATTATAGTCATACATCACACTATAGGATTATTATACTTGACTATAGGATGATTATAGGCATACCTAAAAATATGGTTATAGGCCTTCTTAACAAACTAAGATGAGTATAAGCTTACTTAACAAAATAGGTCGATTGCAGGTCTACTGAACGAAATACGATGATTATAGACCTTATGAACCAAATAAGATGGCTAAGCTTATAGGCCTACTTGATAAAATAGTATGGTTATAGGCTTACTTAACACTAAATAGTAAATACCCATCTCTAATGTCTAAACTAAACATATAATCCGAAGGGTAGTAAGACGTGGTGCTAATAATAATAATAATAATATATAATAATAATAATAATAATAATAATAAATATTAATATCTACACGAGACAAAAATATTGACAGTGATTGATTCTTTTTGTCTCCCGCGGCTTAGTGTCAAGAGTTTAAAGTACGTTAAACCAAGGCTTTTAATGTCCTAATATATGGGGTTAGGGATCAGGAAACGGTAGCTAAGAGGAAGTGTACTCATGAGATTGGGATGGGAGAAGAGGGGAATTACACGTTAAAAAAAAGTTTATCAATCAACCACATCTAGATTTAGACCTAATTTGTCATGGCAATTCAGCTTATTGTGAGACTGATGACTGGGCCGCAAAGGTCGTGTGGGTCTACCTGTTTGGTTATTGCACTCTGGAAATCTTATAAGTGGAATAAAGAGAGCGGGAGCCAACATTGGGTCGCAAGAGTCTTGTGGGTTTAGCTGTATAGTTATTGTACCTTGGAAGTATCGCAATAGGTGGAAGAAAGAAAACTAGTGCCAACATTTGACTGCAAGAGTCGTGTGGTTCTACCTGTATGATTATTGCTCCTTGGAAATATTGCAAGAGGTGGAAGAAAGAAAGTAAGAGCCAATACTGAGGCCTTACATGTATAGTTTATTGCACCCTGGAAGTCTCGCAACAGGTGGAATAAAGAGAGCGGGACCCAACATTGGGCCACAAGAGTCGTTTGGGATCATCCGTATGGTTATTGCACCCTGGCAATGTCTGAAGGAGGAGAGTGGTCACGCGGCGCGCATAGCGAACCTGCGAGAGTTGCACCATGAGACAGGAACAGGACCCGGGGACACACCTGACGGGGTCGGTGCCAACTGTCACACCGGGGCAAGTTTGAAAAACATAGTGTCTCTTATTCTTACGTTCTTATTTCATCGCTAGCTATCAACGACGTGACTCAAGGACAAGATGAGAATGTCGAGCTTTAAGTATCCCATCAATATATATTATAGTGGAATGATAGGGATTGCGAGCTAACGGCAGTATTTTGCCAAATTTTTATAGAACATCTTTTGTAGCCAAATTAAACAATTTTTTTTTTTTTAGCGCCGCGTCTTAATACCCTTTCGGATAATACGCTGATATATGCCTACCAATTACGATAATGGTTTTAGGGATTAGGGAGTTTATATTTATAGAAAATATACTCGCATGTGTGTGGTGGAAGGAAAGTGGAAAATCATTTTGGAAAAAACTAACCTCAAGTACACCTAACCGAGATTCGAACCTCGATCCCACCACCATCGGCAGCCTAGTCTACTTCGAGAGAAGTGCGTTAGACCACGCGACCACCCAAACGGGTAAACACAAAATTGCTTAATTTTCTTCACGTGGTTATTATTATAATTACTATTATAATTAGCATCACGTCTTACTACTCGTCCGGGTTGTACGCACTTAAGCTAATGTGTAATGGTAGGGTGATTGTGAGATGAAATGGAGGACCTACAGTTTAACGTGGAATCCGAACCACGGTGGAGGCCTGTCATTCCTCACATTCACAAGTTGTGATTAATACACTTCTTGTCAGAGGTGAAGGAAGGGTTTGGTTATCAGATAAATCTGTGCCGGGACCGAGGATTGAACCCCGGACCCCCAGCACAGAAATCTGACACCTTACCCCTAGACCGCCAGGTCACTCACCTCATAGTTATTGAAATCAACAGTTCTTGAAGATCTGTTAAGGGTGTCGGTTGTCATGAGAGGAAATTATATCTTATGTTTCTATTGGAGCAAAATTTGATTTAATTCGTCTAAAGAAATATCGTTGTTTGCTACGAAAAAACTCTCCAAAAAACTGATATTTCCTCGCGTGTGAGACGCGATGGTAAGAACAAATTTTGCTTAGACAGTGGGCGAGAAGATAACTCTTTATTTAAATTTTTTATCTCCTCTGCAGCTCGTTTAGACCACCTAGTACTGACTTAATTGGTTGTCAAGTCTTTGTATGTCTTTTTACCACTTTTGAACTAATTGGCACTATTAATCAGAACATTGAGTAATAAATTCTGCGTGCCATCGTTCCGACGCTAAAGAAGTTTTAATATCTTATTTCATGAAATTTGCTTCGGTGGCCGCGTAGTCTAAGGTGTACTCTCACAGAAGACTAGACTGCGATGATAGGGAGATGTGATTTGGATGACGGAGAGACCGAGGTTTGAATCTCGGTTGGGAATACAGAGGGTGGTTTTTCCAAAATGGTCTTCCACTTTCTCCAAGCAAATGCGGGTACACTTACTCTAAATATGATATTGCTAATCCCTGAAACAATCAGCGTAATTAGTACATAATCTTAAAATCAGAACGGGTAGTAAGACGCTATGCTAAAAAAACTAATTCTGAAAGGGAAACGTTTCATATGTGGTTTTCAAAATTGGATTACTCTTATAAACCAAAGAAATGTTCATCATCACTAGCGTATCTCGAACACAAATAAATAATATATATATATATATATATATATATATATATATATTATATATATATATTATATATATATATATATATTTAACATTGGACGAGCTTTTAACTGGATATATTATTTCGAAAAAAGATATTTGAAAATTAGTTTGGTTGAATTTTATTTTATCAAACTTAGAGAATAAAGTGATCACTTTTTTCTTTACGATCTCTAGGACAGTCACTTTAAAATCACTGACGTTACATAATACGCCAGATAAGGTTTTTGTTTTTTTAACTAGTGTTTTTGGACAGTCTCTGAAGCCCGTCATATTTAGCACACACTATAGCTTTATCACGTGTTTTCATTGTGAAATAAATAAATGAATGTCAGTTTCTGCTATGACACACATTGTACACCAGATTATGAACAAACGGTTATCTATCTATGTGTTAGGGTCGCATCTCACGTTTCTAAAATACAAGGTTCCTTGTCTCGGTAATTTGAGTCATCGCAAAAATACAAGCAAGCTCTTGCGAACATTCAAAACTCAAATAAGGCATTTGATAAAAATAAATAAATGAGTAATTCGTTCTAATTTCCTCATTAATCTCACATGAAGCTATTGTGTACTTATTGACGATGCCTACTTGGTGATATCGAAGCCATTTATAAAAATTTATTACATATAAACTTGATTTCTTATAACACTTAAGGTGGAATGGAAGGGGGCGCGAGAAAAGGCAGTGTTTTTTGTGGTTCGGATCCCACGTTAAACTTCAGGTCCTCCATTTCATCTCACAATCACCCTACCATTACACATTGGCGTAAGTGCGTATAACTCGAATGGGTAGTAATACGCGGCGATGATGATGATGATAATCATGATAAATATTAATAATATGTAAACCAACAAAATATATATGACAATCTTAAAACAATTCTTAGAGTTATTAAAAATGAGTTTTTATTGTTATTTCTTTAGAACTGGCAAATAACCTGCCGCTACGTCATCGGTAGGTAACGTCCTTAAAAGAGAGTTTCTCGGTCTCCTATTAGCGCCGCTACAGCTGTTCGTGTAAACCCGCCTCGGTGGCGTAGTTAGCTAACGCGCTAAGTTCGTGCTTGAGCTGTGCCGAGGACGGGGGGATCAAGGTTCGAATCTCGGTTGGGTGAACTGTAGGTGGTTTTCCCCTCAATGGTTTTTCCACTCTCCCTCCACGTAAATGCGAGTTCACTTCCTCTAATTCAACCTTCCCAATTCCTAAACTATTAGCGCAATTAGTACTTGAGCGTATAACCCGAACGGCTAGTAAGACGTGGTGCTAAATAATAATAAAAAAGTTGCTCTCTTAAACGGGCTCAATAGTTGACTAGAGAATCGAGTTTGGAAACATTACCCTTGGATACAGAGCACCAACTTTCGAAATGGAAAAACCAAAACAGATATCACCTTGCCCCATACTAGCCTACTTTTTTTCTGGTAAGATGAGCCTTTTCCCGCCCGATATAATCTACTGGGAATTCCTCTATATACATTCTTGGGATGTTAAGACATCACAATACTTTTGTCATAACCAGGTGGTAAGGGTGGGAGGTCCTGACTTCCGAGAAAAACGGGAGTTAGCAAAAGAAAGTTTCTACGTGTCGAAAAACGATCATTTGAGACCCTCCCCTGCGTTCCTTTGCTTCCAGAAAATCTACCGATTTAATTGTATTCCGATTTTCATCACTCGCTCCAACATTTTCAACATTATTTTGGGCGGGAATCAGTGCTGAAGGCGTTAAACTCGCATTGCGGATTGGTCGCTGCTATCCAGGTGGTTTGGGTTCGATACTTAATCGGATGCACTGGGGTGATGGTTTTATATGGTTTATTTTTGCTGTGATTCCCGATTCACGTGACTCAAGTTGGCCCGCCACATTGCTGAAATTTTTTTTTTTTGTCTAATCGTTTTTGCTTTATTTGTGCTCATATGTGCCCGAACATGAACATTTGTGCTGTGAAACCGGCCCATTTAGAAAATATTTAATGTGACGGGCCAACTTGAGCTCAAGCTAGCCCGCCACATATTGAAAAACACAACATTACAACAATTTATTTATGTCACTCCATTGTGCTCCGTTTGTGCTCATATGTGCCTGAAAATGAACATTTGTGCTTTAAAATTAGAAAATCTAGAGAACAATTAATGTGGCGGGCTAATTTGAACTCGATTTTTCTATATGTTATTATATAGGGAAGGCTCAAGCTAGCCCGCCACATTAAATGTTCTCTAGATTTTCTAATTTTAAAGCACAAATGTTCATTTTCGGGCACATATGAGCACAAATTGAGCACATACGATTAGATAAAAAAATAATTTTTTCAGCAATGTGGCGGGCCAACTTTAGTCACTTCCCGATTCCCCCCATCTTCTCTTTATGCCTCTTCCCTTAAAGCCCCCTAAATTCTATTATAATGTTGGTCATACGGTATAGGGCGCAAATCTTTCAATAGCTTGGATTTCTGATGGCGAGAAGGTTGAGGTTCAAATCTTGACAGGGTACATATAAGTTTTATTATCCACATGTGCTTTATCACTTTGGGTTCCACATCCCTCTTCGCGCTAATGTGGGTGCACTCTTTCTAAGACTACCTTTCTCGTTACTACCCCTTAAAATAAAACATCTCTAAACTTGGTTTTATATTGTGATAAATAAAAATAAAAGAAGTAACCATCCAACTGTCTTGTCTGCTTTTGGCATTATTCAGGGCAATTTAAGATCACCCTATCTGGAGCCTGCAAAAGGAATACATTCTAAAATTGATAATTGGGTGGGCAGGCATGGGTCAATAATGTTTTTCACTTTTTTATTAATTATTAGTGCTAATATCACATAAATTATTAGTATTATAATTATTACTACATGTGGCGACAGATGGAAAACAAAAGTCAAGGAATTAAATATTTACTCAGGGAAATTGGTATACTAGGCTAGCATTGGTAGAGAAATATCTTCACTTCAACCTATTCACTGTTTTAGTTGGTAACTTTAAACTTACAACGATACATTCTCTAAATAAGCATTAATAATAGTTTTATTACTATAGGCATATTATTATGTGTTCTGTCTTACGACAGGTCCATTTCTTTTGTCAATGAACTTACTCCGCCTCCTCTTTCAGATTCCAGATTTTTCTTCTTTCTTTCAAGTCATCCAATATTAGAATCCTCCTTCTTCCTAAGCTCCTCTTTCCCTCAACCTTTCCTTCTATGACGTCTTGCAGTAGACAGTTCATCCTGAGGATGTCCAATCCAGTTTACTCTGTAATGAAGAATCACATCCAAAATGGTTCTCTTCTCACCCACTCTTCTTAGGTCTTCTTAATTTGTCACCCTGTCTGTCCACCTGAACTTCTCAAGTCTTCTCCAGCATCTTATTTCAAAACACTCCAATAATTTCTTTTCAATTTAATATAGGCCTAGTTAATAACACTCAAAATAATATTTTGGCATGTTCCGTGTTTCAACAAACAATTTTTTTTATTCCATATATTAGTCTGGTTATAACAAGTTTAAAAAATAGTACCTACATTTGGCTTCGATAAGTGAAACGAGTACCCTGTTTTACCACCTCAAAAAGAGTACATGTATTCTTAAAAAAGTAGAGACTACGGTTGGTGACCCTAATAGACTATATGGCATTGTTCGTCTGTAGGGTGACAGGTGCCAGCCTAGCATTTAGTCTGCACGCCCACCAATGCAGGAATTGTTGAAAATATTCTAAGTTCACAGTTCTTTTAGTGGAGGTGGTCAGTGAAGGAAAAGTCTTAGATAATAAACCTCCTCCTGGAACGAATTTACCTCCCCTCTATTTTGATTTCACTACCCTCTGATATTCTCAAATGTGAAGCTGCAAATTCAATATGACCTTGCAAAACACGTCAATGTCTAGATGCATCCAATTTTCAAATATTTACTAGGATTGTAGGTGACCTGGTGGTCTAGGTGTAAGGTGTCAGACTTCTGTGCTGGCGGCCGGGGTTCAATCCTCGGTACCGAAATAGATTTATCTGATTTACAAACCCTTCCTTCACCTCTGGCAATACATCTTGTGAATGTGGGGAATGCCAGGCCTCCACCGTGGTTCGGATCCCACGTTAAACTGTAGGTCCTCCACTTCATCTCACAATCACCCTACCATTACACATTAGCGTAAGTGCGTATAACCCGAACGGGTAGTAAGACGCGTTGCTAATAATAATAATAATAATAATAATAAATATTTACTAGGGTGGGACCATTCCAAATAGTTTTAGAATTTTGTCAGGAGAAGACCATTCCAAATCGCTTCCAGAGGCATCTGATTTTTAAATAAAATCTAGGCGAGAATCACTCTATAAAGCTTCTTAGAGCATCTAGTTTTCAAAATTTGCTGGAAAATGCCGGTTTATTACAACTTGTAAAAGAAGCTTTATTTTTAGCACCACGTATTACTACCCGTCCGGTTTATACCCCATGTATTAATAACGCTGGTGTGCCAGGGATGGGTAAGGTTGAATTTATAGAATGTTTACTCACATTTACAGTGGAAAACCATTTTGTAAAAATCTCTCTCAGTACACCAGACCGGGATTTGTATCCCGATCTCCCCGTTATTGGTGGTTTAGTCTATTGCTAGAGGGACGCTTTAGACCATGCGGCCACCGAAGTGGGTTGGAGGCATATAATTTACAAAAAATATACGGGTAAAGAAGGACAATTACAAAAAGCTACAAAAAACTTTAGGGCTAAGAGAATTTCTCTAAATATATTGTTTTTTAATTTATTTGAGGTAATTAACGTGCACTCTCTGAACCACAAGACTAATAAATTAATTTAAATCTAGAACAGACACAACATCAAAACCCCGGTCGTTGAATCACAATGGAAGTGCAACCCCTCATTTCACCATTGATCGATTTTTCGGGCATGTCGGGAATCGACCTCGAGAAATTTATCCCAGTAGACAGACACGCTACCGACTGAGACTCTAAATAACTTGTAGAGTTATCTAATTGCGGCCACCCCCTGGTACATATAAGGCTACGCGCCACCACTGCGGGAAATAAGGGCGGTTTCAAGGGTGTAAGAAATATAATTTTTCAGCCAAAAAATTGTACTATACCTTTAGCCAATAAAAGTTTTTAAAAGTATAAGACCGCTTTGGTGGCCGCATGGTCTAACGCGCTACTCTCGCAGTAGACTAGACTGCCGATGACTGGGAAATCGAGGTTCGAATCTCGGTCAGTGTACTGAGAGTAGCTTAAAAAAAATGTTTTCCACTCTTCCTCCACACAAATGCGGGTACACTTCCTCAAAATATAACCTTCCCCATCTCCCTAAAATATATAGCGTCCCCATATCCCTAAAATCAATAGCGTAACACGTACTTAAGCGTATAACCAAAACGGGTAGTAAGATGCGATGCTAAAAAAAAAGAAGTATATATGGTCACTCCTAAGGAGGGACTATCAAATTCCAGAGGGGGTCTGGACTCCCACTCCCCAACATCCCCCCCCCCCTTTTCTACACGTTTGAGGGGGCGGGATTGATTATCTTTAAGTCCAAATAAAAATGGGCGTCACATCACATTTAATATTTAGTTATCTTTGACGTTACTGGTTTATCAAATGTTGGGGGAAGTTTACCGATTAAAGTTATCGCTTTGCCATTGTGAATTGCTATGCAGCGTTGGTCGCCAAGATGTTGGAACATCTGGACACAGGTTTCCACACGTCCTCTGATCGCGGTCCCAGATGTTCCAACATCTGCTGCATAATGCATCATCCCATTCTTGAGGGCGGTCAGGTGTAGCTGTTGAACTTCCGGTTTGTACAGCACGTCTTACCCCATTACGCTCTACTTAAGACGTAACACTTTAAAAAGGTGGCGCAATGGTGGAATAGCGCGTGCGCGTAAAACAAATCGCGGGATATATGATTGTTGATATTCGTGTTAGGGAGTCACGACTCTATACAGTAGCCATACGGCTTCTTTGGTGCTGACCGACAGCTCACAGCTGACTTCTGACAGTCAACATTTAGGTGTATACCTACATTTTGACTGTCAGAAGTGACAGCTGCTAAACACATGTTTTTGCAGATCATATGGTTCGGCGTAAAGATACATAATTTGGTTTGGTAACTTTTCAAAGCCGTCAGCTGTCTGTCAGCACCAAACAAGCCACGTGGCTACTGTAGCTAGTGTCTTGTCTTGGAGGGGAAAAAATGTCCTTGCAGTTTAGTTTGTTCTGCAAGGTGACAGCGTAAAAGGGGTCCAGAGGGAGTTAAAAAAAAGTTTCTATAGTCATGACGAATACATTTGTCTAAACACCGTATCTTAGTACCCCTTCGGATTATACGTTTATATACTAATTTCGCTAATGATTGTAGGGATTAGTAAGATTATAGTTATAGGAATTGTACCCACATTTGCATGGAGGGAGAGTGAAAAACAATTTCGTGGAAAAAAACTTGGTATATTCGACCGAGATTCGAACCTCGATCTCCCCGTCATTGGCAGTCTAGTCTACTGCGAGAGTAGCGCGGTAGATAACGTGGCTACCGAAGTGGGTCATATTTCTTATTAGAAAGAAAAAGAAAGATTATTCTAGACCGCATGGTCTAAGGCGTCACTCTCGCGATAGACTAGACTGCCGATGATAGAGAGATCGGGGTTTTAATCCCGGTCAGGTGTGCTAAGGTTTTTTTTTACACAGTTTTCTATTCTTCCTACACGCAAATGCGCGTAAACTTCCTCTAAATTCAACCTTCTTCATTCCTAACTCAATAGAGTAATTAGTACATATGCATATAAACTGAACAAGTACTAAGACGCGATCCAAAAAAAAACCAAACTATTTTAAGTTATATTTCTATCCTATCTCCATGAAAACCCAAACCGACTGATTATATCAGCACACACACGACTTACAAACTAATTTAAATCTATAGCAGATACTGACAAACAAATTCGGCCATGTCGGTAATCGAACCCAAGACCCTTAGCTCAGTGAGCTGAACGTTACCGACCGAGTTAAGGTGTCTGACTAAAATTTTTTTTTTTTTTTACGTGGAGGTAAAGGTAATTATTAACAACACCGCGTCTTACTACCCGTTTGGGTTGTACGCACTTACACTAATGTGTAATGGTAGGGTGATTGTGAGATGAAATGGAGGACCTACAGTTTAACGTGGAATCCGAACCACGGTGGAGGCCTGGAATTCCCCACATTTACAAGTTGTGATTAATACACGTCTTGTCAGAGGTGAAGGAAGGGTTTGGCAATCAGATAAATCTGTGCCAGGACCGAGGATTGAACCCTGGACCCCCAGCTTAGAAGTCCAACATCTTACCCCTGGACCGCCAGGTCACCTGTAAAGGTAATGATTGCCCACAAATAAAAAATAGTTTGTATTTTTCACTTAATTTATTTGATAAAATTCAATGTTATCATTATTGATTATTGAACTAAATATACATTTTAAGTATCTTTAATTTATCTCGACCCTTCGGAGAGAGAAGTATTGTGATCGTCAAACTAATCTAGGACGAGATTTTTTTTAATCAATGGCGATGTTTCATGAATCTCTGAAACAGAAAAAGTTATTTTCGCAATGCCGTCTGTCTGTACCTTAGACTAGAACCTAAACAATTTTACCGACCGGCCTAAAACTTGGTATTTAGGATTTTCATAGGTTGCCCTGAGAGATTTCTTAAATTGGATATCTAACCCTAAAATTAAGGGTAGTTTACTGAAGGGCAAAAAGAGAAAAAGTCGATTTTCTCAAAATCGGCTCTAACGATTTTGATTAAATTTAATTTCTAAACATTTTAATTATTCCAAACAAAATGGCTTCTCTCAATATTTCAGCAAAATGATTTTAAGGGCTACGGTCTGATGCGTAAATTCTCATTTATATCCTTTCTACGAAACTATTTGAGAAATGAAATTACTTATCATTACAAATATGTAGATCTATTTATAATACAAATATTTTATTTGAAACATATTTGTATAGAACCGATAACTTTCAAGCTATACGCAAATATATATATATATTTTTTTTTTTAACTTTTCGAACACTAAAGGTAAAGTATTGCGACCGTGAAAAAAATTTAACCTGAAATGTTGATGAATGGCGACGTCAAGTCTTTCAAAAAGTTTATTTTTCCTACCCGCCTCGGTGGCGTAGTTGGCTAACGCGCTTGTCGTGTTGAGCTCGACTGCTGAGGACGGGGAGATCGAGGTTCGAATCTCGGTCGGGTGAACTGGGAGTGGCTTTTCCTAAATGGTTTTCCACTCTCCCTCCACGCAAATGCGGGTTCACTTCCTCTAATTCAACCTTCCCAATTCCTAATCCATTAGCGTAATTAGTACTTAAAGCGTATAACCCGAACAGGTAGTAAGACGCGGTGCTAAATATATTTATTTTTCCTCTTAGGAAAAATAAATATATCAATATTTACATTTTTTATTGGTCATAATTTATAAATGAAGACTTTAATAGTGATGCGATGATCTGAAAATGTTCAACACCTAATAAAATGTCGAACATTTTAACCGGAAGTCGAAATTTTAGTGGAAGTGTTGACCCTTGTGAACCCAATATCGATATTTTTTTTATTGGTCAAAACATACATTTGAGGACAATAATTATTTAGAAATAAAATTATAAAATTTAAAACCGGGACTCGAAAAAAGTCTTACGTAAGTATAGTGCAATTTATGCTTGGGTTTGCTCAAAAGTTAAAAGTATAATTTAGATAAAGGGGGGGCGAGAAAGTCTGTGCAGTGAACTGGGCCATTTTATTTTCTAAATTGACATATTAAGCACATCAAATTGTTTGCCGATGATTCCGTCAAACGAAAGTAATTTTAACAACTAAACCGTATCTTTTGAGACTCGTGACATCGACTTTAACAGATCTGAACTCGTCATGTGTCACTCCCTCCCTCACATGTGACCTATCGCCCGATGATAGGCTATGAGCCTATGACTAATCCGGAGGGACAGCGCGCGCGTGCTTAGGGTGATTTGTCATTCAGGGGTGGGGTTGCGGGGGAGCAAACTCAAGGGATCAATTTGGATGCCCTCTAAGCATTTTGGAGCAAGGTGGAATGTAGGGGACGCGAGAAAAGGGCAGTTTGTTGTTGTTGTTGTTGTTGTTGCCAGAATAGATCAAATATTTCTCCAGTACAAACATCAGAGTTTATTTTTTTTAATATGGTGATATCAACAGTTGTCGAATATATGTCATGAGCATAGCTTCATTAGATAATAAACTTTTTAAATTAAGCGAAAAAAGTTGTCATTAAATTATAGGACATCCTTGATAAATATTCAACAACTAGTTGTCAACATGTTAAGAAAATTAAACTATTTGCTTCTATTGGAGAAATAGTTGATATATTTTGGCAAAAAAAAAAGTTTTTCTATAACAAAAGCTGCAAAAACATTGGCCTTCACTAGTGTTTTCTACATTTACACCTTAAATACTTTACTTATTTTGTGATTTAAAAGCTATCTTTTCGAAGCAGGTTGCATCTTAACGCACTAAAACATTTAGCCGCTATTGTACAAAATAAAAAGTGACGGAAGAATTTAACTGTTCACCCTGTGGAGTCTCTTACTAATTAATTTATTTATTTGAGGTATTTACCGTGAACTTTCTGTATCGATTGATTATATCAGCACACGAGAACTTCTTTGAGCGATAGTGAAAGAGCCTACCCATTATGCCAGGAAAGGAAATGCCACATGCCATCAAGAGTTAATTCTCCATGCCACAATCGACATGGGGTCGACGGCTTTTCTTCCCCTCCGAAGGAAGTTGTGCTACGGATTTTTATCTTTCAAGGTATATCCGCTGACCCCGACTGGGTTTGAACCCACGAACATCGGGTCCTGAGGTGAACACTTTACCCCAGACCACCGAGGTCAACGCGAGGCCTCTTATTTACTTGTTAATACTTCCTCTATCTCTCTCTGAATTTTACAGTCGATGAAAAAGAGATCGGGGTTCGAATATCGGTCGGGTGTACTGAGAGTTTTCTCAGAAATATTTTTACACTCCACGCAAATTCGGGTACATTTATTCTATTTTAACCTTACTCATCCCTAATATAGTAGAGTAATTAGTACAAATACTAATAGCATGAACGGTTAGTAAGACGTGGTGTTTATAAACCAAAATGTTAATTACATGATAAGTAATTGTATTTCCGCTTGTTTATGAATATAAAATGGTTTTAGTTTGTATATACAATTATCGCTTCTATGATATTATAAACTATAATTGATAATAAATTAATCTCTTATAGGCTTTAAATTAGTATATTTGAGATTGTTATAATTAATTAATACATACAAGAATACTTGAACCTAGCTTGTTCTGTCCCCGTCTCATATTCTGTACAACAAATTTCTCTCCAGTCTTATATCCTCCAAGATTCTGCACAAGTAGATATTTTTTATTAGCACAACAAAAAAATCAATCCGGTCAACTCGTATGATTGGTTTTATAAATGTTATGGACTTGCTAGGACCGTTAACGTACAATTTAACAATTTCATAAAGAGGAAAAAAAAACACTGTTTATTTAACACAATAGTATGTTAGTAATTTGATTTCTCTTTGGTCTTTTATCGCCGGGTTGGATTGCAACCTATGATACTAATTAGCTGAGTAGTTAGAGCGACGTGATTGTTAAAAGATTTGGGTCAAGACTAAAATTGTTTGCTTATGGAATAGTAGGTTTGGCATCTGGATGTATATTAGTTCAATGAAACTGCCACTTCCAAGAATAGGAGGTGGGGTGGTAAGGGGTTTTAAGAAGCCAAGGAGGAAAGTAATTTGGTTAAACTATTATTATTACTATCAGCACCGCGTCTTACTAACCGTTCGGGTTATACGCACTTAAGCTAATGGGTAATGCTAGGTTGATAGTGAGATTAAATGGAGGACCTACAGTTTAACGTGGGATCCGAACCGCGGTGGAGGCCTGGCATTCCTCACATTCACAAGTTGTTATTAATATACGTCTTGTCAGAGGTGAAGGAAGGGGTTGGGCAATCAGATAAATCAACACCTTACCCCTAAACCGCCAGGTCACCAATTTGATTAAAAAGCTAACGGTTGAGGTGCCAAAAGGGGTGTTGACTCTTTAACCAATTTAAAATAAAGTTGAGTGTGTATAGAACACGAGTTAAGGGCAGTTTTTCTAACAAAACTTTTTTTTTTTAAAGAATAAATCAAATATTGCTCCAGTAAAAATTTAAGTTTTATTTTCTTTACATGTTGATACTAACGGTTGTTGAATATCTTGTCATGAGCATAGCGGTATTAGACGAGAAACTTTTTAAATTAAGATAAATGTTGTCATTAAATTCCAAGACATCCTCGACCGATAGTCAACAACTGTTGATATCACCGTGTGAAGAAAACTGCACTTTATATTTCTACTGGAGCAAAATTTGATTTCTTTTGACAAAAAAAAAGTTTTTATATAAAAACTGCAAAAAACTTTCTTTTTATCGCCTTCATTACATCCCCACTTTAAGGCTTTTAATTTATTTACTTTCGTTACAATTTTTATACAGGATGATCCATCCATTAGACAAAAATCCATATTCGTTGAATATTCCACCTCGATTTAAATCTACTACCCTCCCGGGTTTTTCGCATATATACTAATGACGTTAATGTGTTGGGCATGAGGAAGGTTGAATTTAGATTAAATGTTCCTACATTTACATGGAGGGAGAGTGAAAAACCATTTAAGAAAAGCCACCCTCAGTACACCCGACCGAGATTCGAACCTCTATCTCCCGTCATCCTCAGTATAGTCTACTGCGAGAGTAGCGTGTTAGATTACGCGGCTACTGAAACGTGTAAAATAACTATATTCTCTTATTAATATTATATTATCAAACAAAAATGCTATCAAACGTTTCTAATAATACTTCCCCAAGTATTACTATATAATTGGATTTTTCGTGAGTTTTAAAAGAAAAAATAATAATGCAAATAACTTGTTTTTTTTTTTGTTATGCACTTGTGATTAAGACGAGATAAAAAAGTGTCATGAATAATGAATTGTTTAGTATTATATTCACAGTTTTATATTTATATAAAATGATTACAAAAATGTATGACATAAATAAATGATTTTGAATAACTTAAAATAAAAAGACATACAAATACCTATTAGTTACGTCGGCGCGCCTTCTTTGTGTTTTAAGTAAATGCATCTCTCTACAAGCGCTCTTATTAAAATCCCGTTTAAGTTAACTACAAACGTTACATAAAATAATAATCAAAATGAATGTTTTTATAACCAAAATTTAATAACTTTAAAATATATTTTCTCATAATGAATTAGTGTATAAAACACAAATAATAAAACCACGCGCGCGTGCTTACATTGGTAACATATGAAGGAGATATAAGGGGAAAAGGGGAAATATCACATTATACATACATTTCCAGGACAACAGCCTTTATATCTTAAGGACCCCAGCAAATACAATTTTTAAATATGACCGATAGCTCTTTTAACCATAATCTCATAATTGTTTAACGCATCGGTTCCAACTCCCCCCCCCCTCCCCCCCCCCGCTCGCGTACTCCTTGGCAACCCATTTTCATGAACTGTGTCCAACAAATTTATTTATTAATAATAATAAAAAAAAACTATTTTTGTTTGAAATTGAAATAATTTTCTCAAGGTCAATTATAGAAGTAAAATTGTTTCTCGCCATATCGATGAGTTTTAATTTTACAAATTTTGACTTATCTATCTATGCCAACAGTGTAAGATAAAAGATATCTCTTTCCACCATTATTAAAATAGTTTCGCGTACCCCACGTTGGGAACCTCTGATCATAAGGCAGCATTAGCTCAATTTATATAAAATAGGACTTTCGCCCTTTATACCCTGTACCCTTCATATGGTCTTGCGGATCATATGGCTTGGCGTATGGGCACATGAGACTATATCCGGTAACTTTTGCTAGCTGTCAGTTACCTAGTACCACTCATACATTGTGTAAACTGTACTTGCTTCTCCTCTTAAGGTGCGACCGAAGGGAGCGCGAGTATTTTTATAGTTTTTATAGCATTACATTTTTTGGCCAAAATAAATCAAATATTTCTCCAGTAACAACGTAGAGTTTAGTTTCCTGCACATGCTGATATCAACAGATCTTGAATATCTGTCAAGGATGTCTTAGAATTTAGTCCAAACTTTTTCTCTTTATTTAAAAAGTTTTGACAAAATTCATCCGGGCTGTTCGCATGATACGACACTAATGATGTCACCCGCTTCGGTGAACGCATGGTATAAGGCGCTACTCTTGCAGTAGACTAGACTGCCGATGACTGGTAGATCGAGGTTCGATCCCGATCGGGTGTACTGAGGGTGTTTTTTTTTCCTTAATGGTCTACCACTACGTATGCAAATGCGGGGTACTCTTTCTTTAAATTCAACTTTACTCATCTCTAATCCATTGGCGTAATTAGTATATAAGCAGGCAACCCATATGGGTAGTAAGACTTTGTACTTAGAAAAAAGTGTGCGTCAAATAGCCCCAATAAAATATTAAACACAATATCATACATTGCAGACAGCACTTTATACGTTGATTGGTTTAATTTGACTTGACTTTGGGATTACTTTTCTTTTTACTCTACTCGTCTTGAAGTTCATTAAAAAAAACAGTGGCTTAGATAACAACGTGAAGCAACCATTTGTACATTAGTGGCACGATAAACACGGTGGCTCTTAGTGACGTCACCATGCGAACATATCTGTGTCGTGTTTAGTGCCAGTCACATAAAGATAAACCCATATAATATCCCTGTGCTTTATTTACAAGAAATGCAGAAATAGCCCGCATTGGTGGGCACACGGAATAGGGTGTGAACCACGTTTGGTCTAGTTCAGAGTCGGGCGACATATTTTATTCGCCACACCATGTAAAAATTGAGAAATTGTTATGCAATCGAACATTTAAAACAACACAAAACTGTTTGAACAAGTTTATTAAAATCATGTAACTTTTGACTACTCATTTACAACCGCCTCTGACGTAAATGATAAAGATTGTTCAGATTTGAAAATGTAGGAAAATTTGATGATAAATTTGGCAAGTTGCAGAAACCTTGGTTGAATATCTGAACTCATTGCACATACGGAATGTTTCCAATAATATGCAGGAAATATCAAGTTATAATCAGCACACGCCACCAGGAAAAAGTTTATTTTACTGTGAAAGCTGGCACTCAAAATTCGCTACAATTGTATGGCCGATTCGCCACTTGTGGTGATTGGCGACAGGGTTGTTGCCCACCCCAGGTCTAGTTTGTTGGTGTCAAGGAGGTCGGGAATTTAATCTCTGCTGGTTGCACCAGGGGTGAGTTTTTTTACTAAATAGTTTTCCATTCCCCCTTCATGCAAATGGGGGGTATATTTCCCCTAAATTCTACGTTTATCGAAACTACCCCATTAGTGTAAATATGTGGATAACCCTTGCAGGTAATCAGACCCGTTACGCGCGCACGTTTCACACACACACACACACACACACAACACACACACACACACACACACACACACACACACAACACACACACATTGGTAAGCAATGTTTTGTAGTAGAGTGCTTGGTGGCATGGGATCCCGAAGTCGACATTTCTCACGATTCTCAAAATGAGAGAAGAAATTGTGAATGCAGTGCAGAAGGAAAGCCACAATGTAAAAGCAAAAAATTGGAAGGATGTGACGCACGAGAATCTGGAAAAGGCTATGCTGGAGTGGTTCAGCCAGCACAGAGCGCAAAACGTGCCTATAAACAGACCGATGATGCAGAGGAAGGCCGATGAATTTGCCCTGAGGCTAGATATAGAAAACTTTATGTGTTCAGGGGGTGGCTAGAGCGTTTCAAAGTGTGTCACAGAATATCCAGCCACAAGGTCGTTGGTGAAAGCACATCGGTGAGGGAATGAATGCCTTTGCTCCGAAACATACTTAGGTGCTATCAGCCTCAAGATGTATACAACGCTGAGGAGCTGGGGATGTTCTTCAACCTCATGCCAGATAACACTATTGCTGGGAAAGGGGATATATGCAAAGGTGCGAGGAGGAGCAAGGAGCGCCTCACCGTCCTTCTGTGCTGCAATATGGACGACAGCGATAAGATGAAGCTTATCATGATCAGGAAGTTCAAGAAACCCCGGGGTTTCAAGGGCAACATCCTGCCCTGTGACTATGATTTTAATAAAAAGGCATGAATGACCTCTGGGGGTTTTCACGAAATGGCTTCAAGACTTCAATTCGAAGATGGATGCCGCAAATAGAAAAGTCGTGCTCTTCATCGACAAATGCTTTGCACATCCTGCTCTTGACAAACTCAGGAACATCGAGCTGGTGTTTCTGCCAAAGAACACCACCAGCATGCTTCAGCCCTGGACCAGGGAATAATTCGGTAAATGAAGGTGAAGTTCTGCAAGATGCTTGTGCAGAGTATGGTGTGGAATCTCGATATGGGCAAGGAGGTCAAAAAGTGGGACGTGTTCAGAACCATGGAAGGAATCCTCGCCAGTTGGAGAACCATGAGACCAGCGGTAATCGCCAACTGCTTCCGACACGCCCACTTTGTCCTACCAGTCATCGAAGAAGCTGCCGTCTGTGTGTTTCCCACCGCTGCCAGCGCCAAAGACCCAGATGACTCACTGCCAGTGGACGCCAGTTCCCAGCCTGGTCTCTCCATAGAACCGCAACCTGGCTCAACAACAGCACCTTCATCTGCCCACCTGACTTTCACCTGGCTGTACGACGAGGAAACGTGGCCGAGATTAGCCCCAGACTGCACGTATGAGGAGTACATAGCAGCAAACAATGACATCACCATTTGGGGCACCCTCGATGACGCCAATATAATCATGGAGCAGTAGGAGAGGGGGAGGAATAAATGGAAGAGGAGCCTGAAGACATCCCCACGACGAAAGATGTTCTGAAAGCCGGGGACGTCTACTCAAGAGAACTTAAGCGCCAGGGCACTAGTGAAGATCTGTGGTCCCAGTTCTATAATGTGAAAGACTTCGTCGAGAAAACTGGTGCTAAGAAGAAGCAAGCCTCCATAATGGACTTCTTCAAGAAATAGGTAGGGGTTTTTCACGTGTTGCCTAAAAAATGCAATTTTTGTGTATGAGGGTCGGGGTTGAACATAATCGGTTAAAATTCCAATAACAACCCCTTCGAAATAACGACCTTTTTCCGAGGAACCATGTTGGTCTTCAGGGAATTTTTTTTAAAAATCTATTTCCCACCCAGGATACTATAATCTGTTAACCTTGGCTTTAAGCTAATCATATGTTGACTTTTAGTGCCAATCACTTCCTACCTATATTTCTCTATATATCAGCCACTTGTGAGCCTGCCAGGGGGGGGGGGGGGTGAGATAAGGACTAACAGTGGTAGAAATAACTCGTATCTATCCCCTTGTTATACCTATCTCTTAAGGTGCGTTTTCGCTTGAGCCTTTTACTCGAAACGAGCAAAACAAGCCAAACATCCCAAATGAGCGTGAACAGATGAAACATCCGAAAACTCCGAGAATTCGGACCATTTGCTGCTGCTAGCCTAGTTCCCGCCAATTTCGCCGCGAACGGGTTAAGTACTGGAGCTCAGTCTCAAAATTGTTTTGATAGTGGAAGCAGGTTCTTTTTTTCTGCTGTGTTTATTAGTAAAAAAGAACAGGAAAATGTGGGTGAGGTGGATGTATTATTGGTGGCAAGATACAGCACTTGTTAAGTGGATTGATTGAAAGACATTTTCGAAATTTAACACGGATGCCATCTCAAGACTTAGAAATGTTGGTTAACCTTGTCTGCTATAAAAATGCGAAGAAGGGCACAAAGTTACGTAAATCAGTACCAGTGGAAGATCGTTTGGCACTAACTTTACCTTTTTTTAGCAAACATTCTTCAGTAGCCCACTCCACGATTCGCAGCAACTGGTGCCAAGTCACGTTCCCACTTAACACAAGCAAAAACGTCTGACTTCCTTTTAGCATTCCAAAAAAGGCCGACAATTGTTCGATAGCGTTCGGTTCAGCGCGTGCTCGCGAACATGTCTTTACTAGCTGAACCACACCACGCAAGAACAGAATGAACTAAGCGCCGCGCACGAACGAATGCTAAACTGAATACCCACCTTTACAGTAGCTCCATGGCTTCTTTGGTGCTACCTGACAGCTCACAGCTGACGGCTTTGAAAAGTTACCAGACAAAATTATGTATCTCTACGCCGAACCATATGATCTGCAAAAACATGTGTCTAGCAGCTGACTTCTGACGGTCAAAATTTAGGTATATACCTAAATGTTGACTATCAGAAGTCAGATGTGAGCTCTGTCAGCACCAAAGAAGCCATGGGGCTACTATAGCTATGCCTACCTAGGTAACCCCCTAAAAACGTATTACCATATTATGTAAGGCAGCTCATATAGCTCCCTGCCTACCCCATCCCTCCTCCTGTTCTTATTAAAATACGAGCAGAGCTTTGTATTTGTTTGCGCCATAATAAAATATAAGCACAAGAATCAGTAATAACACAAGAAAAGTATGTAGCGACAAAAAAAATCCCATTTTATTTACCGTTTTCAGAAACCTCAAACTGAGCATGTAAACTTCACTTTTTTTTATGGACATCGTGGACTTGCAGCTGCAACAATTTTTATGGTTTGATAACAAACACCGAGTTTGTCATTAAAACAACGTTCTAGGTATTACTAGACAAAGCAGGAAATCTCGAGTATTTCAGACTAGTTTTCCTATTTAGCACCGCGTCTTACTACTCGCTCAGGTTGTATGCTTATGTAATAGTTACGCTAATATGTTAGGGTTTATGAAGCTTTAATTTAGAGGAAGTGCATCCACATTTGCATAGAGAAAGATTGGAAAACCACCCTCATTGAACCCGACCAAGATTCGAATCCTAATCCCCCCGTCATCGGCAGTCTCTATTGAGAGAGTAGCGCCTAATACTATGCGGCCACTGAAGCTGGTATTATTATTATTATTATTATTATTATTATTAATATTACATTATATTATTTTAATAATAATTATATCTTTTTCTTTATTTAAAAATAATTATTACTAGTTTATTTCATTTATATATCTATTTTTAAAAACACTAAAAAAAATAACATTTTGTTGGAATTGCGGCCTTAAGGCCCTTGGCCCTGTCGAGTGCAAGTCTAAAACCTGTTTTGTGAGATGGTGGACGGGAGGGTGAAAGGTGTACCGTGGCTTCACAACCGATCAAAGTATCCTTCCGCGCCAACAAGAACAAATGGCTCACGGAAACCGCTACCGGACAGGTCTTGCGGGAAAATCATACGTTTGTAAATATCAGTTTTCTCGAGAACGAGTGAAATTTTTATGTTAATATTTTCAACACCTCTTCTAAGATAATGTATCGATGTTTATTAATTGTTAATTTATCTTATATTTTTGTTACGAAGCTGAAGTTTTTTTATGAAAATGTCATAATTTATCGATATTTTGATCACTGTTAAAATTATTGGAGAGGTTGTAAAAAAAAATAACTTAATCAACACGTTTGTTCCTGAACAAACCGTTTCCGAAGAAAATTGCAAAACAACAAAAATTCTTGAAGATAACCGTTTGTTCCCATGGACTCTGCATTTCCACGCCAAATGAACGGGCTAATCGTCTTAATGCCTCTGCGCCCTAATGAACCACTTAGGTTCGCGCATAACGGACTGGCTGGGCCGACCCTTGGGGTGCCTAATGTGGGTTATTATTCACACATTGTGCGTACGGTTACTTGAAGAGTCGTTCGGATGTCGTCCATGGTCTTACTAATAACTTATTCTCTATTTGTTACATCACATAGTGCTCTCAGTGTCATGCTCAACATACTCTCTTCTACTCTTACGTGTGGACGGGGAATATGACGAACTTTTTCGACGGTGTTTCTTGTGATCGTGTTATCTCTCTGTTTCTACAGCTTTTCTTGTTATCGTGTTTATCTCTCTGTTTCTACAGCTTTCTTGTGATCGTGTTGTCTCTCTGTTTCTACAGATTTTCTTGTGATCGTGTTATCTCTCTGTTTCTACAGCTGTTCTTGTGATAGTGTTATCTCTCTGTTTCTACAGCTGTTCTTGTGATAGTGTTATTTCTCTGTTTCTACAGCTTTTCTTGTGATCGTTTGAATCCTCGCTTCTCCTATCAAATAGAAGTGACGATTACAATTACAAAATTATAGCAAGTAGGTATGGGAAGGATGAGACATAAGAGAAATATACAAGTATAACATATCTGTTTATTTAAATGTAAACAAGGGAAATTGAATTACATGCGTTTTAAATAGATATTATTATTATTATTATTAGCACCGCGTCTTACTACCCGTTCGGGTTATACGCACTTACGCTAATGTGTAATGGTAGGGTGATTGTGAGATGAAATGAAGGACCTACAGATTAACGTGGAATCCGAACCACGGTGGAGGCCCGGCATTCCCCACATTCACAAGATATCTTGTCAGAGGTGAAGGAAGGGTTTGGTAATCAGATAAATCTGTGCCGGGACCGAGGATTGAACCCCGGCCGTCAGCACAGAAGTTTGACACCTTACCCCTAGACCACCAGGTCACCCTTTATCCCTATCAATATCCTACTAGATAATAGATTTCTGGTAGGGAAAAAGGCCTTTCAGAAAACAATTCCTACCGTGAAAAGACTTGATGTATAGGGTCATAGAAAACAGCTTTTAACATATTAAAGTAAACACCAGGCTCATGTACTGTTAAAAGTTTTGTCAGTATTCGGCTACATAGCTAGCACCATAAAACTGAGACGGGCAGTATGAAAAAAGATAGCGAGCCTCATTTCGTGACAGTTGCAAAATACGATGGAAGCGCCGGGCTTTTATGTAACCAGCACTACGCCGAAGTTAGAAGGGTAGTATCTTATATACTCAAGTCAAATTAAATAATATTAATCTATCAATTTTGTTTAGCACCGCGTCTTACTACTTGTCCGGGATATACGCTTATGTACTTATACTTATTAATTTTGGAGTAATGTACCCGAATTTGCGTGGAGGGATATTGGAAAACAAATACTTCTAGAAAACCACCAGACCTTCAAACCCCGATATTCCTATCATAAGTAGTATATTGCGAAAGTGACGTCTTAGATCATCCGCCCGCCTAAGAGGGCTATCATTTATTTAAAGCATTTATTAGTCTACCCTCCTCTTTTATTCTTCCGTTCACTCAACCGTGAAAGGCAACAACTTTTTATTTTTTAACATATATTCGCTTATATTTCCGAGAAGTCCTCTTACACTAACGTGAAATCACGTTACAACCTTGGGTATCGTATAACCCAACACATAATAACAAGCTACCGTTGGCGCGCACCCCTCCCCCCCTTATCCACTTGATTCATCGTGAGACCTATTACGTCACGTTTTTAATTGACGGTTATAACTCGAGTGTTGTAAATCATGAAACTAACGTGTCTTGAAAGAATTTCGCGAACGGTCGTCTCCAAGGTTTTGTGACGAGCTCAGACGTCAGATCGCGATTTATCGAGGGGATTTCATAAAACTATTATTATTTAGAATTATCAGGATGTTTTTAACTGTAATAACGATAACTAGGCCAATAGGTTAATGGTTGGGTTGGGTTGGATAGACTGGGGGGTGGGGGGAGGTAGTGGGATACTAAACCAGGTGGATGACGCTGGCATAAAATAACAATCTGGCAACCCACTTCGGTGGCCGCATGTTCTACGGCGCTACTCTGGGAGTAGGTTAGACTGCTGATGAGGAGATTGAGGTTCGAATCTCGATCGGGTGTATTAAGGTTTTTCTAAAATGGTTTTCCACTATCCCTTCACGCAAATGCGGATACACTTCCTATAAATATAACTTTCATCCTTAAAACCATTAGCGTAATAACACACAAAGCGTATAACCGAAACGGGTAGTAAGATGCGGTGAAAAAAGTGTCTCGTGAAACTTGACCTGCTTTATTATATTCATAAGGTAGCGTTGAGCTTTATTTTACCTTTTTTTTAAAATTAGATTTGGGCCGAATACACTATTTTTACGAATCCGAATCTTAATTTAACTTTAATCCCGCATATCGAATCAAAATCTTGTAATATAACTAAATAGAAGAACATTTTTGCTATAATGGATTTATTATAACATTAATACATTCATATTCTTTAAATTAAAAATTAAATCTGAGACCTGAACACAGGAATCGAACTCGGGACCTTTGGCCTAGTACGCCAATAATCTACCACAGAGTTACTCAGGAATAGGCTATAACGCTGTAACAGTAATCATCAATTAATATAATAGCTTGGCTATTTATTCCCTCAATAATAAATTCAGTTTAAGTGTTAAATTAACGGTCCGGAATCTTGAGTGTTAAGTTAGTCCTATAATTAAGTTGAGTCTGAATCACCAATAAACAGTATTATAGGTATCAACAAATTTCAATTGTAAATTTAAAGAAAAAATTTATTATTTTAAACATTTTGAGTTTTATCGAATATACTCAAAAGATTAGAAGCATTTGAGGGTTCTATGATCCCATTTCCAAATTTTTAAATTAATTTAGCCTTTTTATTTTTACCTATTGCTTCTTAAACCGTATCAAACGTCCTGACACTGCCTAGTTGTGGTCGAGGAGGCTGAGGGTCGTGGTTCAAATCCTTAGCTGTTGTATTAGGGACACTTTTACTGCATCGAATTTCCTTTGGGCTGCTGTGGGTTCATTTTTCTACACTCCCCATATTTAGCCCTTTAGAATAACTTACTAATTGAGTCTTGTTATTATACTTACTAATTTATAAAAAAGTAAAATAGATTTTTACATAAGCTAAATAAGAGCACAACGAATAGTATTTCTTTGTGGATGAGATGAATATACTTCAACGCCATCGATTTTTAGCTGACATGCCTATTGCAAATACTTCCTAAGCAGCATTGGCTTGCAATTGGCATACGTCCGCAAATACGTCTTAAGCTAGTTGGCTCACAGCTCTCATAATTCTGCAAATTCGTCCTAAGCTAGTTGGCTCATAGCTATCATAATTCTGCAAATACGTCCTATGCATAATTGGATCGCAGCTCTCATAATTTCAGCAAATACATCCTAAGCTAGTTGGCTCATAGCTCTCATAATTCTGCAAATACGTCCTAAGCTAGTTGGCTCACAGCTCTCATATTTCTGCAAATACGTCCTAAGCTAGTTGGCTCACAGCTCTCATAATTCTGCAAATACGTCCTAAGCTAGTTGTCTCATAGCTCTCATAATTCTGCAAATACGTCCTAAGCTAGTTGGCTCATAGCTCTCATAATTCTGCAAATACGTCCTAAGCTAGTTGGCTCACAGCTCTCTTAATTCTGCAAATTCGTCCTAAGCTAGTTGGCTCATAGCTCTCATAATTCTGCAAATACGTCCTAAGCTAGTTGGCTCACAGCTCTCATAATTCTGCAAATTCGTCCTAAGCTAGTTGGCTCATAGCTATCATAATTCTGCAAATACGTCCTAAGCTAGTTGGCTCACAGCTCTCATAATTCTGCAAATACGTCCTAAGCTAGTTGGATCACAGCTCTCATAATTCTGCAAATATTTCCTAAGCTAGTTGGCTCACAGCTCTCATAATTCTGCAAATTCGTCCTAAGCTAGTTGGCTCATAGCTATCATAATTCTGCAAATACGTCCTAAGCTAGTTGGCTCACAGCTCTCATAATTCAGCAAATACGTCCTATGCATCATTGGATCGCAGCTCTCATAATTCAGCAAATACATCCTAAGCTAGTTGGCTCAAGCTCTCATAATTCTGCAAATATGTCCTAAGCTAGTTGGCTCACAGCTCTCATAATTCTGCAAATTCGTCCTAAGCTAGTTGGCTCACAGCTCTCATAATTCTGCAAATACGTCCTAAGCTAGTTGGATCACAGCTCTCATAATTCTGCAAATACGTCCTAAGCACTATTGACTTGCAGCTGACACGCTTCAGTAAATACTTGTTATGAGGCACTCTGTATGCGTTCTAGAAGCAAACACTCGGACGGAAATGTGCGTTTTTATTACCTTTACAGGAACAGATATGATCAGTTGAACACGTGATAGGGTGTCAGAGTAAATAAACAGCTAAACGAGGTGTTAACTACTAAACAGGTTATAAAATCTAGGTACAGGCGTAACTCTGCACCCCTTCCTCAACCCTAAACTCTGCTCCGTTTTAGGCTTCGTGAAGCAATTTTAGAATGTTTTTTTTTATTTTACACTGTAAAATATATCATTAATTCTGAATGAAGTACGTTTGCCAAAGATGCAGCAGTAACATGTGATTTTTCTGTTAGTTGTATACTTCATATTGTCTGCAATATTAAAAGATTATAATAGTAATAATATTAGTGTGAAAATGTGTATGAGTAATCCCATCATGTTTTTTTTTCTGGTCCAAGCTTCCTTAGGTATAACAAGATTGGGAACCCCTGTTCTAGAGGTCTTTAGTTCTCTGCCGGGTGCTGCCTGAACGAATTTGGTATTTATAGTTATTGGGTCCGCCATCTTGAATTATCATTTATCAAAAATTTTAAATTACAATTAATAAATCTTCTATCCACTGATTTAAGTTGAGGCATCACTCTCGCAACAGACTGGCTTGCCGATAATGGGAGATCGAGGTTCGACGCGGTGAAAAAAAAAAAGTGGTATTCAATCTGGGGTTCGTGTAGCAATGGGGGTACGCTAAGACATCTAAATGGTATTATTATTAGCACCACGTCTTACTACCCGTTCGGGTTATACGCACTTACGCTAATGTGTAATGGTAGGATGATTGTGAGATGAAATGAAGGACCTACAGTTTAACGTGGAATCCGAACCACGGTGGAGGCCTGGCATTCCCCACATTCACAAGATGTCTTGTCAGAGGTGAAGGAAGGGTTTGGTAATCAGATAAATTTGTGCCGGGACCGAGGATTGAACCCCGGACCCCAGCACAGAAGTCTGACACCTTACCTCTAGATCACCAGGTCACCCATCTAAATTGTAATTATATATAATTTCATGATAATAACTTAATAATCAGGACCAGATTTAG
This sequence comes from Timema cristinae, assembly GCA_039000515.1. Classification (NCBI taxonomy): domain Eukaryota; kingdom Metazoa; phylum Arthropoda; class Insecta; order Phasmatodea; family Timematidae; genus Timema; species Timema cristinae. The sequence goes on along the minus strand of JBCFYV010000012.1, from coordinate 112,753,533 downwards.
GGCTAAACAAGAAGATCCGGACAGACATGAGAGCTGGGAACGCCATTTATTTGTTTTAGAACTAGAGTAGCAGGAGTACCCAGTACTACCGGGGTAACCACGCAATGGATTATGTGGTTACTTCGGGCAATGCTTTATTTACTTGAACAAACACAAACAATCTTCGTTTTATTTCTTCCGACCCAGTTTTTAAATAATTTAAAAAAAAATCAAAATTTTAAAATTCTGGTTTCGAGATGCACATGTTTGTACAGGGGCTACTAATCTTAAAATTTCGGACATCTGTGTGTGGAAAATATCACGCAATGCTCATGACAGACAGACAAACTCTGTATTTTATTAATACATGTAACCGGCCCCGCGGTGTAATGGTCAGTGCACCTAACTACGAGCCAAGTGGTTGCGGGTTCGATTCCTGGTAGTATCATGGATATTTTCCCCCAAAGTGGATCTACCCCTAGTCACCAGGGCTTGGTTAGTTAGGCCTAAGTTGGGTTTAAGTGTTTCCACTGGTTCCAGACCCTCATTCTCACTATCTCATCATCATCATCATCATATATCTCATAGGGACATGGAAAGAGCCTCCACGGAAAGGCGTCCCCTGGGTAGCGGTACATCTAATCTTTCCGCGACTGGGCTAAAGATCAATGTAGCCCAGACACATATATTATTTCATATAGATTATAAATTTGCATTATGCACCAACAATTTCGGGGGTACAAAGTTGAAAATAACTAATAGATGAGAATACGCGAAATAAAAAGTTTAAATAACACTGGCTTGGATAATATAACCAACTAGTGTCTTTTTTTTGCTGCCAATATTTACAAAATGTCACTACATTATTATTATTATTATTATTATCATCATCGGCTTAACTCTCGCAATAGACTAACTGTCGATAACGGGGATATAAGGGCTATAATCCCAGTTCGGAGTCCTTACGATTCTTTTTTCTGTATTTCCTCCCCCCCCACCCCCCCCCATCGCACATAAATGCGAATAGGCCCACACTTCCATCTAAATTCGACTTTTCTCATTATTATTTTTTAAACACATTAGCGTAAATAGTACATGCTCGTATATCTCGAATGAGTTTTAAGGCGCGGTGCGTTGACAAAATCAATTACTATATATCAAAAGTGACAGCTTCAAATTAAATTACTTGACGTATGAACTAATGAACATAGCTTAGTAATTGTCTGCCAACTACCACTTTACAGTAATCGCACTATATCTTACCCACGCTCTAAATAACCTGATTTGTATTAATTACTTATTTTATTAGTTGCATTTGGACCAACATGATAGAAGCACACGACTTACAAACTACCTACATTCTAAAACAAGGGGAACCTCATCTTCTTTCACCAATTAATCGTTTTTCAACCATATTTGTAATCAACCCTGAAACCACTCGACTCAATTGATAAAACGCACTACATACTGGGCTAAGTTGTTTTACAGACCTTTTAAATACTATACAGTCCACTGAGAAAAGGGTCCTGGGTTCGATTCCTTGGATGACAGAAAAAATTTATCATTACTGAAATAGGGGTTTCCCCTTTAGCAGCGATAAATTAACGGCCGGGGGCTGTATGTTGTTTTTGTTATAGAAGTTAAATTATAAGACGTGTGCTGATAATTAATTACTCGGTTCTATGAATTGTAAATTAATACCAATTAAAACGAGAAAAAATTAGTATAATTGATAATGCTGCCCAAAAATCCACAAGGTGTATATTTTGTTAATAGTTGGCTAACGCGCTATTAGTGTTGAACTCGACTGCCGAGGACGGAGAGATCGAAGTTTGAATCTCGGTCGGGTGAACTGGGGGTGGTTTTTCCTAAATGGTTTTCCACTCTCCCTCCACGCAAATGCGGGCTCACTTCCTTTAATTCAACCTTCCCAATTCCTAATCCATTAGCGTAATTAGTACTTAAAGCGTATAACCCGAACGGGTAGTAAGACGCGGTGCTAAATAATAATAATAATAATAATATAATAATAGCTGTCAAAACCGACGCCTCTAAACGGCTCCACACATGTCGTTCACGATTATTCTATAATTATTCGCTATGGATCACGCAAGTGTGGATAACATATTCGTGTTCATGTAAGAGTATTCTTCATACATCGCGAATAACGAACGTAGTTCCGCTTGAAATCATGTTGGTCAAGACCTGCACACCTCGTTAACGAACCATTTGTGGTAGATTGTTGAAATTAAGTTAAGTTTTTTTTTATCACGTGCTTGTCCCGGTTATACGTATATATGATATTTACTCTAATGATATAGGGAAGATGAAGGAAGCATTTTAGAGGGGATCTACCCGCATTTTCATGGAAAGAAACGGGTTACAGTTTTTGGGAAAACCACCCTCAATAGACCCGACTGGGATTCAAACCCGGTCCCTATCGTTAGCAGGCTAGTCTAACACAGAGTGACGCCTTTTTCAGCCACTGAAACGGGTTCAAGAAAATTAAAGTTTGACTCCGCCATTGCAGAGTTTAAGAAGAAAACAGATTTTTTATAGCATCTTTTTGACTCTTTTTAGAACATAAATTTAAAAAAAATCTCTTTCATCATAATATAAGAGGATTTTTTTTTTAATGCTCGCAGAAAAATATTTGTTAATTTTTACTTAATTTACGAAGACAACTAAAAATAATCTCACCCGCCTCGGTGGACGCATGGTGTAAGGCATTGCTCTCGAAGTAGACGACTGCTGATGACGGGGAGATCGAGGTTCGAATATCGATCGGTTGTACTGAGGGTTTTTTCAAACTTGTTTTCCACTTTTCCTCCACGCAAATGGGGTATACTTTCTCTTATATAACCTTACACAAGCGTAATTAGTACATAAGCGTATACCTCGAACGGGTGCTAACATTAAAAAAAAAGTTTTTGCGCTTGTGTCGCTTTTCCTGATATTGTACAAACAGCTGGCCGGTACTCGAACCTGGAGCATCGAAAGAGAAAGTTGACCACTTTCAGATACCGAGATGAAACAAACGCTCTGGAAACTTTTTATGAGTTGTAATAAAAAAAAGCCGATTAAAGTTTCAATACTACCATGAACAATCATTTATTTTTTAAATTATCAGCCACTATGGAATGCATGGAAATCAATAACAACGCAGAAAATCAATCCAAACAACAATTTAAAGATAGATTAAATTTAATTAATAAATATATTGAATATTCGGTCACGTGGAAGCTCACCTGGTTTGTTTTACCGGTGACAGGTAGGTCTGCGTCTGGGTTCGAATCCCGGTGAATGTAATAAGGGGTTTGTTTTTTTCCTAAGTGGATTCCCTACTTTACCTCCACGTAAATACGGGTACATTTCTTCTCACATATATCCCACTCCTCCATACTCCATTAGTGTAAATATGTAGATAGCCCGGACGGGTAGTAAGACCTAGTCATAATAGTTAATAGTGAAATCAAACTACGACCTCCTAAACATGCAATCTCTAGTCGTTTATTCGCAGAAATAATTTAGTCCACAATTTCTAGATTTACTTTTATTTAGTATTCATACGAAAAGTCACATACTCTGCAGCTGTCCGTTTTGACGGGTGGTATCGATTTTAACATCTTTAAAATAAACATACAGCCCTATTATCTTACGAAGAATCTCCTAGAAGGCCTTTTTATTCCTACCAGACTTGTGGTTAAAACAAGGCCTTCTATCTAGAACAGCGTTTCCTAGATAGTGGGTCGCGACCCGGCACCGGCCCACGAAAGCAAAATGCCGGGTCACCTTAAATACTCTCGAAAACGTAGGTGTTTCGTTTTTTGGGTTTTCACGAAACTCCCTGCCGGCACTGCACCTTTTCGTAGTCTCGTTGATCGCGGCAAAGTAGCTCAACCAATGGTGTGGCAGCGGGGGGCAAGACACGCAACCGCGCCTCTGCGGCACCACACTGGCCTAATCATCTGGCTTTGGTTTTGCCCGCCGCCCGCCCGCACCCAATGGTTTTCCACACTAATGCGGGTACAATTCCTTTAAAATAATTTTCTCCTACACCTTTATCACTATTAACCTTGGTGTCGAGCGTCATAGCTTAAAATAGCGACTGAGGCTGTCGGTCAAGCAATATAGAGCCGGGCAGCAGTGTCTTGAGACATTCCTCGCTGTGGTTTTTATTGCAACGCTGCGCAGTTTGTTTGTAAGTTTGATCATAACATAAAGTAGTGAGAACAATAGCCCATAAAGCGACCTTCTCTTCTGGCGCGGTAAACTGCTTGTACCGACCGAATGACACGTTCAATGTATTTACGCTAAGAAAACCTCCATACGGTTAGTTGAAATATAAAAATTAGTTCCATATCTCATCACAAGGACCAAGAAGCTGATGCTCTTAAAATTCTCCCCTCCCAAAAAATGCACTTAATATTGTGTATTAATGCTCTCAAAAATAAAATAAAAATGCCCTAAAAAAACATGCACTTAAAAAACGAAAACTCTTGGTTTATATCGTCAAAAATACAAAAGATGCTATTATTATTATTATTATTATTATTATTATTATTATTATTATTAGCACCGCGTCTTACTACCCGTTCGGGTTATACGCACTTACGCTAATGTGCAATGATAGTGTGATTGTGATATGAAATGAAGGACCTACAGTTTAAGGTGGAATCCGAACCACGGTGGAGGCCTGGCATTCTCCACATTCACAAGATGTCTTGTCAGAGGTGAAGGAAGGGTTTGGAAATCAGATAAATCTGTGCCGGGACCGAGGATTGAACCCCGGCCGCCAGCACAGAAGTCTGACACCTTACCCCTAGACCACCAGGTCACCAAAGATGCTCTTAAAAAATCAATTAATACATTTAAAATCCAACTGGTTTAATTTTTTTTAATATCGCGCCTTACTACCTGTTCGGGTTATACGCTCGTGTATTAATTACGCTAATAGTATATAAGGATTAAGAAGGATATATTTAGAGGAAGTGTACCAGCATTTTCTTGGAGGGAGAGTGGAAAACCATTTAGGAGAAACAACCTTCAGGACACCCGACCGAGATTCAAACCTCGATTTCCCCTTAATTGGCACACTATAGTCTACTGCGAGGGTAGTGCGCTAGACTATGCGGCCACCGAAGCGGGTCAATTCTTTTTACTGCCCGTTTAGGAAATAGCTGGGGAATCCTGTAAAGGAAGAAATAAATAATAGACTGTATCACCGCTGTACCGATTAATAATAATACAATAGCCAGAACATGTGTGTGTGTGTGTGTGTGTGTGAGAGAGAGAGAGAGAGAGAGACAGACAGAGAGAGACAGACAGACAGCGCTTAGATTAACCTTATGCTGCATTGCAATGCACAATGAAGGTCATCTTCAGATTCTCAATGTGACTGGTCGGTGATTATCAGCCAAGAGGTTTTGGTACCTGAACAAGCTTCGCTCTACATCATCCATAGAATATCACCTCTGGTGATACGTCTTCTTTCATGTCTACTAAAGCGTCACTTTTACCGTCAGAAGACAGGCTATGCTCATTGTTTTATGTCCGACCGTACTAATAATAACCACACGAGAAAACGAACGCTCCAAGTAATTGGAAATAATGAATATGTGCATTAAAAAAATATGTTGTTTTGTTACGATTTTATATAAAGTTTCTAAAAATAACAGAAAATGCACGATAAAAGTAAAAAACAAAAAAAAAATAATTTCATAAGCAGGAAAAATCCTTCACATATGTAAATATAAGCTTATTCTTAATAAAATTAATGTTTTCAATACCAGGGTGTCGTAAAATGTTTACAGTAGCCCCATGACTTTTTTGGTGCTGACTGACAGCTCACAGCTGACTTCTGACACTCAACAATTAGGTATATACCTAAATTTTGACCGTCAGAAGTGACAGCTGCTAAACACATGTTTTTGCAGATCATATTGTTCGGCGTAGGGATACATAATTTGGTCTGGTAATATTTCAAAGCTGTCAGCTGTCAGTCAGCACCAAAGAAGCCATGGGACTACTGTATATACACACTATCAATGTTGCGATCGACTTGACAGAAAAAAAAAAAAGATGCAACTCTTCAACTTCCGGGCGTTGCTCATCACTAGAAGGACGTGAAGACTTGAGGGATGACGGAGTCACAAAATATTATATTCATTATTTCCTTCGGGATCTCCTGTTATCTTTGAGAGGAGAGAAAGAGGACAAGGGAAACTCGGTGACAGTCTGAGAAACATTTACTAACTAACTACACGTCTGTCATCGCCCATACCCGTCACGTGACCACCCCCACACAAACCTTCGCGCCTTGATTTTACATAATAATCCTCTTCCGCGGCCCGATGGTCTGAGAAGGCGTCACTAGGGATGTAGTACCGAAACAAAAGTATCGATACTCTAATCATTTAAAGTAGCGAAAGAAAAATATCGATATCGCACTAGTATCGAAAGAAAAGTATCGATAAGTATCGGTATCGAAATTTTAATCTGGGAATTTTTTTTTATTAAGTAATAATTTTAACTAATGCATAATAATAATAATACTAATAATAATTGTATTTTCATATTTACTTGAACACCGAAAATGATAATGATTGAACCATATTATAGTCTATTTAGGTCTATCGCGTCTATGTTATGTGTTGGAACTTGGAAGGTATAAGAGATAGTATTGTATAATGGCTATTATAAAAGGTTTTACCATACCAGCTTTCAAAATGTCTATGAAAATTTAACTGATGGAAAGTTATTTAACAGCTAAATATGATTAGTTATATATTTTTTTCAATCCATTTTATATTCTTCTTTAAGCATAGTAAACCTGTAATCCAAGCATGAGCGACGATAGCAAAAAAGTTGTTTCTTTCGATACCACAGTGTGAGTACTAATATCAGTAAAAGTATCTGGTTAAAATACTAGTATTGAAAGAATATCTATATTAATTAAGTACCGATACTTTTTCACATCCCTAGGCCTCATTCTAGCAATAGACTAATTAAGACTCCCGATGAAGGAAAGAGCGGGGTTCGAATAACGGTCGGGTTTTAACTAAACTGTTTTTCACTCTCTCTCAACGCAAATATGGGTATACTTCCTCCAAAATTCTGCCTTCCTAATTCTTATCTTCATCTAACTACTGAGAGATTGGTACGAGTGATATCTTTTTTTTATAGCTATAAGTATTCATATTTTATTTTAAATATGGGTACACATTATTTACCTAATCTAAATTCCTTTCTCTTCTAATGATATCATAGGAAATCTCATTGTATTGCGACGCCTGGTTCGAAGTTTATGACTAGGCACAGTCTTATATTCTTAGGTAGTCTGTTAGTTGAAAACTGCAAACCCATGTTGACACAATGGCGGGAAAAAATATATTACCAATATATTTACATTCTTAGTTCATTAAATTAGTGACGAAAAAGATCAATATGAAAGCACTGTTGGAAGCTTTAAAATGAATAAAATAAACCATGAACAGGTAGTAAGACATGATGTTGAAAAAAAAAAGACAATTTATAGAATGTTCAATTTTAGTGACTTTCAATCAATATTGGTGATTAAAAGTGGGCTTCCTATATAAAAAGATTTATTGGGAATAAATAAATAAATAAATAAATAAATAAATAAATAAATATTATATATATATATATATATATAATATATATATATATATATATAGATTTATTTGAAAAAAAAATATATATATATATATCCTCGGTCCCAGCACAGATTTATCTGATTGCCAAACCCTTCCTTCACCTCTGACAAGACGTGTATTAATCACAACTTGTAAATGTGGGGAATGCCAGGCCTCCACCGTGGTTCGGATTCCACGTTATGTTTTGTATCGTCACAGGGATCCCCAAACTTTCTATACCGTAGGAACCCTTGTACAAAAATAAAAAAAATGTTAATTTTTTACTCTGATTTAATGAAAATTAAATGTATTAAAAATTAGAAAAAACCCACATTTTCTGGCTGTTTTTTTATTCAGATGTGAAAAAAAAAGGCAATCCTAATTACTACATAGAATATTTGGAAAAATGCTATTTTATTGTACCATCCCTCATCTGCAGCGTCTTGTCCTATTTAGAAAGTAGATCGTGTACCTATATTCCTAGGGGTGACCTGGTGGTCTAGGGGCAAGGTGACAGACTTCTGTGCTGGCGGCCGGGGTTCAATCCTCGGTCCCGGCACAGATTTATCTGATTACCAAACCCTTCCTTCACCTCTGACAAGACTTGTATTAATCACAACTTGTGAATGTGAGGAATGAAAGGCCTCTACCGTGGTTCGGATTCCATGTTAAACTGTAGGTCCTCCATTTCATCTCACAATCACCCTACCATTACACATTAGCGTAAGTGCATATAACCCGAATGGGTAGTAAGACGCGGTGATGATAATAATAATAATAATAATAATAATAATAATAATAATAATATATTTCTCGCTATAACATACAATATGTTGGCAGTAATTTTCGTCAGTTTCCAATACAGTCCGTTTGTGGTAATTTTGCCCCTTTCCAACACGATCTGTTCGCGGTAACTTTGGTCCCTTCCTCACGCAGTTGGTTCGTGATATTTGTATCATAGGATTGTAAATGGGCGAGGGGAAAGTGTAAGACGGTTGAGAGGGGAGAAGGGGGCTATCCTTAAAACTTTTAGTCAGTTGTTTTTAATAGACAATTTTCGGAGAAAAAACATCGAGAAAGTGATTCTTGTTTTGAAAGTATGATAGTTAAAACCATTTATTTTAAAATTAATTAAACTCATACTAAGAGTGTTACAACTAAAATCACTACTTAAATAATACTAATCAAACTAATGGTTATATTATTTTATAAGCACAAGAATCCTTTTAAAATCATTTCCACAAAGGGAGAGCTGTGCATAATTGAGGGACTCCATAACCCACCCACTTGTACGCGTCGTAGCTCCACCACTCGTCCGTATACATCCGGCTAGATTTTTTTTTGTGAAGTGGATGAATGCGGAACTATTTCTAACTCTTTTATAAAAGGGCCTTAGCTACAGGCTATACCAAAGGTTTCATATCAATTGCATTAGTTGTTGCTCTTTTAACTTCACCTCTCAATTTCTCTCCCTTTTTCTCCAGAGGCATCTTTACAATCTGAATGAGTGTGACTTTCAGTGTGTCGTTTGGAAGTGGGGGTGAAGGGGAGGGGATCGGGGGAGGGGGGGGGGCAAAAAGTCTGCATTCGATTGATTTCCCTTTCAGGCGAGTTGGGAGATTGAATTCTCCATCACAATGGGGCGCTTTTGTTGTCAGGCCATCTTGCGTCACTCACCTTTTCCTAGGACAACCTGGGAAACTTGAGTTCGTTTACCTCCGTTAGGTTTCATGGATTTTGTTTTATTTTGTGCACCGCTTCTTACTACCCGTCCAAGCTGCCCGCATATTTACTATACTGAGGTAAGGAGTATGATGTTAGAATTTAAAGGAACCGCATTTGTGTAGACCGATAGGCACAGACCACCTCGTCAACAGCAATCCAATAACCTTCTAGAGTGACGCCTAGGCTGCATTCCCCCTTCAACCCCCACCTTTCACTCCAACATCCTAGCTCGGATCACGTCTATCTGCCGAGTCTCTTGGGTTTTATTATTATTATTATTATTATTATTATTATTATTATTATTAGCACCACGTCTTACTACCCATTCGGATTATACGCTCTTACGCTAATGTGTAATGGTAGGGTGATTGTGAGATGAAATGGAGGACCTACAGTTTAACGTGGGATCCGAACCACGGTGGAGGCCTGTAATTCCACACATTCACAAGTTGTGATTAATACACGTCTTGTCAGAGGTGGAGGAAGGGTTTGGTTTGGGTTTAATGGCCGATATTGTCAACTTTTTTTTTTTTTTAGTAATAAATAATGGTTGGGGGGACGAGGTGAGTTAGACAATTCGTTTAAGATCTGTTCGCCACTTCTTACTCCCCATCTGTGCTATCATTGATTGGTAGGGATAGGGGAGGTAAAAGGAAACTAACCCGCATTTGATTGGAGTGGAGAATGAACAACTTAGGAAATACCACCTAGCTGGGATACGAACCTGCGTTACACCATCAAACCACACTGGAGCGGAATTTAATACGATAAACTTAACGTTCACTTAATGTAAATAAACTAAATTGGGTATTCAGGGGTCACGTAACGTAACCTTCCCTGACTGAGGTTATGGATGCTGATGACAACTTAGCTCATCATCAAGGCCCGGATTTTGTTGACATGTCATCTTTTTTTTGGGTCCATTATAGATAACGTTCATTTGTACATGAACTCTGTTCATGATCTCCTGGTTGTAGAAATGTATATTTTATAGGTCATTTTTGCCATTTTAGATTTGTAGGTCTTTTTTCTTGCTTTTTATTGTTTATTAAGTCATTTTTGAGCATATTTTGTAAAGAAAATTTAAGATTGTATTCATATATATGAATTATCGGTGCTTTGATAAAACATGAATATTCAAACATCAGATATTTTACTACAAACTTGTTGACTGAAGAAGATAATGTTTGAGTATAAATGAACCTGGTACCCCTTTAGCTGCGTGCTTATAAAACCCACATTCCTGGTGAGTCACTCACTATACCATGATTGTCTGAAAAGGGCTGAGGAGGGGAGCGGAAGCTATCGCTTTTAAAGCAGGTATTTGTATTCCATTGTTAAGTAGAACACGTGATTTTAGCTGTCAAAATATTTTAAATGCATAGTTTTAATTTATAAAATGCACATTATATTTATTCGTTTGCAATCATTTTATGTGTATTTAGAATGCTTTAAACAAAAACATCTAAAGCGAGTCATTTGAGGCAAATTATTACTGAATTAGAAGAGGATATTTTTTGTACAGAGAGTGAAATACTTTTCTGTGAAATATGTGAAGTGAAAGTTGCTGGCATCAGATAAAAGATTTAACTATTCAACAGCATATGTCGCAACAAACATGTCCGTGGTATCCAGTATATCGATAAAAAGAAAACCTTTCAATTATTACTTGCACAAAATGCATTCACGAATCAAGAATAATCCTCAACATTTTATAAAGATTTGTGTGACGTTCTCGTATCTGCGAACATTCCTCTGTGGAAACTGAGCAATGTTAAACTAAGGATTCCAGACGGGTGCACAACGAGGAAAAACTGGAAATAGACAGACCAGGAGGGATATTTTTGCTTACGTGTATAGTATAAATCCTAATTCTTATAATAAATACATCAGATATGGAATCTCAATAAAAAAAAAGTCTTTTGTGGTCATTTTAAAGCCATCAAAATTCTGGCCCTGCTCATCATCAAACCTTCAATCCCAGCCCAATGAATGAAGGTTGTAAGGAACATGTTAGCTGTCATGAGGATAAAGAGGATTAGGAATGAATTTATCAGGGGGAGAGTGGGAGTACATTAGGTAGTAGTAGAGGAAGCTAGACTGAGATAGCATAGGAATATAATGAGGATGCTAAAGAAAATGTTGGAAATTAAATATATGGTAAAAATACCACAAGGAAGGCCAAGAAGAAAAGCAGATAACAGAAAGTGTGCAAGTGAGGGGAGAAGAATGGAAGCAATTAAAGGAGAAAGAATGGTGAAAGTGTAGAGGAAGACGGAAGCAGTTTACTAAACTGATCCGCCACAGGCTGGTAACAGTTAATGATGATTATGATATTCATAGAAGTTTACGAGATATACAAAATAAGGTGTAACAAGAGGCTACGACGTTTTATAGTTCATGAGACGTGAACAAACCATACGAAGAGCGTCTGCATACCATAAACAAATAAATGATATACTAACTAGCTCTATTGACATGAATCTCCACATGATTGTCTAGTTAGAACACGTGGTACGCAACGTGAAAGTTATTCCTTGGACAACTCATCAAGTTAAGTGAACGTTAAGGCCCTTGGCCCTGTCGAGTACAAGTCTAAAACCTATTTTGTGGGATGGTGGGCGGGAGGATGATAGGCGTGGCGTGGCTTCACAACCGACCAAAGTATCCTTCCGCGCCAACAAGAATAGATGGCTCACGGAAACCGTAGATGGTGCTAGCTACCGGACAGGTCTTGCGGAAAAATCATACATTTGGAAACAGCAGTTTTCTCGAGAACGAGTGAAATTTTTATGTTAATATTTTCAACATCCCTTCTAAGATAATGTATCGATGTTTATTAATTGTTACATTTTCTTATTTTTTGTTATAAAGCCGGCAATTTTCTATTAAAAAATGTCAATTTTATCGATATTTTATCAGTGATCACTGTTAAAATTATAGAAGAGGTCCCTCTCCCGCATCCAACTGACCTCCAGCACTCCATAACCCCTCGCTTTTAACTATTTTTCAGCGAGCGAGCGTGGGGTGAAATGGAGGGTGAAGGCAGCGGAGCGAAAGAGGTGCCCGGCAGCCTCTATTGAATCATCATACATGCAGAGAAAACATGAAGACATTTCAGCATTAACACTATTAAGAACTTTTTTTTTCTGAATCAGACGTCTCACGTCCACCGGCCTCTTCCACGCCGGTGAAACGTGCCACGGAGCTGCTTCCACCGCCATTCGACTGCTGGAATGTGTACGCCGTCCTCGGTGGCGGCTGAAACCCCGGCGGTTAGATGGCCACTCCTTGTTCCCCCGTAGTGGCTACGGTGGTGCCCAACCCCTCGTTAGGGCGATATACAGTATGTTGATGCGGTGTGTTACTGCCTGCTGAAGTTCTCTCGGTAACGTCGGTTAGTGGCTTGCGACTGCTAGGAGAAAGGCTCCCTCTGATGTTTGTCACGGCCCGGCGATAGCTCGAGCCATTTAGCCTTCAGGCCTAAGGCGACCCGGAAAGCAGATGATTAATCCATATCCAGCAACGGCGTGTCTGCCGGCAACAGCGAAGTCCATCCTTCCGGCGAGGGTCTTGAACAAACCGTTTCCGAAAAGAAAATTGCCAAACAATAAAAATTCTTGAAGATAACCGTTTGTTCCCATGGCTCTGCATTTCCACGCCAAAGGGAAAGGGTCAATCGCCTTAAGTTGATCGTGATCCTGGTTTGATTCCCGCACGCCAGCCATTTAAGGTGGTATCTCCATGCTTCGGTGGGACAAGGAATACCACGGTTGGCCTCAGAAAACACAAGGAGCAGCTTTCATGGGTTGTTATTATTATTATTATTATTATTATTTTTAGCATCGCGTCCCGCTACTCGTTTGGGTTGTACGCTTATGTTGCCTAATAATTACGCTAATGGTTTTAGGGATTAGAAAGGCTATATATTTAGAGCTAGTGTACACGCATTTGCGTACAGGTAGAGTAGAAAACTATTTTTTAAAAAACTCAGTACATCCGACAAATATTCGAACCTCGAACTCTTCATGAGCAACTATACAATGCATTGCAAACCTGATACCTTAAACCGTGCGACCACCAGTGCAGGCAGATAGAAAATCCCGCGTCTATAAATAAATGCCAACGGATGTTTAATCAAGGAGTTTTACTCGAGCATTACGTCCACAATGATAATATAAAAAACACTAAATAGAAGAATAGAGCTCTAATTATTTAACTCTATATTTTTAACTAAGGACTTTACATATATAAGTAGTTTTATGTCGAAAACGATAATTATCAAGGCCATGATAATAAAATTAAGTAGTTTTGTGACTGAACGATATTATGATCATCATAGTTAAATACATAAATTTACATGCATAACGCATAAAAAACTAGGTAAAACAACATTGTGCGTTGTGCATCATTTAATATGTATCGATTATGAATGCTTTCATTGAAAATAATGTGTCATTTTTTTGCGCACTATGTGATATGCACTATTCGCTGTTAGTTACCCGTTACGCATACATAAATGGTTAGGTAATTTTTTTTTTTTACATGACTCGTAGAATTAATTCCGTTATAAAAGCAAATATATGAAGGTTGTGTATGTGGATCAAAAGGAAGGGGTAGGCCATGTAAGACGTGGCTAAATTTTGTAGACGAATGTGTAAAGAAAGAGAAACATTAATAATTTTAAGAATAAAAGAGCACGTATGACTCGTACGGATGTTGTTGAAACGAAAGTTAGTGAGGATGAATTAAGTACGGAGTTGTTTTTTGAGCTATATGCACAGCTTATTGCCTACCCCTAAAGGGAACTGCGTGATTAAGTGAATATATATATATATATATGTATGTCAGAGAGAGAGCGAGAGAAAGAGAAAGTGTTTTTTATTATTATAGATTAATTAATCCAATCCAATACCATACAATACAAATTACAGATTATTAGAATTTTAATTTTAATTTCAAGCTTAGAGATATTAATTATCATTCTATAGGCACTACAGAAAATCTGGTTAATGCGCCTCTTAATGTGTCTATAGAATATAGAGCTGAAGGCGTAACACTTTATATAAACAAGGTAAAAATATATAAATTACATAATTATTCAAATTATTATAATTATTACTCAAATTATTAATTTGTTACGAAATAACCTTTATTTTCTAATTTAAAGCGAAAATGGGTTTGTCGTTATCTAATATTTTAAGTGTCAGCAACTTGTATGATTAGTGTAAACACACTAATGGATGCGATTAGTTAACCTGGAAATAAATTAGCATAGTTGCATGAACGGAATTTTGCCAAAGAAGCTAAAAATAAAAATAAATAGCCCAACTAAACTACACCATGTGAAAGAATGTCGTTATTTCAAGGAGAAAAGTGACGTAAATGTTCTCTTTAAGGTTGACGTCTTCCCCCTTCCTCCCTCCCACACACACCCTGTTGTTCATCAACTGTCACCTTCAACTAATTAAAAATTTCGTGATGCTTACCGAGGTCGAAGCGGAGGCAAACATACCTAGATCTATCAAGGATGTTACTTGTTATTAACGACAAATAACATTGAGAAATATTGTCGGTCTACCGAGACATCTGCGATCTTTTTTTTTTTCCTTCCATCTTTGCACCCAAGAATTACGGTATCTTCTATAACAGCTGTCGGCAATCTACATACAGCCCTCAGACTGATTTTATCTGGCCCGCAAAAGATTACGGTGTCCAGTGACTTGAAAAAGGGAAAAGTCAGGGAATTTGATCAAATTTCTGGAATTTTCACACAGTCACTAAAATAATAGGCCTACGCTACTTTTATTTACGATAATAAACTGTCAAAACAAAAAAATTCTTCACTACGGATTTATTTTAGTACATTTTGTATCTAATTTTTCCACCCCTCTATCTTGTCTTTACCCAAAGTTAGCCCGTGTAAGGCGTTCTTTTAATGCATCAATATGATTGAACCCAAATCTAACTTGGAACGCACGACCCGACGCTTTAGGTTGACATCCTTTTTAACCCCTTCATATAGTGTTAGAATTTAAAAATGTGTAAGTTGAGATTTTAATACAATATATTTTATGATATAGTGACTGGAAAAGTTGGAAATTGACTCTGGAAAACCTGGAAAAGTCAGGGAATTTTAAAATATAGTTTGGCTGGGCACTCTGATAAAGCAAACAATTGTGATAATAAAAATAGACATTACTTTAACTATTTTAGAAATAAGTATTTTTTTCTAAATCTGTCTTTTTTTAACCCCGTACGCCCGCGATATCAAAAAGGTTGTTGGCACCTGGTTTATAATCTAAGAGAACGAGATTATGAGGTAGGATAGTGACATTATTATTGTTGGATTGCTATAGGAAGAAACATATGTGATGGTTTTTTATTGGTTCCAATTAGTTTTATTACCCTTGAGAGTCTGCATTTAACTATACAATCGAGGATGAGGATTATAGAGGTAGAATTTAGGGTTATTCTACCCGCATTTGCGAGGAGGGAAGGGGGGGAAACCTTTTAGGGGGAAAAAACGCCACTTAAAATCTAAAGGATGGTCAGTTTAGTTCGAGGATCTATAGTCCAATATGTGACGGTTGGTAAAGTTACTCTGGATGGTACTTTAATGTATTTATACGTCGGGTTATGTTATCTACAGCTGTCACTTTTTATAAAATATAAAACCACACTAATAATATAATAAAATGTTATTAATGTTAACCACAATTTTTTTTTCTAAAAAAACTTTTCATGTTAAAATTGGACTGTAGTGCATGCTCTGGGTTAATGTCAAGACACAAACACAAACATGTAAACATTTTTATAATATCTCGCGTCCTTCTCGTCAAGGATTAATTTGTTCACACTGACGTCCTCAAGCCGCCACAAAACGACTTGTCAGCGCCAGGATGGACTTGAAAGAAAACAACCGTTTTATTAGCGTCATAAACCTAGGCATTCGGCAAGTAACAGTTACTTTGGCCACTAAAGCACACACCTACTCGTAAAGTATGCGGCTACCACAAATATAAGAACACACACCACACACAGGTATTATTTTCTTTATATTCTGAAGGTAGCCTTCCTTCTTCTCCTATTGTCACTCCTACGTCTCACCCCCGAGCTATACGCTCACGGAATAAGGATAAGAAAGGTGGAAATCTATATATAATGTACCTGCAATTTCATGGAGGAAGACTGAGAAACCATTTAGGAAAAACCCTCAATATACTTGCCCGGGGATCGATTCTTGAGTTCCCATGTCACCTGATAGTCATACTTTACAGTGGTGCAGGGACGGGGTGTACTGGGGTAGATTCCCCCCCCCCCTCTAAAAATTGAAGGGGGAGGAGGGTAAAGGTATACCCCCACGCCCCTCAAATAATATAGCGAAACTTTTAGTTGATGTAAGGATCTTGTTGAGGCAAGATACAAAGTTCGCACTAAGGTAACATAATACAAATAAAATGTGCTTGGAGCTCGCACTGTTTGAAAAATCTGATTGTGATACCAGATAAATCAGCTACTGCAGAATCGGTGGCGTAACGAATACAGGACAAAGGTGTATGGAAACCTAATTTAATTCTCGGTGTTTCATAATTTGTAGCTAAGCCACATAAGATATAATCTTTCTTAATTTGTTTCGTGTGTATTAATTCTAATGTTTGGTATATGACTAAAATCAATGAGAAAAATGCACAATGGGGCCGTTAAATACAAGTATCCCTCGTTATATCGCGATCTCATTTGACGCGTTTTTGCCATAACGTGGTTAAGAAATAATAAAAGTAATAATTATAATAATAAAAATAATAATGGTCGGCGATGGTGACGTGACCTTGTGCGCACACAATCCATGAGGGCAATGATCTTTGCTGTACAATTTGTTGTTAGGGGGGTGGTATTGACAACATTGGAGATGCAGGGGGGAGAAGTTAAACAGTCCTGTATAAAGGTAGTTTGGAAAAAATATTTGGCCTGAAGTTTCTGATTCTCATGATTTTGATCCTTAACACGAGCTTTCCAATTCAAGACATGACATCGTTGACATAGCAAGATGTTAGATTTGAGGACATAGACCAGACAAATGTGGGGTAATTACTCCAATCCCACTCAATAGAACTTAACCAATGAAGAGCTTCTAGGAATCGAGAATGGCATAAAGGATGAAGAGGAAGAGCTCTATGTTGTTGAGCTTATCAAACAACGTCAACAAAACAAATTGCTAAATTTTTTAAACACATTGACAGCCCAATTAGAATCATTGAAGAGAATGATCCTAACATAGATAGAAGTGACAAAATTGCCAAAGAGATTGTGTTATTCAGCTTGCTACAAAGCACTCTGTAATGATATTGATTTAGATCACTCTAAAATATGTAAAAAAGTCATGGATGGTCATTTTTCTTTAAAGTAACATATGTAGAGTATCCTTTTATGATTCATCCACGAAGAAACACGCGCTTTTCAGAAATATGTGAAAAGGATTTCATCATTAAAATATATTTTTTATACCATTTTTCCTGTTAAAGGAACAACTCCGCAGTACTTGGCAAAGACGCCAATTCCATATACCAATAAGAAGCTAGCCTTCACAACACCTGTCTCCAGGACTCTTTCTATTAGTTAGTTTTTACACTGTTGACGAGGAGAGAAAGATGCAAGGGGTATGTCATATATAAGCCGTTTGTACGTAGCCACACGCACAATCCGCACACCCACGCTCACACAAGTAACGCAGTCAGGGACTCACTGGCTCTCGCAGTCACAGTTAACACAGTATACAATAATTTACGTTAATATCACAAGTGTGCATTGATATAAATCATTTAATTGGAGTATGTATAAGTAATTAACAGATGTCATTTGAATAAACCATGTGTGAATCAACAGCCATCGACAGTTCTATTTATTTCATTTAATAATTATACCGATTTAATTAATGCTCGACCACGGATCAATTAACAGCTGGTTAAATGGTATCTATTCCGTACAGTGATGATAGGCGCTCAACCACGGAGCTGTAGACAACCTAAATATCACTCACAGCAATATTATATCTAGAAAAAATCCGTAGTGTTACAATTCTATAGAGAGAGGAAGAATGCTGCCCGTCAGGCGAGTCTTTGACAATTTCATCAAAAAAGTTGAAAATCTACAATCTAACTACCCAGGGCCTTCACAACAAACAGCAATAGCTTCAAGAGAGCAAGGGCCTTCAAGAAAGCAAGAGAGTGATAATCCATATTTCCCAGACCCAGTTAATTTATCATGCGATTGAAGATTAACAGTAAATGTACCTGTAGCATTCTATTAATGAGATAGATTTATTAAAAATTGCATTTGTTTACAAATTTCAGGGGGTTGAAGATTGACAAAAGGGGTGAGCTACCTATAGTATTGTACTAGTTAGAAAAATTAGTAAAAATTGCATTCATTTTTACAAATTTTAAGTTTTTATTTACTTTTTTTCCTTTGGAGTAATCCCTATCTCACCGGTGTTAGAATCGATTCCCGCTACGCGTTTTCGTATTACGCGATTATTTATCAGATCCAATCACTCGCGTGGTGCGAGGGACAGCTGTATTATATTTGCCTGGTATTTTTTTTACTCTCAAATGTTATCCCCTATAAAAGGACATGATTATTTTAACCCTCCCTCCCACCTTATATAAAAACGTTACTGCGCCACTGATACTGTATGATAGAGTTGTATCACACACACCTACCTATACGTTGTGATTGTTCACAGGACCAGAGTCCTGATGACTAAATCAAATTAAATTAACTGAAAAATGAGAACCTAGACAAGAGGATCAATTATCGTGTCTTGGTTGTCAATTTTTTGTTAAAGTGCCCCGTCATAGTTATCAATTTTCGGTTCGAATCCCGTGTCCTGAAAGTCACGCTTTTGTTAAAGTGCCCCGTCATAGTTGTCAATTTTTGGTTCAATTCCCGTGTCCTGGTTGTCAACTTTCACTTAATTCCTCTTGTCAGACGATCTTGACGTTTAGTTTGCGTGCCCACCGATGAGATTATTTTTAAGTCAACATGTCTTGCAACCATTTAGGGTCATACGCATGTCCACTAGTTCGCTAGTGTGTTAAGAATGAAAAAAAGGTTCAATTTAGATAAAGTGTACGACCATTTGCGTGTAAAGGGAAGGGCTATTGGTTATTTTACTTTTCGTTTATCCGAAGAGAGTGAAGCTAATGACCGCACTAAGCAAAAAACCAGTACAAGAGGGATTCCACACTTGGCTGGCCAACCCTGAAAGTTACTGCTTCGTTTAAGTAAAAGTGTTTGTGTTTTCTTCATTTACTGTAGAAAAAAAAAGAAGAATTCTTCCAGGCGAGCTAAAACGTCTCGTTCGACCTTGGCCATGATTTGTTGATGTTAAAAGTTTTTTTTTGTTTTTTTTCAACACGCATATGATGACCCGCACACTTTAAGTTGTCAGCACTTTGAAGTTTTGCATTCACATTAATAGTGTTGGTCATAATTGATTAGATTATGATATAATAAATAATAGGGTTTTTATTATTCACAAAGCAATTTAAATAGTTCTCCAATAGTGTGCAGTGATGTAATGTAAATTAGTTTTGTGGAGGAGGGGGGGGGGGGGTATGGGTATAGGAGGGTTTGGAGGGAAAGTTTTCCGCAAGCTTTAGAATCAAGGAAAATTGAGAGTGGGGCGCATTGGTTGTTTAAACGATGTTGCCAAGATAATAATAATTATTATTATTAGCAACACGTCTTACTACCCGTTCGGTTTATACACACTTACGCTAATGTGTAATGGTAGGTTGATTGTGAGATGAAATGGAGGACCTACAGTTTAACGTGGAGTCCGAACCACGGTAGAGGCCTGTCATTCCCCACATTCACAAGATGTGATTAATAACGTCTTGTCAGAGGTGAAGGAAGGGTTTGGTAATCAGATAAATCTGTGCCGGGACCAGGATTGATTCCCGGACCCCTAGCACAGAGTCCGAAACCTTACCCCTAGACCACCAGGTCACCATAATAAAAACACTTGGGAATATGTTTTTAATACTTTGGTAACATGCTTCTGTGACCTCATGGTCTAATGCGTTACTCTCGTGTTAGACTAGACTGTCGATAACAGGGATGTCGGTGTTAGTATCCCTGTCGGGTAGTTTTCCACGCTCCCTCCACGAAAATGTGGGGGACACTTCCTCCTATAAAATCAACTTTACTCATCCCTAACTCATTAGCTTAATTAATACATGTGCTTATAGCCTGAACAGGTAATAAGACGTGGTAATAAAATAAAAATACTTTGGCAGTAAACTAGGTCAATTTCATTGTCTAACTTGATTTGTAGTTGTTTAGAAAACGCTTCGTCACGAAGTTGTGCACTTATGCATACACTATGATCGATCTAATGTTTGTTGACTCTTATGACATTGTAACATTACGTTTCCGGGGCCGTTTCGGCACGTTTTTGTATTCCAATTCGTGACTTTGCGTTCCTGGATTGGGTGATAGCACCATTTAAATCAGTTTACAATAATTATATCAACTGAAGGGCTCGGGTATAACTATGGTATCTAACATACATTTAACTTTTACCAGCTCTTGTTTTTTAGGACAATGTAGTCTTAATTCTTTTTCATTTGCTTTTTTTAAAAAATTTGTTAACACCGAGTCTTACTAACCGTTCGGGTTATACACTTACGTACTAATTACGTTAATGGTTTAAGGGATTACTAAGGTTATATTTAGAGGAAGTGTACCCAAATTTTCGTAGAAGGAGAGTGGAAAAAACCACCCTCAGCACACCCGACCGAGAGTCGAACCTCAATACCTCCATCATCGGCAGTTTGTTCTACTGCGAGAGTAGCGCGTTAGACCATGTGACCACGAAGCGGGTATTCATATGCTAAGGTTACACAACATCGCCGTCCATCCCATGTCGATTGTTGCCTGTTAGAGAACCCTGGAAGGTATGTGGACATATATTTCCTGAGCAAAATTGATTGGCTTTTCGCTCTTGCTCACAAAAATTCTCGTCTGCTGATATAATCAGTCTGTTCATAAAGTGCACGCTAAATGCTTTAAATAAATAAAATAACATTATTAATACCTTGAAAGTGACCTGGTGGTCTAGGGGTAAGGTGTCTGAATTCTGTGCTGGGGCCGGGGTTCAATCCTCGGTCCCGGCACAGATTTATCTGATTACCAAACCCTTCCTTCACCTCTGATAGACTGTTAACACAACTTGTGAATGTGGGTAATGCCAGGCTCCACCGTGGTTGGATTTCACGTTAACTGAGGTCCTTCATTTCATTCACAATCACCCTACCATTTCACATTAGCGTAAGTGTATACCCGACGGGTAGTAAGACGTGGTGCTATAATAATAATATTATTAATACAGTAAAATGTTATCAATGCCGACAGAAAAGATGTTTGTATTTACCAACAGTCTCCTCGAAAGATGTTTGTATTTACCAACAGTCTACTCGATAACATGTCTATTCCTAAGAAGATCCAAGCATACATCTACTCTCGAAAGCTCCCCACGGACATTGTTGGCTGTTTCTACATTTGAATTGTATCCTACACGAGAGTCTTGGAGATCGTTCTGTGATTTAGAAAGCCTGTGTCTTCTTGTGTCTTCAGACAGTAACGGCAGCGTCGCCGTGAGTTTGCCGCCACCCGCCGACCCTTCCAACCCGCGAGACGGCGAGAAGTCCGCGTGGTATTCCCGAGCGAACCATGACGAGAGGATGCGCCGGGTGGTCGACCGGGCGAGAAGGGGGTGCACCAAGAAACTCCTGTACAAGAGGATCCCCGTACTGACGTGGCTCCCTCAGTACAACCTGAGTGTGGCCGCGTCTGACCTGGTGGCCGGATTCACCGTCGGACTCACCGTCATACCCCAGGCCATAGCGTACGCCAATGTAGCCGGCCTCCCCCCGCAGGTAAACCTGGGTCGATGCTAGACTTACCTGGACGACGCTAGACATACCTGGTCGATGCTAGACATACCTGGTCGATGCTAGACATACCTGGTCGATGCTAGACATACCTGGTCGATGATATACTTACCTGGTCGATGCTAGACTTACCTGGTCGATGCTAGACATACCTGGTCGATGCTAGACATACCTGGTCGATGCTAGACTTACCTGGTCGATGCTATACTTACCTGGTCGATACTAGACTTACCTGGTCGATACTAGACTTACCTGGTCGATGCTACACATACCTGGTCGATGCTAGACATACCTGGTCGATGCTAGACCTACCTGGTCGATGCTATACTTACCTGGTCGATGCTAGACTTACCTGGTCGATGCTAGACTTACCTGGTCGATGCTAGACTTACCTGGTCGATACTAGACTTACCTAGACGACGCTAGACTTACCTAACCGACGCTAGACTTACCTAGACGACGCTAGACTTACCTAGACGACGCTAGACTTACCTAGACGACGCTAGACTTACCTAGACGACGCTAGACTTACCTAGACGACGTTAGACTTACCTAGACGACGTTAGACTTACCTAGACGACGTTAGACTTACCTAAACGACGATAGACTTACCTAAACGACGATAGACTTACCTAAACGAAGATAGACTTACCTAAACGACGATAGAATTACCTAAACGATGATAGAATTACCTAAACGATGATAGACTTACCTAAACGACGATAGACTTACCTAAACGACGATAGACTTACCTAGACGACGATAGACTTACCTAGACGACGATAGACTTACCTAGACGACGATAGACTTTCCTAGTCGACGATAGACTTAATATATGCATTTAATCGATTATAGATGTGGGGTATATTTTCTATCTGATGGCAACATAACAATAACGCTGTCAGTGGGTAAATATTTGAGATATTGCTTTAGTCGGTATTTTGATTTGTCGGTTTGTTCCAGTACGGCCTGTACTCATCCTTCATGGCGTGTTTCGTGTACACCATCTTCGGCAGCTGTAAGGACAGCCCCGTGGGGCCCACAGCTATCGCCGCAATCCTCACGAGGGAGAACCTTCACGGTCTAGGTCCAGAGTTCGCTGTTCTCATGTGCTTCCTGTGCGGCTGCGTCGTCATGCTCATGGGAATCTTACAGCTAGGTCAGTGTACACTCTACTAGTGTCACAGTACTCATCTTACAGCTAGGTCAGTGTACACACTACCAGTGTCATAGTGCTCATCTTACAGCTAGGTCAGTGTACACTCTACCAGTGTCATAGTGCTCATCTTACAGCTAGGTCAGTATACACTCTACTAGTGTCATAGTGCTCATCTTACAGCTAGGTCAGTATACACTCTACTAGTGTGATAGTGCTCATCTTACAGCTAGGTCAGTGTACACTCTACTAGTGTCACAGTACTCATCTTACAGCTAGGTCAGTGTACACTCTACTAGTGTCATAGTGCTCATCTTACAGCTAGGGGTCGGTGACCTGGTGGTCTAGGGGTAAGGTGTCAGACTTCTGTGCTGGCGGCCGGGGTTCAATCCTCGGTCCCGGCACAGATTTATCTGATTGCCAAACCCTTCCTTCACCTGTCTGACAAGACATCTTGTGAATGTGGGGAATGCCAGGCCTCCACCGTGGTTCGGATTCCACGTTAAACTGTAGGTCCTTCATTTCATCTCACAATCACCCTACCATTACACATTAGCATAAGTGCGTATAACCCGAACGGGTAGTAAGACGCGGTGCTAATAATAATAATAATAATAATACAGCTAGGTCAGTGTACACTCTACTAGTGTCATAGTGCTCATCTTACAGCTAGGACAGTGTACACTCTACCAGTGTCACAGTACTCATCTTACAGCTAGGTCAGTATACACTCTACCAGTGTCACAGTACTCATCTTACAGCTTTAATACAAAGGTTCTCAACCTGGGGTCCCGGTCCGTAGATCCATGGAGGCTCGCAAAGTCTCTTAAGAGGTCCAGTCCAACAACCAAATTTAGTGGTATTACTAACATCTTTCAAAAGAGACATCTTGATTAAATGTCTAATCCAAGGGTTAGGACCGAGGTAGTTTGTTTTAGAGAAGTTGCCACCCACGTTATGGTGGAGATAGTATGACAAAATAAAGTGATACATTACGTGCTTAAAACCATCCCAAGTGCACCTGGCCAAGATTCAACCTTGACCTCCTCAGGTAATTCAGCCCATTGCATGTCTCATGCCCTGGACAGTGTGACCACTGGAGTGGGCCAGATCCAAGTATCTCAATGCTTGTACAGGTTTCCTGATTGACTTCATCAGCGGGCCGGTGTCTGTGGGCTTCACCTCCGCAGCGGCCATCATCATCGCCACGACCCAGATCAAGGACCTCCTGGGACTCAGTTTCCCCGGCAGCAAGTTCCTGGATGTGTGGGAGCAGCTGTTCGAGCACATCTCTGAGACGCGGCTGTGGGACACCCTCCTAGGGTTCGCATGCATGGCCATCTTGCTGCTGCTAAGGGTGAGTGCACCCCTCTGACCATATCCTGGGATTTGCCCGCGTGGCCATCTTGCTGCTGCTAGGGTGGGTGTACCCCTCTGACCATATCCTGGGATTTGCCTGCGTGGCCATCTTGCTGCTGCTAAGGGTGAGTGCACCCCTCTGACCATATCCTGGGATTTGCCTGCGTGACCATCTTACTGCTGCTAAGGGTGAGTGCACCCCTCTGACCATATCCTGGATTTGCCTGCGTGACCATCTTGCTGCTGCTAAGGGTGAGTGCACCCCTCTGACCATATCTTGGGATTTGCCTGCGTGGCCATCTTGCTGCTACTAAGGGTGAGTACACCCCTCTGACCATATCCTGGGATTTGCCTGCGTGGCCATCTTGCTGCTGCTAGGGTGGGTGTACCCCTCTGACCATATCCTGGGATTTGCCTGCGTGGCCATCTTGCTGCTGCTAAGGGTGAGTGCACCCCTCTGACCATATCCTGGGATTTGCCTGCGTGACCATCTTGCTGCTGCTAAGGGTGAGTGCACCCCTCTGACCATATCCTGGGATTTGCCTGCGTGGCCATCTTGCTGCTACTAAGGGTGAGTACACCCCTCTGACCATATCCTGGGATTTGCCTGCGTGGCCATCTTGCTGCTGCTAAGGGTGAGTGCACCTCTCTGACCATATCCCTGGATTTGCTTGTGTGGCCATCTTTCTGCTGCTAAGGTGGGTGTACCCTTCCAACTGACCTTTAATGGCGCCCAATTCACCCAAAGGGGCCAAATATTTGACAGCAGCAACACTAATTTAATTTAGCCTTGAATTCTACTTGGCAGAAATATCGATAACATTTTTGACATTTAATCTTACCAAACCACCTCATGGAGACTTTGGTACTGTATATTTCTTAGCCCTCCTAAGTTGTGAAAGCAAGATAATTAATTTCAAAAGCTATTCCTTGGGTTAATATATCATAGAAAAGAGAAGTATTTAGGGCATTTGTTTTTATTATATATAAGGAAGGGGTGGCTGAGAGTAGATGGGAGTGTAATTTGTAGGGCCTCTTTATTTGAAGAACTGTAGTTCACTGATGTGTGTCCCTCTGTCCGACCCAGAAAGCGAAGGACATCCCAGTGGGCCCTGCAGACACCAACAAGAGGACCACCCTCCAGAAGGTGCTTGGACAGATGCTGTGGTTGATCTCCACCGGTCGCAACATCCTCGTGGTGGTTGTATGCGCTGTCATGGCTTACACGTTCAAACTCCATGATGTTGAGCCGTTTTTGCTCACAGGTATGAAGCATTCTACCCTCATTCAATAAGATTGCTTTCTTGGTGATTTAGAAGCTATTTTATGAAGCAGGTCGCATCTTAGCTTGACATACCTGAGCACTTAGAAGAAATTTCACATTTGAATGCAATTTTCCAAAATA
This sequence comes from Timema cristinae, assembly GCA_039000515.1. Taxonomy (NCBI): domain Eukaryota; kingdom Metazoa; phylum Arthropoda; class Insecta; order Phasmatodea; family Timematidae; genus Timema; species Timema cristinae. The sequence goes on along the minus strand of JBCFYV010000012.1, from coordinate 112,727,295 downwards.
GAATTAGAGGGAATAAAATAAGTAGTTCACCCTATGAGGACACTAGTCTATATATACACTGATAACACTTTCCCTCTTCCGCTGAAGAGTATACACACTTTTTATACTAATTGCACTAGGACATCATTGACCTGCATTTCAAATTTACCTTTTTCTTATTGGAGCAATTTACTATTCTAGATATACATATGTTTCCACCGCCTTTTTTAAATCTACATCCTGGCAACATTTTTGTGAATAAACCAAAAAGCTTAGTTTGAAAAAGAAAGAAAAAAAAGTTACAAGAACTGATTTAAGATGTGTTTTTTTTTGTGGCAATGTAAGAGTTATTTCTATCCAGTCCACTTCTTTACACCTTATCCCTATTTTGAACTAGTTCTATCCAGTTCAGCTCATTACACACTATCTCTATCTTGAGCTATTTATATTCAGTCCACATGGCACCATACAAACTGTTAGACAACAAACTGCTCGACAGGCTATAAAAAATTATTTGGAAAGCTGGGTGGGTCAAGTGGCCGACATGACTTGGACCAACTGCTAGACAAGTTCAGGTATAGGAGTACAAAGTGATAGACAACAAACTGTTAGACAAGCTCATGTATAGGAGTACAAAGTGATAGACAACCAAGCAATAGACACGAGAGGACCAACTGCTAGACAAACATCGAGATGAATCCAGTTAAGAGTGGCTCAAGTGACAGACAAGTTATTTCAAAACTAACAAAGTTATAAACATGATAGTAGTGGTTGAAATGACAGTTCTGGACCACTTTCTCCCGTAAGGTTAACATTGATCCACCACAGTGAATCACTTTCCCCTATTACCTAACCTAACCTAACCTAACTTAACCTTAACAGGCTCTTAATCACACAAAAGTACCTTAAGTCCCTGTATTTGTCGTTCTGCCCCTTGAAGCCCCCCCATCCTTTCTTGATTCTAAGCCTTGATCTGCACAACTTCCAGTCCCCATCCTGTACTCTTACCTCCTTTAAGCCATACGACTTCCTGTATCCATCCTGACCAAGAGGTAGTCTGGCTCAATCATGACCGTGTTGATCCTATCCACCCTCTTACCACCCACCCCACCCCGCTTACCAGCCGGTCCTTAAAACTTGACAGCTTAGATCATTTACCTAACACAATGTATCCATAATATTACCACCCGCTCCTTGATACCTAACGGCTTAAATCTTTTACCTTAAACGATATATCCTTCCTACTTACCACCCATCCCTTAAAATATTCTGAAATGGTTTGAAACAATACTAAATAATTTTGCATCATTCTCCACCCGACACCTTAAACGTCGAGACCATTTATCGGTTTTCAATCCCAGTCGGTTGACTGAAGGTGGATTTTCATAAATGGGTTTCCACTTTCACTCCACACAAAATTGGGTGCAGTCCCTCTAAATTCAACCTTATTCATCCCTAAACACATTAGCGTAGTTAGTATATAGGCGTATAACGCGAACGGTAGTAACTCTCTAGTAGGTATAACGCGGTGCTAAAAATTAAAAATGTGTAGCACTAAATATTCAGGCTAGATATTAAAATTATCTCTTTGAAAAACAATAAATTTATTTTTACTGTCTCTTATTGCGGGTTACTAATTTTACATACTATTTTAAAACTGTTGTTAAATTTCAAATTTTAATAAAGGCCACTAAGGAATTTTTACTCGATAATTTTCAACTCTTTCTTCATGGAAAAGCGGGTATACCCTCCTCGCCTCTAAACTATTAATATAAAAATAAGATAGTTCATAGATGTGGACCAGCGCTCACTGTTCTTTGATGTTGCAGCCAGCGTTGCGGAATTAATTGCTACTGTTCATTTAGTGATATTATTTTATTAGGTAATCATTAGTTTGAGTTATTTTCACCTACATTTTTACTTTAGCAAACCCTACAAAAATATGTCAATAAGTGTGAGGTTAATATGATTGGTTGGGTGGGGGGTGGGGGGGGCATTATTTGAGTGTAAACAAGGACCAACGTGTATTGAATTAACTGTTCTCTCACTTAGTCCACTCTTAACTGGATGATATCAAAGTTTGCCGAGCGGTTGGCCTTCTCATGTCGACCATTTGGTTGTCTATCACTTTGAAATCCAATACATGAGCTTGTCTAGCAGTTGGTCCAAGTCGTGTGGCCACTTGACCCACCCAGACTTTAAATAATTGCTTTCATTTTGTCTACCGGTTGGCTGTCTATCACATGGTCCAGCTCGTGTCAATCCCTTGGTCCACGTCATTTCTTTGTGTCTAGCAGTTGACTGTCTACCACTTTTTCCCTCGTGTTGGCCACTTTGTTGTCTTATCACTTTGCCTGCTTCCAGTCCACGTCACTACACATTATCTCTTTAAGGTCCATTCTAAAGTTATCCACCCATCTGCGCCTAGGTCTTCCCAATGGTCTCTTTCCATTGGGTTTGTCAGTCAATATCTTTAATGTGGTTCTAGTTTGTTCCATTCACCCTAGATGGACCCAGATGAGTAATTCATCACCTATACCTCTCCAATTATCAGTTTGAAGATGAATACGGTTTATTTCTCTACGCAGGATACGTGAAGCCCGGCTTGCCGCCCTTCCAACCTCCTCCTTTCACGGCCACCGTGGGGAACACCACCTACTCCTTCTTGGACATGACAAGCTCCCTGGGCTCCGCACTCTTCGTGGTTCCCCTGCTCGCCATCCTCGAGAACGTCGCGCTGGCCAAGGTCTTCTGTGAGTAGCCCTGTGTTCTTGTTTTTATCTTTTGGACGAACACTGAATATTTGATCTAATCATTATGTTTATCCTAGAATTAATTTAGAATGAGCTTATCTCCTGTACTGGCATTTTACTTGTGAATATGTGAATATAATTACAATTTAGACTTTCATATATGGCCCTAACTGCAAAGGAGACCAAGAGGAAGAACAGAAGATCAGGTAATAGCAACTGTGCAAGTCAGAGGAGAATAATGGAAGCACATAAAGAAGGAAGAATGGCGTAAGGAAAGAAGAAGATTGAGGCATTTTACCAAACTGATCTGGCCATAGGCTGGAAACAGTTGTTGATGATAATGGTGATGATCTAAGAGTTTTACAAAGATTCAACCTGCATTGGTGGGAACGCAGACTAAGTGTCGAGCTCGTCGTCTGGTTTTTCTGTGAAAGGTTTGAATTCTGGCTGGGTGTAATGAATATGGCTTTCCCCTAAATTATTTCCCACTCTCCCTCCACACAAATGCGGGCTTATTTGCTCTAAATTTCCCTTCTTTATCCTTTGTACATTTAGTGTAATTAAATGTATGTACCCTAAACGACTAGTGAAATACAAAGAAAATAAATAAGAATACAGGGGTGAACTCAAAGGGTGAGGAACATGATCTTTTGCCCCTCTCTTCCCCCTCTTTCCATCCACAACACGATAGCAAATAATTTTATAAAAGGCTTAAAACAAATGAATTTCAACTATGATAATAGTTTGCAATACTGTGCAGTCCTAAGGCAAACAAAATCCTTAGTTGGTGTTACTTGAACATAAATTACACTATTTACACAAATATTACTTGATTACTCGAGCCTGATAAGATCTATTGAGGGTCCAAAAGTGTGTGTGCATGTATATGAACACACACACAACAGCTCTTTTAAGGTTCAACATTTTTTTAGTTTTTCTTGGAAACATTTTTTTATCCACTCCTGATTTAGAGTCAAGTTGGCAATATATGGCTCTTTAAGAAAACCACTTTACATTTTATTTAAGTAACATACATAATTTTATAGACGGTTCGCTGTTATGCCTTCATTTCCTTGTTTTGTTAAACGCAGCGGACGGTCGAGCCATCGACGCCACCCAGGAGATGCTGGCCATCGGTGCTTGCAACATCCTGTCGTCCTTTGTGAGCTCCATGCCGGTGTCCGGAGCCCTGTCTAGAGGAGCAGTCAATCATGCCAGTGGGGTGGCCACCACCTTCGGTGGCATCTACACAGGTGAGCGTGGGGATCCCTTTTTAGTCTGATGCCTATATGTACTTTCAGCGACATAAACACTCTGAACAGGATAAGGCAATAGAATTATAGCACCACGACTTACTACCCATTTGGATTATACACTTAAATACTAATTATGCTAATTGGTTAAGAATTAAGAAGATATAACTTAAAAATATTGTACTTGCATTTGTGTGACGGGAAACCAGTATTCAAACTCTTTGTAAACCATTGGTGCGAATTTTAAAATGAAAATATTTGGTATTATTTACGAGATTTGTTTAAAAATTTCACATTTGATAGTTCAAATCATAAGCTTAGTGAAGTTCTCCGCTCTCTTATTAAAGCGAAGGACTAAACTAAGGATCCTAGTAAACAAAACTGTGTTACGTGTGTTTCAGGAATCCTCGTCATCCTGTCATTGTACCTGTTCACCCCTTATTTTGCTTACATCCCCAAGGCATCCTTGGCAGCTGTCATTGTGGCGGCAGTTGTCTTCATGGTGGAATTTCATGTCGTCAAACCCATGTGGAGGACGAAAAGTGAGCCAGGCTGCAATTTTGGTTCAGTGTTTCGTAGCTTTATGGGTAATACTTTTAATTAGGGATGAGTTCCTCAAATACAGAAGAATATTTTAGAATTGAGGACTCAACAGTCTTTGATTTGTTGTTCGGAAAAAAAAAAAGTTTTTTTTCCCTGATTTTGAAACCTTTTATTTTTAAATGTTTAACTGAATATTAATTTGGTTTATTTAAACTTAATTTTAGGGCAGATCAAACAACCAAACTACTCTACTTGATTTGAACAAAATCAAAACACTTTGGAAAATTTAACCTCTTACGCTTGAGATGTTTTTAAAGATTTGTATTCAAATATTTTTTTAAAAGTTCATTCGACATATCTACTCTTAAAAAAAACTCCATAGCGTCAGTCTGCAAGTGAGCTAGCAACGTTCATGTGTTGGTGAATATGGTGCCAACATTTGTGTATAAAGGGTGTAATGTGGTCAGCACAACAAACTCTATGGTCGCAATGCCAGACCTCCACCGTGGTTCGGATTCCACGTTAAACTGTATGTCCTCCATTTCATCTCACAATCACCTTACCATTACACATTAGTGTAAGTGCCTATAACCCGAAGGGTAGTAAGACGTGGTGCTAATAATAATCTATGGTCGCTAATATTAAATATATAGACCGGAGACTCTACTTCCTGATTCAAGTAGCTCCTCATTTGTCCTCACGAGGCTGAGTATATCTCGTCCCAGTCCCGCTGCTTCACAGAAATATCTGGTAGCACCAGGGATCCAACCCGGGGCTTCTTGATCTGTAGCTAGTAACTCTGGCCTCTAGACTACAGTCTCTCTACTTTCAAAGAAAAAGAAAAAAATATTTTTTTGTGGTGTAACCTATTTTTGTTTATAAGATTTTTTTTCTATACGGTTTATAAGGTATAATAATTTATAAAGTTTTTGTTTAGGATATAATTTGATTGAAGAAATACACACTCATATACACCTCCCCTTCCCATCTTCCTCGCAGAGGGTCTGCCCTGCAGTGCGAGAAAGTGGTGTGCAGACCTTTTGTTTGGATCTAACATACAAATTAACCACACATATCTTCCATTTGATCTTCACTGGATTAATTATTAAACTATTTTACATACAGTCAATAATTATTGTTTTGAATAACAAACATTGTTTAATTCTGAGTTTAAAAATATAAAAACATGATTGATGTTTATTGAGATGTTAGGAAATAGAAGAGCAAAAGAAGACGTCACATGAAGTCTTGATTTTAAAGGCATGGTCGATTGCATTGTTATGATTGAATGGAAGTGTAAGAAAGTGTTGTACAGGGTGTACTTCATACCCGTATTCACACATGCAACAGAAACATGGACAGTTAATGTAAGAGAGACCAGGAGAGTGGAGGCCTTAGGAATGAAGTTTGTGAGGCGTATGTTAGCTGTGACGAGGAGAAACAAGATTAGAATGAAGTTATCCGGGATAGAGTGAGAGTACATGAGATAGTATAGGAAGCAAGGGTGAGATGGTATGGGCATGTAATGAGGATGGAAAAAGGAGAGAATACCAAAGAGAATAGTGCAGTTTTAAGTTTGGAGAGAAAATACCTCAAAGGAGACAAGGGAAGAGATGGGAGGAGCATATTACAACGAGTTTGTGAGTGAGAGGTAAAGAATGGTGGAAGGACAGAGAAAGATGGAGGTATTTTAATAAACAGACCCAGTCCTCTGTCTGAAAACAGTTCATGATTATCATAAAAATGGTTTGATCAATCCTGCACCTACTCTAATAGCCAGGAAATGGCCCCCAAGGTCACACCATAGTGTGGAAGCTGATATAAGCAGCACCATTCAAATTATATATAATGGAAAAATCTATTAATAACTTCAAAGAACTAATGCTTTTATGTAATATTCAAAACAGTGTTTCTAAAAATATAAACAATTTTAAGCCTATTAAAATATTTTGTCTTTGTCTGCCGACAGAATTGGATCTTATTCCTGCAATTGCAACGTTCCTGTCATGCCTATTCATCCGTTTGGAGCTGGGGATAGTCATCGGTATCGGCATCAACATCTTGTTTCTGCTCTACGCATCTGCTAGACCGAGCGTCCATGTCGAGAAGGTTACGGTGAGGCTTCACACAGTCTAGAATATCGAGTTAAACTCACATGTTCTAATATCTCCACTCAGGGGTGGACTGGAAAGTTCCAAGGGGCCTGAGACATATATGATGAGCCTTTAACATAAATTAATTCATAAATACCACTGAATATATAGTTCAGTGTAGGCTGAAGTGGTGAGAAGAAGTATTAGTATTTTCATTATTAATGAATTTGATCCTAAAGCCATTCCAGATACAATATCGGTGATTACATTTCAATCCAGTCTACTAATAACATTAGCATCTACTTTATACTGACATGAGCAAAAATGTCTCTAGTTTATTAGGCAGAAGCCGGGAGTATATTTTTGATACATTTAAGTTTGTAAAATGATCCTCTACTTGCTATGTTTGTAGATTACAAAGCTAGTAACAGTCATTATTTAATAAACAAATTATTTTACATTTGGCTTAAAGAAATTGTTTTTAAACAACACCAAGAAACAACAAATGAGAACTTTTAAATTTAGTGGCATTGTATATCTTTCCAAATGATATATTCTGGGCACCCTCAGACCTACTCACTCGTGTTTAAAATTAAATAGAAAAATAATTTAGAATCGAATACAGCATTGTTTTAGTTAAGAGCATTTGTGGTGGCTCCAAATCTAACCGACCCATCAGGACATCTCCTGGTGTCCCGGTAGTTCAGTTCACCCCAGCCTTCAGCCCATGGGTCTATCCTTAAATTATTATAATACTTTTTTTTCGTGATATTTGACCCTCCCCTTCTCCTCTATGGGATCATAAGATTTCCAGTCAGTTCCCCTTCATCCCCCACTTTTATCTTACAATTTGGTAAATTAGGTTATTTTAACCGTTTAGTTATTTGCATACATAATAATTAGTAACAAAGCAAGTGATATGAGTACGTTGTACACAAAAACACATTTTTGACCCCCAACACCTGTAGAAATGTTGCACATAGCCAAAAACAAATGAAGGTGCTGAAATTTTTCCTTCCTCCGAACTTTATGGTGAAAAAGTAAAACAATTGCGACATCTTTCTGCTTACAGCTTGATCCAGGTCGAAGATATTCTTGTCGGGGATGTTAAATAGGGACACATTTCTACTCCTCATTTCTGTATATATTTTTATTCAAACAAATAAAATAATAATAATAGTTATTATTAAAACAAAATCTCGGTTGCCATCTGTATTGCATTTAACTATCTTTGTGCAAAATATGAGGTCTATATTATTATTTCAACTATCTCTATACCACAGTGGAAATTAGTGATTAAATTGGAGTTTATCATCAAATAAAAATGAAACCTTTTAGAATTATATGACTTTTTTTTTTCTCGCAATAAACATTGATAAGAATCAACACGTGGGATAGATTTTGACCTCTCTCCTAACCATTCCTCCCGTCATAAGAAAATGTATAAAAATACTGAACACATCCTCATTCGCTTCCAAAAGTCTTTACAAAATTTAAGGATGTCACCTAATGGTTATCATCTTCTTGTTAAACATCCAACTAATTCTCCCCTCTTCGTAACCAGGGCTGGGGAGTAGGTACGCCAAGCCTTCGACTCGGTCTCCTTCATAATTGGCTAAAGTGTATTCGTAGGTAATAATAAATTTACTGCAGTAAAATGCTCCAATACAGATGACTCCACGAGGAGCTTCTTTGACATTGTGAATTTATATTTAATTAAATTTGTCAAACAAAATTATAAATATTGGTCCTGGATAATAAAGTATGAGCTGGGGGTTCAATCCTCGGTCCCAGCATCGATTTATCTGATTACCAAACCCTTCCTTCACCTCTGACAAGACATCTTGTGAATGTGAGGAATGCCAGGCTCCACCGTGGTTCGGATTCCACGTTAAACTGTAGGACCTCCATTTCATCTCGCAATCACCCTACCATTACACATTAGCGTAAGTGCGTATAACCCAAACGGGTAGTAAGACGCAGTGAATAATAATAAATAATAATAATAATAATAATAAAATATGAAGTTAGACTGATATAATATGATAAATATTATAAATATAAGTTTTTATTTTGAAGTCCGAGTTTGTATGTTCTTACCAACTCTGATTCCACCCACAACTGCTTCCGATTCCACAGCCGTGCTCATAACAAGGTGTTTCTTGAAGGAATTCACGCTCTCTGAATCTCATATTTTTCAGAGCTCATCCGGCTGCGAGTACCTCCTCATCACCCCGGACAGGAGTCTGGTGTTCCCCTCGGTGGAGTATGTGCGGAACTTGGTGACCAAGGCCGGGATGAAGGAGGGCTCCAGTTGTACCCCTGTTGTCATAGACAGCCGTCACATTCAAGGGGCAGACTTTACTGCGGCCAAGGTGATTCTAGGGGAGAGAGTGGTGGCACCTATGTACACTTTTCGGTGGTTGATATCCATCTTTTCTTGGGGACCACGTAACAGATACTGGACTGAAAAACAGAATATTATACAATAGAGAAACAAAAACAATATAAAGCATAGTACCCTAGACACAACTTATTGTGCACAATTATATTCAAAAAAAGTGTAAAGATTGTGATCTCATTGATTGCGCACAAGTTTTAACCGGGATGCTAGAATGACACATACGATTGCATACAATATTTGAATTGAACACTGAGGTGACTTATTTGCTCTTTTATAAGGTTAAATACTCATAGAGTAATTTTTGAAAATTGTGTTCACTGTCTCTAATCATCCATCAAAACTAGGAATATGAATGTAGTATTATTTTTCTGTTTTATTTTTATTCTTAAACATTTGAAAACCTCTATATTTCAGGTTAAATCTCCTATTATTTTAATTCATAGTTATTTCGACTTAGTATTTAGCTGTTAATGGAGGATTGAGGTATTTTTACTAAACTGACCTGGCAACAGGCTGGAACAGTTGATGAGTAGCTTTAAGAGGAAAAACATCCTCATTATAATAGAAAGATTATGGAAAAGTCACTTATGAAAAATCACCCTCGTGCAAGTACATTTCCTCTAAGCTACCCTTACAATGACTACCCTTTTAAGTAAATCACTATTAACCTCGATGTTGGTTGGACGTACCAATAAAAATTAAAAGTTTTGAGTTGATGTTTTTTCAAACGCTACAATGTTACAGCAGAGTACAAAGTTTTCATCATATTTCTAAGTACACCTCATTTACCCTTAGAGTTCGGTCTTACCTTGCTGGACTGCACTATGGCCCTGTCTTAAAATCTGTCCCTAATGGAAATAGGCCAGGTAAGTTTTCTACCTTTAATGATAAATCAATTGTATCTACCAGTATTTGTCTAGTTTTCTGGTAGCTATAATTCTGGAAATAGAAAATGTTATAAGCACTAGAGCTACCAAGAAGAAATAGAGGTATGCACAAGATATTTTTTATACAATAAGGCCCCGCTCGTTAGATTCCAAAGCCTGCTGTAAAACAGAACATTACCTTTTTTAACTTTTAAATTGATATAAAATTCTAATAACATTTTTGCACTATCATATATAAAGTACACAATAGATCAGTCACATGTATTAAAACGATTGAAGACAAACTAATAAAAACTATCAAATGGTCATTCGATAATGAAAAGTTAGTCATTTGTTAGGCCCATCACAGACTGGATTACCGACATAAAATGATGGCCAAAGCCATTCAGTGCGTGCGTCATGCCGAAAAACGCCGCAAGAGCGAGACAAGTGTTGAACATAGTGAACATGTATATAATTGAAAACGCTGTATTAGCAGAATTCTGTAAAGTGTATCCCTACTTTATTATGTGTCAACCAACTTTTTTCTGTCCTGATCCAGTCATGTGTTTTTATAAATTTTTCTTAGGGGATCAAGTCATTGATTGAAGACTTTGTGAAGAGGAACCAACCCATCTTGTTCTACAATCTGAAACCCAGTGTAGTGGAAGTCTTCCAAGGGGTGCAACCTAAGGAGTTTAAGCACTGCCACAACGAAGCAGAGCTGAACGAGTTATTAAAAGGTAAGTTTAGTAGGCAAGTCCAGTCCCAATTCTTCTCAAAATGTCTAGCTCATCTGGTGTGACGAGGAGACTGGTACCTTCTCGAATCCCGGCTGAATGTACCAAGATTTGATTTTTCCTAAATGGTTTCCCACGCTCCAAACAAACGCAGGTACATTTACTTTGAATTTTATCTTCTTCATCCTTACCCTATTAGTTGATTAAAATTATACATCTCTCAATTAAAAGTAATATGAATCATTTTAAGACTTTAAATAAAAAATAAACTAATGTTTTTTTGAGTAACGAGTATTGTATTATATTATTATATTATCATGCTACATGAAACTTAAGAAGTCATTCGAGTTATAAAATCATTTGAAGAAGTGTGTTGAATGAAGCTGGCTATTTTCTTGGTCTGTGACATCAAGAATTGTAGTATATTTATCTTTAAGGAAAACCTATTTTCCCTTTATCTGGTACATTTTGTTATATTTAGAAGAAGGTACAGTAAAGACACATAGATTTTGGTATACTCTTTTAGAAAGTTATATTACATGTTTCACACTTCCTGATTAGTTCCGATAGAATGAAAAAAGGTCTGTAGATTGGGCGGTAATGATCGATTTTTTTTAAAGAAGCACCCATTCATTACCTCTTTGTACAAAGGCGGCAGTATAAAGTGTGAAATGTGTTCGTCTTTTCATTTTAAGAGCCAATTATTGTGTTTTTTCCCTTTTCCAACCATCTTTCCTGTATCTTCTTACAAATATGACACTATTTTATGTATTTGATTATTTAACATTTTCTTTCATTATTGACAAAGGTACATGTTAGTGGTCTATTCATCACCTTGACCCTTACATTATTATTTTTAGCACCCCGTTTTATTAGCCCTTTAGGTTATACACTTATATACTAATTACGCTAATGGGTTTAGGGATAAGAAAGGTTATATTATTAGGAGGAAGAGTAGAAAAACCTTTTGTAAAATCCACCTTCAGTACACCAGATTGAGATTCAAACCTCGGTCCTTTTGATACCATCACTCTAGTCTAATTCAAGAATAATGCCTTAGACTATGCGGCCACTGGAGCGGATTCCCTTTAGATTGAATCCAACATGTGCCTGGAATGTCACTTTTCAACTTATGATTACAAGTATGAATAAAAAGTATACTCAATTGTATTTTTAATCAATTTTAACATTTATTTAGTTCTTGTTTTGTTCTTTTTATTGATTGCCCGCAGTTTTTATTCCCATATAATAAGTGTTTTTCTTCTTTTGTTTATTTTATGTCCTATAATTATGTTGTATATTGAATTAAATTAATGTAACCCTTTTTTATTTCACAGAGTATGCAAAAAAACTGTCCCAAGGAATTCTATTCAAATTAATGAAATTAATGGAAGACAACTTTAGTACAGGATATGCATTATTGGTAATAAAGATGAAAATAACGCAAGAATTATTACAATTGAAGGAGGCAATCAACTTGAAAGGACAAGGGAATGGAAACTCTCAAAGTTTTGGGACCAACTGTCTTTTTTTAAATGTGTATTGAAGATCTAACGAATAAATATATTGCAGTATTTATCATCTTATCTGCTTCATAAATTCGACCAAGAAAAATAATAAAAAAAGTTTTTACTACCTATGTCAATACTTTGAATATATTTTTTTTACCATGTTATTTTTGAGTCAAGTTTTATATAATTTTTAAACAAACAAACACAAATAAATAATTGTGATTTATGTCAAATAATGTAATCCTTTTTAAACATTATATAGTTGGTTGCATATTATCAACTAGAAAAAAAGTTAACAGAAAAAAGTTTTTTTTTAATCTATGCAAATATTTGTTCAAACACAACATATATCATTGTCTTTAGATTGTTGTATGAACTTAAAATATATATATATATTAAATGTCCAAACATTTTAAAATGTATTTATTCAGTAGTGTATTGTAAATATAGATATATAAGATACTTAAGATGGCCTTAACTTATACATAGTTAATTTTGTAATCTCTCTGCTTGTAAACTTTTTTTTTTTTCCAGTTTGAAGCAAATAATATTTTTTTTACTGTCAGTGTGCAATGTGTCGACTTTTACTTGCGATAGTGAGACCTAAGTTGGTATAATAGACTGTGGTATTATGTCGGTATTTAGTTGTGAATTATACGAAAAGAGAGTGAATTGATTTGAAAAAATATTGCTGTTTTCAAACATTGGTTTATATATATATTATATTTTAGGTTATGTTATTTTTGAATATTTAAAATTTATTTTGTGTTGACCACATTGTGAACTCTTACCAAACATTGAGTGGATTTATCCACACTAATTATGCCTCCAGGCAAAAAACATGAATGATATACTCACATCTGTGTGATTTTTTAAAATACTGTCAGTAATTGGCACAGATGGTGAGTGATACATTGAAATAAAAGATGGTCGCACTTTTTGTTGGCATTAGTCAAATTCATTGGAAAAGTCTTAAAGAAATTCTGTGAATGTATATCAAGTGTATGATGGTAAATAAAAGGTTTTTTTTTAGATGTTTAATCTGATTTTGTCACACAACTTGATATTGAATAATTAAAAAAAAAGGTTAAAATATTTTTTTTCTTTCCTAATCTTGTTTTAATGTATTTTGTGAAACATTTGGTATTTTTAAATCTGTATTGAAATGTATGCACAATTTTATTATTATCGAATTTACTTTTTAAAGTAATAATTTTTATTATTAATTTATTCATACAATAAAATATTCCTATATTTGCACATAGGCTAAGTGAAGTTTGTAAATGTTATTAATAAATTGAATGGATTTATACTACTTGATTGTACTGAAATATGTCTAGTAAAAGTATTGTTATATTATATTATGTTATGTAAAACAAAACCAAAGAACTAAATACTGTAACACAAATCGATGAGCTTGATTTAATTTTTTTTCTCAGCCATTATAAAATTATGATTTTTTAAAATATTTTATTTCCAAAATCATTAGAATATTTAATTAGGTGATTCTTTTATTTTGGCGTTTAGTGACTATATTTTAATGAAAGTAACAGATTTTAATGAGATGTGAGATCTTCGAAACAAATACCAGTTCAACTTTGCTTCGAAAAAAATTCCAGCCTCTATAATTTGCGACTAATAATAGTGAGAGTTAAAATTATCAATTTAAGGTCAAGTATTACCATTTTGACTCGAGCTCTTGTATTCAATCAATATTAATTTGAAAAAAAAATCTGATACTGAATTTTATGTTGTGATGATAACTTTATTTATCAGAATAAAACAATATTAGGAATATTTGTGCAATGCATTATTTGCCAACTAATTTTATTGCCTACAGCTATATAAATAAAGACAATATAATATATTTTTAAAGTTAAAATAATAAACAAAAAATATTCAAACTTCGAGAATATTTCACAAATCCGATTCGAGTGTGCTTCGAATTGAAAAAGTAGACTTGTCACACCCCAAGATTTTAACCTTGTCATAAGACTTTAGTCTAAGAATAAGAAATTCCTTTGCTTAATAGATGGCTAAAGCTTGTGAATATTACTTAAAATGATGATAAAAACATTATAAAAAAGCTAAATCAACCTCTCTCCTCTCATCGATATAAACATCTCTAAGTGTGTAGCTGATAAAACTAAAACGTGCCAATAGAAGAGGTTATGTTTAGAACTTAGCGACACATCGATTTCCTTTCGCAAAAGAGAAAAAGTGCTACATGTCGCAATTACTAGCTTTTGTGCAAAGGAGTGCTGCTTTGGGATTATCGTAAGAACGGGCGTAACTAACAGGGGGTCACACACCTTTTGAGTTAATATGGTCTGTTTTGAAAGTGGGACTATTCGTAAAAATTACTATTGAAAAAATGAGTGAAATGTCAAGTTATCGAAAAAGAGAACATACCTCTAAACTGCTTCCAACAGGCCTTTGGTCATTGATGCAGCCCCCCCTCTCCTTGACATTAATTTGTGGATATGCCATTTCAAACAAAGGTACATGTCCAACAGTTATCAAAATTAACAGAGGGACTTTCACATAGTTATAGGTCAAATCAAATGATGTGTAGCATTTACTTTTGACGGATATTATTGATCCTGATACATTGTTTCGATATTGACCTTGACCACAAAAAGTTTGTATTTCCCAAATCATCTTAATCTACTCTTCTATAGTAATTCCACTCTAGTTAATAACTTTACATGATAATATTGAAACAAACAAGCCTGTTATATAGATACATACAAATATGTATACCTAATCATGCAGTTGCCTGACTGGATGGACAAGAAATTGCATATAATTCAAAAAACAACTTCTTAATCCATCCTCACTAACTTTCTCCACACTTCCCTATCCTTATATATTCCCTTCACTCAACAACATCCATACACCGAGTCATACATGCTCTTTTATTTTAAAACTATTAATGTTTCTCTTTTTCACACATTTGTCTTAAATGGCCTACCCCTTCCTTTTGATCCACACTCTCTACCTTCATATATTTGCTTCGTCACTCGATCCACTCTCTTCCTCTCAACATGCCTAAACCAACGTAATACACCTCTTTCACGTTGACTTGTTGGATTCCCTTTCAAACCCCACTTCTTCCGCACCCATTCACTACCGACACTGTCCATACGAGTCTTTCCACATCCATTTTTTAGAAATCTCATTCCAACTGCATTCATCTTGCCTTTTTTTCTCCCGACAAACCCACTCTTTGCATCCATAAAACAATGTTGGCGTTAACACATGTTTATATACTGCCATCTTTACCTCTTTCGATACTACTTTATTCTTTGCAATAGTCCACATATATCCAACTACCCTTGAGACGCATTCATCCATCTGTCAATTTCACTAGCTATCCTTCCATTTTTACAAAACATTCTGCCCACAAAATCTTTCACTTATTCTAACAGTTTTACATTTATACTAAGCTGTCAATAATTTCCTGATCAGTCCTTATTAAAAATTATCACCCTAGTTTTGGAGTCATTCATTATGAACAAGTACAGTAATGATAATCCTGGAGAGTCTGTAAACCAACTATTTCATAAATGAGAATGAAGTCAATAAAATAAAACAATTTATTTAAAGAGTAGTAATGAGGGGTGAGTTATAAGATTTGCTAAGTCAGTGGTAAAACATTCCACATTAAACTTTAAACAGTATTTTTTATTTTATAATACATTGTAAATAATATTATCAAGTATCAGAGTTGAATTTCCTAACTGTATATTTAAAAAAAAGGTGCTTAAAGTATTGAACCAATATTGTATCGAAAGTGGACTGTAATTTTTTGTGTACAATATTTTGAATTGTTAAGCGTTATGCTAACTAGATATAATAATAAATATTTGTTTGAGAAATGCCAGCCACTGATATATCCAGCTATGTTCTGTGCCCAAGGAAGTGAGAAAAAGTATTAGCATGTGTTAAACTTTGCGTTTTCTAACTGTTAACCATAGGACAGTGGCTCTTTGTATTAAGGTTTTATTGTTATGTTTGCTCTAAGAAGTATATGAATAAAACCATTTACGTGTAAAAGTAGTGATATTATGTATTTTATCAATGGAAGAATCACTAAATATGTTAAATTGTAGAGTTTTAATAAGGATGGAACCCTCAAATCCTTAAGGATATTCGAGATAATCTTGGATTCAAGATATAAATCATTTAAAAATAGTGTTTCAATTTTTGGGTGAAATTTGTTCTTGAGCTTTAATACCGCTTATTGATAGTTAAACCATTTATAATTATGGGACGAACTTAACAATCAGGTCCCAAACCAGTAATTTATCACTCAACTGAATATATGAATGTTGTAAACTTATAATGAATGGATTATAAGAAAGACTATTGACATTTAAGGATCAAATAGCCGAAGTTATTATTTATGCTTTTTAGTGAGAAATTATCATGTTCTAAAAATTGAAAAATGACACCTGGACACAGGAATTGAACCCGGGATCTTTGGCTCAGTACACCAACGCTCTAACCACTGAGCTATCCAGGAATCGTCCCTTGCCCAGGGTCATTCTTCACTCATATTTTAAGGCAGTCTATGATGGACGTACGGAAATCGTCGGCTACAAATTGACATTTGATATTTAGTTATGCTTTGTATTTTATAATGGTCTATGGTATTTATATTTCTTCTTACATTCATAAGATTTGGATTTGAGATTCGAAGGTAAATTGGAGATTTTGATTTGAGACTCGAATTTGTATAATAGTGAATTCGATCCAACTCTATATATGACATTTTGCGCAGTGGTTTACTCTAAATAATGTGTTTTAACATTATTTATATATTGTCCAATTTAAATGTAAATAAATTTAGCCAATAATACATATGATTGTTTTGTATTGAATTTTTAACTAGGCCAGTCTGTTAACTTTCTGGTATTATTAGTAAAATTAATGATGACTGAATACAATTTACTTCTAAATTATTCAAAACTAATATTTGTAAAGATTTCAAAGTTCGGAAAAATATTATAGATTATTTTGAATCCAAGCTTGATTTTGAATAAGTACCAATTTAAATTGTTCAGTGGCATCATTAGAATTACAGTTATTTTATGGATTAAGGGATCTTTTAGCTTCCAATAAGGAGAAAGACACTTCATTCTCATTGTTAGCAATGCACCATAAGCAAGCAGGGCTAAACTTTGTCGTTCATACAATTTCTGATCAATTGAAGTACTTTAGTGACAATGAACTTAAGTAAGTTTCTACAAAGTGATAACTAAAACTTAGCTATTTGTTAAAACTGCAAACTTAGAAATGTTTTAGACATAGTAGTGTAGTATATGCTTTAAGGAGGGGATGGAGGGTCCTTATATTTTTATTAGAGGGAGGCTGAAAGATTAGCGTGGTATGCAAGAACGTTAGTGAATGCTTAGTGGACCGATAGTGTGGCCCTGAGAACACCATCGCTCCAATTTTTAACCTATGATGACGCAAGCAAACCCACGCTAGTGTCCAATAAGCATCCACTAAGTCAAGTTCTTTTATACGGCCCTGGTGACGGTTTTGTGTTTCTTCAAAATTGACATCTCTAAAAGAAATCTATTTGTTCTTCAGGGCCGGTATTTCATCCTAAGTTATTTTTAGGACTATGCCATGTTAACCGTTTGGGTTGTACGCCTATGTACTAATTACACTAATGTGTTAGGAATTATAAAGATTTAATTAGGGGGAAGTGCACTTGAATTTGCGTGGAAAACAATTTAGGAAAAAAAAAACCACTCGACCAGGATTGAACCCCGATCTTCCCGTTTCTGGCAGTATAGTCCAAAAAGAGAGTAGAGTGTTAGACCATGTAGCCATTGAAGCTGACTCACCCCTGGCACTGTGAACTGGGGCGAAAGGAGGTGGTTTATTCTCATAGTGTTTTCTACATCCTTTCTCCAGGCAAATACTGATGTATTTACTCACCGGGGTGACTCAATATTTCATCAAAATAAGTAAACAGATCTTTATATTCTGTGAAAAATGACTGATAAAAATAAGGGGTCAATGAACACATTGACAGATCCAAACAAAAACTATTGCAAAATATTAGTAAGGTTAGAGGATTGTTTAACACATTTTTCTGAGGACTGGGTAAGCGTGTTCCAGCGTGCACTGGAGCAGGGCATGGGCCTTACAATCTACAGCCCAGGGGTCTCCAGAGATTTAATAAAATGTTATTTCATTCGTTAATGCTGAATCAAAGTACTTTAAATTATATATTTAATAAAAAGTAGTGAATTCAGAGGAATCAGTATTTACGTGGATAAATAGTGATACCATTAAGGGGAAATCACCTCAGAGGAATTCAAACCCAGATCTCCCCGCCATTGGCAGTCAAGTCTATTACAAGAGTGACTCCTTAGACCATTCGACCACTCAAGAGGGTAGTCTCATTAATCTTATCTTCCCAGTTTTTTACTGCCTTTAACTAAATGGGGTCGAGAATTACTAAACCAAATAGATCTTTATACAGTTGAGTGATGGCTGTAAGAATTTCTGCTGTTATAAAGAGTTTTAAAAAATTGAAGGGCCTCACTTGGCAGGGAATGGTGCAAACTGCTTCATTTACCCCCTTTCTAGGTGACCCTGGTTATGATTACTTTTTAAGAGTTCAAACTGATATAAAAGTAAAGTAGTTCTTCAGATAATGTGTGCAGCGGTCGCAGAAAGATTCGTAGACAGTGTCGTAAACTGCCCCCAAATTATCTTATTGCAAATTTTTTTTTAAATGTATACAATTTTTCATTGAGTAATTGAAAAGGTACACTATTATTTACAAAATACAATTTTAAAATAATGTTTTAACAATGGCTATCAAATTTTTGTAACAGTCTCATATTTATTGCAACAACCTCAATATTGGCCACATTACATAAAACAATTATCCTTAAAAAAAATATCACAAGACTTCATTTTATTTTAAAAATATATTTGTAAGAATAATGGCTATATACAATTTGTGAAGTACATACTTATATCAGGTGCTATGCAATAAAAAAAAAGCTAATATAATTATTTTGGTATTAACTTTGGTAAATAAATAAAGTATAAAATTAGTATATTCATTATATCTTTAGTTTATTTTTTATAATCTTAGCCCCCTCCCCCACTGCCCTCTAGCTACATCCTAGCTGTACCAACTTACCGAGTGATAAACTTAGCAATTTAATTGGTAAGTTGTCAGTGTCAAGTTTTACTGAGCAATCATTTCAGACCAAGTCTGAAGAGTGAAAACTATTTTAAAGTTATATTTAGTAAAAATTATGCATGAAGATTTGACTCATCATCAGGGTTGTCTATTGAACAATACATTTTATATTAAATTTAACAGGCAAGAATTTATCTACTTTATTAATTATTAATAATCTTGGCCTGAATTATGATCACCTAAAAATGACCTTGAAGTTCTAAAAATGACTCAAATTTTCAAAAAATTGCATTAGAAATATGAACAAAAACTTGTAATAAATGCACACGAATAAATCAAACACGCTCTTTTTAAGTGTAAAATGAAATTAAAAGACTGTATGTCCACTAAATTGGCACTCTGCTAAATATAACATTTATTTACAAATACCTGCTTCAGAAGTAATAGCTACCCCCTCCCAACGCAACCATCTCCAACCTAGTGATAGTCTCACCAGGAATGTGTATTTTACAAACAAACAAAGAGTATACAAAGCTCATGGCCTACATTATCTTCTCATTTTGATAGCTATGGACTGAAAAATTTTATGTTTGAATATTTATGCATTTATAAAATTTCGATATTATTCTAAATTATACTTATTCAACATTAATGCCTTAAAATGACTCAAACCTGCCTAAAAATTACTTATAAAAGATACATTTCTACAAACAGAGGATTATGAACAGAGTTTATGTACTTGTAAAGCATCGTATGGGAGTAACTCCCCCCCCCCCCCTCACCCCCCTTCAAAAAATAATATATGCCATCAAAATCCTATCTTGGCTTTGAAGGTCGAGAGTTTGATTCTGAATGGGAGGACAAATTTGCCAGTACAGTCTTGACAAGTCTTTGTTTACCTCGGAAACAACCGACGAGTTTCACCTGCAAAGTGATACCTCCCCCCCCCCACCCCCACAAACACACACAAAACTTGCTGTCTTGCTGTCAAACTGAAAATTTGCTATCAACCATCTCCAAACCACTTAGGTAATAAACAAAATTTATAAATTCAATCATAGAAACAGATTGTCTGAAATTAAAATGGCTAGATATGTAAAGTAATAAATTTTATTAACTTTAATCTGGGCTTGGCCTTTAATTTATATATTGCTTGACTAAATGTATATAGTATTTCATTACAAAATAAATATTCTATTTGACTTCTTTGTACAGTCACAGTCACCAAAAGTGATCAGATTATCACAGAGTTGGATTTTAAAGCTGGCAACTTTTTGAAGTTGTGACTGTACATGAATAGTGAAAATAAGTATGAATGCCACAAAAAAACTTGTACAAAATTCGTTATTTTAAGAAACTGCTTTATTTTCTCATCTGTTAAGACTTAAAATATTGTGATGTAAATTTAAATAGGTCATAAATGCCAGTTTGGTAAAATACTAAAGTTAAGTTTAAAAAAATAAATTTTAATAATGCCCTTAAAATTATAAACCTAGGCTAATAGGGGTGGGGAAGAGGTTTCGTTGTTTTAATTTTGAAATGTCCATAGAATTTAATTTTAAACGTTTGTTAGTAATTTTTTATCAAACTATTTTTCAATATACCATCTAACCAAACTGAATAACTATTCTCCTCCCTCTAGGAATCAAAACCATAACTATCTGCGTGTAAGCAAGCATTGTTAGGGCGCTACTTTATTTGCTATGAACCCAAATAATTCTACTCGTTTTTAAAGTAAAAAAAGTTTCACTTATCTGCCTCGTCTTCTTTGTACGATCCATGGTGAAATTATTTAGACATCCACTAAACAAGCTTTTATTTTTCTCTAAATAATGTGAAGATACAAACACCATTATTTCAAGGAACTACATTTTCTTGTTGGTCACTCTATATATAAGAAATAATTGAAATGAACATTTTTTTAAACAAATAAAACACATTCTGAAACTTTCCTTAACATCGAAATAAAATCATGTATAGTAAAAAACAATTTGTTGACAAGTTGTATATAGTTTGTACACTAACTCCAAAGTTACAAAGCTAGAAATGTTTTGGTGGTTAGGAAGTTTTTTTCTCGTTTTATTACCAGTAATGTTTAATAATCTGTGAATAAAAATTGATGTACACAAAACTGCAATATCTGCATGAATGATTAAAAAAAAAAGTCACAATGTTGATGTTTTAGGATTTTCTCTCAATTTTTAAAAAAGTGTATATTTCTAAACAATATTCATTGATACCTGCCAACAAATTCTGACCAACAATATTATTAACAATTCGATAAGGATATCCATTTTACCATTTACTATTCCACTAAAACAAATGAGAGTCTGCATCATGTGACAGATGGACTCCCCCTGTCAATGGGGCCCAATCAATGGCGCACCCAGATGGTGGAAGGGCCAGCGAGACAGTTGACCCCCTCCACCCCCTCAAAACTGTGAATACTATTTTAATATAAACTTAAATCATATGAAGTGAAACTAGAATATTAAACACTGGATATGTGGCTGATGTTCACTCCGTTTACCTGTAAAGGTGTCAAGTCAAGCTTACCTTTAACATTTCAGCTATGGCATAGCCTCTAAGATACGACCATAGTGAACTAAGAAAAGGAAACTTTCAGGATAGACTGAGTGAACACTGTACAGGATACATTTTAAGAGCAGAATTATGACTTGGTATTCAAAAAGTGCCGTTAATTCAAATTTAAAGTGCCCCTAAAATGCCCAATTTGAAAAAAAAAAATTATGTACGCGCGTGAGAGGTTATACTTCTTTGTCATCATTAAATATAAATATTTATTATTTATTCAATTTAATAATAAATATTAAAAATTAATATTTTAATTTGATGTTCGATTTAAATTTTTATTACAAATTTTTTATTAAATGTTTTATTAATTTTATTTCTTTATTTTGTAAATATTAAATAACCAATAATAAATATTTAACAATAATAATTTAATAATATTTAGTATTAATTATGTTAAATAATAATATTTTAATTTATATCATTAAATAATACATACGGAGCACTTGAAAAAGTCTATAAGCACAATTTTTTCACTAATATTTACGAATAGTAGATAATATTATAATATTTACGAATAGTAGATAATATTAATCAAAATATTCAATTTAAATCTATACTGAATATAATTTATTAGCACATATATAATTCGCACTTGTATGAAACTAAAACACGTGTTGTGAATGTAGAAACTAGAAACATGTGGATAAATATTATATATATGAAAACAGTGATCAGAGGCGACGAGCGTACCATAGAGAAAGGAATAACATAGTATACATTTCTCTATGAGCGTACCAACATGCGCGACTAACAGAGGTTCTATTTCTATTTTGTTGGTAGCTTTTTTTTTTCGAGATTTAATGAGCGGTTTAGCTTCAACCTGTTACTTTTGTGTTACAGTGATGCGCGCGCATCTTAAAATTTCACTCTCATCATTTTTTCATAACGCACCTAAAGAAGTATAACTTCAAAAAGACAAAAATAATAGCTTTAATACATTATCTGCAAGGCTTAAGTCAAGGTAGTAAGGGATGAAGTGTTAAACCCCTCCTCTCACTTGATTTTTTTTTAGTTGATACTGTCTTATTTACTGTTGGAACAACGTCAAAATAAAGCCACAAGAAATGCTCTATAGCCAGTACCGTGTCCATGATGTTTAACTGTTTTAAGGCTTTTAACACAAGCTATGTGCACGCACCTATAGAGAACTAAGAATCCCTTATACTAATCGCTATTTCACACCAAATATCTCCGACCTTACTGGGATTCGAACTGGCAAAGGTATAGGGACTTAGCGGTCTTGACCACAGTATTGAGTCGATGTTGAAGTAAAATATCTTCAAACAACTTTTATAAATATATACTTTAGAAAGTAAAAATTATCATACACAAATGGCAAATTTCATCAATTTAATTATAGCCTTCAAAATAAAATTGATTTTTAAATGTCTTACTAAATCTTCTTGGGTCTTTATTCATGAATCAAAATATAGTGCATGAACTTAGCACAGCTGAGTGGTTTTTATCTCGACTACCTTTTATATGTAATGTAGGTAAGAGCAGGAATGAGTGAAAGTGAAGGGTGAGTGAAAGTGAAGGGTGAGTGAAAGTGAAGGTGAGTGAAAGTGAAGGATGAGTGAAAGTGAAGGGTGAGTGAAAGTGAAGGGTGAGTGAAAGTGAAGGTTGAGTGGAAGTGAGGGGTGAGTGAAAGTGAGGGGTGAGTGAAAGTGAAGGTTGAGTGAAAGTGAGGGGTGAGTGAGAAGTGACCGACGTTGATTTGCAATCTAATTGGGTAGTTCATGCAGACGACCCAATAGCAAGCAAATCAACGCAATTTCACTTCTCACTCAACCCTCATTTTCACTCCTTCATATGACCCGCCTCGGTGGTGTAGTTGGCTAACGCACTTGTCGTGTTGAGCTCGACTGCTGAGGATGGGGAGATCGAGGTTCGAATCTTTGTCGGGTGAACTCGGGGTGGTTTTTCCTAAATGGTTTTCCACTCTCCCTCCACGCAAATGCGGGTTCACTTCCTCTAATTTAATCTTCCCAATTCCTAATCCATTAGCGTAATTAGTACTTAAAGCGTATAACCCGAACGGGTAGTAAGACGCGGCGCTAAATATTATTATTATTTATTATTATTCACTCCTTCATATGGAATATAGAGTCATTAATAGCACTTCACATGATTTAAATTGTTGCTTCTAGAAACATTCAACATTCATAATTTTGTTTGGTATTCGACGGTTCTGGGGCTTTGCCCTCGTAAACCCTTTTCTAATCCCACGCCAGATATTTCATTTTGGCTATGGTCTTGGTAGTATGCCCCCCCCCCCCCTTTCCAGATTAAATATTCGGGTGCGCCACTTGTTCCAATGTTGTGCAGTTTGTAGCACTGATGTGTAGGTTTGTCGAGTTGGTCATCATGTTCTAGCCAGTCCCTACGTTGATAATGCTCAGCTCCTGTTGAGACTCTGCTCGATTCTTAATATTGCCTGAAACCAAAAACAAATGATAAGATTAGTTTATTACTGTCCGACACACTGAACTCAGTCTGTCTACTGGGCTAAGAGTTCCGGGTTCGATTCCTGGAATGGACAAAAAAAATGTATCATTAGAGATATGTGGGATTTCCTCTTACATATTGATGAATTAACGGTCAGGGGACTGAATGTTGTGTCTATTCTAGATTTAAGTGAGCTAATAGGTCGTGCGCTGATATATTTACTCGATTCAGAAAGTGCATGAGAAATTGAATATACTCGCCCACCCTTTCACCCCAACAGGGGTTTTCACTTATTTACAAAAATGGAGTAGGCTAAATTTTAGAACAAAATATACCTAATTCGGTTAGAGAGAGAGGTTGAGAAACTGTTTGGTAAAAACTGATCTCAGTTCACCTGGATGGAAAAGGGAACAAACAAAATATGGCTTTTAAAATGAAAAGAGCACAGTTAACACTTTACATTGCTGCCATTGGACAAAAAAGGTTATGACTGCCTCTTGAAGAAAATCTATTGCTAACGCCCAATCTCCTGACCTAGGTTTAATTCAATCGGAACTCATCATTAGGGAATGTAAAATGTGCAACGCAACTTCCTAAAAGGGGAAATAAAAAACTCAAAAGGGTGAAAAGTAAAATTGGTAAAGGATGATAGCACATTACATAGGAACTTTAAAAGGAATTAATAACGTTCTTAGTATTTTCCGTGTTTTTTCTTCTCTCCAGATACAGGAAGTTCCTTGTGCTGACCAGATACTTTACAACGCTCTCCAGTCCTACCTTTGATGAGGTCGTCCAGCTCGCTCTCCGACTGGAACACGACGAACCCTTTAGGTTGCAGCCCCTTGAAGATGGCCACCACGCTCGGTTTGAGGTTGTAGAAGAAGAGGGGCTGTTTGCGGAGAGAGAAGTCATGGGTGAGACACTCGATGACCTTGGCGGCGGTGAAGTCAGCGCCGTAGATGTGCGAGCAGTCGATCACCACGGGCACCGCCTGCTTGATGCTGTGTTTCGTCACCAGGTTGCGCATGTAGTCCACCGAGGGGAAGATGAGGCAGCGGTCCGGGGTCAGCAGGAGGTACTCAGCCCCCTCCGGACTCTGGAAGGGAGGGAAGACATGGTGATATCAGTACTCTCAGAATTTCTGATTCGCGCCGAACCAACCAAAAGTCCCTCTTTAGAACTACTCAGTTTGACAGTTGGTAGAATGGACGTACTGTTTAGGGTGTACTTTGTACCCATAACTCACATATGCATCAGACACACTGGATGTAAGATAGACCAGGAAAATGGAGTCCATGGGACTGAAACTATTGTGGAGAATGTTTGCTGTCACGAGGAGAAATAGAACAAGGAATGAAGTTATGCTTGTAGAAATTGGGCTACAGGGAGTACATGAGATAGTAGAGGAAGCAAGACTGAGATGGTATGGACATGTAATGAGGATGTTGGAGTACATGAGATAGTAGAGGAAGCAAGACTGAGATGGTATGGGCATGTAATGAGGATGTTGGAGTACATGAGATAGTAGAGGAAGCAAGACTGAGATGGTATGGACATGTAATGAGGATGTTGGAGTACATGAGATAGTAGAGGAACCAAGACTGAGATGGTATGGACATGTAATGAGGATGTTGGAGTACATGAGATAGTAGAGGAAGCAAGACTGAGATGGTATGGACATGTAATGAGGATGTTGGAGTACATGAGATAGTAGAGGAAGCAAGACTGAGATGGTATGGACATGTAATGAGGATGTTGGAGTACATGAGATAGTAGAGGAAGCAAGACTGAGATGGTATGGACATGTAATGAGGATGTTGGAGTACATGAGATAGTAGAGGAAGCAAGGCTGAGATGGTATGGACATGTAATGAGGATGTTGGAGTACATGAGATAGTAGAGGAAGCAAGGGTGAGATGGTATGGACATGTAATGAGGATTTTGGAGTACATGAGATAGTAGAGGAAGAAAGACTGAGATGGCATGGTCATGTAATGAGGATGTTGGAGTACATGAGATAGTAGAGGAAGCAAGACTGAGATGGTATGGACATGTAATGAGGATGTTGGAGTACATGAGATAGTAGAGGAAGCAAGACTGAGATGGTATGATCATGTAATGAGGATGTTGGAGTACATGAGATAGTAGAGGAAGCAAGACTGAGATGGTATGGACATGTAATGAGGATGTTGGAGTACATGAGATAGTAGAGGAAGCAAGACTGAGATGGTATGGACATGTAATGAGGATGTTGGAGTACATGAGATAGTAGAGGAAGCAAGGCTGATGTTGTATGGTCATGTAATGAGTATGGCACAGGAAAGATCACCAAAGAGAACGATGAAGATGAAGTATGTAGGAAAAAGACTGCAAGAGAAACCAAGAAAGAGATGGGAGGAGTTTATAACAGCAAGTGTATGAGTGGGAGGAGAAGAATGGAGGCATTTTACTAAATCTACCCGGCCACAAGCTGGAAACAGTTTGATGATAATGATGATGGTAGAGTTCTTCCTAAAACTATCCGTTACTCAACCAACGACTTACGGAGGAATTTTAAACTCTTGTTCCGGTTTAAATCAGGAGGGTTAGCCAGCACACTTATTTGGTAAATGATCCCAACGGTCCCCAGGGGTTGGTAAATTAGGCTCTAGACTTTCTCTGGCTAACACCTTTATATTAACTCTCATCTCATTGTGGGTACGATATGTGGACAACCTCCTATGGTGTACCCTGGGTAGCGATCTGTGTCCCACCAGAGCGGCTAATAGTCTACATACAGAGGACAGGACAGGATGGAATGTTCCTCCCGGTCAATAATGCCAAACAGTAAAAAATATATAATACAAATGCAAATGTCTGTACAGCGAAATCATAACTGAAAAACAATCAACTGTTGACAGTCAACCTTGAATGCCAACAAAGAGCATCGCGCTCTTTAACATGAAGAAGTCTGTGACAGTTAAAGCTTGTTTTTAGAACTGTGTTTATGTGGGTTTTTTTAGTGTTTAATATTAACGATTCCTACTTCATTATTACTAAAGTATGTGTTCTGGATTTCAAGGGCGTGTAAAGATAGTTTTTCTGCTACAGAATATCATTACACCTTTAGACAATAAAAGTTTTTTCTTATATATATACATAATCCCTAGGGGTTCCATAAAATTCCAAGGAGTGGGGGTCCGGACCCCTCTAACCCCCCTCCCTATTTCTACGCCTTTGATATCCATCCCTCATAATTTGAACCACGATTTAGCCTAGTGCTCTATTCCAAACATCTATTCTAAAATAATTTGCCCAATTCGGATATTCCCTTCACTCCCTAATGTATGTGGTTGTACTTTAATTTATCTCCCGTGATCCGCACTTAATGACACTTTTTAGGGTGACCTGGTGGTCTAGGGGTAAGGTGTCGGACTTCTGTGCTGGGGTCCGGGGTTCAATCCTCGGTCCTGGCAAAGATGTATCTGATTACCAAACCCTTCCTTCACCTCTGACAAGA
Organism: Timema cristinae; assembly: GCA_039000515.1. NCBI lineage: Eukaryota > Metazoa > Arthropoda > Insecta > Phasmatodea > Timematidae > Timema > Timema cristinae. The sequence continues at coordinate 112,699,431 of JBCFYV010000012.1, read as the reverse complement.
CATCTTGTGAATGTGAGGAATGCCAGGCCTCCACCGTGGTTCGGATCCCACGTTAAACTGTAGATCCTCCATTTCATCTCACAATCACCCTACCATTACACATTAGTGTAAGTGCGTATAACCCGAACGGGTAGTAAGACGTGGTGCTAATAATAATAATAATAATAATACTTTTTAGACCACGTGTATCAGTATCTACGTGGATAAAGAATAATACACTCTTTTAGGAAATACCACCTTTGTACAGCCGGTCAGGGCTCAAACTCCAGTCTATCCAACACTGGTAAACAAACCTAGGTGAGATTGATTGACGCCTATGTTCGCGTGACCACCGGTGCATTATTTTGACATGTATAATTAACAGTTATTTAATTCCATTGTACTGGCTATCATAACACCTAAAGCAGCATGCGCCTGGACAGAGGAAGGGAAGCAGCCTACCAAGCATTTCTCGATGGCGATCTTGGGCCTGGCGACATGGTACAGGATGAACATGATGTTGATACCAATGCCGATAAGGATGCCTAGTTCCAGGGGAAACACCAAGCAGCCAACAAACGTACCTATCCCAGGGATCAAATCACTTTCTAGGGGAGAAAAAAAAAAGTTTTTAAGTCAAACATAAAGCAACAAGGTTGATAATAGTTTAATCTAAGGGATAAGTATGAGTAAGGTTATCTAGAGGAAGTGAACCCTCATTTGCGTGAAGACAGTCTAGAAATAAAAACACTTAGTGCACCCAATAGAGATTTAAATCTAGATGTTTTTCACCACCAGTAATCTAGTTGATTGAGAACCTGACGCCTTAATTTTGCGACCACCGATGTGGGTGTCTGCTTTAAATGGATTCTCATTTTTATTTTATGTGTGTGTGTGATTTCAAAAAGGAACCCTTTTATTTCGAAGAACAGTCTTCGTACATCACACAGAATCACCTACCCTAGTGGTCAAGCAGTCTGAAGCGTCAGGTAGTAAATAATCTGGATTCTTGGTGATGGGTTAGGTTTTGGTTGTATCCTCAGCTACATTCAGAGAGAGACAGACCAAATGGTCAATGGTCAACATCCGTCATAGTCTAGAGGAAGAAATGTTCGCGATTACTCAAATTTACCAATAGCTATTGTAGCTGACCCAATCCATCCCTCTTAATTTAAATTCTAGTCAGCGTGTAACACAGCCGTTCTGCTGACGAACTCACTCTTGGTCTTCCACATGGGTATGACGACGTGCACCTCCACCATGAAGATGACGGCGGCGATGATGATGGCAGCCAGGGACGCCTTGGGGATGAAATAGAAGCACGGGGTGAAGAACAGCAGGGCGACTAACACCAGCACACCTAGTTGCCAGAACAACAAGATGTTCAGGACAAGGAAATCGGAACTTTGTATACCTTCTGGAGGTTATCCGTCTACAGAGTCCGCAAGCTCCGTATCCGTATGCGTATAGTCCTTAATGGTCCTTAGAAATGGAAATCGTGTATACGCAGTCCGTATCCTTAATCTTATGATCGTACCAGCCAATGAGAAAGTTGGAGACTACGTCCAATTAAACTGTTCGAAAGAAAATTGTCTGGATCAAGGGTCAAGCATACGTGATCCGTGAAGCAGAGGTTATGAAGAATACTGATGGGAAAGTTAACCTACCGATTCAACGTCTCTCTTTCTGAGAACTTGGTATTTCTCAGAAAACTGTTTCCGAGATGACACGTTTCCCAGGGTTATTAAATTTTCAGAAAATTATTTCAGAAATAGCTGTTTGTATTTGTTTTCATTACAACAGATCCTTTCGCTGCCATTAATGGCGTGCACATACTTTGCTCTGATTGGTAGTCCCTCACAGTTTGTATAGACTAGTCCTTAGAAAATTAAGGTTGAGTCAACTTCTACAGAGTGATAAGGACTAACGAATTAAGGATAAGGACTTTGTAGACAGTGCAATTTGTTAGTGTGAAGTGGATCTCTTACGGACCACTACGCACCTTACGGATACGGAGTCTGTAGACGGGGCTTAATACTGATTACCTCGTTCAAAAATTTAAAAAAACACGTATTCGTTGTTTTTAGTATCGATTAAAAGTGGATGAAGGGCACTGAAACATCTACAAAGAGATCGTGTTGGCAATGGTGTGATATTAAAACTGGATGAAGGGCACTGAAACATCTACAAAGAGATCGTGTTGGCAATGGTGTGATATTAAAACTGGATGAAGGGCACTGAAGCATCTACAAAGAGAACGTGTTGGCAATGGTGTGATATTAAAACTGGATGAAGGGCACTGAAACATCTACAAAGAGATCGTGTTGGCAATGGTGTGATATTAAAAGTGGATGAAGGGCACTGAAGCATCTACAAAGAGATCGTGTTGGCAATGGTGTGATATTAAAAGTGGATGAAGGGCACTGAAACATCTACAAAGAGATCGTGTTGGCAATGGTGTGATATTAAAACTGGATGAAGGGCACTGAAGCATCTACAAAGAGATCGTGTTGGCAATGGTGTGATATTAAAAGTGGGTGAAGGCACTGAAACATCTACAAAGAGACTGTGATGGGAATGGTGTGATATTAAAACTGATGAAGGGCACTGAAACATCTACAAAGAGATCGTGTTGGCAATGGTGTGATATTAAAACTGGATGAAGGGCACTGAAGCATCTACAAAGAGAACGTGTTGGCAATGGTGTGATATTAAAACTGGATGAAGGGCACTGAAACATCTACAAAGAGATCGTGTTGGCAATGGTGTGATATTAAAACTGGATGAAGGGCACTGAAACATCTACAAAGAGATCGTGTTGGCAATGGTGTGATATTAAAAGTGGATGAAGGGCACTGAAACATCTACAAAGAGATCGTGTTGGCAATGGTGTGATATTAAAACTGGATGAAGGGCACTGAAGCATCACAAAGAGAACGTGTTGGCAGTGGTGTCATATTAGTGTTATATAGTCATATTAGAGCTCCCTTTACTTACTGAAGATTCAAAATATAACAAGGACTAATGAGTTTGACATTATCTGCATTGAGTGGTAGACTCCCTTGCTGCTAATGAAAAGGTGGAGAACGTATTGTATAAGTCATTCACGAGCTAAGTTTACCTGGATGACAGCTCGAAATGTTACTAGAAGTAATCCCTAATATATCACTACGCCAACAGCTGACATCTATCACTTTGGATGACTGTAATGAAGACAGATAGTAATATATTATTGTGATAGCTAACCACAGTAATTTAGGCCAATATTATTTATATATTTATTTGAGGTAGGACACAAAGTTTATTTATAGTTTTATTCCCCTTAAAAAAATATTAACACCACTTTCACAAAAACTTCTAACGAACATAGCTTCAAAATGGCGACTGACGAAACTAAACCATATGATTGAACATAACGGTAAACAAGTTTTTTACAATGATGCAGACACGCAGTTGATGAACATATTTTATTCAGTTAAATGTTTCAAAATACGATAAAATAATCATAAAATCATTTATTGTATGTAAAAAAATGACAACGATTTTCTCTTTCCAAGTAATACGATGCCTGTACAAATATATTGATGTGTGCACTATATTACACATAGTCAATAACGTTCCAAAACGATCAATAAGTACTTTTAATTATGTTTAAAATATTGTTTCGAGTTGGATAAAAAGAAATTATTTAAGAAAATGAAATAATATGAGAAAACCTAAGCTTACCTTACTTTATTTTAAATGTAATATATAACAGGTAATTAAAGATATTTACATTTATAACAAAACTGTGATCTTTTACAAGACTAGTGTTGGCAATACCCAAAACCTAAACATATGATTTTCGAATTGTCATCCAGGTAAAAACCTATCATGAACGAGATATATATAATATGTGGACCTCGCTTCGGTCCCCTAACTACTGGTTGTATCACCTGTGTAGAGACCCCCCATGGGGTCCTCACCCCACTGGAGTTGTTGACGGCCGAGCGGGACAGGGAACCCGACCCGGGGAACCCTTGGACCAGAGAGTTGCCAATGTTGCTGATCCCGAGGGCCAACAGCTCCTGACTGGCGTCCACGGGCTTCCCGTTAGCTAAAACAGGTCGAGGGGTCGGTTTAAGAGGCTGTCAAATAAAACAGGGAGATAAAACACAACAATAGCACAGTACGCTTAGTACAAGGAATACTAGCCGTGACGGTGGTCACGGAGTTTAAGGTGATGATCTCAATACATTAGATTGTTGATGACCAAAGAGGTCAAGGTTCGAGTCTTGGCTGGGTATACTGAGGAAGGTTGTTTATCACCGTGGTTTTTCCATCCCCGGTGCACCTCTTAAAAAAACCCTCCTAGTCCTTACCTCTTAAATAGAGTCTTTAATTACATTAATGTTAAACGTACTAATGACAATGATTAAGGGGTTTAATCCAATAAATAGGGATGAGTGGTGTAGTTCTAGAACAAATGCACCCGCATTGTCGTGGAGTGTAAAACGAGAACCACTCCTCAATGCACAACGCCGACATATGGACCTTGATCTCGGATTCATTGTCAAGCACTAAAACAAAAATAGCTCTTGTTTTTTTAAAAGTATTTAACTGCAAGCAGAGAGAGAGAGAAAGAAAAGACTCACAAAAGGCCTTGCAGATGGCGATGTTCTCCAGCAGCCCGACCAGAGGTAGGATGAGGATACCCCAGCCCAGAGAGGTCGTCATCTCGTAGAAGGTGACGGTGGTATTGGAATCCCGGATGAAGCCAAAGGGTGGTAGTTGGAAGGCCGGAAGCCCGGGGGGGATGTAGCCTGTAAGAGGACGGTGTCTATATTATATGATCCTGAAAGTGTCATATGTTCGCTGCGGCCAATAGCAGGAGACTGCGTCAGTGTTATTTAAATTCTGTCATTCTCAATGATCTACTCAGGCCACAACTAGAGACCGGGGTCTCCTGATGGCACACCACAGGATGCAGGTACTTCAGAACCGCCGTTTGAGGATCAGTGTGGACACACCCTGGTGCGTCACCAACAGGACTCTACATAGAGACTTGGACAGGCCGAGGTATCAAAGACTACTTCCGGAAGTTTGTGCAATCCTCCACCAATCCTCCTATTCAGTGTAACTATGATGATAGACCCAGGGGTGTGACAAATATGTCCCAAAGTCCCTGCTCGGATAAGCGAGATATGACCTCGAGTATTCATCGAGAGGCCCACAGCCTCCCCCTACCCCCTCTGTACTATATCTATAAGCTTGGTAGATTCCCATTTCATACCTCTTATCTCCCCCCCCCCCCCCAAAAAAAAACACTTCACGTTGGCGACAATACGTCATTTTAAGTTAAGGTTAAAATCATGGTGCGACCAATAGCATATTTAGGTGAATGATTTAATTTACATCTCGTGCATCCATTCTGGTGATATTAGAGCATACTTATACGAGTCGAGTCGTGATGGTGGAACCTTCTTGACTAGGGTTAGGGGAGCATACAGAAGGGGTGATTTGAAACACCTTCCCTCTAATATCTCAAATAGTTTATTTTTAAAGATTAAAACATACTGAGCATTGAAGATAAATCGAATGTATAGACTAAATTTTAAGGTGGCTGCCTAGTTATCTGAGATATTGCCAATCAGATGTTGCACTTAGATTAAACATTGACTAAACCTTTAACAGTCCACGAGTTTGTTGTTAACTGGAATGGACACAAAACTAGTTTCTATGATCCTATACAAATATAGATCTGTAAACATTGTTTAAAAGTTGACATTTTACAATCTGAATAGTAATATTTTTTACATATTTCTGTTGATCAAACGAAAAGTAACTGGATTAAGAGTGTGGAATGGATCTTTGTGAATCGAATGATGTAATTGTGTTGTTCCCTGTACTTTCTTCCTCCCCTGTTTGTTCTCCTTCCGCCAGATAGTTCCGCCCAGGAACGTTATAAGTCCACTTGGTTTCTGGGCGTTTACTAATTTCTGCCCGACTATTATAGCACCAGGATTACGACTTGGACTAACGCTATTCTCAGTTAAAATGTCCCTAAAGCCACCAACTGTTAAAACTAATCCCTGCCTCAGTTTACTGAAAAGTACATTTTTAGGTCCTCTACTGGGAGGTGATGCCGAGAGGGCCCCCCTCCCCTCCCCCCCAAGCCAGAAGAAGCCCCTATATAGAGGTGTACCTATGAGTTTGAAGGGCGCCTCCCCTTGCCGAGACAGCTGGTAGCCGACCAGCCCACAGATGATCACGAGGACGGCGTTCCTCGAGGTTCCGATCAGCCACAATGACTTGTTGATTACCCTCTGCATCATCGTCTGCTGCTCGGGCTCCTTGGGACCTACTTTCAGCATCGTCATGTACTGGTGAAGAAGAAACAAGCCATCAGCTGAGGGACAGGGGACCACTCGAGTAACTTGGACCACCAAATCAGAGGATCATCTTGAGCCTCAGTATCCTCAGTGCGGTGAAAAGCCCCGGTCATCCGCTGTCATGATGTTTTTTTTATCACCACGCCTCACCACTCGTTCGGGCTACACGTGTAGTTAGAGTTGAAAACCATTTAAAGAAAAAACTAAATATACCAGATCGGGATTCGAAGACCGATCTCCCTGTCATTGACAGTCAAGTTTATTGCGAAACTGATGGCTTGACCCATTCGACCACCGAAGTGGCTGTATACGTTGCTGTGCGCTCCAATAGTTACTATATATTTAATACAGCCAGACCTATGACCGTTAATTTACCAAATTGTAGACTAAGATTAATATCAAAATTGAACAATTTTTGGAACTGATGGGAACCGAATACGTGACCTTGAGCCCACTGTGCAGACACGCTATCGACAGAGCTAAGGAGTGGGTCTTCAAATCTACTATAGGCCTTCCTGACCCTTAGTCTTCTTATAAACAGGACCAACAGCGGTGGACGCGTGGATAAAGGCGTCAGTATCGTCTTATCTGATTTGATGGAGACAGGGTCGGTGTTCGAATCTCCCTCAATTGTACAATTTGTTTTCCTAAATGGTTTACCACTCCTCCTTCACAAAAATGTGAGTACATTTTCCCTAAATTGTACCTTACTCATCCTTAATCAAAATAAAGACGCGGCTCTCACCAAAAGATACCTTGAGCACTGCGGGTGTCCAAGAGACTCACCCTCATGAGCAGCAGCACGATGATGCACACACTCCCCATGACGGTGTCCCCGAGTCTGGTGTCCCCCACTGCTGGAACAGGCTACCCCACATCTCAATGAAGGTGTTCCCTGAGGAGGTGATCCCCAGGACGTCCTTCACCTGCGAGGTCACGATGATGAGGGCCGCCGCGGACGTGAAGCCGGACGAGACGGGGCCCGAGATGAAGTCGATCACGAACCCTGCGGGCAGATAGACGAGGGGTCAACGTGTCTGACTATAACCTTGAGCATGGTCACAAACCAGGTCATCAAGAGGTCACAGATGTAACGGGAAAACAATTATTAGCAATTCTTAGCAGACTAATAAGGAGGATAGGAGGAGGAACAGGTTTGAGCAATCAGGAGGTCCCAGGTGCACTAGCCCAACAATCATTAACTAGTCCTAGCAGCCCCATAAGGAGGAACAGGTTTGAGCAATCAGGAGGTCCCAGGTGCACTAGCCCAACAATCATTAACTAGTCCTAGCAGCCCCATAAGGAGGAGGAGGAGCAGGTTTGAGCAATCAGGAGGTCCCAGGTGCACCAGACTAACAATCCTTACCTAGTCCTAGCAGCCCCATAAGGAGGAGGAGGAGCAGGTTTGAGCAATCAGGAGGTCCCAGGTGCACCAGACTAACAATCCTTACCTAGTCCTAGCAGCCCCATAAGGAGGAGGAGGAGCAGGTTTGAGCAATCAGGAGGTCCCAGGTGCACCAGACTAACAATCCTTAACTAGTCCTAGCAGTCCCATAAGGAGGAGGAGGAGCAGGTTTGAGCAATCAGGAGGTCCCAGGTGCACTAGACTAACAATCCTTAACTAGTCCTAGCAGCCTCATAAGGAGGAGGAACAGGAGGTCACAATCAGGAGGTCCCAGGTGCACCAGACTAACAATCCTTATCTAGTCCTAGCAGCCCCATAAGGAGGAGGAGGAGCAGGTTTGAGCAATCAGGAGGTCCCAGGTGCACCAGACTAACAATCCTTACCTACTCCTAGCAGCCCCATAAGGAGGAGGAGGAGCAGGTTTGAGCAATCAGGAGGTCCCAGGTGCACCAGACTAACAATCCTTAACTAGTCCTAGCAGCCTCATAAGGAGGAGGAGGAGCAGGTTTGAGCAATCAGGAGGTCCCAGGTGCACCAGACTAACAATCCTTATCTAGTCCTAGCAGCCCCATAAGGAGGAGGAGGAGCAGGTTTGAGCAATCAGGAGGTCCCAGGTGCACCAGACTAACAATCCTTAACTAGTCCTAGCAGCCTCATAAGGAGGAGGAACAGGAGGTCACAATCAGGAGGTCCCAGGTGTACTAGCCCAACAATCCTTAACTAGTCCTAGCAGCCCCATAAGGAGGAGGAGGAGCAGGTTTGAGCAATCAGGAGGTCCCAGGTGCACCAGACTAACAATCCTTAACTAGTCCTAGCAGCCCCATAAGGAGGAGGAACAGGAGGTCACAATCAGGAAGTCCCAGGTGCACCAGACTAACAATCCTTATCTAGTCCTAGCAGCCCCATAAGGAGGAGGAGGAGCAGGTTTGAGCAATCAGGAGGTCCCAGGTGCACCAGACTAACAATCCTTAACTAGTCCTAGCAGCCTCATAAGGAGGAGGAACAGGAGGTCACAATCAGGAAGTCCCAGGTGCACCAGACTAACAATCCTTATCTAGTCCTAGCAGCCCCATAAGGAGGAGGAGGAGCAGGTTTGAGCAATCAGGAGGTCCCAGGTGCACCAGACTAACAATCCTTACCTAGTCCTAGCAGCCCATAAGGAGGAGGAGGAGCAGGTTTGAGCAATCAGGAGGTCCCAGGTGCACCAGACTAACAATCCTTACCTAGTCCTAGCAGCCCCATAAGGAGGAGGAGGAGCAGGTTTGAGCAATCAGGAGGTCCCAGGTGCACCAGCCAAACAATCCTTACCTAGTCCTAGCAGCCCCATAAGGAGGAGGAGGAGCAGGTTTGAGCAATCAGGAGGTCCAGGTGCACCAGACTAACAATCCTTACCTAGTCCTAGCAGCCCCATAAGGAGGAGGAGGAGCAGGTTTGAGCAATCAGGAGGTCCCAGGTGCACCAGACTAACAATCCTTAACTAGTCCTAGCAACCCCATAAGGAGGAGGAGGAGCAGGTTTGAGCAATCAGGAGGTCCCAGGTGCACCAGCCAAACAATCCTTACCTAGTCCTAGCAGCCCCATAAGGACCTCGACGCAGCCCATGAGGAAACAGAGCAAGACGGCGAAGGCCGGGTCCAAGCCCTTGGTGGTCTGGTATGTGAGCATGGATATAATGGCCGTGGGCCCCATGGGGACATCCTTGCAGCTCCCGAGGACGATGTAGAGGAAACAGCCGAGGAACGACCCGTACAGGCCATACTGCAACACCAGAGTGGTGTCAGTACAAGTCTTAGATCTTCGATACTGCGCGTCACTGAGTTGTCCCGGTTCGTGTCAAATCCCGGGCGATCTTTCACAAGTTGTTGTTAATTAGATCCGACACAACAACTTTGAAAGATTAACACGACACGAACAAGGATGGCTTGATGGTAGAGTATTAAAGCGCTAAACTGAAGGTTCCAAGCTCAACTCCCATGTCACGAATATTATTATGATGATTATTAAAATTACTAGGTGACCTGGTGGTCTAGGGGTAGGGTGTCAGACTCCTGTGTCAGGGGTTTAATCCTCGGTCCCGGCACAGATTTATCTGATTACCAAACTCTTCCTTCACCTCTGACAAGACGTGTATTAATCACAACTTGTGAATGTGTGGAATACCAGGCCTCCACCGTGGTTCGGATTTCACGTCAAACTGTAGATCCTCCATTTCATCTCACAATCACCCTATCATTACACATTAGCGGAAGTACGTATAACCTGAACGGTTAGTAAGATGCGGTACTACTACTATTAATAATAACAATAATATTAAAAATTACTACAAATTTAATTCCTTACAAGTTAAAATGATTGAATTTATAGTTAAAGGATCCTTATAAAAACCTAGCCCTCCACTCTCTATAACAGTCCTGGATCTACCCCTTGAATAACTGACCTGCGCAGGTAGACCCGCGATGTTGGAGTAGGCCAAAGACTGAGGAATGACGGTGAGCCCCACGGTGATCCCAGCGACTGCGTCCCCAGGGCGTCCGCCGAGCTGTACCGAGGCAGCCACGACAGCACAGGTAGTCTCTTGTAGAGGAGTTTCTTGGTGAAGGCCCTCCGTGTCTTGTCTTTGAGCCAGGGCACGAGCGCCTTCATCTGTTCCTTGGTCGACTTCTTCTCCACCTTGGTCACTAGGAGGGAAGGGGCGGACAGAACACACTCAGGGTTACGTCCTTCGGCCGCGTCTCTTACTACCCGTCCGGGCTACACGCATTCATTTACACTAAGCCCTATAAGGATGAGGACGGTAGAACTTAGAGGAAATGTGCCTCACATTTGCGTAGAGAAAGCGTGGGAAACCGTTTAGTAAAAATCACCCTCAGTACACACAGCCGGGACTCAAACTCTGACCGTTTCATCACTGGTAAACAAGAGTAGATGAGATGAGCTTGACGTTTAGTCCACGCGCCCACCAGTGTGGGTGTATGGGGGATCGATACGATAACCAGCGGTGGTGGCCGAGTGGTCTGAGGCGTTAGGCTCGCCTTGCCTCTGTTCATCACCATCGGGGAGTTTGGAGCTCGAATCTCAGCTGGGTGCTTCAAGGGCGGGTTCTCTATGTGTGATTTTCCAATCCTCTCTCCACGCTAATGCTAGTGAATTTCCCTTCAAGCTAACCTCTTCATTCCTCATTCCTACTCTCTTAGATTAAGTCGTTAACACACTTTTTGTGTTGAACGAACTCATTAGACATAACTGGTTTTGGTGCGTCAATGAATGCTCTTACCACTGAGCTATTCAGCCGCTCCCCGCGTTCAACGTTCATTCTCCAACTGTCCGCGATACCTCGCTCGTCTGCCTACTGATATTAGGGGGTCCAGAGTTCGATTTCCTGCACGGCCTGAAAAATGTATCATTAGTGAAACTGGGGCTTCCCCTTTCACAGTGACGAGTTGACGGTCGGGGGACTGGCTGTTTTGTCTGCTTAGGAGCTTTTTTTTTACATGCCCCAAGTCTCATCCCTCGTCAGGGATATTCTCATATCTACAACAATAGATGAGGAGAAGGGTAGAAATGTATCTCGCATTTGCGTAGAGAGAGAGAATAAGAAAACCATTTAGGTAAAAAACATCCTTAAGACACCCATTCTCAATTCAAACCAAGACCTTCCCATTAATAGCAAACAATATTCAATGAGGCTCACTAGAATTAATTTAGTTTGTAATTCATGTGCTATCATAATCTGTTAGTTAAGAAAACACACATTAAAAATCCCAAATAAAAAAAACTATGACTATTAGATAAGATTCGCATAGATGGACACGTGGACAAAGGCGTTAGACTCATCTAGCTCGGTTTGCTGTTGATGTGGTTGGTTGGGATGAGATGGGTTTTTTTCCCTTGAACGGGTTCTCAATCTCCAACCGTGCAAATGCGAATGCATTCCATCTTAACTCAACATTCCTCATCCCTACTCTTTTGTGTATATATGCGAATTTCCCAGACGGGACATGTAGAAATAATAATTAAGGTGGAAATGAACAAGTGAGTGGTGGGGTGCGGAGTATAGTCAGCTAACGATAGCTTCTGCATTTCCTGACAGCTAAAATGTTTGTCGAAAGAAAAAAAAATACGATTCAGTGTTCATCCGCCTCGAAAATATATGCTGTCACTTCCCCAAGGGAAGTCGATTTATATCATTTGTCAAAACAGACGAAATAAGTTTGCTAAGTGGATAAAAATGTAACGGTGTTTACTTTCTCGCGATTTCTCAGAGAGAGTAAGTATTGGGATCGTGAAAAAAAAAAATCAAATTCGAGATTTGGATGTTTGTCGACGTTTGAAGACCCCCTGAATCCAAAAAGTAGTCTATGCAATTCCATCTATCTATCTATCTATCTATCTATCTGTCTGTCAGTGGGACTAGAGCCAAAACTATTTTTTATTTATTATCACGTCTCACTACCTGTTCGGGTTATACACCTATGTACTAATTACACTGATGTGTTAGGGATTAAGGAAAAAAGTAGTTTTAGAGGAAGTGCACCAGCATTGGGAAGACTTGACGCAGATGGGAGGATAGAATTAGAATGGACCTGAAAGAGCTAGGGTGTATAGAGATAGATTTGAAAGAACTAGCTCAAGATAGGGATAGGGTGTAATGAGATAGACTTGATTATTATTATTATTATTATCACGGCGTCTTACTACCCGTTCGGGTTGTACGCACTTACGCAAATGTGTAATAGTAGGGTGATTGTGAGATGAAATGAATGACCTACAGTTTAACGTGAAATCCGAACCACGGTGGAGGCCTGGCATTCCCCACATTCACAAGATGTCTTGTCAGAGGTGAAGGAAGGGTTTGGTAATCAGATAAATCTGTGCCGGGACCGAGGATTGAACCCCGGCCGCCAGCATAGAAGTCTGACACCTTACCCCTAGACCACCAGGTCACCTATAGACTTGATAGAACTAGCTCAAGATAGGGATGGGGTGTAATGAGGTGGACTTGATAAAATTAGATCAATATAGGGAGAGGGTGTGATGAGATGGAATTGATAGTACTAACTCATGATAGAAATAGGATGTAGTGAGGTGGACTTTATAGAACTAGCTCATGATAGGGATAGGGTGTAATGAGGTGGACCGGATAGAACGAGTTCAAGACAGAAATAGGTGGCGTACTTTTGTATACCTAAGTGCTTTTATGAACTTATGAGCTCCCAATTCCATAGAGTAAGTTAGTATATAGTACGAGTTTTAAGTTCAATTTTTAGTTAAAAAAGTGATAAAGTTTTAAGGTACATTGTGTCATTTGTTTTTAAGTACTTTCAACTGTCAGAAAAGGCTAAATTTACCGTGAATGGAGCATACCAGCCATATGGATTCCATGAGAACTAGTCAGAAGACAGTGATGAGTTATGGAGGTCATCAAGACGCTATCCACTCGTCAATTTGTTTCAATCGATATAAATTAGAATGCAGCCGGTATTTGTTCCGTTGCTAAGGCCAGCCAAGGACGAAAAAGGATTGAGTTTAGTTCTGCCATAACCGTGTCGGGAAATTTATTTTTAAAACTAGCTCTGAACAAAATATTCTCAAAGAAAACGACAGAATTATAAGAAAAATAAGCTTTTTTTTATTTGTTTTTAAGTAATATTTTTGGCAACAAAGCGATATTATATTGGGACTTCACCACAGGAAAAAACCCTTGTATTGTATGTACAGTAGAATCACTGCAGGAAAAACCTCTTAGTCAATATACAGTTGAATCACTGCAGGAATAACATCATAGTTAAAATACAGTAGGATCACTGCATAAATAATCTCATAGTTAATACACAGTAGGATAACTGTATAAATAACCTCATAGTTAATATAAAGTAGGATGACTGTATAAATAACCTCATAGTTAATATAAAGTAGGATGACTGTATAAATAACCTCATAGTTAATATACAGTAGGATAACTGCATGAATAACCTCATAGTTAATATACAGTAGAATCACTGCATGAATAACATCATAGTGAATATACAGTAGGATTGCTGTAGGAAGATCCTCATAGTTAATATACAGTAGTATACATTAGAATAACTGCATGAATAGCCTTACAGTTAATAAACAGTAGAATAACTGCATGAATAGCCTCATAGTTAATACACAGTAGAATCACTGCAGGAATAACATCATAGTGAATATACAGTAAGATTGCTGCAGGAAGATCCTCATAGTTAATATATAGTAAGATAACTGCATGAATATCATTATAGTTAATATACAGTAAGATAACTGCAAGAATAGCCTCATAGTTAATATATTGTAGGATAACGGCAAGAATAGCCTCATAGTTAATATACAGTAGGATCAATACAGGAATAACCTCATAGTTAATATACAGTAGAATATAGTAGAATAACTGCATGAATAGCCTCATAGTTAATATACATTAGGATAAATGCAGGAATAACCTCATAGTTAATGTAAAGTAGGCTCACTGCAGTAATAACCTTATAGTTAATATACAGTAGGATAACTGCCGGAATAACCTCATAGTGAATACACAGTCAAATTGCTGCAGGAAGATCCTCATAGTTAATATACAGTAGAATAACTGTATGAATAGCCTCATAGTTAATATACAGTAGGATCACTGTAGGAATTACCTCATAGGTAATATATATTAGGATCGTTGTAAGAAGAACCTATTGATTAAGGTATGGAAGAATTGCTGTGGCAAATACCTCACAGCTATGTATAGTATGATCGCTCTAGTCTAATAAGTCTATCATGCGACTGTTAAAAACGTTAAAAAGAACTACTTTCTCGTAAGTTTACAGCAAACCACTCACGAATACAGTCGCTGCTCCCGTCCATGACGCCACCCCTCCTCAGCCCCCCGGAGGTGGGCGTGTCTGGACAGCGCAAGCTCTGCTCCATCAGGTACAGGTTGGCGACGGCGGCCTCCTCAGAGTCCGTCATGGTGGGGTTGTCCCGGCTCAGATTCCTCAAGGCCTTCTCTTCGGCGTGGTGCGGGGCTAGTAGCAGGATTGACCTGCGGAACACACGTCGTTCATTACTGAAGAGTCACACGTATGCTGAAAATATGAAATCACGTGACTAGCTCCAAGCCAATCACAAGATTTTACCACCTTATCGGCGCGATTTGAAATAACTTCATATTTCCTTTTTCTGCGCGACAACATCAGCTTAATTGACCCAATCGAATTTCAAAACCGACCGACCCAATCATTTCGCATACGCCTACAAATCTAGATACAAGCAGACAGCTGCATGTACTGTTGTTGAAACGACTCGTTGAATGGTAAGAGCATGTATCGTTTTAGATCTGTTTTGATTTGTTACACTACACAATACAGTAATTTGAAAACATCCGTTGTTTTATTAATCTTTTAGAGCTCTGTTTATCCATTAGAAAATAGAATACGTCACTAATCAGATGCTTGTAGTTTTGTGTTGCAAAGCATTATGGTCAAGGCTCGGGAAAAAATCTTCTTATCTGCTATAAGGATATTTTTTTTGCTGGGGGTCCGGGGTTCAATCCCCGGCACAGATTTATCTGATTGCCCAAACCTTCCTTCATCTCTGACAAGACGTGTATTAATCACAACTTGTGAATATGTGGAATGCCAGGCCTCCACCGTGGTTCGGATCCCACGTTAAACTATAGGTCCTCCATTTCATCTCACAATCACCCTACCATTACACATGAGCGTAAGTGCGTATAACCCGAACGGGTAGTAAGACGCGGTGCTAATAATAATAATAATAATAATAATAATAATAATAATAATAATAATAATAATAATAATAATAATTTTTTGCTTAGCAAGTAAAATGAAACTCCGTTTTTAATCGTTAATTTTGTTATGGTTCAGCAGGATCCTTCGTAAGCTATCCTGTCGATATAACTATATAGCGACTCTTGCAAGATTACTATCGATATTACGGTTCGAATATATCGCACATAAGCTATAGATGTGAGTACAAAGAAACTCTCGCGAGATGAGTGTAGATAACTTATTACGCTTCGAGGGCGATTTCAAGATAGATATAAATCAGGGTTGTCAATATTGAAACCTTTTGGGCCTCAAAACACAACGAAAACAAGGAATCGAGAGTAACATATAGCGCGTCTCATCGCATTCTTATCTTGTTTGTTCGCCGTGTGAGGGTGAAGAAATGAGGCAAAATAATATTTCATTATTTTTTTTCATAACAATAATATAATATATTTCGTTTTGGTAGGGCCTACGCAGTGTTAGATAAAAATAAAATTGAATGGGTGTATAGTTAAAATTTGTTAACAAATTGCGCGGCTACATGCTAACAGGTGAACCACCCTAAAAAAAATTAATTCCTGATTATGGGCCTAGCGTGTGAATTGTTGCACCACTCAATCAAATTCTGCCTGCTCTCTGTATTTGGCAAATTTCTCAATAGAGAGGCCCATCAATTATTGTCTGCCTATCCATATTGGGGCGGTGAGTCAAGACGTAATCTCTCATGTCCGAATACTAACATTTTTATCGGCGAGATTTAAAGTTAGAGCCGGGTGGGGGAACGGTACGACACAATCGTATACACTTTCTCGTATAGGACTAGTCTATTAAAATTAGGAAACAAATGTTCAAAAATCGACCATCATTAAACCATTCTTAAATCAGTTTTCCTCAGAAAAACAAAGATGTATTTAGTTAATAATAATGGCGTGCTTGGGATACATCAATCTGTAGCTCAAGATTGCGGAAATATTAGCCAGTACTAATGTACCGTTGTCCAGGAGACGTCCGAATGTACTAATAGTACATCCTTTCCATGTCCCGATGAGATGAAAGGATAATGGTAGTCAATATGCCAATTAAGCGCTTTCTATCTCAGTTTTCTAAACTGAAGTGCTACTTATTCATTCAAGTAGCTCCTCATTTGTCCTCACGAGGTTGATTTTGGTTCCGTTTCAGACCCATTACTTCGCAGACAGAATTAGAAGCACTGGGGTCGAACCCGGGACTTCGGGATCTGAAGCCAGTAAATCTGACCACTATACCACCGATGCGGTCGGTATCAACTATTTTACTTACTTACTTTGTGGCATAGGGAACACAAAAGTTCATTAACTTTAATGATTTTAAATATATTTTACTTATCATCGGCTCCATGTCATGGTCAAGATTGCTAAGCGCTATGACTGGGCATTGAGTACGTAAATTAATCAGCTCTAGTAACTTTGCTAGTTCGGCTCCCTGTAAGGTTGAAATTACTGAGACTAGCGTGATACAAACTCAGCCAAGGCACAAGAGATTTTGAACATACTATAAGTGCGTTACAGAGTGTTTGTAACATTTACAGTAGCCCCATGGCTTCTCTGGTGCTGACTGACAACTCACAACTGACTTCTGACGCCTTTGAAAAGTTACAAGACCAAATTATGTATCCCTACGCCGAACCATATGATTTGCAAAAACATATGTTTAGCAGCTGTCACTTCTGACAATCAAAATTTAGGTATATACCGAAATGATGACTGTCAGAAGTCAGGTGTGAGCCGTCAGTCAGCACCAAAGAAGCCACGGGGCTGCTGTACGTTCAGCTAAGAGCTTTTTTTTTTTAAAAAAAAGTACTTGAAACATCAGAATAATCACTACATTGTTATATATAAATATGTATTTATATCTTAATTTTGATATTATTTCTAAAGTAAATAATATAGTATCGCTACTCATTCGTTGTACTTAAATTAGTAGATACAGATAACCTAAACGCCAGTAATATATATACCATTAAAAACTTACCGTTTACGACAAGCAGTTAAATAATCAATTTTATCTTCGAGTTTCTTTGTGCGCCCTTTCTTCCATCGACCCATGCTTCACAAACTTGTTATTCACAAGGATATAAAATAATATTGTGTAAATACTTCTCTACCTCAAAATTTATACAATCCATTAGATCTTGTTCGAAAGGAAAAAAAGTTATATTTTGTTAATTAATAAAAAGTAATCACCGTGGGTACTAATTGTTCGAGATTCGATACATTTCTTCTGAAATGAGCGCACAAACTGCGATAATGCAACAGATTCAAATTAAAAGTAATCACATTTAACAAGCTAATAAAATAAAATTAGCATGTTCACACGTTGACTACCAAAAACTTCGTTAATTAATTTTTTGAAAAATAACTTATTCCAAAGACCAATGAAAGTCAAATCCTAGACCGTAAAATAAATATAGTAGATAAAAATATACTAAGAACGTTCCAAATTACATTTAGACAAAATTTTATTTAAAATAACTATGTTTGATATGAGCAGGAATGTTTATTTTTATTTATTATATTAGTGGATTAAAAATTTAATGTACAGTAGTTTTCATATACTCTGAATATTAACACTTATTATTACAACGTGTAATGCTCAAGAATGAGAAAACCCGTGAAAGAATGTAGGATAAGAGTGAAGAATTCTACATGTTTTACTACCTCAGGTAAATAAAGGCTAATGTCATAAATCTTTGTATATGGAGAAGCATGTGGTTTTTTCTTTGAAAATAATGTAGTAAGTTGGGACCAACTATCTTTATTCACACAGCAGTTAAGACTTTGTGAGTATTTTAGTTACTGAATATATTAAGATGTTTATATTTAATTACGCAAATTTTCATAATTGGACATTGGCCCTTCTTATCCCAACACACATGGCATTAATGTTTATTTGACTCAAGAAGGTCATAGAGATTAGCTTCATTCTCCACTGCCGCCTGGATTCCGATACAGCAGGTTAGACAAAGCTTGCAAAACAATACTTGCTTGTAAATAGGTAACGATCATACTAACGGCACCTATTATCAACTCAGATAACTATTTGTAGAAGGAAAAGTTGTAATTAAAACTATGTATTTTTAGTAGAGTGTCGACGTGGGAGTCGTTAGAGCTCAATATCGCCGTGATTATTGAAGCCAACCCAAATTTAAAAATACGTTTAAAAATAAAAAATAAATTATTCATTAAATAATATGTTGTAAACAAACACTCTAGTTTAAGTGTACAAAGAAAATAAATAAATCGATTAATAATTTTTCTTTTCCCATTTAAAATGCATTGAAATGGAAACATTTTAACGAAAATATTTCAATTACTATTTTTAGCATGGTTTGAAAATTCCATAAGAATTATGAAAGATGCCCAGATATGTTACTAAAATAAATAAAAAACAACAATGTTGAATTGTTAAATATTTAAAAAAAAAATTGTTTATAACCGTGCACTTATGGGTAGGCTCAGCCTTAACCTAACTTAAGTCTAATTAAACAAACCCTGGTGACCACGGGAATGATTCCCCTTTCGAGAAAAACACGCCAGTACCATCCGGGAATCAAACCCAGGAACTCTAGGTGAACAGCCAGGGGCTCTGACCACCATACCACGAGGCCTGTTAATGGATTTTGCTATTGCAATGAAACACTTTTCAGATATGAGTTTTAAACAAAATTGTTGGAGCCGTTTTTAAAAACAAGCAGCTTTATAAGTTGAACTACTAATTGCTGAGCTGTTATAGTGAGGGGAAAGAGCGCTCAGGTATCAAGAGTTAGGGGAGGGAGGAATATTAGAAGTAAGTAAACAAGCTGCCGAGCAGTGTGAAGCCATCATATTGAGGGGAAGAAACACTCAGGTCACAAGAGTTGGAGAAGGAGGAAGATTTCAAGATTATATAACCTTAGTTTCAACCTACACAGAGTTACAGTAGCCCCGTGGCTTCTTTGGTGTTGATTGACAGCTCACAGCTGACTTATGACAGTCAACATTTAGGTAGATACCTACAGTTTGACATTTAGAACTAACAACTGCTAAACACATGTTTTTGCAGATCATATGGCTCGGCGTAGGGATACATCATTTGGTCTGGTAACTTTTCAAAGCCGTCGGCTGTCAGCTGTGAGCTTTCAGTCAGCACCAAAGAATTCATGGGGCTACTGTATCTCTAAATCCACCAATTAGGTAACACCCTTATAAGGAAAGAGCCATATAAATTAGGCTATTAATACTATTAATGTAACAAGGAAAATAACTGATATGGTATCAATTTAGTGTGTTTCATAGCTTTTGAACTAATCGAAGGAATCCAACCAAACTTGAAACAAAAGTAAGCACCTTAATAGACAAGTAAGTCCAATAATTGCGCAAGGGTCTATACTCTATATTCTAT
This sequence comes from Timema cristinae, assembly GCA_039000515.1. NCBI lineage: Eukaryota > Metazoa > Arthropoda > Insecta > Phasmatodea > Timematidae > Timema > Timema cristinae. The sequence continues at coordinate 112,679,464 of JBCFYV010000012.1, read as the reverse complement.
GGCTTTGATCTTAATTAACTTCCAATCCCAATGCATTGTTCTTTCTTAGTTTCTTCCTCACATTAAAGCAACCATACCCTCACAATTAACATATATTTTATGTATAGCCCTTGCCCCTCCTCCCCACCAACACCATTTATTTTTAAATTAGTGTTTTTACAAAACTAATGACCGTCTTCGTCTTGAAGCATCTGATGTCTCGATTCTTCAAAACTTTGGTATCCATGGCTCTCCCCGCTCGGAAATCTGATACTGTTAGTCATATTTTTTGTGTTAACGGTATAGATTATAATGTACTGTACATTCAAATCTTGTAGACCCCGTGGGTAGGCCTACCTCAAGACCAAACACGTCATATGCGCCTGCCAAGAATTGACCTGCGACAGTGAGAAACTGCCACATGTCTTCATTCAACTGAGGCCAGTGACAAGCATGTCATTAGCCTTCTATTGGAGCCAATCAAACAGGATACTTGTCATCAGACTGCACACAAGAAATACACACTTCGGGGACATGGGGAGTGATGGATGTCATCTCAAGGAATACACACTCGGGGACATGGAGAGTGATGGATGTCATCTCAAGGAATACACACTGGGGACATGGAGAGTGATGGATGTCATCTCAAGGAATGTACACTCGGGACATGGAGAGTGATTGATGTCATCTCAAGGAATAACACTCGGGGACATGGAGAGTGATGGATGTCATCACAAGGAATGTACACTCGGGGACATGGAGAGTGATGGATGTCATCTCAAGGAATGTACACTTGGGGACATGGAGAGTGATGGATGTCATCTCAAGGAATGTACACTCGGGGACATGGAGAGTGATGGATGTCATCTCAAGGAATACACACTCGGGACATGGGAGTGATGGATGTCATCTCAAGGAATTACACTCGGGGACATGGAGAGTGATGGATGATCATCTCAAGAATGTACACTTGGGGACATGGAGAGTGATGGATGTCATCTCAAGGAATGTACACTCGGGGACATGGAGAGTGATGGATGTCATCTCAAGAGAATGACACTCGGGGACATGGAGAGTGATGGATGTCATCTCAAGGAATGTACACTCGGGGACATGGAGAGTGATGGATGTCATCTCAAGGAATACATTGGGGACATAGAGAGTGATGGATGTCATCTCAAGGAATGTACACTCGGGACATGGAGAGTGATGGATGTCATCTCAAGGAATGTACACTCGGGACATGGGAGTGATGGATGTCATCTCAAGGAATTACACTCGGGGACATGGAGAGTGATGGATGTCATCTAAAGGAATATACACTCGGGGACATGGAGAGTGATGGATGTCACCTCAAGGAATGTACACTCGGGGACATGGGAGTGATGGATGTCATCACAAGAATACAACTAGGGTACATGGAAGTGATGGATGTCATCTCAGGAATGTACACTCGGGGACATGGGGAGTGATGGATATCATACAAGAAATACACACTTGGGGACATGGAGAGTGATGGATTCATTTTAAGGAATACACTCGGGACATGGGAGAGTGATGGATGTCATCTCAAGAATACACACTCGGGGACATGAGAGTGATAGATGTCATCTCAAGGAATACACTGGGGACATGGAGAGTGATGGATGTCATCTCAAGGAATACCACTTGGGGACATGGAGAGTGATGGATGTCATCTCAAGGAATGATACACTCGGGACATTGAGGAGTGATGGATGTCATCTCAAGAAATACACACTTGGGGACATTGAGAGTGATAGGATGTCATCTCAAGGAATTACACTTGGGGACATGGAGAGTGATGGATGTCATCACAAGGAATTACACACTGGGGACATGAGAGTGATGGATGTCATCTCAAGGAATGTACACACGGGGACATGGGAGTGATGGATGTCATCTCAAGAAATTACACATGGGGACATGGGGAGTGATGGATGTCATCTCAAGGAATTACACTTGGGGACATGGAGAGTGATGGATGTCATCTCAAGGAATGTACACTCGGGGACATGGGAGTGATGGATGTCATCTCAAGGAATACACACTCGGGACATGGAGAGTGATGGATGTCATCTCAAGGAATTTACACTCGGGGACATGGAGAGTGATGGATGTCATCTCAAGGAATACACTCGGGGACATGGAGAGTGATGGATGTCATCTCAAGGAATGTACACTCGGGGACATGGAGAGTGATGGATGTCATCTCAAGAAATTACACTTGGGGACATGGAGAGTGATGGATGTCATCTCAAGGAATACACTCGGGGACATGGAGAGTGATGGATGTCATCTCAAGGAATGTACACTCGGGGATGGAGAGTGATGGATGTCATCTCAAGAAATACACACTTGGGACATGGAGAGTGATTGATGTCATCTCAAGGAATGTACACTCGGGGACATGGAGAGTGATGGATGTCATCTCAAGGAATGTACACTCGTACACTCGGAGACGTGGAGGTACCTCACCAGTGGTCCTGCGGTTTCTTTCGTCATGCTCAAAATAATCAGGATTGTCAGTAATATGGGAGTTCGAGGTTTGAATCTCTGTCAAGTACACGGTTTTCAAATTCTCTTCTCTTCGCTATTATGAGTTATTTTCCTATTCAAATTGTTTCCATTCCCACTAAATTAATTCATCAATATACATTATCTTAAAAGAACTAATCCAAAACAAATAGAATGTGTCAATGTGTATTTGAATTTTGCGGCAATTATAGACCTGTATGTCCTGGATTTGTGGCAATTACTCGAAGGTTTTATCATTGAAAAATATATAAATTTTAATTTATACTCTTACACACTTAACAGTAATAATAGTTTCATTATTAATTATAAAAGTGGGCTTAAATATGGCAGATCAGTTGATGTCACAGCATGGCAACCAAATCTTATAAATAAGATTCCCCGAATTTTTCTTTATATAAAAAAAAATTAATTTCCTGACCTCTATAGAATATGATGAGAAGGTTCCATTTGTTACGAGTAATTATTTTAAGAATTTACTTCAATAAATATATAAACTAAATTAAAAACGGTTTATGAATAAAATGAAATAAACAGATTTTTGTATTTTATATAATACCTAAAACAGTAAAACTCGTTAGACCAAACCCCGGCAGTTCAAAAATTCCGTATAATTCGAACACACTTTCGGAAAACGGGTAAAATAAATTAAGTCATATGAAATATATTTTATTGATTTATAATCTCAAAGTTATAAGATAATTGTAAGAAACAGTGATATTTGATATGTTTAATATTTACATGTTGTATTCAACACAATGTGTTTTCCTATTAATAAAAATAATTGCAGTACATATACGTTTTATATATCAGTTAAATAAATGAACATTTGATTAAACTCATTCAACTGTAATTTAAAATTCGTGAAAATAATGTATCCCTATGGTCTCGTGTTTAATCCGACTTTTTGCTAATCCGATCAATCTTCGGTCCTAATTAATTCGGATTAACGAAGTTCTAGTGTATATTATTTTCCCCTACATTTTAAATTTCCAGTGTGTGTGGCTGGCCACCTTGTGCCATTTATAACTGGTGTTTTGATACATATGTAACGTGACTCCATACACACATATTATGTCAGGAAACGAGTTATAAACTTATCTAATATAAAACAATAGGCTTAAGGGTGAAGCCTAGTCTACACACTTCATATTGAACTAGATGACTCAAAACACTCATAGACAAACTAGACAGTAGCTAGAGAAGTGCAAATAAAATAGCAGGTGTCAAAATCTGGGTATCCATATATCACGTACGCAACTCATCTTTGACACACTTTTAAAAAAACGTTCACATGCGTGTAAATATAGGACATGGTTAAATCACTCAACTAATATTGTCTGAGCAAATGTGACATTGAATGCTGGTAACACAACGCAGTTAGCTTGAAGACTAGAAAAACAAGCTCCTACCAGTCTCTTAACCTAAAGGCGGTGTTATTACACTTTCACATTTATTATATCAAAATTATCTGATAAAAGAAATATGATATGACTTGACAATACGTCAATGATATTTATAAAATAATATTATAAAAAAACACTTATAGAACAATCTGTAGGACTTTATCTAATAATAATAATAATAATAATTATTATTATTTATATTATTATTATTATCATCACCGCGTCTTACTACCGTTCGGGTTATACGCACTTAAGCTAATGTGTAATGGTTATGAGTATGAGATGAAATGAAGGACCTACAGTTTAACGTGGAATCCGAACCACGGTGGAGGCCTGGCATTCCCCACATTCACAAGATGTCTTGTCAGAGGTGAAGGAAGGGTTTGGTAATCAGATAAATCTGTGCCGGGACCGAGGATTGAACCCAGCCGCCAGCACAGAAGTCTGACACCTTACCCCTAGACCACCAGGTCACCGACTGTAGGACTTTATCAAAGAAAATGCTGGGGTTTGAAATATTAACCTGTATATGAAAGCAGTTACATACATACTACATACATATCATACATACATACATACATACATACATACATACATACATACATACATACATACATACTTACATACATACATACATACATACATACATACATACATACATACATAACATACATACATACATACATACATACATACATACATCTACATACATACATACATACATACATCATACAACATCATACATACATACACACATCATACAACAAATACATACATACATACTATACATACATACATACATAATACATTACATCCACACATCTACATCATACATACATACATACATACACATACATACATACATGCATACATACATACTACATACATAATACCATACATACATAACATACATACATACATACATACATACATACATACATACATGCATACTTACATACATACAACATACATACATACATACATACATGCATACATACATACATACATACATACATACATACATACATACATACAAACATACATACATACGTCTCCACAGTTCCCTATTCTTGCAAACTCCGTTCGCTTCAACAACATCCATACATAGACCGAGTCACACATTTTCATTTCTTAAAAAAAACACGTTCGTCTATCATATTTAGCCACGTCTTACATGGCCTAATCTTTCTTTATGATCCACACATTCTACCTTCATATATTGTTACGTCACTCGACCCACAATCATCCTCTCAACATGCCCAAACCAACCTGAGACACAGTTACAAATAATGGTCCAATGTGAAGACACAAACTCTTCAATTCCATTAACGCCTTAAAGGTGGGGAAAAGTTGGCGCGTAGAGTTTTCGCATAATTTTAAAGTATAAAAATCGATATTTATTATATATATAATGATGAACATTATTTGTTTAAGATAAATTTTGATATAATCATTGTTTTTCGAAACAAAGCCAAAACTTTTTTTTATGACTTTTCCCCCCTTCTCTACCCCCCAGTGGGTGATATCAGTTGTGCCTCGATGGTTTTTTAACAAGGTCATAGTAGAGAAAGTCTATGCAAAATTTCATACTGTAGCCGAATATTAAATATATTATATTCGACAATAGAATTATTCTTGTTCTAACAACGCACTATAAGTTTTGTGAAACGAAATAATAGATATATAAGTGAAATAATATACACTGTTACTTACTCTATGTCATTAGGAACTAGGAACACTGTTACAGAAAAATTGAGAAAAGAGAAATATCTTTGTCCACCAAAGAGCATAAGAATCAAATTCATTTCCAAAGACCTGAATTTAAAAATTATATATATTGGCTTATAGCTCAGGAACTATTGGTTTTATAAAAATATATTTCATATAAAGATTTTTATATTTAATAGTATGCCTACTACAATTTTACAATGATAAGTTATTTAGTTTCTCAAATAGTTGGGGGGTGAAATTATGAGAGTTGTAAAATTTCCCTCATGTAAAGTACCATCAAAAGTATTTTTGTGAGAATATGATAACTGCCATCTTGTTTATAATATTAAACAATGTCTAGATATTAAATTTAATCAAAATCGTAAGAGCGAATTTCGAGAAATCTATTTTTCCCCCTTTGTTTTGCCCTTCAGTAAACTACTCTTAAATTTAGGGTAAAATATCTAATACCCAAACCCCTCAGGGGCGCCTTACGTAAACCCTAGATATCAAGTTTTAGCCCAATTGGTAAGATCGTTTCGGCTCTAGGCTGAGGTACAGACAGACAGACAACATTGCAAAAAAAAAAAAAAAAAATGTTTCAGGATGTCATGAAACGTTTTCTTTTAGACGATCACAATACTTTCTCTCAGAGGTGTGGAGAGAAAGTAAAATATAAATGCTAAATAACAAGTACGTAAAAATTTTTTTAAAAGAAAACTTGCCTCCTTCTTAAATTTGACATGAAGTCCGCCATGGTTACTTCTTCTTAGATCTCCCTTCGGATGATCGATATCACACTCGAATGAATACTGTTCAAACGTGGACAAACAATGCACTTATAATGCATCATCTTTTCCGTATCAGTCAACAAACAAATGTTGCTATAATATGGCCACTACCCGTTGTAAATATACAGACAGGTGTAAATTAGTTCTTCATATGATTAAATATGTTTGTGTACCTGAGGCAATCAGATTGTGGGAATTTTATGACATATGACGTCAGCGCATACTCTCTCATGAAAACTAGACTCATTTTACAATTCTATGTATATATTATATTATATTATTATTATTATTATTATATTTTAGCACCGCGTCTTACTATCCGTTCGGGTTATACGCTTTAAGTACTAATTACGCTAATGAATTAGGAATTGTGAAGGTTGAATTAGTGGAAGTGAACCCGCATTTGCTTGGAGAGAGAGAGAGTGGAAAACCATTTAGGGAAAAACCACCCCCAGTTCACCCGACCGAGATTCGAACCTCGATCTCCCCGTCCTCAGCAGTCGAGCTCAACACGACAAGCGCGTTAGCCAACTACGCCACCGAGGGGGGTACATTTCTATGTAGCTCTTGATGATTACAACAGGGACATTTTAAGGTACAGCGTAACCTATCCCTGTACCTACTAATGATATTTAAAAAACATACCTTTGGTATAACACTGCTGTACATCTTTAAATTAAATTGAAGAGAGTTGAAAACTAGACCCCGGGCATAAAAATTGAACCCAAGACTAATCGCTTAGTCTAGTAGTAAGGCGTCGAAACACCAATATAAAGTTCCTGGGTTCAATTCCCACATCCAGGTGTTATTTTTTTCAATCATATTTTGGACGAAATAAAAAAAAACTATTTCGACTTAGATTTGGTTCCGGGAATATTTCACAAATTCGATTCAGCTTCCCTCAGAAACGTAAAAGTGTACTTCACACACGTCTACAGTAGACCCGACGTTAGTGCCACATTCAACCACCAAGCACTGTAGTCGATACCTAACTGTGAGAATAGAACTGGAATCGTTGTTATTTCTTTATTGTTAGTAATTTGATGTTTACGGTTTTAAAATCTTCGGGAGAAATTAAACATTTAGATTTCATTTGTGGTATTTAAATATCTCAAAAACCTGCTTAGGTGGCCGCATAGTCTAAGGCGTCACTCTTGCAATAGACTAGACTGTAGATAACAGAGAAATCTGGGTTCAAATCCCGATCGGGTGTAATGAACGTGTTTTTTTTTCCAAAATATTTTTCTACTAGGCCACCACGCAAATGCGGGTACACTTCCTCTAAATATAGCCTTCCTAATCCTTACAACTGTTAGTGTAATTAATACATAAGCGTATAACCCGAACGAGTGGTAAGACGCGATGATAGAATAAAAAAGACTGACTTTTTTTTTCAGAAAATTTATATTTGAAAATTTTCCTTTGTAAAGTTTATATCTGAGCTCTAACTACTGTACTATTAAGACACAGAATACACGAGTGTGTGTGTGGATAAGACTGTCCCACTGACATTGTGATCCTGTATGACGAGGGCAGACAGCATCTCTCATTCTGGAGATGACTAGGAAATAGTGACTGTACTCGTCTTACCGCCAAGTGTCACAACACCCGACTAGTTAACGATTTATGAACTTGTGTTGGCTGAGAGAGTTACGAACATCTGTTAGTTCCGCTGATATATTGCCTAATGCCATGGGCGTGAGATGGAAAACAAACATTCTCAGAGGATCTTTATTAGGGCTTGTTGCGAGGTTTGAGAGAATTGAGTACTGCACGTGCTTGGAGGGTTGCGTCTCAAGTCATACCGACTATCGGGACCTGAGCGCTCCCTCCCCTCACTACAACAGCTCAGCAACGAGTATTTCCTCCTGAGAGACTGTCTACCTCCTGATACTTCCACTCTTACAATTATCGGGTCCTGAGCGCTCTAAGTAGTTTAAGAAGGATCTATAAGGAGTCAGATTTTCAATAGGCTGAATAGCCAATGGGTGACCTGGTGGTCTAGGGGTAAGGTGTCAGACTTCTGTGCTGGCGGCTGGGGTTCAATCCTCGGTCCCGGCACAGATCTATCTGATTTCAAACCCTTCCTTCACCTCTGACAAGACGTGTATTAATCACAACTTGTGAATGTGGGGAATGCCAGGCCTCCACCGTGGTTCGGATTCCACGTTAAACTGTAGGTCCTTCATTTCATCTCACAATCACCCTACCATCACACATTAGCGTAAGTGCGTATAATCCGAACGGGTAGTATAACGCGGTGCTAATAATAATAATAATAGCCAATGGTGAACATTTTGAGTTTATATATTTTTCCGGGTGTGCTGGGTGATTGGTGGGTTCCCCACACGTGATTTATAGCTGGTACTTTTCCATCCTCTTTCCACGCTAATGCGGGTTTACTTTCTCTAACAATCCTTCTCATCCATACCCTTTAGATTAGGTCTTTAAAAACCCTCGTTTTAAAACATACGAGCTATAAATATATCTTTAGTGACGCCTTTCTTATCAGTGCTATCGTCAAAAGTAAATTGTATGACACAATCACACAAATTGTCCCATGTTGTGTATTGTGCATGTTTAATTAATATTAGTCATGAGTAAACTTCCATAAAATGATTAAAAAACTATGTATAACTATTTATAACGTAAAAAGCTTAGCAGTTACCCATTTGAACTAAATTGATAGTCATATTTTAGAAAATTAAATTTCTTTTAAACGATTTATCAGTAAACTAACTACCTTTAAATGAATTCACCCCTGCCCCCAAAAAATATAAGTACACAGTTTTAGTTGTCATGTTAAACACTTCCCAAAATAAACACTTTAAAAAGATCGTTAAATATATTTCCAAGAAATGTGTAATTAAAAAAAAAATACTTATCAGTAAATTACCCTTAATTTGAGGTCTAGAGTGAAAACCAAGGTATTGCCTTACAACACCTAGATGTAATGTAAGAGTAAAATCCATTTAAACCGTTTCAGATCTGTGCCCAGGAACAGACACACAGACAGAGTTGCAAAACCCACTTTTTTTGGGTTTTAGACAAACATAAAAATAAGAAATTCATCATAATTCAGAGTTCAAAAATTTTCACGATTTCAATATTTTCTCTTGCTATAAGAGAGTAAAATTAAAATTCAACAACAAAAATATCTGGTACTTTACCGGCTCATAGATTCTAATGCAAGTTATTTTTGTTGGTTTTTTATTTAAAGTCTTAACAAGTAAGCAAACACTCATAAGTCAACCTTTCTTTCAAATACAAAAATGGACTTGCATTGGGCGTCATGACTAATTCAAGACCTGTATCATTTCTCGACAAATAACATATTACAGGGCGTGGCTTTGAAATGCTACAGTGACCTTGAATCTTCGTCTTGGTAGCACAAACTGCAGGAATGCATGACTATAGTAGGATCGATATAGTAACAACATTTTAGAACATCTTGAATTTGAAAAAATTAGCATTGGCATTAACATTGGCAATATTTCACTTTTTTCTTTTTTTACTTTTAATTCGTGATATAGGTGACCTGGTGGTCTAGGGGTAAGGTGTTAGACTTCTGTGCTGGCGGCCGGGGTTCAATCCTCGGTCCCAGCACAGTTTTATCTGATTTCAAAACCCTTCCTTCACCTCTGACAAGACATCTTGTGAATGTGGGAATGCCAGGCCGCCACCGTGGTTCGGATTCCACGTTAAACTGTAGGTCCTTCATTTCATCTCACGATCACCCTACCATTTACACATTAGCGTAAGTGCGTATAACCCGAACGGGTAGTAAGACGCGGTGCTAATAATAATAATAATAATAATAATAATAATAATTCGTGATATAAACATATGCACTGATTAAACTAATGTGTTAAGAATGAGGACGTCTGAAGGTACATTTACAACGGAGCGAATGGTAGCGAATACGAGCGGACGAGCATTCGGCGAACATTCACTACCAATCGCTCCTGTTCCATTCGGAGCTGTTTCGGAGCTGTTCAAAGCTTATCGGGGCTGTTCGGGGCTTTTCGGAGCTTTTCGGAGCCTTTTGGAGCTGTTTGAAGCTGTTCGGAGATGTTCGGGGCTGTTCGGAGCTGTTCGGAGCTGTTCGGAGATGTTTGGACTTGTCCAGAGCTGTTCGGGCTGTTCGGAATTGTTCGGAGCTGTTCAAATGGCGTTTACACCGGAGAGAACAACTTAGATTCGGTGATGTTCGCAAAAGAGCCACCTATTCGCAGCCACCCCGGGAGTGTGAATACTCTTGTACCATGGAAGGTGGTGATTATGAAGACCGTTTAGCAGTAGCTTATTTGGCGGGTGCACTTGTAGTTATGGGGAAGATTGCGCACAAAAGAAAGAAAATTTGGGTGTTGGAATTTTTATGGAAACTTCAGCAATTACTTCAACAATCACTATAAACTAAAAACAACGCCAATCATAAAATAATAAATAGCGTACAACAGTTCGCTAGCGTTTGCAAAATCCAAGTGGTGAGACTGTTTACACCGAAACGCCTCAGTCCCGGTACAAATTTATCTGATTGCCAGACCCTTCCTTCATCTCTGACAAGACGTGTATTAATCACAACTTGTGAATGTTGTGGAATGTCAGGCCTTCGCTGTGGTTCGGATTCCACGCTAATCTGTAGGTCCTCCATTTCATCTCACAGTAACCCAACCATTACACATTAACGTAAGTGCGTATAACCCGAGCAGGTAGTAAGACGCGGTGCTGATGATGATGATGATAATGATGATGATGATTATGATAGTGACAATGATCTTATTATTCACCGGAAAGATCAGAGAACAGGGGAGAGCCCGAATTTCCTTTGATGACTCGCTCAAAGACCGACAGCGGACGGATCACCAGCGGATGGTGTTCGCTCCAATTCACACCAAAGAGAATTCTCCATTCGATAATGTTCGTTCACACGTGCTCACTGCAGTGTGAATGTACCTTTAATTTAGAGTTAAGTGCGCCCACATTTACGGGGCTAAAGAATGGAAAACCATTTAAGAAGCACCACAACGGTACAACCGGTGAATATTATGATCCTGATTTCCCCGTCATTGGCAGTTCAGTCGATTGCGGACGCATTAGACCAGGGTTCTCCAACGCATGGTCCACGGGCCGGATCCGGCCCGCGACTATTATCTAACCAACCCACTTGTTTGCAAAACTTTATTTCCAACCGGCCCACAGCAGTCATATAAATACAAACTGTAAGTTCGATTCTTGTTGTGTGAATGCGAGTTCACACTACTGTTTAGCTGTGAGTTTCAATCCTCCTTTTGTTACTGAGATATATTTAGCATCGCGTCCTACGCTTGTATACTAATTACGTTAATGGTCATAGGGAGTGGAAGGGAGAGGGTGAAGGGAGTGGAGGGAGAGTGGTAAACACAGTGGTACACGCAGCCGAGATCTGAACGTCAATCACCGGCCATCTAGCTTACTACGAGAGTGAGTAGCGCCTTAGACCACGCAGCCACCAAAGTGGGTCTGAGTTATATTGTTTTCCAAGGTGAAAAGCAGCAACCCCCTCCCCCCTCTTCAATCAACATCTATCAATCTTCCCATGGGGGCCTTGTTGTTAGTATTTTCTTGGCTCTCCAACTTTACACCGTGTCCAGGCCACAAGAGAGATCAAGTGATATAAGTTTTTTAATATTTTTGATGTACATTTAATTATTTTAAATATATTTCCTCGAATAATTAGTATATTATCGATGGACACGTGGATTTAACGTCAGGCTCACCTGGTTTGGTTTTCTGGTGACGGGGAGGACAGAGTTTGAATCACAGCTGGGTGGTTTTTACCTAATTGGTTTCCCACCCTCCCACCTCCCAAATGCATACACATATCCTCTTAATTATATCTTAATCCACTTACTCACGAGTGTGATTAATATGTGTATAGTCCAAACGGGAAGTAGAATACTATGCACACAAAAAAAGTATTGAATAAAATTAAGCAAACTTGTTTTTTTAGACCGTTGCCCGCAACACGCCCCGAGTTTGTTAATCTGGTCGTTCGACTAATTTGAGTTTGAGACCCCTTGATATCAGAATCATCTAGTCTACATTTCCGGTGACGGGGAGTTTGGGGTTCAAATCCCAGCCGAGTATAATGCGGGTGGTTTTTCCCTCGATGATTTCCTACGCTCTTTCTCTCCACGAAAATTTAGGAACATTTCCTCTAAATCCTACTTTATTCGTCCCAAACACAAAAGAATTCACCTCGGTGGTCTTGGGGTAAAGTGCTTGCCTCAAGACCCGATATTTTTTGGTTCAAACCCAACCGGGATCGACGGAATTTAAATAAGCGATAGATATCCGTAGCACAACTTCCTTCGAAGAGGAAGTTATTAAAATTATTATTATTATTATCATCATCACCACGTCTTACTACCCGGTCGGTTTGTACGCACTCACGCTAATGTGTAATGGTAAGGTGATAGTGAGATAAAACGGAGGACCTACAGTTTAACGTGGTATCCGAACCACGGTGGAGGCCTGGAATTCCCCCACATTCACAAGTTGTGATTAATACACGTCTTGTCAGAGGTGAAGGAAGGGTTTGGTAATCATATAAGTATGTGCCAGGACCGAGGATCGAGCCCCGGACCCCCAGCACAGAAGTCCAACACCTTACCCCTAGACCACCAGGTCACCCAATGAGAGGAAGTAAGGCCGTCGGTCCCATATCGTTTATGGCATGTAAAAAAACCTGAAAGTTATGTGAAAATACCTTTCACGGCAAAAATGATCAGCCCTTTCGTGCATTCTCATAGAAATTCAGTGTGGGAGGCAACTGGGAGCCACCCCACTTCCTGAATTTCCTCAATACATAGTATTTCAACCAGATGGTGTAGGCAGCCCTAACCAGTCGAAGGGGTGCGTGTTTGCTCAGCGCCGGATGGATGGAAATCAAACCAACTTTCGTGTTGTTGACTTAAAAATAAGAACGTATTAGAATAATTAAATATAAATAGACTGGATAGGTAGTAAGACGTAGTGGGGGTTGATTATTTTAAAATAATTTATTCTCTTTAGTTTTGTTTATATATATATCCAGACTATCAAAGACATCTTAGTGCTTTCAATTACGAATTTTGGCAGAAAATGGACCCAAACCTTACCTGAGATTGGAATGTGTGAACCTGCTAGCTAGGCAAGATAGTAAACATGAATGTTAAACAGGTTGCCAATCAATCAGGGGTTAAAGACAAACAAAACTCACAAGATTGTTATACAGTGACCATAGAGTATATAAATGAAAACGGCAAGATAACATGTTAATAAATAGTTTTACTGTTCAAAATATGATTGGGGTAAAAGTAAATACTTATTATACAATATATTAGTACACGATTCACTGGTAGAATGATCTAAGGTGTCGCTCTCATGTTTAACTGACCTGCTGATGACGGAGAGATCGGGGTTCAAATCCCGGCCAGGTCTGCTGATGGACGTTTGTTCCTAAATAGTTTCCCACTCTCCTTCCACGCAAATGTGGGTAGATTACCTATAAAATGTTTCCTTCCTTATCCATACCTTATTAGAGTAATTACCATCTATGTGTATAACCTGAACAGGTAGTAAGACGTGGTGGTAAAAAAAAAATGAATCAATTATATTTATTTATTAAGTTGGAAATTTGGTTCCTGGAATTCCATTTTAAAAATAAATTTTTATTTAATTCGATTAAAATGTTAATACAACATTATAACATTATATGGTTTTTAAATAACTTGTGTTCAAAATTTTAATAAAAAATATCACGTATATTTGGTATGTCCTGTACGTATATTAAACCTTAATAAAATCCACTGATCATCTGATTGTGGGAGAATTAAATATTAGGCAAAAATATTTAAATTTCCTCTAAAAACAAGGTTTTTATGGATATTTTAACGTCATGCTATTGCAGGATCTAAACGTAGTTTAAATTAATTAAATTATAAATATATATATATATAATAATATATACATTAAGTTATATATATATATAATATTATATATATATATATATATATATATTTAAATACTTTCCAGGCTAAACACTGGCAGCCTTCACTGAACACCATTGGTTGTTAATTTCATCACTTCTTAGTGACCGCTTATATTAATTACGCTCATAAAATAGGACTGAGGAAGGTATACTATTAAGAAATGTAACCATATTTGCGTGGAAGAAAAACAGGAAACCATTAAGGTAAAAACACCCTTAGTACAACCGACTATAATTTAAACCCCGATATCCCACGTCACAAACAATCCAGTCTAACACAAAACCACGCGACCACCGATACGGATATCATTGTTGTTAATGTAGCCTGAAACTAGACTCAAATTATTTATTTAAATTTCTAAAGAAATTAAAAGTTCTATTTATTTTATATTTTTCTCTTAAAATTTTGTGTTATCAGGATTTAAAAATAAATAGAATTAATTATGATGAAATAATCATTTTTTTTTATAAAATGCTAAAATTAATTCGCATTAATGTAAGAAATAATGTTCGTATAAGAATATAGAGATTCATATGGACTAAGTTTATTTTTACTTTCTCAAATAGAGAAAGTATTGTATTTGTGAAAATTGTCTACTTCAAGTTTATGATGGGTACTATTTTTGATAAACCTGTAATATATATCTGACTCCATATCTGTGTGTCCATTTTTTGTCAGTTTGTATCTGGGGCTAATGTAAGCACTTTCTTTATGGATTTATTCCATCCAGACTTTACATTTAGGTTGTGATTAAAAAATATAAAAAAAGATTTATTCAAGTGTGGCTGATGAAATAAAATTGTTAATAATAAAATATATTGAAAATGTATGACATAGAAAAATGATAGAAGATAATAGAATTTCCTATAGAATTTACGATGCTGAAGTTGGATGCCAGCCTAGGAATTTCGCTAGGAAGAAGAAAAAATAAATTGGTGTGGCGTTAGTTGCGTTGTTCTAACACAAAGGTTCCCACCACATGGATCCTTGTCCACGGGACCTCTGAAATAATTAGGGAACCTTAACAAAAAGACCATCTTTCAAATTATTTTAACACGAAAAATAAATTAAATGCTTGACGAAACTATATCCAACACAACAAAATTACTTTCAAGGTCATGTCATTAAGTTAAAAGACATAAAAAAAAAGATACTATTTCAATAAAAGTACAAATAGTTTAATGGAAATAGCCTTATTTACATGTATGGTTAAAAAGCTACGTTTATTTAGTTGACTAGTTGATTTATATATGTATAGTTAGCGTTCTTCTAACAAAATTATTTTGGTAGTATTTTGAATAGTTTATTTACGCTAAATATATATAAGTATTGTGAAAATAAATAAGTTAAAAAAACTTAGGAATTTACTGCGTAGGAAAGGCCTTGGGTTTTTTTGTATGTAGATTTTGTTTTCAAAAAAGCATAATTTAATGAGATAAGATTTTCTCGCCAATTATATGATACTTTTGTGAATACAAAGTACAGGTAATTCAACTTTCCTATTTACACCTAAGGTAAGATGATAATAGGTATTGTGAGTTGAGGGTAATATTTTTTTTGCAGTTTTTATGGCATACAATTTTTTATAGAGAAAATAAATAAAAATATTTTCCAGTTTTGGCATATAGTTTAGTTTTCTTCACATGGAGATCTCAACAGTCGTTGAATATCTATCAAGGGTGTCCTAGAATTTGATGACAATTTTTTTTTATCTTCATTAAAAAATTTCTCGTAAAATGATAATATGCTCATGACAGATATTCAACAACTATTTTGCTTGTTATTAAAATTGTTTTAGTAACTTTTATACATGTAAAAAAAATCTCTATGATGGACCATAGAAGGGTATTGTAAACAGTTGGTTCTTTCATGTTTACCACTTTTTAACTTAAATAATTACTGCCACTGTTAGTTGGTTCTCCCTTCAATAGATGGCAGCACATTAAAAATGGAGGTTGGTTCTATTTGACATATAAAAGCTTATATTTAGCCACATTTTGCACCAAAAAAATACACAAGTTTATAGTTGGTTTTCTTTTCCATAACTATGTCAAATTTTTAAAACATTTAAAAATATTGCTGTAAAATAAAATATATATATGAATCAATTCAAACATCATTATTAATTTATTCGTGTAATCTGAACAGGTAGTAAGACGCGGGGATAAAAAAAATTATTAATTTTAATCTAAATGTTATTTAAACTCGTTGCTTACGTTTGGTGTCGTTACACGTGATTCGTTAGGAGGTTTGACGGACATTACTGCAGAGGTCGGTCCTAAAATCTCATCACTTGTATTAATTACCGATCCTGCCTCGTTTCATTAAGCCGCGGTGAGCTGGCAGACGTCTTTTATTTCTCAAAGTGTTTGGTGCTCAAAATAATTAAATAGTTTAAATATTTTTTTTAGACTTTTAGTTATAACATTTTTAGTAAATTTGATGAACAATTTGAAAATAAAACTAGCACGTGATATTGTAAACGTTAGCTTGGCATTAACGTGTTTTCTCCCAAAGCGCCGTATTAATAAATAAAGTATATAAATGTCAAAATATTATAGGTTGCATAGTAATGTTGAGCGTTAAAGATTTTGTTCAAAATTGATATTTGGTGATAATTAACACTTTGTTTATAGTATATAAGGAATGATAAATATTAATAGATTTATTCATCTTAAAAATTAATTATCAGTAGTTGACTGATTTTTTAACATTTTAATATCTTTAAAAAGTTATAAAAATTTTGTTTAAAATTAATTTCTGAAGAGAGTTTAATGTAACAAGATTTTATATTTGTTTTTTCTTAGTAATCTATTTAATGGGTTCTATGAGTTGTGGCTTTTTTTTTTTAGACAAAACTAAAATAATTAATGCGGATGACGATTGATGGTAGCAGCTGACACTGTGGTCAGGTGTGGATGACTGGGTAAGCGGAAGTCAGGGAGTAGGTTAATCTCAAGTCCAACAACTAAGCTGTTTGTGGGAAGGTATGAGTTGGTGTCTAGACTTCTGTGGGTGCGAATAAAGTAGGTATTCGTAGAAACATGTTGGTTGCTGTTTATGATCCGGTGCAGGGTGAAGGCAACAATGTGAGAATGGATTATTGGAATGATCTCAATAGAGTCTTGAGTGCACGTGAACCCGGTGAAAGAACTATCTTGTTATGAAATATGAATGGATGGATGGGTACCCATAGAGAGAGTTCAGAATTAGTGTTAGGAAGGTATGGTGATGGCAGGGTAAATGAGGATGGTAATAATTTATTAAGACTTTGTTTGGGAAAAGGTGTATATGTGTCAAACCCGTGGTTTAAGCACAAAGATATAAACTTGTATACATAGCAAAGGGGCGATTCGAGAACGATGATTAATTTTGTGGTGTGTGATGAGAGACTTAGAAGTTTAGTACTAGGGTTGTGTGTGGCGCTCAAAGTGTTTTCATTAGTTAGGAATTTGGTGAGGAAGCAGCGCAAGAGTACTTAAGCAAGTAAGAATGAAAGTAGAAAAGTTGCAGGATAAAAGTGTGAGAGCACAATATGAAAGTTTGCTGGGTGAAAAATTAACTTTATAAAGCATGAATGGAATGTTGAAATAAATGCTGAGATATAAAAAAAATATGCTTGAAACAGAATAAAAGAGGCTGTAATTGAGTGCGTAAAATATATATGTGTGAATCTGAAGTGATAGTAAACTTAAAAATAGACGCAAAATGGAATGAACAGGTGAAATAACTGTAAATGAAAAGAAAGAAGCTTACAAACGAATGATTTCTATAAAGAGCTGTGAAGAGTGAAAAAAAGTAAGGGATTATGGAACATATACAAAGAGAAAGAGAAGAATGCAAAGAAAGTAGTGGAAGATAGTAAAGCGTAAAATAAGATTAAAATAAGGAATGATTTTGAAGGAAATAAGAAACTGTTCTGGAAGTAGTAAAGGGAAAGAAACAGGGAGTGCAAGGAAAGATCTATGTAATTCTGAATGAATGTGGTGAGATTATCTAAGATTAAAACAGTATAAGAGAACGATGGAGGGAGTAGTTTGAGAAATTGTCTGGCGAAAACATAGATAAAGTAGAAGAAAATAGGGAGAATATTACAATTACAATGAGGGAAAGAATTGAAGATTCTGAATTGTTAAAAGCTATGAAAATGTTAAAGAATGGCAAGACTGTGGGCGTATATGGGATTACAAGTGAAATGATTAAGTGTGGGGGATGGTAAAACTCACCAAATTGTGTCAGTTGTTCATTGTGTGTGCTGTGATTTCGAATGTTCCTAATGACTGGAAGAATTCTGGCATTGTTCCTGTGTACAAAGGCAAAGGCAGTATGAGTGAATGTAATAATTACAGGGCAATTAGTTTGTTGATTATTCCAAGCAAAGTTTTTGAGAGAGTTTTGATTGTGAGGGTGCGTGACAAAACTTCTGACAAGATGTGGGATGTGTAATGTGGTTTCACGCCAGGTAGAGGTTGCGTGGACCAGATATTTGGATTGCGGCGAATGATTTAGAAATATTTGGCAATAAGGAAGAAAGTTTACTGTGCATTCATTGATATGGAGAAAGCATACGTTGGTGTGAATAGGAGTATGTTATGGAATGTTTTTAAAGCGTATGGTGTGGATAAATGGTTAGTAAACACAATTATGGTGGTGTATGATGGAATAAAGCGTGCGTTAGGGTGGACGGAGCTTTGGGCGAATGGTTTGACATTGAACAGGGTGTTGGACAAGGTTGTGTTATGTCTCTATGGTTGTTTATTGTATTTGGGGGTAAAGTGTTCAAGGGATGTTTTTGAGGACGCAGTTGGTGTACAAATGGAAAATGTGAATTTGAGAGTGCTGTTATATGCAGATGATTCCACATTAATGTCTGAGAATGAAAGTGACTTTCAAAATGCTTTAAATCATTTGAATGTGGCGACAAGTAGAATGGATATTCGTATAAATGTTTCCAAAACTAATGTAATAGTTTTGTAAAAAAAGACGGATCGGGAAATAATTGTCATCTTAGTATAAATGGAAAGCTGTTAGAACAAGTGAATGGTTTTATGTATCTGGGCAAAATGTTCTATAAACATGGAAGGATAAATGGTAAAATCGACAGATGGATTAATGAATCTCGGAGAGTAGTTGGATGTATGTGGACTATTGCAAAGAATGAAGTAGTATCAAAAGAGGTAAAGATGGTGGTATAAAAAAATGTGTTAACGCCAACATTGTTTTATGGATGCGAATCATTGGTTTGTTAGTAGAAACACAAGAGCAAGTTGAATTCGGTTGGAATGAGTAATTTAAAAAAAATGTATGTGGAAAAACTAATATGGACAGAGTTAGTAATGAATGGGTGCTGAAGGAGTGCAATTTGAAAGGGAATCCAATAAGTCAATGTGAAAGAAGTGTCTTACATTGGTTTGGGCATGTTGAGAGGATGAGAGTGAATCGAGTGACGAAGCAAATATATGAAGGTAGAGTGTGTATATCAAAAGGAATGGGTAGGCCATGTAAGACATGGATAAATATGATAGACGAATGTTTAAAAAAGAGAAACATTAAGAGTTTTAAGAATAAATGAACATGTATTACTCGGTGTATGGATGTTGAAGCGAAGGGAGTATGAAAGGTTAAGGAAGTGTGGAGAAATTTAGTGAGGATGGATTAAGTATGGAGTGGTTTTTTGAGGTGTATGCACAATGTCTTGCCTACCTCGTAAGGGAACGGCGTGATTTTGTAAGTATGTATGTATGTATTAATGCTGAATCATTTACTATAATAGCTTGATAATCTTTTTTTCTTTATAAGAAAAAGAAAAAATAGAATGCACAGACATCAATGACAGAGAACTTACACTTATTCAATGGAAATAAAAATGAGGATAACATTGTAAAAGTTTGTAGCTACGACCTTAGTCTTGGGATTTATAAGAAACTATTTCTGGGATCAGCTAAAAACGTTAGAGGATGAACCAAGACTTCCATTAAATTGTATATAGTAGTGGTTTTTTAACTGTTAATTAACACGGACCACCTTTAAGTAAAATTGTGCAATGGTGAACCCCTGAAAACTAGGTATAGAATATTAAAATTTAAAGGGGGGGGGGGGGAAATAGGCCATTAAAATAATGGATTGGAATGATATTTCTATTTTGTGCACCTAAATAAAGACACAATTTGTTTTAACTTTTGACTATGTTATTTGTGTTTAAGTTATAAGCTAAACAAAACGTTAATTCAAGTATAGAGCTAAAATAATGTAACAAGAAAATCATTATCGACGTGCAGTACATTAAACTCAAACCATTCAATTATAGGTCGTCTATAATAAGAAAAAATGTTCGTGTTTTAAAATGTCTAGTTAATTTTATTATCAATTCTCCTTCTACTAAGATTATTTATTTTGTTAGGTTTCCTTTAGATGTTTAGATGCTTTTTCTGAAAATTCCTTGAACCTACCCAGTACAATCATGCAAAAATTAAAAAAGTGAATACGTATTATAAGCATTTTTAATTAACTGTTCTATGATTAGTCCACATACAAGAGTCAAGAGTCAAAACCTACTCTTCTTTTACCATATTTTTTATTCGATAGTTTAATCTTGTTGAATATATTCGAAACTATTTACTCACAATAGATTAGTTAGAACTAAGTGGTGTACCCTGGGAAGCACTAGAACAAACAATGACGCCTTAAGAAACTCCAAGGGTTCTGGAATGATCTCACAACAGCCACACCAGAAACAGTAAGAATTAGACAGTGTTGAATCTGTAAAGATGAATCTTTCTAAACTTACGGTGTAATATTAACGTGATTTTATTGTATTAACAATACTATTGTGTCACACTTAAAATATATTTTATTTCTTTGTTATGTTATGTTGTACTTTATTATGCAACTCCATTCTTCTCTTTATAAACGTTGTAGAAAGATAATATTTGGGATCATGCCATTTTAAAACTGAGCAATGCTTGGGACAATCTAGCAAATTTAGTGAGATCGGTACACAATATTTTTACTCTTTACTCACCAGGGTTCGATTCATAAAATTGGCTATATTTTCCCAACAAATATGTGAAATGTTTGTCAGCATATAAATTCCCAAGCAGTTTGTGTTCTCATATGAAATGGGGAAACAAAAATCACCCGAGAGATCACGTTTGACGGATACGAATTTGTTATCTATTTTGAAAATGACATCAACATAAGACTCAAAGCACTGCTGCCAATGAAAGGTATAAATTTTTGTTTGAAAAAATAAAGGTTTAGTCTTGAAATTTTATTTAATCCTGAGAGAATGTAAGTTAAGGTTAGTATTTTTTGCGGCTTTTAAAACAAAAATAAAATCGCGCTCCAAATAAATAAAATTTTGATTTTGTAATTAAGTGTTGTTTATTTTGTATGCCTGATAATATTAATAGTTTTGTAGTTGCCTATTTGTCACGATGATAATTTTTCCCACCTAATAAATATTTGCATTTCATTAATATAAATTAATATTTCTTTGAATAAATAAATAAAAACTGTAAATATTATCGCGAACAATTATATAAATTTAATTATTTATAAAATGAGGGTTTATAGTTTATCTATTTAAAATAGATCACGATTATCTATTTATCATTATTATAATTAATAGTTTGATTAAATGATAATAATTTAATATTAAATATATTTTTATTTTTTATAAATATAATATATAGTACTGTACACAGAAGAACTTTTTAAATAAAAATTATAAAAAACCTGTTCTAATTCCGTGATGAATGAATATTAAATAGGTAACTGTTTGAGATCCCTCTGTACGCATAAAATTAAACTTAAATTATCTACTGAGACAACATTTTATTTATTTTAGGCGAAAATGTTTTTTTGTTATAGCGTTACCTCCCTCCCTCCTTCTCCCAACTTAACTTACTAAATGCAAGCCTACAATGTATCGCGGATCCCACATTGAGTAACATTGTCACACATAAACTATTGATAAATGTGTGTTCGTCTATATCCGTGTGTTATATAAGACAACAAACTTTTTACTCATAAATCTTGAAATATTCAAATTAAGTCTACTGCTGAGAAAAATCGGTGACATTTTTGAAAAGAGTATAATTTAATTTTGAGTTTTATTGTGTTCATTATTTCCATTTTAAATAAATATTAATATGTAAGTTAGTGGTGGGACAAAACAAACTTACCCGCGACCCTAGGTCATAGAAAAATTGTTTAGGTCTGATCTAGCTAGAACCCATATTTATAAAAAATAAAAAACTTGTAGCTAAATATACAATAAAATAAATGACATTGATTGATAAGATTTTCTATATTATAAAATAGGACCAAAATTGACAAACCTTTGTTCACGGCGAATGTTGAGAATAATTGGGACAACACAACAGGATGTATTCTAGGAATTAATATGACCCTTCCTTAATACTTTTATTTCCTCGATTGTACTCCGGTTAAAGAAAATAATTAAAGCACGGATACGACGCGGACTCTTGGTAATTTAAAGTTCAACTGACGTGGACGGAGAAGTCTCTAGTATACCGCTTTACTGATTGATCAAACAACACAGACGAATAACTCGCTGGAGAGATGGATAGACAGTTAAGGCAAACTCTTTTAGCTCCGTCGTGAGTCGACGCAAAAACCAACTGGTTTTATTTCGCTATTGTTGTTGTTTTGTTTGCCTGACGCGCGCGCGAAATAATTTGTTCGCAAAGATGTTCAGATGCCGGTCTGCCGGAGTGTGTGACGTCACAACAACTTGTGAACCAATGGTGGAGGTTGTAACCACGGCATTGTAGCACCGGATTAATAGGATGGAGGTGGGGCAAGAGGGGGACGGAACGTGAATTAAAAGGTGTATTTTTTTGTAGTTTCTATAACAAAATATATGTCAGTCAAAATAAATAGAATATTCTGAAAAATTGAAAAATGACACCTGGACATTGGAATCGAACCCGGAACCTTTAGCTGAATACGCCAATGATCTAACCACTTAGCTATCCAGTAATCGTCCCGTGCCCAGGGTCATTCTTCACTCATATTTTAAGGCAGAGTCTATGATGGACGTGCGGAAATCGTCAGCTACAAATGTGTGATTTTATTAATATAAGACCCGCCTCGGTGGCGTAGTTGGCTAACGCGCTAGTCGTGTTGAGCTCGACTGCCGAGGACGGGGAGATCAAGGTTCGAATCTCGGTCGGGTGAACTGAGGGAGGTTTTCCCTAAACGGTTTTCCACTCTCCCCCCACGCAAATGCGGGTTCACTTCCTCTAATTGAACCTTCCCAACTTCTAATCCAATAGCGTAATTAGTACTTAAAGCGTATAACCCGAATCGGTAGTAAGACGCGGTGCTAAATATTATTATTATTAATAATATAAGATCGCAAGCTATCAGATAACGCAGCCAGGTGTTTAGGCGGCAATATTTAGTTTAATTTTTGACCCATGATAACCTCAACATTTATTGAATATCTGTCGTGAGCATGTTAGAATTTGGATGGCCTGGCGGTCTAAGAGTGAGGTGTCGGACTTCTGTGCTGGGATCCGGGGTTCAATCCCCGGTCCCGGCACAGATTTATCTGATCGCCAAACCCTTCCTTCACCTCTGACAAGACGTGTATTAACCACAACTTGTGAATGTGGGGAATGCCAGGCCTCCACCGTGGTTCGGATCCCACGTTAAACTGTAGGTCCTCCATTTCATCTCACAATCACCCTACCATTACACATTAGCGTAAGTGCGTATAACCCGAACGGGTAGTAAGACGCGGTAATGATAATAATAATAATAATAATAATAATAATAATAATAATAATAATAATAACAACATATTAGCATTTGATGAGAAACTTTTTATATTAAAAGAGAATGTGATCATTAAATCCTAAGACACCCCATTACAAATATTTAAGAATAGTTGAGATTACCATCATACCATGTGAAGAAAATTAAATTCTATGTTTCTAATGGATAAATATTTTTATTAATTTCACCGAAAAAATATTTTTTTTCTATAAAAAGTGTAAAAATAATTACCTTTAGTTTTCATTCCCTAACATCCCACCTTAACTCGACGTTCACTCCCTCCCCCCTCGTCTTAACACGTTTACTGAGGTGATGTTTTTCTCACTCTGATTTCAAGACTTATTAATATGCGGAGGTATAATTTGTTGACAAATATTTGAATAGTTTGTTGAATGAGAAAATATTAGTTATATCTGGTTAGTCAGAGAAGCTTAGAGAAGATTGTGTGCTTGCTCATAAAATTACTAGAGTAAAAAAAAAAAAAGAAGCAAACACCACAATTTAATTAGAAGAAAAAAAATATTAGAAACATAATTATTTATTATAACAGCTTCGGTGGTCACTCAGTGTGAGGCGTCGTGCAATAACTTCTGCTGAATTGACAGTGACACGGAGGTGTCATGTGTGTGTGTTTTTTTTCTAAATGGTTTTACACTCTACTTCCAAGCTAATTCTAGTAAATTTCCTCTTGTTTTAACTTCATTATTTCTACAACAGTAGTGTGAATATTTGGACAGACCACTTAGTAGGACACGATGAAAAAAAATGGCATAATATTTTGGTTTATGTTTAAACTAGGGTGGTAAAAATATTTTTCAATGTCATACATATTTATTTTGTATTGGTTCATTTAATTCCACTGTGCTGGGTTCAGGGGTTCAATCCTCGGTCCCGGCACAGATTCATCTGATCACCAAACCCTTCCTTCACCTTTGACAAGACGTGTATTAATCACAACTTGTGAATGTGTGGAATACCGTGTCTGGATTACGTAAATCTGTATCTCAATTTATGGAAAGATTATCCAGTACTAATGGACCGTTGCCCAGGGGATGCCCGAATGTACGATACTAGACATTAATATTTTATAATTTGAATAACACTTAAGAAAGTTGTTGTTGTTGATGATGATTATTGCACCGGCGTGTATCCAGCGAGATATTTTCCAATGGCATCACTAGAAATGTAAACGGCGGAAGATTAAAATAGTTTAAAATACCTTAATCTTTACTTTAAGTAATCACCAACCAATTACTGAGGGACCCGCATGTTTGCGTCATCTCTTGTAACTTTAATTGAATTAGTTTACAATTTAGTCTTGGGTAAAAAAAAAAGATTCACATCTAATTGTTACATCCTTTCAGTAGAGGCTCATCCATGTCCCGATGAGATGAGGTGATGGTGAGCATGAGGGTGATAGTATATCCTGGTTAGAGAGAATGAGAGTGATAGTAAGCTATGGTTAGAGAGAATGAGGGTGATAGTAAGCTCTGGTTAGAGAGAATGAGGGTGATAGTAAGCTTTGGTTAGAGAGAATGAGGGTGATAGTAAGCTCTGGTTAGAGAGAATGAGGGTGATAGTAAGCTCTGGTTAGAGAGAATGAGGGTGATAGTAAGCTCTGGTTAGAGAGAATGAGGGTGATAGTAAGCTCTGGTTAGAGAGAATGAGGGTGATAGTAAGCTCTGGTTAGAGAGAATGAGGGTGATAGTATGCTCTGGTTAGAGAGAATGAGGGTGATAGTAAGCTCTGGTTAGAGAGAATGAGGGTGATAGTAAGCTCTGGTTAGATAGAATGAGTGTGATAGTAATCTCTGGTTAGAGAGAATGAGGGTGATAGTATGCTCTGGTTAGAGAGAATGAGGGTGATAGTATGCTCTGGTTAGAGAGAATGAGGGTGATAGTAAGCTCTGGTTAGAGAGAATGAGGGTGATAGTAAGCTCTGGTTAGAGAGAATGAGGGTGATAGTAAGCTCTGATTAGAGAGAATGAGGGTGATAGTAAGCTCTGGTTAGAGAGAATGAGTGTGATAGTAATCTCTGGTTAGAGAGAATGAGGGTGATAGTATGCTCTGGTTAGAGAGAATGAGCGTGATAGTATGCTCTGGTTAGAGAGAATGAGGGTGATAGTAAGCTCTGGTTAGAGAGCACTGTCATTTTTTAAGTTAATTTGTAAATCTTGCTATTTTATAATATATGTATTTAAGAAAATCCCAGTTGAATTCTAAAAATTAAAACCCGTTTCAGTTGTCGAATGGTTTAAGGCATCATTCCTGCAATAGACTGCACAGCCACCCTACCTTGACGCAAATGCGGGTGCACTTCCTCTAAATTCAACCTTCCTTATCTATAGCACATTAGCTTAGTTAGTTTATATGCGTATAACCTAAACGAGTGGTGAGGCATGGTGATAAAACAAACTAAAAAATCAAATAAAAGTGGTAAAAAATAACCTTGGAATAAGCCTTTTTAAGATACCGATTAATTCAGCACACGACTTACAGAGTAATTGATCCAAGGAAGTTAGACTGAGTGCCATTACGAATCCTGCGCAAGATGAACACTAGTATCTTCAGCACAACCCGTAATCGAACCTAATTCCCATAGACTTATCCTAGAGCACTAGAGCCACATGATCACTGAATACGGTGAGCTCTGAATCTCACTCGTCTCCCATAATTTGGTGCTACAGGAAGAAACATTCCGTCCAAAAGGGTAGCCAACAGTCAGCTAAGATAATTGGTCAGCGCCTGAAGCTGATTACGCCTCAATGCTCTCGACCGCACTCAAGGTCAGTGGAGGCTCGTAGATAAAATTAGTGGGGGTGCTGCTCCGGAATTTTTTTTAGAATTCGTTTTAAAATTGTGTAAAAGGAAAAAAAAAACATGTATAAAAAGAAAATTTATTCAGGAAGTTGATAAAATCTTAACAAAAAAAACCTTTTTACTTACTTTAACTTAAATTGTTACAGTTCAAGCTAGATCTATTCATTTAAAAATGAAATCCATTCTTCTTGTTTTAATTTGCGCAAAAAGTTCAATAATTTTCTCCTTGATCTCTGGATGACAATTGAGGAAATTTTTCTCCATTGAAAGTACTGCAAGCGCATTTAGTCTTTCTGTTAAATAATAGAACAAAAAAAATATGAATCAAATAGAATAGATGGAAGCAGAATAATAATCTAATTCTACACTCTTCTACACTTTATCACATTTAAGAATATAATACAGGGTTTTTAAGCACAACACACGCTGAGTAAAAAAACCACTTCATTCCACCATCACGCCAGAGCTGGCACTGCGAGAGCAACAGTGCTCTCTCTAGCTGGCAGTCCCGCCTTCCTCCCCACCCCCTCCTATGTGCACATGCGCACAACAATCAAACACCACGTCGCTGGCACTGTGAAGCACGCAGTTTCATACAAAGTTTTTTTTAATCTTTTTCATAAACTGGGGATAGCTACTGAAGTACTGACATTAAGCTTAAGGAATATATATTGTGCTACAAAAATAAAGAAAGAATTAAATAAAAAAGGACTCATTACATTGAATGTTATCGATAATATCAAGAGGAAATAGGTAGGGCTATGGTTTCGCAGAGCCTATACACGAGCCGCCACTGCTCAAGGTTAAGTTTGTGATGATTATAATGATGATAGTGGTGATGGTGATGTTTATTATGACGCAAACTCGACTACCTACTACATCCTCCCCGTATCTAAGTAGCCTGGAAGGTCAACAACTCAACAACCGCTCGAGAAAGAGCCAAAGAGCATAACAGCATGGAATTTGACCTAGGTGTAGTGGAAACGCAGTAGGAAGATATATCTGACAGTTGCAGAAGTTACTACAGTAGAAACGCAGTAGGAAGGTATATATCTGACAGTTGCAGAAGTTACTACAGTAGAAACGCAGTAGGAAGGTATATATCTGACAGTTGCAGAAGTTACTACAGTAGAAACGCAGTAGGAAGGTATATATATCTGACAGTTGCAGAAGTTACTACAGTAGAAACGCAGTAGGAAGGTATAAATCTGACACTTGCAGAAGTTACTACAGTAGAAACGCAGTAGGAAGGTGTAAATCTGACAGTTGCAGAAGTTACTACAGTAGAAACGCAGTAGGAAGGTATATATCTGACACTTGCAGAAGTTACTACAGTAGAAACGCAGTAGGAAGGTATATATCTGACTGTTGCAGAAGTTACTACAGTAGAAACGCAGTAGAAAGATATATCTGACAGTTGCAGAAGTTACTACAGTAGAAACGCAGTAGGAAGGTATATATATCTGACAGTTGCAGAAGTTACTACAGTAGAAACGCAGTAGGAAGGTATAAATCTGACAGTTGCAGAGGTTACTACAGTAGAAACGCAGTAGGAAGATATATCTGACAGTTGCAGAAGTTACTACAGTAGAAACGCAGTAGGAAGATATATATATCTGACAGTTGCAGAGGTTACTACAGTAGAAACGCAGTAGGAAGATATATCTGACAGTTGCAGAAGTTACTACAGTAGAAACGCAGTAGGAAGGTATATATCTGACTGTTGCAGAAGTTACTACAGTAGAAACGCAGTAGAAAGGTTTTTTTGGTAGTTACACTAGCTACTTTCAATTATACGTACTTCAAGTATAGGCCCCTAAATATTTGTTACTTTATAACCAAATTACAATAAAACTAGGCTTTCACGTGATATGTTGTATGGGTTATGCCCATGTAACACAACTCTTCGGTTATAAAAAAAATGTATAATTTAAACTTTTGAATTCGAGAGAATATTAAAACTACCTTGTGTGTCTAAAAATACATTAGCTAACTAGTAAGTTACACAAGGTATTTTTTTTAACAATTATTGGTGTTTCCAGCCTATGGCCTGGGTCAGTTTTTTTAATCAAGCCATATGTTATTCACTACTTAAGACTAAGACAGGCACAACATCCAGTCCCTTCCCGTTAATTCATCACTGTGAAAGGGTACACCCACATTTCACCAATGATAATATTTTCGACCATGCCAGGAATCAAATCCAGGTCCATTAGCTCAGTAGACAGACACGCTAACGACTGAGCTAAGCTGTAGGATACACAAGGCAGTCAATTAATAAATATATAAAATAGCTTGACTAAACGTATGAATTTATGTTCGCCTTTTGCGACCGTATTTCTGGAGGTCTGACCAATACCGATAAAATACTACTCTTACCTTTTGTCAATATTGAGAGCAAGGTGTAAAATGTACTATATAAAGGTATATGTATTCTCTCGGCTGAGTGATTAGGAAGTAAGCACAACAATAGATCCAAATAAGGAGGTATAACAAAAAACCGGCCAAAGTAAATAAAATATTTCTCCAGTAGGTATGTATGCTACATTTAGTTTAATTTACTATACATAGTAGTATCAATAGTTCTTTAACACCATTAATGGGCATTGCGGACTAAAGAGTGTCTCATCAAATGTCGCGATATAGTGGTGAGAGCCTCTAGCTGCTGACCTAGACGTCCAGGGTTCGATTCCCAGCTATTACTGAGGGATTTTACTCGAAAAAGGGAATAAGTCTCATAGTTACTAGGGTCTGGCTAATCAGGCTTGAATTAGGTTAAGATGCTTAGTGGCTCCACCCGACACATCCTCTACCATAATCCTCTACCATAATCCTCTCACCATATCGGGACATGGAAAGAGCCTCCAAGAAAAGCCTGTAGATTCTACTGTGTACATTCGGACGGCCCCTGGGCAACGGTACATCAGTACCGGCTAATCTATCCGCAAACTGAGCTACGAATGATGTAGCCCAGACACGCCATTATTATTATTATTATTATTATTATTATTATTTATTATTATTATTATTATTATTATTATTATTATTATTATCATCATCATCATCACCATCATCATCAAATGTCATATGCTCATGGCAGATATTTAATAGCTCTTAAGACGGCTGTGTAGAAACTGTACCTACTGAAACAATATTTTATTTATTTTGTGCACAAAAGTATTTTTGTATATAAACTCCAAAAACACCTTAATGAGCCTCCCTTTCGTACCACCTAAACGATATAATATAAGA
Source organism: Timema cristinae (assembly GCA_039000515.1). Lineage (NCBI taxonomy): Eukaryota > Metazoa > Arthropoda > Insecta > Phasmatodea > Timematidae > Timema > Timema cristinae. The sequence goes on along the minus strand of JBCFYV010000012.1, from coordinate 112,649,132 downwards.
TTTAGAGTCTGGGGGTCGGCAACCTTTTGAAACCCAATCGTCTTTAAAAAACTTACTAAAGGTCCCGCAATCAGTCATCCATCGTTTCTCCTTTCTAATTTTGTTTTGTTTTTCTATGTATTTATTTTTTATATGTATGTATTCCTTAAATTCAATCTTCCGCCAAATATTTATGTCCTTACCTCTATAGAAAAAATATAGAATAAATAACCTGTATATTTTCATATGAACTATTATTATTATTATTATTATTATTATTATTATTATTATTATTATTATTATAACCAATCAAACTAATTTTGGTCACCCCGTTCAAATTTTATTTTGAAAGCACTTGCTATATTTGCGAATTTAAACGACTTTTGCGATGGAGTTTTCTTTCACGATCGACTGAAAATGGCCGCAAGATCGATCAGTAAGAGAATGAAAAGTTTATTTTAGAGTAAATGCAAAAAGCATCAGCGTGTTTAGAGGGCATTTTGTGGGGAAAAAACTCCAGTGCTAAACGCACAAGTGCGGAAACCACCCGGTCGAGATTCGAAACGACCTCCTCGCCATAAATCCTGGTCACTGTGAGCCTGGCACTTTGTACCACGTGATGATGGACGCGGGTCTACGGTAAGATTATCCAAGTTGACTAGGATAGTGTGTTCGTTAGTTTCCAGTCACTTGTAAGCCAAGTAAAAATAATAAAAAGAGACAATAACTCCGCGTGACTCATTCTAACCACCTCCGATGGACTTCCTACACGTGCACACAAAAGACTAAAGATAAAAGTAAATTGTAAGAATCATTAATCATGCATGCATTTTTTTTATTCTTACATGTTTCGACCGTGACATAGACATTCAAAAAGAGGAATGACTAGAATCCATTCACTGTAGCTTTGGCCTTCTCCGAATGTTGGAAAAGTTCAAGGATGTAGCCTAAAGGTGGACTATGAGACTAAGTTAAGTCTCCAAGAAACTTCTACTGGGACAGTTAAGAAAAAAACAAATAGCAAAGGTTTGTATGCTATTTAAAGTTTAAAAGCAACTACCAAAGCAATAAGACGGACATAAATGCTTCTTGTATTGAGAAGATATTATTATTTTGCCTTTCACTTCTATTGAGAATAACAATGGTCTGTAGCAAATTTAGTTGGTTCTAGTTGTCATCGCGCCTTTAAAGGTGTTCGCAAACTAAGGCGTATCGCATAAGGTAGAACAATTCTACATTCTCATACAAAACAAAGTAGGAAAGTATGTCCCACGAGCATTCAAATTGCTCAGATTTTGAAGGCGAATGTATTGATTTAAGTTTGCATTATTTTTATTAGGTGTTCTGTCTTAAGACAGGTCCATTCCTTTTGTCAGTGAACTCAGACTGCCAATGCAACCTGTCCTCTGCCTCCTCCTTCAGCTTCCAGAATTTTCTTCTTTCCTTCAAGTCATCTGGTATTCTAATTCTAATTCTTCCTAAGCTCCTCTTTCCCTCAACCTTTCCTTCTATGACGTCATGCAGAAGACAGTTCCTCCTAAGGATGTGTCCAGTCCAGTCGGTTTTGCACCGAAGAATCACATTCAAAATGGTTCTCTTCTCACCCACTCTTCTCAGGACTTCTTCATTTGTCTATCCACCTGATCTTCTCAAGTCTTCTCCAGCATCACATTTCAAAGCTCTCCAAGTATTTATTTTCAATATTCCTGATAGTCCAAGTTTCGGCTCCATACAGTGAAATGCTCCAAATGTAGCATTTCATCAGTTTCAAACTCAACTTGCTGGTCATTAGTAACCGCTTCTTGTTGAAAGCTTCCTTGTCTATGGTCATCCTCAACCTAATTTCTTTAGTGCAGTAGGCATCCTTTGTCAGTAGACTTCCCAGGCACTTGAACTGCTCTTTTTTTCCAACTCCTGGTTTCCAATTTTGATTTTCAGTGATTCTTTATCTTTTGAATTCACCATCACTTCTGATTCCTCAATGTTGATCTCCATGCCATATCTTCTTCCTATCTCCACCAGTTGGTCCATAATTTCCTGCAACTCTTCTTTATTTCTGGCCAGTAATGCTAGATTATTGTGTTGATGACGTGTCCTCATATCCTGAAATTGCCACGCCCCTCCAGAGCTTCCCTGATCAGCCACTCTCCATACAAGTTGAACAGACTGTGTTGTTGGTCTCTCCATCATTCAGCCTCACCTTCACTGGCTGTCCTAGGTACAGGTTTGCAATCGGCCTTTTGCCCCTCTAGTTAAATAAGATAAGTTAATTGATAAATATTTATTTAGAGGTATTAACGATTAAATCCTAAAGGGTAGCGCACTCTTTGAGGGACTGCGGTGCATGATAGTGTATGTATGTTTTTTTAGAACCGCGTCTTACTACCCGTTTGGATTATACGCTTATGTACTAATTACGTTAATGGCTTTAGGGATGATGAGGGTTATGTTTACAGGAAGTGTACCAGCATTTGAGTGGAGGGAGAATAGAATAACCATTTTGAAAAACATCTCAGTACAACCGATCGAGGTTAGAACCTCAATCTCACCATCATCAGCTGTATAGTACTGTATATTTTGAGAGTAGCGCGTTAGACTACGTGGACACCGAGGTGGGTCGCGAAAACTGTCCAGAATATTTTCCTCAGTGGTGGCTTGTGGCTTACTTTGTAGGTGAGGGGGCCGGGTTGGGGGAGATGGTTTCCAGAGAATATTACATATATATACCCTATCCACGGCAGGAGATGTGGTGACTGCTAAAAGAAGAGTCTTTCTTGTAAACTGGGATGGAATTCACTAATGTCAACCTATTCTGAAATAATTGTATTATTAGATTAGTAATACTAAATTATCAATAAAAATTGTTATCAAACTATTTTAATAATACTTCCCTTATTATTACTGTATAATTGACGTTTTAGTAACTTATTGAAATAACAATATGTATTCATTTAACTATTATATATTTTTTTGTTTCGTGGTTGTGACAACAAGAGGTATTGTAATACATAATATAATAAATTAAAACTCGATTTGGTGGCCGCATGGCCTAAGGTGTCACATTTCAGTAGACTAGACTGCCGATGACGGGGAGATCGAGGTTCGAATCTCGGTCGAGTGTACTGAGAGTGGTTTTTCCACAATAGTTTTCCACTCTTCCTCCACGCAAATGCGGGTAGATTAATTCTAAAATGCTTTCTTCCCATTCCCTACACCATTAGCGTAATTATTATATATGCATATAACCTGGACAGGTAGTAAAATGTGGTGGTGATAATAATATTGATGATAAACGAGTACTTTCTAAACACATTAATTATAACTTAATCAATCTAAGATAAATTTATTTTTTAAGTTATACGCATAATGTCCTAACTTCGTCAGTGTTTTAGGGAATAGAAAGGACTCATTTAGAAGAAATGTACTTGCATTTGAGTGGAGAGAGAGGGTGGAATCACTTTTATTAAAAACACCTCTGTTCACCCGGCTGGGATACGAACCCTTATCTCCCCTTCATTGGCAGCCCATTCTATTGGTAGTGTGACTTCTTAGACCAGGGGGTATGGGAACCAAATAATGGGTATATGAGAGTCGCTCTCTGAATATCAAAAATCTCCCTTGTAGCTAGCTTGTGTATTTGTGATTTGATTTTTTTTTTCTATAGATGATATGATAAAACCCTTACGATTTTTTTTCGGCTGTTCTGTTCCTAGTAATAAATATGTATTGTAAAACAAAGATATTGACATCTTTTGAAATCAAACTGGTACTTAATCGTACTGATTTTGACAGTCTGGTGAAGGCTATATGGAAACATATCAGGCAATCCGTTGGTCGTATGTAATTGTAAAAAGGTTAAAGTGAGCTGGAAGAGGATTAGAAAAAAAGCCAGTGTTTTTGCAGTTTTTATGGAGAAACATTTTTTTGGCTAAAATAAATAAAATATTGTTCCAGTACAAACATAGAATCTAATTATTTTTTTTTCACATGTTGACCTCAACATTTCTTGAATATCTATTAAAGGTGTTCCGAAATTAACGGCAACTTTTTCTCTTCATTTAAAAAGTTTCTCATCTAATATAACTATGATCATGAAAGTTATTTATCAACTGTTGATATCACCATGTGAATAAAATTAAACTCTATGTTTGTACTGGAGAAATATTGTATTTGTTATAGCAAAAAAAAAAAAAATGTTTTGCCATTAAAACTGTAAAAACAGTGGTCTTTTCTCGCGTCCCCTTCCACCCCACCTTAGAAGCCTTGCCTTCGACCACCAACGTGATATATTTACAAATTCATCTAATACTAGAGAAGATGCAAAACACACTCCCCCTCCCTCCCTTTCCCAAAATAAATGCATTACTGTTCAATTATTGGCCACACCGGACCCGAGACCACTTGCTTACAATAGTTGGCAAACGCGCTGAATGATTAAGTTATTATTTATTTTTTATTTATCTACTGGGTGACCTGGTGGTCTAGGGGTAAGGTGTCGGACTTCTGTGCTGGCGGCCGGGGTTCAATCCTCGGTCCCGGCACAGATTTATCTGATTACCAAACCCTTCCTTCAACTCTGACAAGACATCTTGTGAATGTGTGGAATGCCAGGCCGCCACCGTGGTTCGGATCCCACGTTAAACTGTAGGTCCTTCATTTCATCTCACAATCACCCTACCATTACACATTAGCGCAAGTGCGTATAACCCGAACGGGTAGTAAGACGCGGTGATGATAATAATAATAATAATAATAATAATAATAATAATAATAATAATAATCTACTAGAGGTTTATAGCGTCCATTTTCTGAACCGATTGATTATATCATCACACGACTTATAGATTAACTTAAATCTAGAACTAACACAACACCCAGCCCCAGCTATTAACGGGTAAATCCACATTTCACCAACAATACATTTTTCGGCCAGGCCAGGAGTCGAGCCCAGGACCATTTACTCAAAAGACACTACAGGCTGAGCTAATGTGTAGAACGACGATTAAGTTGAAGGTGCGGGTTTAACGCCTTAAATAAATGTTGATGACGTCAAGTTGTTAAAACAGTTTTGTTCCAAACTTCTCAAGCCTAATGTCTCCTTGTCTGGGTATTAATACTGCCGTACTTACCCCCGGGGACAAACAAAATGATGATCACAAACAGGTCATAAACTACTTCGTCTCAATTCAGTTCGTTGTCGCTTCCATTGACAGTAACTTGTGTTGTAATTACAAGTACACACAACACACAGATCATACAATTGTTTCTAATTATTAGTAATCGTAATTGTTGATGCGTAATCAGACACACGTGTTTTTAATTTTCTGCTCTCTCAAGTTCTTAAAGGAATCTTATTTTATCTTTCTGTCATTATGAACAAGAACATTTTGTTTTATTGTATTTATTAATATTGGGTTACTGAGGACTTTAAAATAACTGTAGTACATTAGAACACAATTTTCAAATTAACTTAACCTAGGACAGCACGTCTATTACTAAACACCCAGTCCTCATGTCTAGATATTTATAAATAGGATATTATAACTTACACACTAACTTAAACTAGGGCATCACGTGTATTACTAAACACCCAGTCCTCATGTCTAGATATTTATAAATAGGATATTATAACTTACACACTAACTTAAACTAGGACAGCACGTCTATTAATAAACACCCAGTCCTCATGTCTAGATATTTATAAATAGGATATTATAACTTACACACTAACTTAAACTAGGGCATCACGTATATTACTAAACTCCCAGTCCTCATGCCTAGATATTTATAAATAGGATATTATAACTTACACACTAACTTAAACTAGGGCATCACGTATATAACTAAATACCCAGTCCTCATGTCTAGATATTTATAAATAGGATATTATAACTTACACACTAACTTAAACTAGGACAGCACGTCTATTACTAAACACCCAGTCCTCATGTCTAGATATTTATAAATAGGATATTATAACTTACACACTAACTTAAACTAGGACAGCACGTCTATTACTAAACACCCAGTCCTCATGTCTAGATATTTATAAATAGGATATTATAACTTACACACTAACTTAAACTAGGGCATCACGTATATTACTAAACTCCCAGTCCTCATGCCTAGATATTTATAAATAGGATATTATAACTTACACACTAACTTAAACTATGGCATCACGTATATTACTAAACACCCAGTCCTCATGTCTAGATATTTATAAATAGGATATTATAACTTACACACTAACTTAATCTAGGGCATCACGTGTATTACTAAACACCCAGTCCTCATGTCTAGATATTTATAAATAGGATATTATAACTTACACACTAACTTAACCTAGGACAGCACGTCTATTACAAAACTCCCAGTCCTCATGCCTAGATATTTATAAATTGGATGTTAGGCCTTACACACTAACTTAAACTAGAACACCAATATTTACTAATTATGGGACGAACCCTTATACAAATAGCAAATATCTTTGTCATCTATATTCGGAATCTACCAGAGTTCCATATACTCTTTCAGAGATTGAATTACGTGTTCAACCCGCACAGATGGTCAAGAAAATATAGGATGGTTTTACACATGTTAATTTTTTCGTAGTTTCCCAATATTTCCTCCACGCTAATGAGAGTGCACTTCTCCCAAGAATACCCAACTCAACCCTAACTTTAAGCCGTTAGTAAAAAATATGGTTTTACCCACCTTGGTGGTTGCATTGTATAAGGTGTCACTCTCGCAATACACTGGACTGCCGATGACGGGGAGATTGGGGTCAGGATACTTTCGGCTGAACCGAGTTTGGTTTTACACTTTCCCTGCACTCAAATGCGGGTACACTTCCTCTAAATTCAACCTTATTAATTTCTAGCACACTAGCTTAAATGGTTTATATGCGTAAAACCCAAACAGTTAATGAAACGCGGTGATAAAAAAAATATACTAGTATTACTCGCACCGGTGGGCATGCGTACTAAACTTCAAGCTCATATTGCATGGTTTGCTGATGACGAGGAGGTAGGTGTTCAAATCCCGGTAGGGTACACTGAGTTGAAGTTTTAACTCGAATGGTTTTCCTCTTTCCTTCACCGAAAATATGAGTACATTTCTACTAAATTCTACGTATAGCCCGAACGAGTAAGAAAAACGTGGCTGAAAATAACAAGAATGTGTTCAATTAAAAGCATCAAAATTATATAACTTTGCTCTTCCAAATTGGGGCCCACTTGACTAAGTGTGTGAGCAAACCTACTGGTCATACATCAGTGCTTTTTGAACGTGCCTGTACATTTACATCTCAATACTACTTTACTAGTGCTGTCCTGCAATAATCCGGCGTGTATCCTGTACGTGACACTTAACACATGAAAAACAAATTAAGTCACGGGACGCTAACGATACGTAATTGATAGGTTTAGTTAAAAAATATATATATTCCTGATAACTCGAAGCTGGAATATATTACGGACATTACGGGTATAGTCAATATTTAGTCTTACACTTTTTGAAAACCCTAAGCATGTTTAATTGAAAGTCAATCACACGTTGCATTATGTCCACCACTTATCTTCATCTAACGATTCGTGTTTGAATTGTAAATGGTCGGTGTTTGCGCTACATAATGAATTGTGATTTGTCTCTCATTGACCGTTTGTATCTCTCGTAACTTGCGCTGATTGAAGGATACAGGCTGGAGAGGTTGAAATACGATGATTTGTATCAACATTAGCTCTCACAACTTGCGCTGATTGAAGGATACAGGATGGAGAAGTTGAAATACGATTATTTGCATCAACGTTAGCTCTCGCAACTTGCGCTGATTGAAGGATACAGGATGGAGAGGTTGAAATACGATGATTTGCATCAACATTAGCTCTCACAACTTGCGCTGATTGAAGGATAGAGGATGGAGAAGTTGAAATACGATGATTTGCATCAACACTAGCTCCCACAACTTGCGCTGATTGAAGGATACAGGATGGAGAAGTTGAAATAAGTCGATTTGCATCAACACTAGCTCTCACAACTTGCGCTGATTGAAGGATACAGGATGGAGAGGTTGAAATACGATTATTTGCATCAACGTTAGCTCTCGCAACTTGCGCTGATTGAAGGATACAGGATGGAGAGGTTGAAATAAGTCGATTTGCATCAACACTAGCTCTCACAACTTGCGCTGATTGAAGGATACAGGATGGAGAGGTTGAAATACGATTATTTGCATCAACGTTAGCTCTCGCAACTTGCACTGATTGAAGGATACAGGATGGAGAGGTTGAAATACGATTATTTGCATCAACGTTAGCTTTCGCAACTTGCACTGATTCAAGTATACAGGATGGAGAAGTTGAAATACGATGATTTGCATCAACATTAGCTCTCGTAACTCGCGCTGATTAAAGGATACGTGATGGAGAAATTGAAATACGAAGATTTGCATCAACAGTAGCTCTCGTAACTTGCGCTGATTGAAGGATACAGGATGGAGAAGTTGAAATACGATTATTTGCATCAACGTTAGCTCTCGCAACTTACGCTGATTGAAGGATACGGGATGGAGAAGTTGAAGTACGATGATTTGCATCAACATTAGCTCTCGTAACTAGCGCTGATTAAAGGATACATGATGGAGAAATTGAAATACGAGGATTTGCATCAACATTAGCTCTCGTAACTTGCGCTGATTGAAGGATACAGGATGGAGAAGTTGAAATACGATGATTTGCATCAACATTAGCTCTCTTAACTTGCGTTGATTGAAGGATACAGGATGGAGAAGTTGAAATACGATGATTTGCATCAACACTAGCTCTCGTAACTTGCGCTGATTGAAGGATACAGGATGGAGAAGTTGAAATACGATGATTTGCATCAACACTAGCTCTCACAACTTGCGCTGATTAAAGGATACAGGATGGAGAGGTTGAAATACGATTATTTGCATCAACATTAGCTCTTGCAACTTGCGCTGATTGAAGGATACAGGATGGAGAGGTTGAAATATGATGATTTGCATCAACATTAGCTCTCGTAACTTGCGCTGATTGAAGGATAGAGGATGGAGAAGTTGAAATACGATGATTTGCATCAACATTAGCTCTCACAACTTGCGCTGATTGAAGGATAAAGGATGGATAGGTTGAAATACGATGGTTTGCATCAACATTAGCTCTCGTAACTTGCACTGATTGAAGGATACAGGATGGAGAAGTTTAAATTTGATGGTTTGCATCAACATTAGCTCTCGTAACTTGCGCTGATTGAAGGATACAGGATGGAGAAGTTTAAATACGATGATTTGCATCAACATTAGCTCTCACAACTTGCGCTGATTGAAGGATAAAGGATGGATAGGTTGAAATACAATGGTTTGCATCAACATTAGCTCTCGTAACTTGCACTGATTGAAGGATACAGGATGGAGAGGTTGAAATACGATGATTTGCATCAACATTAGCTCTCGTAACTTGCGCTGATTGAAGGATACAGATGGAGAAGTTGAAATACGATGATTTGCATCAACATTAGCTCTCACAACTTGCGCTGATTGAAGGATAAAGGATTGATAGATTGAAATACGATGATTTGCATCAACATTAGCTCTCGTAACTTGCACTGATTGAAGGATACAGGATGGAGAGGTTGAAATACGATGATTTGCATCAACATTAGCTCTCACAACTTGCACTGATTGAAGGATACAGGATGGAGAAGTTGAAATACGATGATTTGCATCAACATTAGCTCTCACAACTTGCACTGAATGAAGGATACATGATGGCTAGGTTGAATTACGATGACCTGGCAACAATATTGGCATAAAGAGAGGTTGTAAACTAGCCCGTGAATCCGTTAGGGAATAGTGATACCAACCAGACAAGGCATGGCCAACAGTGGTCCTGACTGAGAGCCTCATAATTTCTTGGAAATTTGGCCGGAGACCATAAATTACATTTGTGGGACCTAATGCCCAGCTAAAATAAAAACAAGAGTATAGTTTGTTGTTTATTTCTGCATTTGAGATATTACAATTTGATCTGGCGAGCCGCACATACTGAACTCGTAGGGTCACAAGCGGTTGGCGGGCCCTGAATTGGACATGCCGCAGAAAGTTTTGATACATTAGATACCACTACAGCGCTACTATTTTAACTTCTAAATGCTTCAAATTTAACTTAGAAAAACAACAAAAGATTGACAATTTTTACATATTCTTGACTTATTAATTTTTTCCAAACAATATACGTAAGATGGCTACAACTATATGCAACACCTTTTTATATTCTCTTGAAGATCTGTTTCAATTTCCACTTGAGTTCCTGAATTGTTCTTGGGTGAGTCACGTAAAACATGACTCTTTAACATGCCCTACAAGAAATAGTCCGGAGCTGTTAATTTTGTTGAACGTGGTGGCCAGGAGATGCCCCTGAATTGTGAAATGAGGTGCCCAGGAAACATTTTACGAAGCATCTCTATCGATATTCAGGCTGTGTGGGCCGTTGCCCCATCTTGGTGGAACCACGATGTGTTGGTGGTATCCGTGCCCTTGCGTTGCAGTTCTGGAGCCAAAAAGGTCGAATAACAATGGAAGTGATTCACAGAATGTTTCCTGGGCACCTCATTTCACGATTTAGGGGCATCGCCTGGTCATCACGTTCACCAAAATTAACAGCCCCAGACTTTTTTTGTGTGGGGTTTGTATTTATAAAGAGTCTTGTTTACGCAACTCGCCCTAGAACAATTCAGGAACTTAAAGAAAGAATTGTGTTGGAAGTTTAAGCAATTCATCAAGAGACATTCCACTTACAACAAAATATTGCGTATAATGTTGAGAATTGTGATATTTTTGAAATATATATACTCCTATTTGGTGGTAGTGTCCGAGTGCTGAAAATGGAGGTGAAGGGGATCATTTGGCTTTTAAAATGAGATAAAAAGTTGGTTAGTTTTTATGACCGCTACAACAGCATTTAGTATAACGTGTCAGATATGGTATTTCAGCGACAAAATGTCCTATTCGAAGTGAATTTAAAAACTATGAACACCTTGAGATGGGCGTCAAGATATGTTAATAAACCTGACCTTCTAAAGACAAAAATTAAATATATATACTCCACTATTAATTTGAAAAACATTTCAAACCTTAGCACAGTAGGATAGCAAATAAATAAAAAAACTGCTATATAAAAATGTAATTTTTGTGTGTCGTATTAAATATTTAATAGTTTAGAAAGTATTCAGTCGATAGTATTGAAATATTTACACGTTCATATAGAGCAAGCTATTATGTCAAATATAAAATAAATCAAACACCTGCAATTAATAGGTTTGTAAAATTTGAAACAACTAATTTTAGCAGTTAAAACAACTTTTAAAGGAAACTAAATAAAAAAAATTGAAATCGAAACACAGTTATAACCAGTTTTTTTTATGTTTTTATGCACTATTCCCCTTAAGATTGGTTGGTTGGTAACTAGTAGAATAATTTACAAAAACGGTAAAAGGGAGGGGGTAGAATTGCTATAAAAAGTAAACTAGTGGTCAACTCGATAAACAGGCTTGCAAATGTCATTGCTTAGCCTCAATATTTTTTTATTATCAATTCAACCAACGCCCGTGAGCTAACGTTCTAAATGTCAGGCTTATTTAGTCTGATTTACCTGTTACTGGAAGGTCTATGTTCATATACCGGCCAGGTAGGTTGAAGGTGTTTCCCCCTGAATGCTTTCCCACTTTCCCTTCAAGCAAATGCGGGTGTGTTTCATTTAAATTCTACCTTTCTTATCCCTAGCCCAATCGCATTATTATATAGGTGACTGCATCGTCTACTAAAACGCCACACTCGTAATAGACTGAATTGCCGATAGCGGAAGTATCGGGGTTTTAATCCCGTTCGGGTGTAATAAGGGTGATTTTCCCTAAATTAGTTTCCACTCTCTCTCTCTCATCATTTACACGCAAATATGGGTACACTTCCTCTAAAATCAACCTTCCTTCTCCCTAACACATTTGCGTAATTAGTACAAATGCTTATGGTAATATATATGCATATTGCTCGAACAGGTACTAAAACGTGACGGGGAAAAATATGCTAAATTTATCTATACATTACCCGCCTCGGTGGCGTAGTTGGCTAACGCGCTAGTCGTGTTGAGCTAGACCACTGAGGACGGGGAGATCAAGGTTCGAATTTCAGTCGGGTGACACGGGGGGGGGGATGGGGGGTTCCTAAATGGTTTTCCACTCTCCCTACACGCAAATGCGGGTTAGCTTCCTCTAATCCAATCTTCCCAATTCCTAATCCACTAGCGTAATTAGTACTTAAAGCGTATAACCCGAACGGGTAGTAAGACGCGGTGCTAAATATAAAAATAAAATAAATAAAATATCTATACATTGTCACATCGATGGAAATTTCTTTAAAAATGCCAAGGGAACTTGATGACATTCAAGATAAATGAAGAAACCTGGATGACATTTTAAATATAGTAAGACACAAGAGGGCATTGAAATTTTGTCATAAAAACTTGATGGTATTATAATTATATTAATGAATCTACCTGGTCCTAGTATACAAGGACGTGGAAACATTTTCGTGAGAGTATCATCACCCAAGTGTTACTTCCCAAGTCTTGGACTGAGCTGACCTTGTGCTTAACGGGCCATTTCAGCACCAACAGGTCATTTACAACATTTCTTAAAAAATAGTATTTACAACAAAACAAGGGAAACTCAATAAACGCTATACAACACCAACTCAATAGTTCAATTTAAATTAAATACTAGGATACACGTTTTAATTGCTTACTATATGGCATTAAGAACTCGAAAGTTCACTTTAACACTTAAATCCTCTATCCATATAGTGAGATAGTTCTGTCCAGTCCACCTCATTACACCCTATCCCCACCTTGAGCTAGTTCTATCCAGTGTAATTCATTACACCTTATCCCCACCTTGAGATTGTTCTATCTAGTCCACTTCATTACACCCTATCCCCACCTTGAGATAGTTATATCCAGTCCACTTCATTACACCCTATCCCCACCTTGAGATAGTTATATCCAGTCTACTTCATTACAACCTAACCCCACCTTGAGCTAGTTCTGTCCAGTCCCCTCATTACACCCTATCCCCACCTTGAGCTAGTTCTATCCAGTCTACTTCATTACAACCTAACCCCACCTTGAGCTAGTTCTGTCCAGTCCCCCTCATTACACCCTATCCCCACCTTGAGCTAGTTCTATCCAGTCTACTTCATTACAACCTATCCCCACCTTGAGATAGTTATATCCAGTGTAATTCATTACACCTTATCCCCACCTTGAGATTGTTCTATCTAGTCCACTTCATTACACCCTATCCCCACCTTGAGCTAGTTCTATCCAGTCTACTTCATTACAACCTAACCCCACCTTGAGCTAGTTCTGTCCAGTCCCCCTCATTACACCCTATCCCCACCTTGAGCTAGTTCTATCCAGTCTACTTCATTACAACCTATCCCCACCTTGAGATAGTTATATCCAGTGTAATTCATTACACCTTATCCCCACCTTGAGATTGTTCTATCTAGTCCACTTCATTACACCCTATCCCCACCTTGAGCTAGTTCTATCCAGTCTACTTCATTACAACCTAACCCCACCTTGAGCTAGTTCTGTCCAGTCCCCTCATTACACCCTATCCCCACCTTGAGCTAGTTCTATCCAGTCTACTTCATTACAACCTAACCCCACCTTGAGCTAGTTCTGTCCAGTCCCCCTCATTACACCCTATCCCCACCTTGAGCTAGTTCTATCCAGTCTACTTCATTACAACCTATCCCCACCTTGAGATAGTTATATCCAGTCTACTTAATTACACCTTATTCCTACCTTGAGCTAGTTTTATCCAGTCCACCTCATTACACCTTATCTATATCTTGAGCTAGTTCTGTCCAGTCCACCTCATTACACTCTATCCCTACCTTGAGCTAGTTCTATCCTGTCTACTTCCTTACATATAGTTTTATACAGTCCACCTCATTAAACCCTATCCCTATCTTGATCTAGTTATATCCAGTCCACCTCATTACACCCTATCACTATCTTGAGCTAGTTCTATCCAGTCCACCTCATTACACGCTATCCCTCTCTTGATATAGTTCTATTCAGTCCACCTTATTAACCCTATCTATTTCAGGTCTATTCTAATATTATCTTCCCAACTGCCTTTAGGTCTTCCCAATGTTATCTTCCCATTGGGTTTACCAATCAATATCTTGGATACGGTTCTACTTTCTTCCATTCCCACTGCATGTCCTGCCCGCCATAGCCTGAGAGATTTGACTACCCCAACAATTTCTGGTGATGAGCACAGGGTGTATAAATTATCATTATGTAATCTCCTCCAACCTACACTATCTTCATATCTTTTTGGAGCAAACAGTTTCTTACAAACACCCTACATTTTTTCTCGTCATGTCTCACAACCATAGAGAACAACCGGTGAAACTATTGTGTCGTATATTATAAGTCCTAATGTCATCATTGCTGTTTAAAATTGTTCTTATAAAAATTTAACTATTACCCCTACCAAATGATATGTTGTTGTTCGCAATAATCTCCAAATTGTCGACTTCAATCTGTGTTCTCTGTGTGAAGAACTTTATAATATTAAATTAAACCACAGACCCGATGATATATTCCACCGTCACTTATCAAAGGTTAACATACTGGGGTCATCAGTTTTTTTAAGTCCATCGCAAATTGTATTATAATTTAACTATCTCTGAAAATATTCTTGGATTCAAACCCAGACGGGACTTACGGATTTATCTTGAGAGATAAAAATCCGTAGCACAACGTACTTTGGAGTGGAAGTAAAGTCGTTGGTCCCATGTTAATTGTGGCATGTAAAATAACCCTGGAATGTATGAGAAAATACCTTTCCCGGCAAAATTGGTAAGCCTTTTCTCTCTCACTCAAAGAAATTCTCGTGTGTCAATGTAATCAGTCGGTTCAGAAAGTGTATGTTAAATACCACAAATAAAATAAATAAATAAAAACTGTGAAAATAAAGCCCTTCACCAAAAGCGCATCCTTAAAGGTAAAAATTGAACCTATAAACAATTTGATTGGTTCAATCAGTTTTTTGGAAAAAGGAGCGCGCGAGTAGACAAATTACATAACTAGGGACTGTCTTGGCCATTTTCTCGTTGTGATATTTCTGGCGGCGAGTTTCTTTGTCCGGCACCGCTGTGAGACAAAGATAAAGTTACAGTGAGTGAGAGAGAGAGGAATGACCCTGAGAGACCACTTATGAAAGGGAGGGCTCTATGACATCCCTGATTGACCCAGGGCTTAGGGGGCTAATCCCCCTCATAACACTGTGTCACATGGGCAGATCAAGACCCTGAACTGCGTCATCCACTTTTAACTGCCTTATTATTTTATTGTTACTGGCTACAGTTACAGAGGTCTCGGGTTCGATATCTGGCGCTTTCAGAACCTTTCTGTGAAGCAGTGGTGGATCTGGAAAGGGGTCAACTCAACCCCGTGAGGACCACTGAGGAACTACTTGAATAAATAGGTACAGTAGCCCCATGGCTTCTTTGGTGCTGACTGACACCTTTGAAAAGTTACTAGACCAAATTATGTATCCCTACGCCGAACCAAATGATCTGAAAAAACATGTGTTTAACAGCTGTCACTTTTGACAGTCAAAAATTAGTTATATACTTAAATGTTGACTGTCAGAAGTCAGATGTGAGCTGTCAATCAGCACCAAAGAAGTCATGGGGCTACTGTAGCAGCTCCGGTCTAGAAAACTTAGATTAACAGTCAGATGGTTCGTTGTGCTGACCACATGACACCCTCTATCCACAAATGTTGGCATTATCATTGCTAACGGTGGTGGCTCTTCAGTCGTTATATCTCGCTTGCGGGCTCACACCATGAAGTATTTTTTTCAACCACCAGAACTATCTTTCAAAACTCTCCCGGGTTATCCGCGTATGTACACACATGGAGATAGGAGCGAGACAGGTCGAGTGTACCCGCAATCGTGTGGAGGGAAAGTCGGAGACCATAAGGGAAAAAAATACTTCCTCAGTACACCCGGTCCCGTAGGCGAGACTGACGCCTTTGTTTACGTGCCCACCGGTGCGAGTTTCAAGCTAAAACGTGACATGTTTTTCAAACAATCTCTCATGCCCATCTTTTGTGTATATTGCTTTAGGTAAAGTTCCCTTTATTTAATTGATGACAGGAAGATCGGGATTTGAGTCCCGATCGGGTCTACTGAGGGTGATTTTCCCTTAATGGTTTTCCACTCTACCTCCACGCAAATGCCAGTAAATTACTTCATGCTTCCTTCCTTATCCCTGACTCATTAATTAGTTTAATTAGTGCATATACTTATAGCTTGAACAGTGAACAGGTAGTAAGACGTGGTGCTTAAGAAAAAGAGCGTGTATTTCTCCTAAATGATGCCCTAATCTCCCTCCACGCGAATGTGGATAAGTTTTCTTTATAACTCTACCTTCCTCGCATTACCTCCTTAGTGGTTTACCTGCTTATGTCCCGGACGGATACTAAGACTCAGTGGACAATAATACATCCTAGCTAGCGGCTCGTTGAAGATTATTGCACTAAGATTTATCCAAACCTTTTGACTGGGAAACATCCTGGAGAATAGGGCCTCACTCGACTTTCTAATTAAATGTTTGCTTCTCAAAGGTTATCAACTTTACACAGATTTTAAACTTTTCGTGTTTAATTCCAAGCAAAACGTATATTTCCCCCCTTTCAATCCACGATGATAACTTTAAAACGACCCCACACCCAGCTCTTTATCTATTTGTTGCACCAATTTAGTAATAATTGAGTTGTTATTATTTTTAGCCAAAGAGAAATATTTTATTTACCGATACACAACCATACACAAATTATGGTTTCCATGGAGATATAAACAAAGAATGAGTCTACAGATGAACCACTTGCTCACACAGCAGAAAATATGGAGATTCGCTGGGAAAATGAGGTTTTCGTTGGAAACTACTATTTTTTTCCGACATCCTGAGCCACTAACCTTTAAAATTAGTGCTCGTTTGTCAAAATTAGTTGAGCCATTTTCTCGTAATTTCGATAGTTTTAAAAAGGCTTATCAAATTGTATATAAGACTGTAGTTTTAGCTCAGAAAGTATATCCACTGCAAATTTGTGTAAGAATGAAGAGTTCACTTCTTCTTTTAATTTTTGACAGAATGGGAAATGCACAAAGCAGCTTGACGTGATTTGTGACTCAATCAACGTCAGTTGTTGTCGAAATGACTTTACTGCAGTCTAAGTTTCACACTGTGAGCATTGTTTTCCCTTGTAGTTTTAAGTTGAATCCATTAAGAAATCATATGATATCTGCAGCAAAAGCTCATTTCCAAAGCCATTCAGTGTTCGATAATAGTGGTTGAGGACGGTTTTTCTCGTTGAGAAAAATTTCAATCTCTCTTCTGAGTTCAATAAATCTCAATAAAACTTTACCACTGCTGTATGGTAGGGCGAGTCAGGATATTTAACTTCAATTTCTGACAAAAAAGAAAATCACGGAACTTGCGAAGGTTAAGTCCATGAGAGCGAATTAAGTTCACCATTGACACATCTAGTTCAAGAACACATAATAGATTCATATATTTCCCACAAATACCTGCTGGTGAATAAATACAATGAATAACCATAGGCTTTGAACACGTTGCATTTTAACAAGCCTTCTAAATGTTTCCAAATAAGCCTTTCTCTTTTCCACACATATTTTTACCGGCATCAGTTGTGACATATTTTAGCAATACAAACTACTAACTCAAATTAAAGGTCAATAATGTCAGAATATGATGAGAGTTTTAAAGAGAAAATGTAACTATTAACATCTAAATTTTCTTGAGGTTCTGGTGGAAATGACTGTTGAGATGAATCCAGTATTTCCTTGTACTTCTCATTGTCTCAAATCTAATTAGTAAGGTGCTTAAGAAGATATTTGGTCCAAAAAGGTATGAAGATACTGGGGAGTTAGGGAGGCTACATACTGATGAGCTACATACCCTGTTTCATCACAAGACATTGATAGGATAATCAAGTTTCGTAGATTACGGTGGGCAAGACATGCAGGCGAATGGGAGATTCTAGAACGTGTTCAGGTTAGTGACTGGCAAACCTAATGGGAAGACTAGACGCAGTTGGGAGGATAACATTAGAATGAACCTGAAAGAGATAGGGTGTAATGAGGTGGACTGGATAGAACTATCTCAAAATAGGGATAGGATGTGATGAGGTGGATGGATAAACTAGCTCAAGATAGGGATAGGATGTAATGAGGTGGACTGGATATAACTAGCTCAAGATAGGGATAGGGTGTAATGAGGTGGACTGGATAGAACTATCTCAAATAGGGATAGGATGTGATGAGGTGGACTGGACAGAACTAGCTCAAGATAGGGATAGGGTGTAATGAGGTGGACTGGAGAAAGCTAGCTCAAGATAGGGATAGGGTGTAATGAGGTGGATTGGATAGAACTGTCCCAAGATAGGGATAGATGGCGTACTTTTGTAAGGTCGGCAATGAACTTTCAAGTTCCTAATGCCATATATTAACTAAGGTACAAATAGCCGCAGTTTTCTTCACGTCCATTTTAAATAGCCTGTTTGTCAACTTGCGTTGTATTGTCTCCACTCTAGAATAACCAACTGTTGAGTGTCGTGTGTGTGGACAACCTAACTAAACTGTTTAATCAGAATGACATAGTTGGTGTGCGCCTAGCCTGACGTCACTCTCACAATAGACTGGACACCTGAGTTCGAATCCCGGTTGGGTGTACTAAGGGTGGTTTTCCCTAAATGATTTTTCAATCTCTCTCTACGAAAATGTGGATACACCTAATCTAAATTCAACCTTACTCATCCCCAACACACAAGCGTAATTAGTGTGTATGCGTTCTGCCCGTAAGTTTAGCAAGACGGGGTGCTAGAAAAATAGCAATATTAAGGACATTGCCTATATGTGACGTCACGGCCAGTCAATATAGGATTTACGTTTTATTAAGCGATTTTTAAAGATATAAAGTTGAAACAAAAACCATAAATTCTTAAATAATTTTTAAAATAGTCCCATAGTGTCACAAAATTATTATTTATATCTTTAAGAGGGTTTTTGTAAACGCATTTTTTTTATAAATCTTCTACAACTCAGGTTATTTGGCTTGGTCATGAAAATGGCCTGTAGGAATCTTCCTGTCACGATGTAGATTTACAAAGTCCGTGGTAGTAAATGTATATATAGAATAGGAAACAATATAAAGGTAAAATTAATAAGCAAGTCAATGTTTTCAAGGCGTAAATATTAAAGTGACTGTGTAAACTCATCAGAGGAAGAGGGAAAGGGTTATCAGCACAGAGACAAGAGCCCTTTCAGGGTAACTGCTCATTTTATTCCCTCTCTTTATATTCGGCACATTAGTGTCTAAGTGTGATAGTGCTTAGACTGCTTGGATGCGTCAAGCTAAGATGCAATCCGCTTGGCAAAATAGCTTCAAAATCTCCAAGTAAGCAACGTCGTTAACCAAATGTGTGTGTTGCTGGCGCCTTGGACAGAAGACGTGGCAAATAAGAATGCTTGTTTCTGCGAATAGGATAGTAATCAGTTGGTCCACTGCTAGATTGAGTGATAGAGTGTGTTCATTGGAACAACATATGTTGAAACAAGTGTGTGTGTATGGCATTTGACTTGAGGGTTAACAAATATGAACTACTTCTGTCCCCGTCAGCGTAGCTCAGTGGTTAGAGAGACTTATTCAAGTCCCGAGTACGCTTGTCAGTTGTTTTTTTTTGCGTCTAGTTACCCTTTCGAACACCCCACAATCCCCACATATTTAAACTAATGCATCAAGGGAGATGATGAAAGCAAAATTCTACAGGAAATATACCGAAATAGCGTGAAATTAGAGTGGGAAAGTATTTAAGAGGAAAAATCAACACCTTAGTACATCCTGACGGGATTCAAACTCCGACCATCCCGTCACCGGAAAGTCAGACAAGACCAGACGGACACCTTTGTCCACGCTCTTTCCGGAATGATGAATAAAAACTGAAAGTTGTATATATTAACTTAATCTGGCCACAGCTGTCAAAACCGACACCATCTGTCAGACGTCCCATGACTTGGCTTATGAATATACAGAGTGAATATGAACAAATGACACGATTCTTTAGGGGAGGTGGTTGTGTGTAAATGTAACATTTTGATATAATTAACTTTTGGCTGGAGGAGATCTCTTTTAGGCAAAAATGGTGATGGAAATGTGCAGGGGCAGGTATGCAACTGGGATAACGAGGCGACATACAATAATACAGTGGCATTGCTAAACATTACACACGTGATCATAAGACGACAAGATCACAGTTATTGTTCAAACTGTGGCCCACCATTGGACATGCATGCTCTGCAGCACTGCGGTATGTTGCGACGAACACCTCCATAGCTGAGTGGTGTGGGGTTGATATTGTAAAATCGCTTGTGTAGGCCACATCCGTCGACACCAGGGAGGAGCTTACCGATTTGACAATATCAACCTCACACCACTCAGCTATGAAAGTGTTCGTCACAACACGCATGTCCAATAGGTGACAGTTTGAACAATCACTGTGACCTTGTAATCTTATGATCACGTGTGTAACGATTAGCAATAAATGCCCATGTCACTGTATTCATGTGTGTTACCTAATTCTCCCAGTTGCCTATCTGCCCCTGCACATTTCCGTTGCCATTTTTGCCTAAAAGTGACCTCCTCTGGACAAAAGTTCCTTATACTAAAATGTTTACATTTACACCCACCTACCTTACCTAAAGCATCGTGTCATTTGTTCATGTACACTCTGTATAAAAGTAGAGCAAATAATTCATATAAAGTTTTAAGCAGCACGTTAGTGTTTGTCCTATGGATTCTCGAACCCTGAACCTTTTGATCAGTGTGTAAGCTCTCTACCAACTGAGCAAAGCACGTGTTGGTATTCCCACCACCATGTCGCCAATGGGCTATATAATATTATTTCATGTTTTTTAAAACTATTGTAATTTTCTTACTCAAATGTTGACCTATGTGGTCTTGTGGTAAAGTGCTCGTCTCAATGTTAGTGAGTTCAAACCCAGCTGGACTTGACGGATTATTCTTGACCAATAAAAATCCGTAATGCAACTTTCTTCGTCGGGAAAGTAGGGTCGTCTGTCTAATATAGATGGTGGTATTTAAAAGAACCTTAAAGGTAAATTACCTTTTTGGGCAAATTTGGTTGGCCTTTTGCTCTTACTCATAGAAATTATTATGCGCTGATATGATCAGTCGTTTAATAAAGTGCACGTTGAATACTTTAAATAATATTTATTAAAAAAACCGCTTTGGTGGCCGCGTGATCTAACGCGCTACTCTCGCAGTAGAGTAGTCTGCCAATGACGGGGAGATAAAGGTTCGAATCTTGGTCGGGTGTACTGAGGGTGGTTTTTCAAAAATATTTTCCCACGCTCCCTTCACACAAATGTGGGTACACTTGCTATAAATATAACCTTCCTCATCCTTAAAACCATGAGTGTAATTAGTGCATAAGCGTATAATCCGAACGGGTAGTAGAACGCAGTACAAAAAAAAAAGTCGATCTGACTATAGTTTGTGAGCGGGTGCTCAAGTTATCTACCTTCACCTTGATCTTGATGGTCAGGGTGACCTTCAGTGAACATGCCTGACCGGAACAAGCTCTTGTTGACATAACCCCCCACCCCCTCCCACCTTTATACCCATCATCTTTTCATACTCCTAGCCTTTATAGTCCTCCGAGATATTCTCATATCTAAACTAATGGGGTCAAGGATGAGAAATGAGAGGAAATGCACTATCATTTGTGTGAAGGGAGGGACTCAGATTATCCAAATGGAGTTCAAACTCCAATCTCCCCATCACTGGCAAATCATGGTGAGACTGACATCCAGCCCACGTGCTCACCAGTATTATTGACAGACTCCTTAGCGCTGTCGGTAACACATCTGCTTACTGAGTTAAATCTACCGGGACTATATTCTCGGGCATGGCCGTAAAATCGGCGATCGCTTAGTTTGGTGGCTAATTTTGTTAGAAGCCCGCTTCAGTGTCCAAATGGTCTAAGGCATCACGTTCGTGTTAGACTGGCCTGCGAATCCCGTTTGGGTCTACGGAAGGTGTTCCCCCCCTCTCTAAATGGTCTCCCCCTCTTCTTTCACGCAAATGGGAGTAAATCACCTAAAAAAAAGCTTTCTTCCTCATCCTTACCCCATTAGAGTCATAATTATATAATTAGACAACAACCTAAGCATGTATTAAGATGTAATGCTAAGAAAATTAATAGTATAAAATGTAGACGCGGCGAAAAAATAATTGTTTTAAACGACGACCAATCAAAGTCCGGGTTTCTAGCAAATTAAGTAGATAATGTGGAACTGATACTATTTTACCATATTTAAAAAATCATGAATAATAATTAATTCAAAAGGAAAAAAATATTTTACTGATTCCAATCAAGTGTGATCAAGTGAAGAATGCAGAAAACCTCACTTGAACGAAATTTATGGTTCGAGCATTAACATGTCTTATAACCGGGTTAATAGTGTGTCTGGTATCCCGGTTAATAGTGTATCTTATATCCCGGTTAATAGTGTGTCTGATATCCCGGTTAGTAGTGTGTCGGATATACCTGTTAATAGTGTGTCTGATATCCCGATTGGTAGTGTGTCTGATATCCCTGTTAATAATGTGTATAATATCCCGGTTAATAGTGTGTCTGATATCTCGGTTAATAGTGTGTTAATCCGGTTAATAGTGTGTCTAATATCTTGATTAATAGTGTGTCTGATATCTCGGTTAATAGTGTGTTAATCCGGTTAATAGTGTGTCTAATATCTTGGTTAATAGTGTGTCTGATATCCCGGTTAGTAGTGTGTCGGATATCCCTGTTAATAGTGTGTCTGATATCCCTGTTAATAATGTGTCTAATATCCCTGTTAATAGTGTGTCTAATATCCCGATTGGTAGTGTATCTGATATCCCTGTTAATAATGTGTCTAATATCCCGGTTAATAGTGTGTCTGATATCTCGGTTAATAGTGTGTTAATCCGGTTAATAGTGTGTCTAATATCTTGGTTAATAGTGTGTCTGATATCCCAGTTAATAGTGTGTCTGATATCCCGATTAGTAGTGTGTCGGATATCCCTGTTAATAGTGTGTCTGATATCCCTGTTAATAGTGTGTCTGATATCCCGGTTGGTAGTGTGTCTGATATCCCTGTTAATAATGTGTCTAATATCCCGGTTAATAGTGTGTCTGATATCTCGGTTAATAGTGTGTGTTATTCCGGTTAATAGTGTGTCTAATATCTTGGTTAATAGTGTGTCTGTTATCCCGGTTAATAGTGTGTGATATCCCGGTTAATAGTGTGTCTGATATCTTGGTTAAAAGTGTGTCTGTTATCCCGACTAATAGTGTGCCTGTTATCCCGGTTAATAGTGTGTCTAATATCCTGGTTAATAGTGTGTCTGTTATCCCGGTTAATAGTTTGTCTGCTATCACAATATATGGGAATAAACCAAACAGGTAGTGAGTAAGACGCGGTGATAAAATTAAAATTAAACTATATTGGAATAAAAACATGAAAAGCTTATCTCCACTCCATTTACGCCTTTTGGGATCATCACAGATAAACCAATTCACTTTACTTTGCAAGGAATAATTGAATTTAAGCCACGATATTTCTCCAAGACGAGTTATGACCTTTAGAAATACCTGACATTTCGCAAGAAGCTTCAATCCAAAGGAACAAGTAATTCAGAGTAGGCTAACGTACGTAATATAATTAATAACGTATCAGCGTTCATTTTAATGATCACTGACGAATTTATAAGTGAAGTGATCCCTCCCCCCCCTTTTCAATCAACCAGTTTTTGTTCATTTTAACAAGTTATTTTCAGTTGCTTCTGACAAAAGTGCTAGGTTTTCCCCACAAAATATATAGACGCGGTGTTTCTCTTGGCAAATGGGAGCACCTCCACGTCATAATAGTCGAGTCCGGTAGCACACCTGGATATTTATATTGTGTGTGTGTGTGTGTGTGTGTGAGGTCGATATAATGCAACAAAACTAATTTATTTCTATACATTTATTTTCAAAGTGATAATTTTAGATACCCTTCTAATGTATGTAACCGTTTTTTAAAAAAATATTTATCAAAGGTCCTCCCTCAATCGGTCGATCTTGCGGCAAAATTTCAGTCGATCGCGTGAGAAAACTCAACATTAAAAGGTCAATCTTTTGTCTTTTAAACTCACAAAAATATCGAGTGCTTTTTCATTTTAGTACCGCGTCCTAATATCCGTTCGGGTTATACGCTTATGTACCAATTACGCCAATGGTTTTAGGGACTATGAAGTGTACCCGCATTTTCGTGGAGGGAGAGTGGAAAACAATTTTGGAAAAAAAAACTTCAGCACACCCAACTGAGATTAGAACCCAGATCTCCCCGTCATCGGCAGTCTTATCTACTGCGAGAGTAGTGCGTTAGATCACGCGGCTGCCGAAGCGGTTTCGAGAACTTTCAAATTAAACTTGAGTGTGACCAGAATTACCTTGGTTGGTCGTAATCGGTTGATGTGATGATAAATTAAATTAGTTTAACCATGAAAATTTACATTTTTTTAAATCTAATTTATTTTCTATAAAGGTGGGGACGTAAATATTTGAAGAAGTATTCAATCTAGGGAATAAATATAAGATTTATGGTCAAAAAATAAGTAATGAAGTGACTTTAAATAATCGCGGAACCTTTTATAAGGTCAGATGTCAAACGGGGCCCAAGAAGTTTGCCTCAGATCCATATTTTGCTGTAGAATACTTAATATATTTTGAGATTATCTTAATTTTCTGTCTCGGGGGTGGCAACTTTCCTTATTTCTTACAACTTACAATAGCCCCATGGCGTCTTTGGTGCTTACTGACAGCTCACAGCTGACTTCTGACAATAAACATTTAGGTATATACCTAAATTTTGACTGTCAGAAGTGACAGCTGCTAAACACATGTTTTTACTGATCATATGGATCGGCGTAGGGATATATAATTTGGTCTGGTAGCTTTTCAAAGTCGTCAACTGTCAGCTGTCAGCTGTCAGTCAGCACCAAAGAAGTCAGGGGGCTACTGTACTACAGTTTAAAACATGTTATTTACATTTGCTTGGACAAGCAAGTTTTTTAAATGTATTACACTAGTTTGTGAATTTGGAAAAACATTATTTTAGTTTTATTTTATAAACCGTTTGAATGACTACAAAGTTGTTTTTCCGAGAGTAATATGAGCCATTTTGCAGGAATGACGCGTGGCTCTGATTGAAGGTTATTTCGAGATCTTGTGTCATTTATTAGTGTCTGTTTGTTGTGTAATTGTAGATAATTGAGTAGAGTATTTACAAAGTGCTCATAACATTAAAACGCAGCTACTGTATGTTTATTTTACTGAGGGTGCCGCTTCGTTGAGTGAACAAAGAGTAGCCCGCCGTATGGCCGTATAGTCTAAGGCACCACTTTCACAGTAGATTAGGCTGCTGATGATGAGGACATCGAGGTTTGAATCTCTGTCGGGTCTACTGAGGGTATTTTTTTATGATTGTTTTCCATTTTATCTTTACGCAAATGCGGGTACACTTCCTCTAAATATAACCTTACAAATCCCTAAAACAATTAGCGTAATTAATACATAATCGTATAACCCGAACGGTAGTAAGATACGGTGCTAGATTTTTTTTTATCATTGCCAGACTAAAGATTAGTTCGTTACGTTGATTTATGAAATAAGCACGTTCCTACAAAACAATTATTATTATTTGCTTCGCGTCGTATTATGCTACCCGCATATAATTTATTAATGGTGGTAGGGAGGAGTAAGATAAAATTTAGAGGAAATATACCAGCATTTGTGTGGAGGGGTGTAGTAAGTCCCTTATTGTCGGGCACACGGACTAGACGCCAATCTCGTATTATAATCTGGGTTGTCGTGACGAAGAGATCAGGGCTCGATGAAGATATATTTTGTTAGAAAATAGATTTCCTCTCTATCCTCACACAAATGAGGATACATTACATTTCCTATCAATTCTACTGTCTTCATTTCTACTCCACTATCGTATAACTCAAACAGGCTCTGAGACCCGACTTACCATCACTGGAAAACCTGACTAGACGAGATTGACGTTTAGTCCGCGTGATCACAAATGCAGGTATACGAATACCCGTATCACACGACACTAGCTTGTACTAGAAACCAAGTGTGCTAGCTAGACCCTATATATCTCTATACTAGCTAGTGCAATAAAAACAAGACTGGAATATTCACACGCTGCTAGTTTGGTACTAGGTTCTAGTGCAAATATTTATGGAACGTTAGAATTTAATTTTAGGTGCAGCAGCTGCATTAATTATTGATAATGCTATTGAAAATTATGAGAGGGAGCGTAGGAAAATAATATGAACATAGAGCTGGCTGGAAATATGAAATAATGGTCGCGGGATGCTAAAAAATGATACAGTCGAAGGCTAGGTAGGATACATTCGGGGTGACTCAAACGTTAAGTGTCTACCTAAATTTGTATTCATTTATTTACATTGTGGTCAGAGGCCCCTAAGCACATGTATGTCCAAGTACAGTATCCTTGATACACAAATTTTATTTTTTAGGCCTACGCACACTTTATATTCTAAAAAAACAACCATCCAGGGTTGGCATGTTATCAAGTTTATTTAGATTAAAATTGGGTCTGGATCACAGTTTGTCGTTTTTAGATTACATGTTTTTAATTAAATATTTTGTCATATTGTGGAAATTTAGTACAGACAAGGATGCTTAGAATGATTTTCTGCCAACAAAACCACATCCGATGACCACGTTGGCGCCATTACTACAATTTCTCTACACACAGTCTCAGCGCGCATTGATTGGTCGAATTACACAGCTAGTGTCGGAACTAGTACGAAAATAGCGCCTGTTCTATCCTCACAACTAGTATGGTTGCCAGTACTAAGTGTGAAGTGACCAGTACCAAATAAGCTACTATATCGTAGCTTTCCTGAAAATAGAATGTTCTGACATCTTAAAAATAATTTCTGGAACTCAAACTTATGATATTTTACTTGGGAGCACGCCGATGGTTGTTTTTACCTTGGATAATTTTCCATTCAAACTAGCACAGCACTATGTTTGTGTTCATATAGCCCTTTTATAAGTTTTCTTCCAAATCTAAAAGTTAATCGTCATGTTCTAAAAGACTCCCAAAACGTAATGTCTGATCGCTCGTGAAACTGTACCAACCTGATAGAAATAACGTATGTGTATAATCAACACATTGTTATCATGCAAATATAATGATATAATTAATCAAAGTTCTTAGACACGGTCGTAAAGATCACAATTCGGGATGAAAACTTATTTAGATATAAAAATTTGAATTGCAAAGAACACATTACGAGTCTACCAATTCAAGGTGAAACAATAAAAAAGTAAATACAAAGCTATAAAACAAATATCATTATGTGGATCAGGATGGTGTGAAAATGATATTCAAGTTAATTACCGAACGTTAGTTACCTGATTATCAAAGAATAGTCTAAACTATCAGAATTATAATATTTGTATCAAGGTCATGTGACCAGAGGGGTGAAGATGAGTCCTGCTTATTCTATCAATATTCTCTGGTAAAATAATGGAATGAACTAAAGTGTGGGGGTTTATAATTCAATTAATTCTCGTACTTTCCTTCTGAAAGTATTAAAACATAATATATTCGATACTTGTGCATAGAAATATTTTCGTAAAACACATATTTTTTCTCAACAAAACTGATTGTAATTGTGTTTTAATTAAAACAAAATCTTTTTTCCCTTTTAAAAGCTGTTTTAACTGATGGAATTAGAATATCAAATTTTCCTTTCTTTCTAAAGTAAATTTTTATTTTTAACTTAAATTACTAATGAATACATACACAGAAAACATAGTAGGAACAATTACTCTCACCAACCCCTAGGGGTTCTCCAAAGAAACATATAAGACGAAGATAAAAATAACAGTTTTTTCCCCCTGACAAGTACATCCCCAAATTAAGGCACAAATCACATATAGTGGGGGGGGGGGGGGGGTTATGTCCCCCCCACACAACACATATGACCTCGGTCGACGGTTGCTTATCACTGATTCCCCCACACGCAACACGCCCATCATTCCCTATCTCGGCCTATTGGCCGGCATCGCCCGCTATCTGGCCTCCCCTCCCAGTCTCACACGACTAGAAGGGGGGTCACGACTCCCCCGATTCGACTCCGAGGTCACCTGCCGACGTCGACGAAGGGGTTCACGACGCCGTCCCTTATTCGGCGGTGGGGATGGCCAGGAGCGTCGTAATCGCCGATGCCCCGGACGATCATGTTGGAGCTGACTTGCGCTCGGGTGAAAAATCTCTCCGCCAGACCACGGATACGGCTGTCCAAGGATGGGAAGCCTGACATGGTCAGGAGAACGTGGTTTGGGGCCCTGAGGATCAAGCGAAGGAACCGGTGGTATACAGCACGGAAATGATTGTATCTGTATCTAGGTAGATAGGAAAATACGGGAGTGGAATAGAGCAGGATGGACATCACACTGAGCAGAAAGTCTGATCTTGCGGCCGTACTCCAGCGGACTGACCGGGCGCAATAGAGGAGCCAGCTTCGACATGACGACCTGGCCCTACCCTTCGCTGAACGCAGGTGTGGGTCCCAACTGCATTTCGCATCCAGGGTCACCCCCAGCCACCGGACTGTTTGTTTGATTGTAAGAGTTTTATTATCATTTTTGTACACATACACACAACATCACACACACACACACACACACATATAATTATTAATAAATAATAACATGAATAAAACAGAAACATAAAGGACAGACAGTTAACACCAGCCCCGAAGGGCTCTCGGAAACGGACACAACATAGGACGTAAAACAAAAAAACTCACAAAGAATGACAATGGTGCCCTGAAAGCTGCTATCTATAGGTTGGGGGTGGGAAAATAACCATAAAAACCCACTCCATAGCTCATAATGGGTCGCCAGGACCGTTAAAAATACACGTGGTAAAGAGAAGAGAGAGGGAGCGAAAGCGGAAACAAAAGAGAGGGAAAAATAAACATGGAATGGGAAATGAATGACAGGAGTGGCCCCGGTCGGTTGAGCCGCCGGGGTCTGTCGGTGGAAAACATAGGTACTCCCCAGGGCTACGCAGATATTTCATACGTAGCCCCCCACCGGACTGTTGGCGACCACTGGACCACGGTACCCTCCAATTAAGTGGCTGAAGGGGGCCCGTTCCCCGACGCGTGAACAGAATAGCTTGCGTCTTGGCGGATTGGATGGCGAGGGAGCGGGTCCGGAGGTAGGCTAATAGGCCCCGCAACGCGAAGGTAAGTTTAAACTTATTAAATGCTAGTATCAGCCTATCACTGCCCAGTACATATTTTTCGATTTTGCCATGAAAATGAGTGCTTCAGCCTACAGGTGTTCTTTAAAACTATTATGAGTTATCATTGAATATAGTGCATTCTCTTGGTGGTAATATGAACTAATATTAATATTTGGTTACTTATTTGTAGTGTTGGAATCCTGTTCACAAGTTTCAAACGAAGCTAAATTATTTTTGTTTTGAAGTTTGACTAGTTATTGTAGACCTGCATAGTGTAGACGACGTTTAAAAATTAAAAACACTCACTAAAATACTGATGAGTTGTATCTACTTATTTTTTCTATATACATATAACATTTATTCACCATAGTTTGTGGAAAATGTCAAAGAAGAAAGAGAAATATGAAGGTTTGGTTTATCAGTAACTAGAAAATAGAATAGGATCACAATTCACAATGCACAGTGCGAGAACGTTTATGGTCACTTTAAAAAAATAGATTTTTTAATAAAAAACTGTACCTTACACTTACAGCGGTATTAAGTCCATAAGACAAAAAAAAAAGTCGGCCATTAAAATACTTTGATTGGTTTATTAAATCTATAATAATAAAGTAGTGTTTGTGTGTGTATGATGCCCAGCCAAATCTAGGTATGCATAGATCTGAAATTTTTAACATAGGTGGACTGAAGGGGGTCCTAATGCACTTAGAAGCCGTATTTTTAAATTTTTAATTAGACTTTTAATTATGCTGTTTTCAACAAATTTTTGAAGAAATTATTGTTTATCTGGTAATTAAATTCTCATGGCAAATCGGCACCAAAGGGGAGAGGAGCTTATATAATTCTTATACCACAGTGGGTCACGGGCAACGCCGTTCAGGATTGCTAGTAGTTAATAAAAATGTCATCAGATACACACACAACTTTGCGTGGAAAAATGGGGGATAGTATGAAACGAGAGTGGGACTCTTTGATTGTTCTTAAGTGTCAAACTATAAAAAATGTAATGTTTTCTAGCACATATATACACAGATTCTGAAGTTTCCGATTATAACAAAACAAACCTTGTCAAAAATTCCATAATTAAGAAAAATTCTAAAACTCACACAATTGACAGGTTAGCGTTCTGACATTATGCCATAGCATTGTGCGGAACGAAACGTTCCTTGTGTTAAAACGAGACACCTTGTTAGATTATTGTCCATTGGTGATTTTACATCTTTAGGCCCGATTAATACACATTAAGCGTCTACAACCACTACACATTTATTTTTTTAATTAATAGACTCCAATTTTGTAAATAATTAATTAGATTGTTTTATTATCTTAATTAAAAAATCTGAAACTCCTTCAATGAAACAACCTGAAGTAGATCATCAAACATCTCAACTGCGCTGTGCATGATCAGATTGCCAAAGATCTCAACTACATAGAACATTTTTTGCACTTGATAATATTTATTGATGCAAAATATTAATAATGTTTTCACTAAATAAACTCAATCGAGCCAACCTAACCTTTCATGTGCGAATAAATAAAAATTACAATGCTTTGCCTAATCTTTTATGTGTGAATAAATAAAAAATTTGATAAATTACCTGTAGGACCCTTGT
This sequence comes from Timema cristinae, assembly GCA_039000515.1. Classification (NCBI taxonomy): domain Eukaryota; kingdom Metazoa; phylum Arthropoda; class Insecta; order Phasmatodea; family Timematidae; genus Timema; species Timema cristinae. The sequence continues at coordinate 112,618,008 of JBCFYV010000012.1, read as the reverse complement.
TTAAAAATACCAATTAGGTAAGTTTTTCAATAGTTTTTATAATGATTTAGAGTTTTTTTATCACATTTGTTTTGTTATGATCAGAAAATTCAGAATCTCGTGTGCATAGGTGGTAGAAAAAATTAAATTTCTCATAATTTGACAGAGGAAAAAAATAGTAATAATCCCACTCTGGATCATACACTAACTTAGTTGAAAAATTTATTAATCCATCCAAAATTGTATTGTAATTTCATTTTCAAAGACTTTAAAGTTTAGATTAAGCTTGATTGACTAATTATTTAAATTATAAACATATAAAAGTTTTATTTTCATTATTATTATTATCATATTCACAGCCTCTTGGTTACTATTACTCGCCAAAATTATGGATGCATGACAAAGATATACAGTTGAGTAGTAAAAGTGACCATCAACGTCCTTGACCCCAGTGCACATAAGATATGTTAACTCGATATCTGGTGAGGTCTTAAAATATACTAATAGCATAAGGTACATAAATTAGAGCTAAATTATATGTATCAAAAATTAAAATATGCCAACATGGTAAGGGACCCCTCCAACTACCAGCGAATGATTCAAAATACAATATAGGTAACACACGTTCAATCACAGATAAACTCACTTAATTGTGCAATATACATAGGTAAAAAAGTTCTGTACTTAAGCTCATTCGTAGCATGTTTCTCTCTGAGTCCCAGGTTTGATTACGACACAGCCAAAAAATGTATCATTGCTTGGCGTTTCTCTTTCTCAGTGAATAAATTAACAGGCAGGGGCTGGGGGGTGTGTGTGCGCTAGATTGAGACACTTTAGATGGAGGGCACTGGAAGCCCCTGAGCTGAAATTCTTGTAAAACCATGCAATAATAATAAATAATAATGTAAAAACTGAATAAAAACTCTAATGTAATTATTTTTTCAATTTAGCACCACCAGAAGATGAACTTGCAAGCATTGAATATGAGCTGCAAGAAGTTGAAGCAAAACTTCAGAGTTTATTGGATCGGAAACAGTTTCTTCAACAAAGAAGGGATAGGCTGAAAGATTCAATACTCTTGAAGAAAAGTAACGATCTAGCAAATCACAACTGGTCTGAAAAAAGTAAGATATTATTTTTGTACAAAAAAATTTTAGTTCAAATTTTGATATTGGTACATATAATTGTTTTAATTATAGTTTATTTTTACTCACTATACAGAACAGGTTGATTACTTATTATTGTTAAGCTTATTTACATATTGCTTGAATAAAGAAGTAGCAGCTTTGGTCTAGAAAACTGAGATTAGTGGCCAAAGGGTTAATTGTGCTCATCACATGACACCCTCTATCCGCAAATGTTGGAACTATTTTCTCCAACATGCGGCGGCAACTCGGTCGGTATAGTTCGCTTGCGGGCTGAGCTGTAGAGTTTTTTTTTAAATTTGTGGTTAATTAAATCACTCTCTCCATATCAAGTTTAGACTATGGTAATTGTTTTTAACTAATTCATGTTTATCATGGTTTCATAATAAATACAAAATCATACCATAAATTTGAAATTTTGTTTTTAATTTAAACTATTTCAAAATACATCATGCAAAAAAGGCACTAACTGAACTCTGCCAATGATCCCATTTGTACTTTTCCTATCACATTATTGACTTTTTAATATAAAATGCATTTAGAATATTAGGTCTACTATTGGTTTAAAAAAATAGTATTCTGAACCATATCTGACCTAATAGCAGCCCCGGCTACTATTGACAACTTTACTTTTAATCCCAGCTACAATTGGTGACCCTGGCTACTTTTGGAACTTCTGGAATTACTAAGAAAGCTCAGCCCGGAATTGAAGTCGGAGAAGTTGATAACAGAAAGGGGGGTACTAGGAAAATTGTGAAGGGTGAGGCTCATAACAATTCTTGGATCACCTATGTATGTCCTGGCTACAATTAACAGGGCTGCCACACACTTGAAAAATGAGCTTGAAAAAATACAGGGAATTTTGAAAAATCTATTAAAAATACAATTAACTGAAAGCTTAAAATAGAAGGTCTTTGAGTGGACGAAAAAGTGAACTAAATAATGAAGCATGCTGATTCAAGTATATCTTACTTATTACCCTTAAACAAGGGCTGTGAAGCAACAAAATTTATTCCATCATCTAAATCATCTTTTCAACAGAAATTACTTGATTCACTAGTCCTTTATAAAATACAATTAACTAAAGCTTAAATAGAAGGTCTTGAGTGGACGAAAAGTGACTGAATATGAAGCACTGATCAAGTATATCTTACTATTACCCTTAACAAGTGTGACAACAAAAAATTTATTCCATCAATCTAAATCATCTTGTTTCAAACAGAAGTTACATGACTTTACACTCAGTCACTTTTATTAAAAATGAGATTTTATTACTCTTTTCTTTGATCTAAGCTGCCTGGAAAAATGAGAACTCCTTCTGGAAAACCTGGAAAACACTGCGAATTTGGTAAGAAAATAGTGGCAACCCTGATTAAGTCAGCCCAGCCGTTACTAGGTCTCTGACCACTATTAACATCTTAATTTTTTACCCCAGTTAGCTTACAGTTAAGAGTCCTCGGCTGCTATTAGGTCAAATACAGCATTTAATAATAATAAATTATACCCTTTTCATCGGCATTGGCAGTTTCACAGTTTAAAGTGTCAAGCTCGCACAAGGCTGGCTTGCCAGAGACGAGGAGGTACAATTTTGATTCTCCCTTAGTTGCACTCAAGTTGGTTTTTCATGTGTGGTTTTCCATAACTTCTCCATGCTAATGCGGGTGCATTTCCTTTAAGTTCTCAACCAGTTCCTCCTAGAGTAGGTAGGTCTAATTAATAATCATGGTGTTGAACATTCAACTAGAAGACAATAAAATCTCGATTACAAACTGTCTGAGAAGCCTTACTACAAATCAAAAAGATCTGAGTTTGATGCCTCTAATAATTGAGTAGATTAATTATTTACAAATTTGTACACCTATTGAATTTCATTTCCAGACTTTGAATGGTCCAACAAAGTAGACAACATTTTGAAAACCGTCTTTAAACTTGATGGTTTCCGGCCGTATCAACTCCCATCAATGAACGCCGTCCTCTCTGGCCAGGATGTGATCCTCATCATGCCGACAGGAGGTGGAAAGAGCTTGTGCTACCAGTTGCCGGCGCTCGTCAAATCTGGTACATTTGGGCGGTACCTAGTAATACTTTTTATATGTTTATTAATACATTTTATTACCAACACAAGCGATCATCAACCAAATCACCTCAATTGAAATTAGAATGAATACTTTCAGCAGCCAAGGATGTGTAAACTGGATTCAGTAGTTCTACCTCATTCCCCTTGCCTCCCCACCTCTCAAGAGTCTTTTTTTGCTCACTGCCTTTTACTAGCGGTACCTCTTCAGGTTGTACGCATGATAATTACTCTAATGGGGTGGGAATGAGGAAGGGAGAGTTTTAAAGGAAGTGTACTCCTATTAGCATAAAAAAAGAGTGGGAAACCATCCTCATTAGACCCAACCGAGTTACAAACCCTGATATCCCCATCTTTAGCAGGCTAGTCTTAAGACAAGAGTGACGCCTTATACCATTCAGCCAATGACCTGGGTAAAAGTATTATTAATAATGTATTTTTGTACTCCTTCTCAATGCTTAGAACTACAACTTATTGGTAGGGACATGCAAAATTCGCATTTGCGTTAAAACAAATTTTTACACGAATTCTATTGTTTTCATGCGAATAATACGAATCCAAGATTTTTTCTAAATATACACCATTTATTTGTAATTTGGCAAATACCACATTATGCAATATAATTTTCAACGCAGTAACACTGGTGATACCAGGGCTGCTGTTTATACGAATAGTATCAGTTTTATTTTTATGGATATAAAATGGATCACAGAAAATATGAGTGGTTTCAGGATATTTAAGCTTTTTTTTTATCTGAGGTTAGCATTAAAAATCGATTTCCATTTTTACACATTACGATACTTAAATTTGATAAATTAATTCTTTGTTTACAGCCTAAAAGTTAAAAGATTTCACGCTAGGTCCAAGCAAGGGCATTAATATGGACCTTGCTACAAGCGGAAATAAGGGTTGCACTATATCACCCTTGAGGAGGCGCATAGAGAATATTAACCGTATATTTTGTCTACTTGTTTACAACAGGTATAACACTTGTGATTTGTCCACTTGTGTCTCTCATGGAAGATCAGTTGATGGCGCTGAAAGCGTTGAATGTTAACGCTGCTATTCTTAATTCTCAGTCTACAAAGCAGGAGGTGGATTCCATTCAGAAGGTAAACTACCTACTTTATTACAGATGATTTATTATGAATTAAAGAAATTAATATCAAATTGATAAAAATAAAGAAAGATAAACCATATTATTTAAATTTAAGAATAACACCTCTACCCGGGACCTTTGGCTTAGTATGTCTACCTCTCTCCTCTCCTCTCTCTCTCTCTCTCTTCATACATATACATGTATATGATTTTAGAAAAAAAAAGAAGATGAAAATAACCATTGAAATTTCCACAGACAATAACAACATTGCACTAATATCATATATTTGTGCCAACAATCCACAGGTAGTATGACATTGTTGTGCAAAAAGGACTAAAACCTAAAAAATAAAATTGGCACCGCAAAGTATTAAAATTTTTAATTAAAAAAAATCCAGACTGAAATTAAAATGACATTAGTCTAAAAAACATTAACCTGGTTCAAAAGGGTATTAGTGCAATAGAGGAGAGATGATAATGATGGTATTATTGCTTTTATTAAAAAAAAGGCAAAAGGGAAGAAAAACATTCTTTTTTTCATCTTCTTTTGATAAAATTAATAAGGCAGAAATATAAAAACTGTGTGTGTGTGGGGGTGGTTTTTTCAACGATAGAATTTGATTCTTTCCACAATTTTTCTTTTTTCCCCCTAGATGGGTTTTCGTCACCCAATCTTCACTTAAATAATACCATCATCATCAGGCAATAATACCAAAATTTAAAAACTTTGTATTTCATGTGTGTGACTTTTTTTACTCCAGAAGCTAGAAGAAAAGACGATGTCACATTGTGCATCGGATTCTTCTTCTTTCCCATGGTGGGCTTTCTTTACTAAATTTTCACTTATTTGTTTGGGTATGATGTGTAGACAACTTCCAGGTTGGTATACCCCGGGCAAAGGAATGTTCCAACCGAGTGGCTAAAGGCTGCATACATGGTAGACAAATAGGATATTAAATCTTTAATGGTCAAAATATCAGAGGCGACAATAATTAGAACTAAGGGTCAGCGATCTTGAATTTTTTCATTCACGTTGAACTCGAATCAAGTGTTTCAAAAAGCTTCTGGGTTCGAGTGATTTTATAATTTTAAAATGTTAATAATATACATGTTTATTTTAAAAGTAAAATAGTATATTTAAAATGTCTAGTCAAAACAAACATAAAATGTGAAATACATCTTTAAAATGTGAGATTTTAAAAATATAATATGATAACACATGTTCTTAAAATAAGAATGACACTAATTTTTATAAATAGTAAATACTTTTGAAAAAAAAAGTCTCAAAAATGGAGATTTTGATTTTTAAATTAATATAAAAGTTTTAAAAAACATTGTTTATAAATAAAAACAAGACTCAAATAAAATAAAATAGAAAATTTTCAACACCGGATTTTATTACTCGTGGAAAACAATTTACGGAAAATTCACCCTCGGTTTACCTTCCATACGCTTCATCATTATCATGAACTGCTCCCAGCCCGTAGCCAGCTCCGTCTAATAAAATATCTCCCTCTCACTTGCACACTTGCAGCCATCTCTTCCTTGGTCTTCCTTGCGGTCTCTTCCCTACATACTTCATATCCATCAATCTTCTTGTAATCCTCTCCCCTTCCATCCTCATTACGTGTCCATACCATCTCATCCTAGCTTCCTATACTATCTCATGTACCCTCTGTATCCTAACTCTAGACCTTACAGCTTCATTCCTAATCCTATCTCTTCTGGTGACAGCCAACATACTCCTCAAAAACTTCATTTCCATTGCCTCCATTTTCATTGTTTCTCTTTTATCTAAAGTCCAATTTTCCTCATCATGTGTTACTATGAGTGTTACGTATGTTCTATACAGCATTTCCTTACACTTTAGGGCACTTCTCTTCTCCATAGTAGGTCTCTTACACACCTGTAGAAAACCTCTCTCCGCTGCCCCCTTTTGCCTCACTCTCACTACCAAGATACTTCACACTCTTTGCTTCTTTCAAATCTACTCCATCCAGTTCTATCACCTTTCTTGTCCTTGTTCTCATATATTTAAAATAAAATATTTCTTTAAGGAAAATCTCATTTCACTTTTTAAGGTATTTTGTTATATTTGGAAGAAGGTACATTAACTTTTTTGTTAAACATAATAAAAGCACAAACAAAAAACAATTTATTTCTTACTACTTGTAATGTAATGACCTTGGTTTCTGACTTAGTCTCTTCCAATATTCTCAAAAGGCTCTTTATTTGTTCAGGTTATACACATATGTACAAAACACTAATCTTTTAGGAAGAGGAAGGTTGAATTAAGAAAAAATGTTCCCACTTTTATGTGGAGAGAGAGTGTAAAACCATTTAGGAAAACCACCCTCGATACATCTGACAGGTATTTGTACCCTGATTCCCCCATCATTGGCTGTCCAGCCTATTGTGAGAGTGACGCCTTAGACCATGCGGCCACCGAATGAAGTGGGTATATATCAACAGTGTATTTGTCTTGCTCCCTCCCCAGGCCATGTTGGACAACAAGTCGCTCCTACGGCTGTTGTACGTTACTCCTGAGAAACTGGCCAAGAGCAAGCGCTTCATGGCCAAGTTGCAGAAGATGCACCAAATGGGGCGGCTCAGCATGCTCGCCATAGACGAGGTGCATTGTTGCTCCCAATGGGGCCACGACTTCCGACCAGGCGAGTGGCAGACACACTTGTCAGAGTATATGTCTTTTATTGTCTTGTCTGGTTTGAATAGGGACCATTTATACTAGGGTGACCCATTTCGGTGGCCACATGTTCTAAGTTGTCACTCTCAAAATAGACTAACCTGCCGATGACAGAAAGATACGGGTTCATATCTAGGTTGAGTGTAATGAGGCTGGTTTTTCCTAAATTGTCTTCCACTCCCCCTGCATGAAAATGCGGAATCTCTTTCTTTAAAATTCAACCTTTTTAATTCCCAACACATTAGTGTAATTAGTACGTGTGTGTATAAGCCACCATTGACAGGGAGATCGGGGTTAGAATCCAGGTCGGGTGTACTGAGGGTAGTTTTCCACTTAACCTCCACCCAAATGTGAGTACACATCCTCTAAAATCAACCTTCCTCATCTTTAGCTTGCTAGTTTAATTAGTTTATATATATGCGCCTGAACAGGTAGTAAGACCTGATGCTAAATACATATTTATATATATTTACTGGGAAAGTTTTATTTGAATTGTTTCTCACTTTCCTTCCTATTTACATGTCCATAAAGATAACTGTTAGACACTAGTTTGGTCATGTAATCCCTGTACCAAAACTCTTGCCCGGACAACTCCAATCCTAATATTGTTTCTTCTCGTGACAGTTAATATGCTCCCTAAAAATTAATTCCTTAACCTCCACTTTTCTTCTCTCTCTTACATCCAATTTTCACGTTTCTGTTGCATGTGTGATAATGGGTATGCTCTATCCAGTCCAGAACATACTTAAACTTAAGGGGGTACTTTTCTTCTCCATAGCAGGTCTCTTACAGACCAGTAGAACAATCTTTCCTGCTGCCTTCTCCATAGCAGGTCTCTTACAGACCAGTAGAACAACCTTTCCTGCTGCCTTCTCCATAGCAGGTCTCTTACAGACCAGTAGAACAACCTTTCCTGCTGCCTTCTCCATAGCAGGTCTCTTACAGACCAGTAGAACAACCTTTCCTGCTGCCTTCTCCATAGCAGGTCTCTTACAGACCAGTAGAACAATCCCTCCTGCTGTCTTCTCCATAGCAGGTCTCTTACAGACCAGTAGAACAACCCTCCTGCTGCCTTCTTCAATAGCAGGTCTCTCACAGACCATAGAACAACCCCTCCTGCTGCCTTCTCCATAGCAAATCTCTTACAGACCAGTAGAACAACCCCTCCTGCTATCTTCTCCATAGCAGGTCTCTTACAGACCAGTAGAACAATCCCTCCTGTTGTCTTCTTCATAGCAGTCTATTACAGACCAGTAGAACAACCCCTCCTGCTGCCTTCTCAATAGCAGGTCTCTTACAGACCATAGAACAACCCCTCCTGCTGTCTTCTCCATAGCAAATCTCTTACAGACCAGTAGAACAACCCCTCCTGCTATCTTCTCCATAGCAGGTCTCTTACAGACCAGTAGAACAACCCCTCCTGCTATCTTCTCCATAGCAGGTCTCTTACAGACCAGTAGAACAACCCCTCCTGCTGCCTTCTCCATAGCAGGTCTCTTACAGACCATAGAACAACCCCTCCTGCTGTCTTCTCCATAGCAAATCTCTTACAGACCAGTAGAACAACCCCTCCTGCTATCTTCTCCATAGCAGGTCTCTTGCAGACTAGTTGAACAATCCCTCCTCCTGTCTTCTCCATAGCAGGTCTCTTACAGACTAGTTGAACAATCCCTCCTGCTGTCTTCTCCATAGCAGGTCTCTTACAGACCAGTAGGACAATCCCTCCTGTTGTCTTCTCCATAGCAGGTCTCTTACAGACCAGTAGGACAACCCCTCCTGCTGTCTTCTCCATAGCAGGTCTCTTACAGACCAGTAGAACAACCCCTCATGCTGCCTTCTCAATAGCAGGTCTCTTACAGACCAGTAGAACAACCCCTCATGCTGCCTTCTCAATAGCAGGTCTCTCACATACCATAGAACAACCCCTCATGCTGCCTTCTCAATAGCAGGTCTCTTACAGACCAGTAGAACAACCTTTCCTGCTGCCTTCTCCATAGCAGGTCTCTTACAGACCAGTAGAACAACCCCTCATGCTGCCTTCTCAATAGCAGGTCTCTTACAGACCAGTAGAACAACCCCTCATGCTGCCTTCTCAATAGCAGGTCTCTTACAGACCAGTAGAACAACCCCTCATGCTGCCTTCTCAATAGCAGGTCTCTTACAGACCAGTAGAACAACCTTTCCTGCTGCCTTCTCCATAGCAGGTCTCTTACAGACCAGTAGAACAACCTTTCCTGCTGCCTTCTCCATAGCAGGTCTCTTACAGACCAGTAGAACAACCCCTCCTGCTGTCTTCTCCATAGCAGGTCTCTTACAGACCAGTAGAACAACCCCTCCTGCTGTCTTCTCCATAGCAGGTCTCTTACAGACCAGTAGAACAACCCCTCCTGCTGTCTTCTCCAAAGCAGGTCTCTTTCAGACCAGTAGAACAACCCCTCCTGCTGTCTTCTCCATAGCAGGTCTCTTACAGACCAGTAGAACAACCCCTCCTGCTGTCTTCTCATTACATCTTTTCTGCTGCCAACACTCGCCTAAATTACTCTTCCAAGATATGTTACTCTTTTTACCACCTAATATGAAAGTGGAGGTATTGTAATGAAGTTTGTGAGGAGCGTGTTTGCTGTCATGAGGAGAAACACGATGAGGACTGAAGTTATAGGATAACACCAAAGAATAAGTTGGAGATATAAATTATGTAGAAAAAAGACCTCAAGTGAGGCCAAGAAGCAGATAAGAGAAAGTGTGCAAGTGAGAGTAAAATAATGGAAGCAATTAAAGGAAGAAGAATGGGGGAAGGATAGAGGAAGTTGGAGGCATTTTACTCAACTGACCCGGCCACAGGTTTGAAACAGTTGATGATGTTTACTTTCAAATCTACTTATATGTCTATAATAGCCATTAATCAACTTCCTCGTTTCCTCAACCCCTTGGAACGCCTACCCTTGCAGACTACAAGTTTCTAGGGGTGTTGAAGTCAATGTTCCCTGAGGTGCCCATCTTAGGCCTCACAGCAACAGCTACCACCCAGGTTATTGTCGACACGCAAAAGATGCTCAACATACAAGGGTGCCTTGTGTTGAAGGCCACCTTCAATAGACCCAACCTCTACTATGAGGTAAGTTTGATAGACTATTGCCCATCCTGGCTGGGACGTATCATGTGGTTTCAATTATTGTGAGCTTTGAGGCCTACAATTTTCCTGCCCTTCTATAATTTTTTTTTATGTTAAATTTAATACAACCATTTTTCCTTTAAATCTTAATATTTAAAGTTTTTCATTAGATTCAAAATTTCAAATCTGAATAAAGCCCATGTTTAATTGAGTTAAATTCAAACATTTGAGTCTAAAAGTTAAAACACTTGAATGATTTAACTTTTCAAAGACATTATTATGGATTTGTTAATTCAACTTCACCTTAAATACTTGCATGTCTGATAATATTTAAAATATAGTCATTATTTGGACACATATTTATTGACCTAATTACCCGCCTCGGTGGCGTAGTTGGCTAACGCGCTTGTCGTGTTGAGCTCGACTGCTGAGGACGGGGAGATTGAGGTTCGAATCTCGGTCGGGTGAACTGGGGGTGGTTTTTCCTAAATGGTTTTCCACTCTCCCTCCACGCAAATGCGGGTTCACTTCCTCTAATTCAACCTTCCCAATTCCTAATCCATTAGCGTAATTAGTACTTAAAGCGTATAGCCTGAACGGGTAGTAAGACGCGGTGCTAAATATTATTATTATTGACCTAATTATTAAGTATCATTATTCATGTCAAATTGATCTATAAAATCATTCAGGTTCGTCCCAAACCTTCAGTCCAAAAAGAATGCCTTGACGAGCTTGCGGATCTCTTGAAGGTGAGGTATGCGGGCAAATCGGGTATAATATACTCGACGTCAATCAAAGACTGTGAGGATCTGATGCAAGATTTAAGGAACAAAGGCCTTCGTGTGGGGTGCTACCATGCCCAGCTGGAGGCCACGCTACGCAGTAAAGTGCATGTCAAATGGATGAGTGGGGAATATCAGGTAGGTTCCAACCAAATTATGTTAGACATTAGTGTGCACACACACACCAACCAACACACGGTCCTTTCCTATTTCTCTCTCTCCCAGTTTCCCTCCTCTTTATTCCTCCTTCCTTTTCTTCCTCTTAATCACACCTACTTCCTCTATTATCTCATGTACTCCCTGTACCCCCACTCTTTCCTGGACAACTTGATTCCTAATCTTGCTTTTCCTTGTGACAGCTAACACGCTCCTCAAAAACTTTATTCCCATGATTTCGACTTTCAGCCTTATATATTTTTTTTAGGTCTCGTCCTCTTCCTGGCTATTATCAACACTTCATTCTTCGCCATTCTACACTCTTCCACATGCTCATTCCATTCCTGTACGTCTTCCCTCCATAAATAGTCATCAACAAACATCATTGCTTTAGTCGTATCATCCCTCCGTTCGTTTCCTAGCCACTTTATTCATGACCATTCCCATTACCTTTGCAAATAGTAATGGTGAGAGAGCACTTCCCTGCTTGACTCTATTTTTTTTTTTAATTTGTAACCACACTGTCCACTCTTTCTTCATCATAGTACAACTTATATACTATAGATTTCTTTTTAGCACAGCGTCTTACTACCTATTCGAGTCATACACCTATGTACTAATTATACTAATGGGCTAGGGATTATAAAGGTTTAATTTAGAGGTAATGTACCCACATTTGTGTAAAGAGAAAGTAGAAAATCATTTAAGAAAGAAACCTTAATTGCACTTAACCGGAATCGAACCTCGATCTCCCCTCCTCTGCAGTCTAGTCCAACACGAGAGTAGTGCATGAGACCATGTGGCGACTGAATCGGGTTATTATAGAATTAAACTTTGAAAGGAGGATAGAAGGGCAAGGCCTACCTACTTACCAGAAAATTTTAGGCCTCAAAGTTAGCAATTAAAACAATAAAATACATAATTATAATTTTCAGGCTATATGAGTCTCCTTCAGCAGAAGAGATTAAAACACATATATATTATAGAGATATTGTACCACTTAAATTATCCTCATTAAAACTCCTCTTACCACTCCAGCCCCTCCATCACGTTCCAGACCTTCTTTATATTTACACTATCAAATGACTTCTCCACATTCATAAACACCATTATCAAGTCTTTTTTCAGTGGCCGTATAGCAAAGATCAAATCTATTGTAGAACTTTGTTCCCTAAATCTGTGCTGTTCCTCTATACACCTTTTATTTTTTATCTTATTTTATTTTCCATCATCTTTCTATATATATTTCTAGACAGTGTTTATTATTAGCACCGCGTCTTACCACCCGTTCGGGTTATACACACTTAAGCTAATATGTAATGGTAGGGGAATTGTGAGATGAAAATGGAGGACCTACAGTTTAACGTGAGATCTGAACCACGGTGGAGGCCTGGCATTCCCCACATTAACAAGATGTATTGTTAGAGGGGAAGGAAGGGTTTGGTAATCAGATAAATCTGTGCCGGGACCGAGGATTGAACCCCGGCCGCCAGCATAGAAGTCCGACACCTTACCCCTAGACCACCAGGTCACGACTTTTGTACAATGCTTTTCCCGGTTTCATTTTCTTTAATGAATCCTCCACCTCTTTCTCTGTGGGACCATCTCATCCTCTTATGGACTGAACATCTTGAAATATCCCCACTTGATAACTTTATGTCCACATCAAGGAATGTCGCCTGGTTTTTGGGTTGATTTGAAGTAAATTACCTCCTTATCTTATTTTATCCTAACAGTTAAAAATAGTTAAAATACCACCTATGAAAAGTGTTCTTTTTTATTTAAATAAAAACGCATTGAGAATGAAAGCTGATATAATCCCAAAGAGAATGGCGGTGTTGAAGTTGGGAGGGTAAATAAATGACTGCAAGGATGAGATGGGAAGAGCAGATAACAGAAAGTGTGCAAATGAGAGGAAAAGAATGGTGGAAGGAAAGAGGAAGATGAAGGCATTTTACTAAACTGACTTGGGCACAGGCTGGAAACGGTTGATTTTAGTAAAATATTATGGTTATGATAAGTCAAATCCAATAGTTTAAGAACTTTACCCTTGAATACAAATCTTTGTTTTACCTACAAATCTCAAAATTAAATTAAAATTTTAGAAAACATTCTAAACGTAAGAGGTTGAATATAAGTTGCTTTATAGAATTGAAACATTAACTAAAAGTTAAATTTTTGCTATAATGTATTCATTATAACATTGATACACTCAATAGAGTGTTAAATTAATGGTCTGGGGTCTAGTTGTTAAGTTTGTCTCAAATTTATGTTTGGCTTAGCTGCCAATAAACAGCATAAGAACTCTAAAACCAATTCAATATTTTTTCTTTTTTTCGAATCTCAAATTATTAATTTTTAACAATCTTCAAATATCAAAATATATCCTTTAGAAATTGAGGTATTTTTAGTTTCCATGATCCCATCCCGAATTGTTGATTATATTAAGAGTGTTTTACCCCTGTCTTGTTTTCTAGGCAGTTGTAGCAACAATCGCTTTTGGTCTTGGTATAGACAAACCGGACGTAAGGTTTGTCATTCACCATTCCTTGTCAAAATCCATGGAGAACTTCTACCAGGTGAGTTCCTCCAAGCCCACGGATATAAACATAACTTAGGACTCCAATTGTTAGGGGTCTGTGATCCCCAAGCCTCCTCTTCCCTTAAATGTTATTTTTGGCTACACATGCTCTTCTACCCTCAAAAAGTAGATTGATGGGTGTGAAGCATTAACAATAAACAACCTTTCAATGTCTTTATAATCTTGAGTGGTGCTGTTTAATCAGTGGTGACCTTGACACTTTCTCAGATGTAGACAATTGTCTCCCCACTATCAGAGAAGAAAGTTGAAGCAGTATTTTTAAAGTGTACTTGACACAGTCTCGCACCAAACCATTGGTGTTATACCAGCCCTAGAAAGATATACCTTCTTTATTTATTTCTGCTTCACACCTCCATTTAATTGAACAACCAGTTTGTTCATTTGCTGACCTTAACACTATTACAACGCCCAGATGTCCAAACACTACCTTCTTTTTTCGGATTCTTCAACCCAACAGCACAATTCATAAAAATATCAAGCAATTAGAGAAGAAAGTAAACAATGAGTCATCCATCATTGGACACACAAAGACCAAGGAACAGACTTATAAAATACGCTCGAAATTGCTGAGTCTATAAATCTCAAAATATTTATCAAAGGTTAGGCCAGGCACTAAATTTGAATGCTTCCAGATAACTAATTTTATCCATTATGGTTTTATAATCATTATGATACTATTCTACAATGAGTTAAATAAGTCAGGACTATCCACATATTTACACTAATGGATAGAGGTCATAAAAGTAGAATCTAGAAGAAATGTACCTGCATTTATGTAAAGGTGAAATTGGGAAATTGCTGAAGAAAAATAATTTAGGTATATTCTGCAGAAATTCAAACCCCAATCTCCTTGTTACCAGGCAAGACAAGACTGACACTTTATCCACATGTATCACTGGTACAGCTGTTATAGAATTGAATAATGGTATTGACTCATCACTAGATTTTATACTTGTCTCCCTCTTCGGTGGTCGAATGGGCCAATAGTCTTGTAATAGAATTAACTGTTGATGACAGAAAGATCAGGGTTAGAATCTTTGCACAATGGTTTTCCACTCTCCCACCATGCAAATGCAAATACACTTCTTCTAAATTCAATCTTCCTGAACCCTAGCACATTAGCACATTAGCATAATTAGTACATATATATGCATATAATCCAAATAGATAGAGAGACATGCTGCTAAAAATAAATAAAAGATAATCTTGTCTCAGTAACTCAGGATTATTTGGTGCCTTAGCTCAATTGGTAGCGTGTTTGTCTAATGAGCTAAGGGTCCCAGGGTTCGATTCCCGGTATGGCCAAAAAATTTATCATTGGTGAAATGTGGGTCTACCCTTTAACAGTAGTGATAATAACGGAAAGGGACTGGATGTTGTGCCTGTCCTAGTCTTAAGTTGAATTATAAAGCATATGAAGCTAATACAGGCCTATCAAGCCGGTAGTGGAAAATAAATGGCTTGAATAAAAAACTTACCCAGGCCATAGGTTGGAAACAATAATGAATGTAAACTGTAAAGTAAAGTTACTCGGGATTATTGTTTATTGTCTTTAAAGGAGAGTGGGAGGGCTGGCCGTGACAACCAACCAGCAGATTGCATCGTGTTCTACCGCTTCATGGACGTGTTCAAACTGAGCACCATGGTGTTCACGCAACAAACTGGTCTGGAGAAACTGTACGGCATCGTGGCGTACTGCCTGAATCCTATCAGGTACCTCCTGGTGACTACTTTCAGAGGAGTATGAGGGGAAGAAAGTGGTGTCACAAGACCCCTCGCCTACATGGGGCCCTCCCCCCCCCCCCTCTAAAATATAAATTATCTCTCAGGCTCATGGTCATTATTTCTCATAGATGTCGGCGTATGATCATCGCGTCCCACTTCGATGAAGCGTGGGAGAGTCAGGACTGCAACAGGATGTGTGATCACTGTCGCCACCCTCGGGAAACAAAAGAGGTTGTTATAACCGAGCACTGCCGGTCTTTGTTCAAGATCATGGCGAATGCGGCCAGTATGGACTCGAGGTTGACAGGTCTGGGGAATAGAGAACCCACTGTGTTCTTAATAATTATACTAATATGTCATCAAAATAATCAATTATTTAGTGTTTTTTTAAGTCAGAGGGACTAAGGTGTCACTCTCCCGATAGACTGGATTGCCAGTGACGAGGTGGCTGGATTTGGAATAACGGTTGACTGTACCAAGCGCTATTTTTCCAGAGTGGGATTTTCTCACAATAAAAATATGAGTACAGTTCCTCTAAATTATCCTTAGGGGGCCTACCCCATTTAGTGAAAATATACAAAAAGCTCGAATGAGCAAATTATTGTACCCTCATTTGTGTGGATGGAGAGTAAAAAACTACTAGGGAAAAACACTTTACATTTGTTTTGAAGCCAAGTCGAAATTTCGAACTTCACACACCTTTAATATATTTTGATAAATATTGGTCATATTGTTTGTAGGTCAGAAGTTGATTGACGCCTGGTTAGGAAAAGGTGCCACCAACTTGAGGGTTCGAGATGTGAAGGTGCCAGCACTGTCTCGTGAGATGGCTGAGGCGGTAGTGGCTCACTTACTCATTGAGGGCTACTTAAAGGAGGACTTTCATTTTACACCGTATAGCACCATCAGCTACGTGAGGAGAGGTTTGTGCCCTTGTCGGACCTTACTGTACGAATATTGCCACACGTTTGGGCTTACTGTGGTAGGTTATGGTAATCACATAGATAATTGGGGAATAACAATTATATCATAATCATCATCATAAACTGTTTCCCAGCTGTGACTGGGTCAGTTTAGTAAAGCTTATATTCTTCTTTCTTGCACAATTCTTCCTCCCTATATTCTAATCCAGTGGTCGACAAAACTTTTAGTAGTGTTCTGCTGAAGTAATATTGCAAAGTCGCTCAGCATGCAACCAACCTAAGCCCACCCAAATCGCTTACATTTTTATAGTAGTTAACTAGTACAGATATTAAAATAA
This sequence comes from Timema cristinae, assembly GCA_039000515.1. NCBI lineage: Eukaryota > Metazoa > Arthropoda > Insecta > Phasmatodea > Timematidae > Timema > Timema cristinae. The sequence goes on along the minus strand of JBCFYV010000012.1, from coordinate 112,601,370 downwards.
ATTACGTTGATCTTGTAAAATTTAAATGTGGCAACATGTTTCTAAATTGAATAAATTATATTGCAACTGTTACTTTGTATCAATATTTTAAAAGCAATAATTATAAATACCAAAGTTATAAATTTATGTGTTTAGCATATAGGCATACATTTTATGTTACTAAGGTTGTTTATTTTACTGAAAGTAACGATAATCTGATTTTTATTTTCATTTAAGATTTTATCATAACTTATTTTATTTTTCTTACATTTATTAGGTTTACTCTCATTACATTTAATGTTTGTGCGTGCTGAGATTCATCATTTCATAGATATGATATATATGAACAGTGACAAAAATCTAGTGGTACACCATTGAGAACCGTGGTTATAAATGGCTACAGAACATTTACACTTACCATTAATGTACTACTGGTAAAAAAAACACTTCACATTCTACATTGATGAACAGTTGTTATAGCCCAACCCCTCGAGTTTTTTTTTTCTGTTGTGACACTTCAAAAAGGAGGGTGATGCACAGAACACAATTTGCTAAAAGAAGCAACAACAATCACTGATAAAACAATATATAGGTTGAGGGATTGCGTAGTCAAAGCAGGTTTTATGTCTGAAACAACAGAATGTGGCATTTGGCACATGTTCCTCTTTTTGGTTTAAGAAACAATATTGGGTTTTGGTCCGACACCCTAACTCGTTGGTAGTGTCTCTCCCTACTGAGGTAAGGGCCCCAGGTTTGATTCTTGGCATGGTCAAAAACTTACCACATTGATGAAATAACTGTCGGGGGGCTGGGTGTTGTGTCCTGGATTTAGGTTGGTTTAAAAGTCATGTGCTGATATAATCAGTTGGTTCAGAAAGTGTATGTTAAATACACCAAGTAAAATGGGGTTCTTTTTTTTTCTTCTTCTTCTTCTTCAAAAGAAAAGAGGTTTCCTTTTAAAAACTTAATACACTATTATTTGATTTTTGTGTTTTTTTTTAGGACCAAAAGCACAGGCAGCACTGTCAGAAAAACATTGCATCACAATGTCCATACGTGGTAAAAGTATTCCATCAACTAATAGCAGCAAAAATAGTTCCACGAGCTCCAGTAACTCTCATCCTTCCACATCGGCAACTCCATCCAAGGAGAAACAATCTTCTAAAAGCAGTTCGAAAACCAACGGTGGTGGCAGTCTAATAATAGCAAAGAATGACATTGTTTCCAAATTGGAAATTACCAAAGAAAATACTTGCAGCAGTAAAATTGATTCTAAGTCTGAAGAAGACCGGTCTAAAAAGCATACAAATAATTCTACTAAAAGAAAAAAATCTCCTCCATTAGTAGACTTTGAGTCTGACGACGACTTTGTGTCTCCAAGTGATAAAAGGAATTCCTCAAAAAAGAGAGTTATTTCGATTGTTGTGAGTAGTGACTCTGAAAGTGATATACAGTGATGATTGTTAATGTTAATTTAATCTTTACCCTCAATTTTTTGTACTTTCTATTTATTTGTTGTAATTCTATTGGGAAAGAATCTACTATTTTATGAATTCTAATCCGAATATGAACAAAAGAGGAAAATAAAATCTAATGGGATGATAAAAAAATAGAAATATTAACTAAATGTAAACTATTTTTGCTATATAACATTTATTAGGTTAAATTAGTGGTCTGGGCTCTGGTCAGGTTTTTTTAAATGATTTCATGAGTCTGAACCATTAATAAGATGTAAGCCTAATAAAGTTATAAAAAAATTACAATTCAAAATTTTGAAAAATGTATCATATACATTATTTTTTTATTATTTGAGTCTTGAACCCAACTTTTCTCGAATCTCCTTAAGGATTTGAATGGTCCCATCCTAAGCTGTAATATGTACAGGGCTTGCAAGCATTGTTGTAAGATGACCGATTCATAAAAACTAGGAATGTGACCTTAGGATTATAAAGAATATTTGAAGGTTAAAAAAAATAAAAATTTAAATAAAACTTTGGATCAAAACTTATTTCATAATTGGTGATTTAGCTCAACATAATTATAGAACAAACTAAAACAGCCAGACCAATAATTTAACATTTAGTGGTCAGAGTTCCTGGCTACAAATCCATAGGACCTGGGTTCGATCTACGGTGCTTCCAAAACTCATCTGTGAAGCAGTGGGTCAGGAAAGGGGTCAAACATAGCCTCGTGAGTACAAATAAGGAGCTACTTGGATAAAGAAGCAGCAGCTTTGGTTTAGAAAATTGATTTTAATGGCTGAAGGGCTCGTTGTGCTGACCACATGACACCCTCTATTTTGCAAATGTTGGCACTATCATCACTAACGGTGTTGGACGCTTGGTCGGTATATCTTGCTTGCGGGCTCGAACCACGGATAGAAAGAACTCAAGAACTAATTTGAAGGGGGGGGGGGGGGGGGGAGCGAGCCAGAAGGAAAAGTCTGGCTTATGTTGTTTTCTATAATTAATTTCAGGATTTGTAGGGAAAATAAAGATCCAGACTAGATTCTTCTCTAAAATAGAAACACTAAATCACACACACATCCTGACAAATAATATAATTTGATGTCTAGAATCTCATCATGAACTGTTTCCAGCCTGTGTCCAAGTAACTTTGTTAAAATACATCAATTCCCCTCTTTCCTTCCAACTTATTTTTCACACTGATAAATTAACAGTTGGGGACTGAATGTTGTGCCTGTCCTAGTCTTAAGTTGTAATATAAGGTATATGAAGCTACGACAGGCCTAGCAAGCCGGTAGTGGAAAATATATATGGCTTGAATAATAAACTAACCCAAGCTACAGGCTGTAAACAGTAATGGATGTAAAATGTACATATCCTATCATTCTTTACCAATTTATTCTTTCTTACACTCCCCCCCCCCACCCGCTTTTTTATTCCTTCTCTAAGGAAGTTGTGTTAAATGTGTCACACTCCCTGCTGAAGAGTTCCAATAGAATAGAACCTAGGCTGAGAAATTGAGCGGGATTATTAAATTCAACTGTTTGGTCCTCCTTTTCCATGTTTAGTTTCTACCTTTTATTGTGTAAAAAAAAAAAAAAAAAGATTCTCTGGAATGGTATATTACTTTATTGCAACATATTGAGCCGGCCATATTTGTTGTAAATAACATAAGGATGTTTATTAAAGGCTACCACATGTGGCATAAAAGTGCTATTAAGAAAATCTACTGGGCCAAATAATGTAAAGCATGAATATAGTCTTAACTATATTAACGGTCTCCATGTTTGAAGGTGTTTAATAAAATGTATGACACCATAATAGTATTTTATTCTAACATCCACATTTGTTTGATGGATTCAAGCAGAGGAGGGTCCTTTCCCCCACTGTCCCACTTGATTTTAAGTGAAGCCAAATTGAGTTTTTAAAATATTCCCGAAGGTAAATCAAAATTCTAATATATACCTTCACACTAAATATAGTAAACCAGTCAACCTTTTAGTCCAACCATTAACATCAATTTTCCTCTTGTGTTTTATCCAAACAATTTCTGTTCCAGTATCACTCAGCTAATTGTGCTGGCTATTCCTCCTAATTTAAACCTTATATATAATTAGAAAATGTTCCTTATATTTTGACATAAGTTGATTAAGATATTATACGATGTGCAATGTTTTTACTAGCAAGACTTCACCCCCTACTTTAAAAAATATATCGCTAGTTCTTCCAGTAATTATGAATTATTTACTTTCCTCATCTAGCGTCTTACTACTCGTACAGATATACATCTAAGTACTAATTATACAATGTGTTAGGGGTTAGGAAGATTTAATTAAGAGAAAGTGCACCCACATTCGTATGACGGGAGAGTGGGAAACCCTTGATGCACTGAATCGAGATTGAACCTCAATCTCCCGTCATCAACGGTCTAGTCTAATGCAAGAGAGTAGCGTGTTAGACCATGCAACCACCAAAGAGGGTAACTGTGAATTCAATCTGTCTGACATCTTTACAACTAACGCAAATAAAACATCAAAGAAACCCGCTTGAGTGACAGAATGGTCTAAGACGTCATTCTCGTGTTATACTGACCAGCATGCTGATTAAGAGGGAAGTTGGGTTCAAATTTCAGTCAGTCTACTAAGGGTGTTTTTTTTTCTTTAATGGTTTCTCACCCCCTTACATGCCAATGGGGGTAAATTACCTCTAAAATGATACCTTCCTACAATATTCTTGAAATTCGTAAAACATTAAACAAACAAAGATTATACTGTAAATTGTTTTTGATTACAGCTCCATTAATAAAATAACACTTTAAATAGTTGTACTTTTTCATATTTTTTTTTTCTTATTACCTGTATATATTTTACACATGTGTAATAATTACTTTAATGTGTTATGGGTGAGTAAGTTTTGTGTTTAGTGGGAGTGTACTTATACTTGCAGGTAGGAAGATTGGAAAACAATTTGGGGGGGGAAAACCTCAGTATTCCTGACCAAGATTCAAACCCCGATCTTCGTGTCGTCAGCAGTTTAGTCTACAGAGAGCGTGACACCTTAGACCATGCAGCACCCCAAAAACGGGTAAAAGTTGTACGTAAATAAGACAAGGGCTCCAAACAAAAACTAATAAGCTGGGACAAAAACGGTGACTTATAGGATTTAATTTTTTATTAGTTTAACACTATATATATATATATATAAAAAACAGTGCCTTACTACCTGTTCAGGTTATAAGCAGCACATGTTTCATAATCACTCTAATGGGCTAAGGGTGAGGTAGGAAGCATTTTAGAGGCAATCTAACCGCATTTGTGGGGAAGGAAAGTGGGAAACTATTTAGTAAAAGCCACCCTCAATAGACCAAACCAATATTTGAACCCTGATCTCCCCCATTATCAGCAGGTCAATATAAAATGATAGTGACGCCTTGGACTGTTAGGTCATTGAATGTAACACCAACATCAGGAAGGTTGTTTAGAAGAAGTGGATATAAACCACACCCATTGCACTCGGCCTGGATTTGAGACTTGATATCGTCACCAGCAATCCACTCTATTGAAAGGCTAATGTGTTAGACCGTTCGGCCCCCAGCGCTAGTGCTTTTATAAGGAAAAAACATGTTTTAGCTCTTAGATGTTGAGAAAACCATACAAAGTGACATGTCAGTCACTTGCACCTTTGGACTCTCTGTCAACAGTAACCAAGTGCAAAGGTAGACTAATCAATACCTTAGACCTAGGCATGTCCAACATATGTACCAAATCGTGACTGTGTGCGGTCAGCGGACCTAACTATGAATCAACATAAAATGTGAGCCGATCTTTTCTTTATCAAAGCTGTGGAGAGGAAGCATTTTTGGATGTTTTACAATGTCACATTTAATTGAACCAAATTCAAAATCTTTTAAAAACTGGTCAATTATCTAGGGAATGCTTGATCAATACTGTGACATTCTTGGGGAGAAAACATAGGCCGAGTTGGATTATTTTATATCTTAATTTTCAATTTGTACTAATTTTAAATAATCTTTTACTTACTACCTAATCAGCCGTTCCCTTGCAGGGTAGGAAAGAAACTGCCTATAGCTCAAAAAAACAACTCCATACTTAACTGATCCTCACAAACTTTCTCCACACTTTCTTCTCTTCAACAAAAGCCATACACAGACTCATACATGCTCTTTTATTCTTAAAACTCTTAATGTTTCTCTTTATCACATATTTGTTTTTAACCACATCTTTCATGGCCTACCTCTTCCTTTTGAGCCAAACACTACCTTTATATATTTGTTTACACTCGATCCACACTCATCCTCTCTTCACGCCCAAACCAATGTATGACGTTTCTTTTATATTGACTTATTGAGTTCTCTTTCAAACCGAATTCCTTACAAAGGTGACAATATTGGTTTTTTTTAATGAAGCCCTTTTGGTATTTTTAATATTGTAATCAAATCAAATTAATTTGATGCGCCTGGTTTAAAACTGTTTGGACACTGCTGCTGTGTGTAAATATTTTACTGTTTGAGTGTACTGAAAATTTTAATTTATTGGTGTATTTACTATTAATTTAATCAACACATGACTTACAAATCGATTAATTAATAATTTTGAAAGACAGGAACCCCAATTTCCCCATGATGAATTTTTTGGCTATGCCGGGAATTGAACCTAGAACTCTTAGCTTAATAATCCACACTAGCAACTTAGCTAAGATGTCAAGACTTACTAAGAAATGAAAGAGTATAGTTCTCCAAGAAAATATTGTGTCAACAGTATTATTGATAAACTGTGAATCACCCGAGCAGAGTCATTTAATGAAAAAATAAACTAGCCTCACATTATTTAATTAAATACAATTCCAAGAACGACATTCGTTTTTAACCCCCATTTATATGGAACAAGTAACAATATTGCTCAAAGTAGCCAGCTGGTATCAAACCCAAGCCCAAGTTATAATTGTGTGTGGGTGAGACTATTAAAAATACACCCAAAACTTATTCTTTGTAAAAAGCTACGCATCACTCTTATCATCTGTGGTATTTGTTTTTTTTCAGTCAATTCTAGATAAGCTATTTCATCCTAGTAAGATAAGTAGATAAGCTGGGTGTGGGTATGACACATACGTGCACATAGTTCTTTAGATTTCTCTTCATTACAGTCTCAGGTGTAAACTGTTCACAAGGAATAGCCAACAAAAGTTATAATCATGAAGATGATGCAAAAAAGTTTATACTTTGCTGCAATGACATTATGTGAGTAAAGTCTTATATAATCAGGTAGCTAAACAGGACAGCTCAGAGGAAGGGGAACAGGTGTGTTAGAGAAAGGGCAGTTTTTCCCAGGCCTCTCGATTGCCCAAACAGCTCTTTTTAACAGTAATAAGTCTTGCTGTGGACACAACACAAGTGTGTTGAAGACTGAGTGTTTTTTTATTCACAAATGTTATGGTGCAAGTATATTTTAAAAGTGGTTAACAAAGTAAAGATAACTATGTAACTTAGTAAAGGAAGGTAGGGGTGGACTGTGGCAGCTAAATATATCCTTGTAGACATAGGTGGACTGAGAGATATCCTTGTAGACAGGGGTGGACTGGGAGATATGATTGTAGAAAGGGGTGGACTAGGACACTGGGAGATATCCTGGTGGGGCATTTTGGTTTGGGCCATCACAGGAATTTTAAACTAAAAATAAATGGTATGGTGCACCACACAGACTTTTATTGTTTGTTAAAATATAGGTATTTACTAAAAACTTGTATGACCTGTGAAATGAAATAATAAGAATTGTTAAAGAAACATTAGGTGTGTTTTTGTGGTTAAACTGGTATAGATGTTTATGACCACAGCGTTTTCACGATGTTAATGAAATGTTATTACCAAGACGATACCAGAGAACAGTTTGGTACCACTTTCCTTAACCAGACTAAACAGTATGGTTACGACCAATGAGCCGAGAATATGTGCGCCAATTTCAAACCAGCATCACTTCTTATGTTAAGATTCAAACGAGTATAACTTTTTTCATAGTCAATGGATTTTAAGTTTTTGTAAAGTACTATATGATCTAGACCTATTTAATATTTATTACATCATGTACTTCATGTTTTCTAAGGTTATTTTTGGGAAGATATATTTAGCTTGAATTAGGACTAGTCATAGTAACCACCAATCTAATTAAGAATTGAAATAAATATTTCATTTTTCATTGATTTGCAGTATATGTAGTAGGATTATGTAAATTCACCTACCAGCTGTTAGATCTACTCTACACAAACCGCCATTTTTGTTTAAGAAAAACATCTTAAAATAGTTTTGCTCTCTGACTTGATAAAAATCACTTGGTCAATAACTCTCGATATCAGGACGTAACCAAGTCAATTGCAAAAACTCACCTCTCTATTGAGAAAAGAGTTTGCAGTTTTTGTGTCGAAACAAATCAAATATTGCCTCAGTACAAACATAAGCTAAATTTTCTTTGCGCGGTGATACCAACAGTTCTTGAATATCTTTCATGGGTGTCCTAGAATTTAGTGACAACTTTTTATTTTTGTTTAAAAAGTTTCTGATCTGATACCATGATGCTCATGACAGATATTCAATAACTGTTGATATAAGCATGTGTAGAAAACTAAACTATATTTCTATTGGAGAAATAATTTATTTTTACCATAAAACGTTTCGCTATAAAAACTGCAAAAACCCTGGGCTTTTCTTGTGTTACCTAAGGCTCCACCTTAAGGACTGTCATATTTGTAGTCCCGGGAGCTAAGAACCTGCCAGTCCACCCCTGATGGAAGAAAACTTTGAACCTTTGCTTATGTACACAATCTAAATATTTTATGAGTAAAAATAAATAAAAAACATAAATTGCTGTATTTATTTTGTGTGAAAGAATGCTCCCCAAAACCCTCTCAGCCAACTAGTAAATTTTTTAACCATGAACTAACATCATTGGTAAAATACTTATTGTTCCAACATGTATTGCAACAGAGAATAAGGAATCATTTTTTAAAATATTCACAAAGTTATACAGAACAAATAGCAGGTAATTTTGGTTCAAGACAACTTTGCCCAACATTATACAATTTACTAAAACCAGTTCAGTGTATTCCTCTAGATTATATTTGTTTTATCTCATTCACAGGTGAAATCAATTTATGTTACGTTATCAAAGAGACAAAACATTTTTTTTAGTAGATTCCCAGTCGTTATGAATGGCCAAAGCTCCTGTGAAAGAATAATTCATATTGGTGCAGATGAATCTCCTTTAAGCTATCTTCCTCATCCTATCTCTTTACATCAAGTTGTTAATAACCTGTGTGGCACATATGAAACTATATCAAACTAATTGGGGCAGGGGTGCATCTAAGGGGAGATGGACAAGTGGGGCATTTACTCTTCCTCGTTGGACCCAAATCATTTTAACGAAAGCTTAGAACAAATTCAACATTTTAGTGCGACCGGTTGATCTTAGCAGATCCACCTTCTACCGTTAAGTAGTGCCGCATTTCTATCCGATTGGCTTTCCAGATTAGCGCTAGTTCTGGTCCTGATAGATAGGGTAGGAGTGTATTATGTCACTAGAACATTCTTCTCGATTATAGAAGAGAATACACAGAAAAAAGTGATATCCTGGTTGTATAATGTTAATAGTGTTTAAACTGTCATAAATACTCACCTACTCTAGGGCATTAGGAACTCGAAAGTCCATTACCGCACTTACGAAAGTACGCCAAATATCCCTTTCTTGAGCTAGTTCTATCCAGTTCACTTTATTACACCCTAAAACAATCTAAAAAATTGCTTCGTAAATTACATTTTTTTGCATTAAACCTTGCAATTATGATTAAAATAGTTATGCCACTTCTCACAAACAAATCATTATAGGTAAAGCTTAAAAGGGTAAAAAAAAATTAAAAATAGAAAAAAAAAAAGGAGATGTATTGAATGTAGGCAAATTCTCAATTTTAAGAACAGTAACTCTACTACACCCATTAAAAGTGTTTGTAAAGCCTCCTAATTATAAAAAAGTATAGAAATAACTTTACTCCCAATCCTAGGTAAATTCCTGTCATGCCTTTGATTTAAAGGTATACAAATATAAGTGGTGTTTTGTGTTCTTCCAGTGGTTATGAGTTTACTTCTCGAGGAAGTTGACGCCAGGAGAAAGATTTTGCGTGGCAGAAAGACTATCACAAGGAGCTATTACAGTACGTTTCTTTCCATATAGTTCAAAGATTTAACATTAGTTTTTTTTTTAATAAAAAGAGGGTGAGGGAGAAGATAGTGTCATTCATTGCAAACTTGTTTTTATAAATATAATATATATTAAACTAATTATTTGCTGCCTGCTGCCCACTTTAGTGACCGCATGGTCTAAAAGGCAAGCTCTTGTAATATACTAGCCTACCAATGACTGAGAGATCAGGGTTTGAATCCTGGTCAGTATGCTGAGGGAATTTTTTCCTAAATGGTTCCCCGTTCTTTTTTCTCCATGCAAATGTGAGTACACTTCTTCTAAATTCAACATTCTTTATCCTTAGCCCATTAGCGTAATTAGTACATAGGCACATAACTTGGAGGGAGAGTAAGATGTGGTGCCTAAAAATATCCTTAATTAGATAAGTGTGTAGTCAGTCAGTCATTTGATCATGAAATGACGTCTTGAGTTTTAATGAGGAGTTACACTCCTTGTACAGAGGTGATGTTTTCATACTTAATAAGTTCATGTCAACTATGAACATGTTAACAACAAACTATACTGGCAACTGTTAACCAAACAAGTAGGCCTAACTATCACCTGCTTCAGTGACCGCATGGTCTAGGTAGGCATCACTCTTACAAGACTAGATTGTTGATAACAGGAGATGGGGTTTGAACCCTGGTCGCGTGTCCTGAGGTTTTTGTTTTTCTTAACGGTTTTCCAATCTGCCACCACACAAATGTGGGTACACCAGCCTTCTAAATCCCTTACTCATTAGTGTAATTAATAGTATGCATATGACCTGACTAGGTAGTAAGATGTGGTGCTAAAAAATGTAGCTATCAGTAATGTGCAAGTACCTTTGCATGTGCAGAAGAAATACAGGTTATCTTTTTAAGATTAGCAAATTGAACAGATTCCCTCATCCTTCAAACAAATATAAATTGAATTATCTTTCTTTAAAATTTAGGGATGTGATTTTAACTAAAGATATCAAATTTGATTTTGTGAAACCTTCAACAACGTTGATTCTTACTGGTAACGAAAGTCAAGAATTGTTCACAATTTTTGATAGCCTTGACTCTCAGCTCTCATATTCAAGAAAATTATAGTTTTGGTATTTTTAGTATAGGAAATTTGTAAATGTGGGCCTATTCAACACAACCTTTATATTTTAGATCCTGCACAAATAAAACATGACCGATTTAACTACCCTTTTAATATTTTCACTCTTTAGTTTTATTATTATTATTATTATCAGCACCGCGTCTTACTACCCGTTCGGGTTATACGCACTTACGCTAATGTGTAATGGTAGGGTGATTGTGAGATGAAATGAAGGACCTACAGTTTAACGTGGAATCCGGACCACGGTGGAAGCCTGACATTCCCCACATTCACAAGATACACTCTTTAGTTGTTTTTATTGCAAATACATTAGTTTTATTACATTAAAAAATATTTTTATAACATAGGATGAATAGAAATAAATTAAAATGATAAATGATGATGAAATGAAATTGAGAAAGCAAGTTTAAAAATTAGAAATCTTAATCAATAAAAATAGAGATCTTGAAATCATCATCTCCAGCTTGTGGCCGGGTCAATTTTAAGATGCCTTCATCTTCTTATCTTTCAACATTCTTCTCCTCACTTGCATACTTTCTATTATTTACTCCTCTCATATCTGCCTTGTCCTCCTTTGCGGCCTTTTTCCTACATACTTCATTCCCATCATTTTCTTTGGAATCCTCTCATCCATACCATCTCAGTGTTGCTTCCTCTACTATCTCATGTACTTCTTGTACCCCTAATCTTTCCTGGATAGATAGTCCCAATCTTGTTTCTCCTTGTGACAGCTAAGATACTTCTCACAAACTTAATTCCATGGCCTCCACTTTCCTAGTCTCTCTTACATTCATTGTCCATGTTTCTGCTGCATTTGTGAAAATAGTTATAAAGTACAACCTGTACAACAAAACTATCCCTTCTGTCCTCATTAAATCCTCTATACTTTCACCCTTTGCCTCAGTCACACTTCCAAGATATTTTAAGTTCTGTACTTTTTTTCAGCTATACTCCATCCAACTTTATGGCCTTATCCTCTTCTTGGTCATTACCATCATTTCCCACTTTGCCATTTTAGATTTAATTCCTCTCTTTCACTTCCTCATTTCATTCCTTTAGATGTTCCTGTATTTCTTCTCCTCCCTCCCATTCCATAAAGTCATCAGTAAACATTATGACTTCCATTCTTTCCTCCCCTATTTTCGCTGTCACTTTATTCATGACCATTTTCATTGCCATTACAAATAGTAGTGGTGAGATGGCACTCCCCTGCTTCACTCAGTTTTTTATTTGGAAACTCTCAGCCTTAACACAACTCCTGTTATCCTAATATATGCTTCTTACTCTCATTACAACTCCTCCTTCCCCTTTGGCCTCAATCACTGTGTATGGGGCTTTGATTGGACAGTAAAAAACTATATTAGCACTCAAAACACTCAGGTTCATTCTTGCATACTGCCCAAACCCTTGCAAATTGCGACAGTGTGTAGTGGAATAAAAAACAATTAATCAAGTCATGTAATGAGGAGTAAAAGTATCCCAAGAATGATGGTGAAGACCCCAAAAGGGATCAAGAAAAAGATGAGATGAGTAGAAAACAGTAAGTGTGTGAGTGATAGAAGAATGGAACCAAATAAACGAGTAAAAATGGTGGCAGTAAAGAGGAAGATGGAGGCATTTTAATAAACTGATCTGGCCTCAGGTTGAAAACCGTTGATGATGATGATTACATATTTTGTCACAGATCACTTTCAGCGCAGTTAAAATATGCCGAAAGTAATCAAACTCTCTCAACTTTATTAAACATTTATTTTGTTGCAGGAGGTCCTGGCATCCCCGCATGGGCGATCATTGTGATAGTGGCCGGGGGTCAGTTGGTGGTTGGAGGTGTGCTGTACCTCATTATGAGGAAAGTAGTTTTAGGCAACAGTACAGGAAATGCTTCCTATAACACCGTTCAGGCATAGGACAAACAGCAGCACAATACTTTATACAAGGATTTGATTTACTTATAGTTTAACAAGTGCTCGGCTTATTTATTGCTTGGTTTATTTTTTAAAATTCTATAATTTGAAGTGTCAATTAAAATTTTGTGTCCCAATCGTGACTAATTATTGTAACTTGAAATAAGGTAAAGTTTTCAACAATTTAGAAGACTGGTTGATCACTATTTAATGCAAAAAGGGTTTTCCATATTTTCCCATACAATATTGATTTGGAATGTGTAACATCTCATAATGGCAATAAATTACCATAAATTAAGTATTTTAGCCATTAATATTTTTATTGGCAAAGTTTTATAAATTGCCGAAGCCGGACATTTTTTCAAAGCAAAGTAGAAGCTGATATGTCTCAAGGCTTTGCAAACCACTAATGTATACATTAAATTGGCACATTCAGTCTTTTCAAGACCAATGTCTCTCTCTAGGCAGCGTCATACATTTCAAGATCAATTTCAAAAATACCCAAATTATTAAAAACAAACAGAATCCTAGTGAGAAAACTTGTGGTTGTTAATACTTTTTTCAATGTTATTTGAATATTTGGGATTTTAACTTGCAAACTTTTCCATTTAGATGTCTCAATCAGGGTTGTCACTATTTTCTTATCACAAAATTCCTTGTGTTTTCCAGACACTTAATATATATTATAAATATAATTATAGAAGCATTGCATTTTGATTTAGAGAAAATTTTAGATATGAAGAGTGGTAATTTGTCATTGGAGGCATGTTTTAATGTGCAAAGTAAACACACGTTTAAAAATTATTTGGAAAAGGATGAAAAATGAATGACAGATTTTCTAGAAGGAAATATTGGTTATATTTGCTGTAGGCCCTGAATGAAAAAGAAAAAGTGAAAATACAATTTTGAGTTTAAATGTGGTATCTAATTTATTGAAGAAGAATGTATTACTTGATTTAAAAAACATTTTAACCTATCTTAATTATTGTATATATACTGTATATACTAAGTAGCGCCCACACAATATCATGAATAATAATTTACAATAATGAAATTAGCATGTGATTTTCCTTGCTCATTCAGGTGCATTTCCTCAAATAAAATGCCATCCTCATCCTTTCCATATTATAATGATTATAAAAAAAACCAAGATGGTCAACTATCAATTTAGTAGGGTAATAGAGGGCTAATAAACCTTGTTATATCAATTTCCACAATAAATCTGCAAACCCATCGAAAACTACCAAATAAATTAAGTACTTGTAATAAACGATACGGCACAATCATACATTTTATCATAAAAACAATTATTGAAAAATCAATCATCAGTAAAATACCCTTATTATCACAAACACAATTAATAGGACTAAGGACCAAGATACCAATCTTGAACCAAATTGTTAAAGCTCATTTTAAAATATCTCAAGTTTTTGAAAAAGATCACTCATCAGTAAACAATTTTATAAAAATAATTTTTTTTATGTTATTTGGGAGGTCAATTAGTCTATATATATTTATTTTAATCAAAATAATTTGAGACATTTTCAAAAAATATGGAATTAAAAAAACACATAAGTAAACTACCTTTAGTTTGAGGGCTAGGGTCAAAATAAAAAGAAATCCTTAGGTAAGGTCATATCTAGATAATAAAAAGTTTTGAGTTTTAAATGGTTTCAATATCTTACACTTTTACAAGATGCTAAACTAGCACTGTGAATGATCTGATACCAGTATTGATACCAACCTTTTGATATTTTACTAATATCAGTACTTTATACCCAATATAGAAAATTTTTAATTCAACTACTTTTATTTTTCTGATTGTTTACCAATTTATTCATATTTTCTTATTATTGCCTTTATTTTTCTATTGCTAAATGAAAATATCAATACTGGGAAATATTGATATACTTCTCGTTCATTTTTTCATACTCAAATATTAATTATTTTACCCAGTATCGCATATTCCTAACACTTTTTACACATTTTTACAACCATTCTAATTTTATAACAGACTAGCAGGCTGGAGATAATATTTTCATAAACTTTTCACTCTACAGAATATCCTGGCCACGGTAGCAACCAGGTAAATCCACCGTTGCTAAATCAGGATTTGAATGTAATTAAAATGTTAAAACACCATAAAGATTCAAACAGACAATATTGACATCTTGGCATTTTCTAAAAAATTAAAAATATCCAAAATGGCAAGATAGGTACATTTCTTAAAACATCGCTACTAAAACAATATTTGGGATACTTACCTCTTTCAACCGGAGTAATCTTTTCAAAAGACAAATAACAAACCAAACTCCAAAGAATGAATTCATTCAACTGGCAGCATAAACACATGCAAGTAGCATGGGCTTGATGGAGGTGGTATTGGCGAGGGTGAGTGGAGGAAGCTGAACAAGTCGTCATGGTTACACTCAAGACCTGTCTCAAGCTGATGAGGTGCTGGTAAGCATAATCATCATAAATGAGAAGTATTCCTATCAGACTGCTCAGTTCTCCCGTTACAAATTTTAGTCTATATTGTTCCTACTATTTTAAGCTTGCAGGGTAGTAAACGCGGTGCTAATAATAAAATAATAATAATAGTAATAATTTAAGCTTGCAAGCATTGTATTACCCAAATCCACTAACAAATTCTAGCTTTTTTTGTGAAATTCCCTGCGTTTCCCTGGTTTTTTCCAGATACTAAAAAAGTTACAGTTTTTTTCCCTGTGCGTGGCAACCCTGTCAATTTTATAATTTTGCTAACCAAACCAACTTAAAAAAATTATAATTTGGATGCTTGTGAGTCATGATATCAGAGAAAAAACATTGAAGTCAAATCCTGCAAATGGCTGGAAACTGCTCAGCTGAGCGCTCATACAAATAGGATCACCACATAGTAAATACAGATTAGGCCACAAACAATTTAGAGATTGAAATTATCTTTTATCTTCTTTCGGCAAAAAATATTTTCAAATACTTTTCTTTTTCATTAACGATTTTATTCTCATACCTACACATCAACAATGAAAATAAGTTCAGAATAGTATGTTTTTTAAAATTAATAAAACCCAATAAAAAACACCTTGGTAATAAGTATAGTTTTACTTTCACTATAAATACAAGGGAAAAGATACATCGTTTAGATCTCAGATGGCTGTCCCAAGACATGAATAGCTATGTAGCTTCACAAAGAGGTATTTGATTGGACAAGAGGAAATGACCAAATAAACGTTTCACTGGATTAACAAATAAAACAAGACCATTTTACATTCTTTACTAGGACTGCGCGAGTACTTGAAAATTCAAGTTTAAGTCAAGTTTTAATAGTTCAAACTCATAAATTATAAAAAAACATTTAACATTTGAGTACTCTTAATTTTCTGGTATCGCAAAAAGTCAAAGTTTAATTATTACACCACAACTACTTATACAAGTAGATTAAATTAGTTTAAAAATCGGAATGTGTGTGTGATAATTTATTTCTTAAATAAATATATATATATATATAGTTATGAATGTAGTTCAAAGTTTATGAATGAATATATTTAGAAAAAATTAACTTGAAATATTTCTCGCACAAATACTGCTCTTTAAAACCATGTTTTTTGTCCAAACTCGACTGGTAATGAAAAATGTCAACTCGCGCTTTCCTAGTTATTACCAATTAAAACTAAAAAGAGTAATTTGAAGAATGTTTACCTGTGTTAAATAGGGCTAGACCTATCACCGGTCTTAAAAGCAAAGAAACCAACTCTAAAGTTGCTAAAAATTTGGGAAATAATTTTCTTTTAGAAGGAATTTATAACAAATACATTTTTACTCCAAGATTTGCATCTCTTCTATATATTATGTAATAACATTAATGTGTACAAATCTAGAGAACATTATATGACCGGCCGCTAATAATCGGCAAATTCGGTGATTGGCCCAGCTCTACTATCAAGTTTTATCTCATGGTAATAGTACTTGGGTGATATACATTCTTATACACCTAATCAGAATAATGTGTCACTTTTAAAACTCCCGGCGATGATACTTGTCAGGGTCAAAGTAAGATGTGACAACAACACGATTGTTGAATTTCCTGCCAGTGAGAGACTGTTGAGCTTTTTGACAGTCAATTATTGAATTGAACTCCACAAACACCTAAAAAAAAAAAAGTCATGCTTTAAATAAATTAGTTATTGCTTCAAAAACAATTGCTCTGACAAAATTAAAAAATTGAGTCAAACTGAATTATTTTAATAATGGCAACTTTGACATAAGAATCTAATCCAGGACCTTTGGATTTGCACACACTAGAATGGCTCAGTAATAGATAGAGCCACGTTATAATTGTTTTAATTTTAGTTAAATTTTGTTTTTTAATCTTACTTTTTGGTGATATTTCGTGTTTATTCAAAATTACATGCTATCTGAGGTGTTTTAAGTATTGTTTACATATTGAAACAATATATACACAATTAAAATCTTATATATTTGCTTTAAAATTATTTGTCAAGTTTTGTCTGCATATGTTACAATTTTGTAGCCTAAAGTTAGCTTGCACTACAACAAAATACTAAGCAAATTATAACATGGTCAAAATTTCTGCTTAGTTTTTTCCTTAGTTTCATGTTTAATTAATGATTTGGTTTATTTGTAAAAGTGTTAATTCATTTTATAGGATGATTTCATGTAACAAGACAATTTTGTTTTATTTCGCTTTTCATAAACATTGTAAATCATATCTAAAAACTATCAAAGGAAAAAATACTTGATTCCATCTTTGTATGGCACTTTTCGCTTTATCAAGTCTCACCATTTTTACGGGGCTGTAATAGAGCATTAGCGTTCAAAGCCAAAGTCCAGAGTTTGTTTCCAGTGTCCTGGTTGTCAATTCTCACTCAATTCAAAAACTATTAAATAATTAGGACTTATCCTAGGGATGGAACTCGCATATGAGTTAAAGATATGACTGAACTGTTAGTTTGAGGTTAGTTTTTAAAACTTAATACGGTAAAGAAATCCGACAGGAAATAAAATAATTGTAAGATAACAAACCCTTTTTAAATGTAATGAAAATAAACGTGTGCAAGTAGATCTCCAAATATGTTGCCAAACAGTGTTGTTATGAAGTAACTGGGTTGAGACAGTTTAAGACTTTGCAATATTATAAAATTGGGACCGACCTTGCCGCAGCCCGGCACGTCCACACCTTCGATGGGGCGGGGGATCTCGACAGAGCGAACCACCCCATATTTATTACATTCCTCCTTGATATCTTCAAGGATATCCTCATACTCCTCCTCATCACGCAACTCCTCTGGTGTCACCATATTCAAGAGACAAAGCACCTGTAACATACATATCTCATTTATAGCTCAAAGATAATCGGAACAGTTGACTCTTCATGATCCAGGAGTGGTTCAAGTGCTTTGTGGATTAACCGAGCACCTCAGATTAAAAAAAAAAAAAACAGCTATTGTTATTCTTGGAAAACAATAACACTAAAGCTATATCCATACACATTATAAATGCAATTAATACAATTGTGATATTTGCTATGTATACCATTTATAATTTAATTTTATATTCCAAAAGTTTTTCAATATCAAACTTTGACATTATAAAGCAATATTTATAACCAAAACATTTCTTAATGAAGGCTATTTTTGGGGAAAAAAGCTGCCTATTTTTGGGTTATTAGAAATAATAAATTCTCAGTTTAGTTTGTTAGTTTCTTAGGGTAGTTGTTTGCTTGTCATTTTTTTCAAATTTCTCGAATTTTCAAAATTTATAAAATTATAGACTAGATAGATCTCTTTCACATCTCTAGACTTTAGATAGTAAAACAAACAGTAAATCCTCCTGATATCAAAGCAGTCAGTCTCACAGACCTCTGTTGCTGGTCCAGACCCGCCCACAATGTTAAGACCCGGCACTTGGATCTGTACTGGGGCCTGCTGGCCAATCTGTGCGTTCTTGGCGCCAACGCTCGCCCGCTGCACTATGAGCTTCTTGTCACCTAGCTGCATGCCGTTCAGACCCGCGATCGCCTGCACAACATCCACAACTTACAGGCTTGACAAACTTTTAGAACATCAACTGTTTTGTATATATGATCAGTGACAATGAGTGGCTGAGGATTTATAATTCAAGTGATATGGCATTTTAACCTTTATATTGAGTTAAACTCGTATGTACCTTTTCTCTCGAAATAAAAATTATGCTAATAACGTTCTTGATATAATTTAGTGAATAATATGAACCATATTCAAATGTGAGAAGGGTGTATTATATAAGTTTAGATAGCAACACACTATTTAAGTGACAATAAAAAAAAGTGCAACCCAGCAAGGGTGTTGAACATTGCAGTCAAAAAAGCTTGTGATAATGTTCAAACTAGGTTATCAGATTTCTTTTAATATTAGAAATTTGTACTTTGTATGCATTGTATATGTTTCACAATTTAAATATACAATAATATATATATATATATATATATATATATATCATGTTTCTGAATAAATGTTTATTTTTAACCACATTTCAAATTTACAGATAATATGAAATTTTGACTATCTAAAATTGAGTACACCCCCTTTAATTCGGATAACCAAGGTTCTATAATAATACTGTTCTTCCAACCATGTTCCAACTATATATAATATATTGAACATAACTAATACATGTAAATTATCAAAAGAAATAAAATTTTATTTTTCAAACAAGAGCACACAAGGAGATTAAAATATTTGGGTCCAATTAAAATAGCCTGAATCAAATTGGAGCAAAATACATAAATGGTTTTATAAAAACTGTCCCTGGTGGAGCTATGCTGTGGATAAGCTAGGAAGATAACGACGACTTGTACAACTGACCTGGTCCGTCATAGTGACGTCGGCGTACTCGCAGAAGGCATATCCCTTGCTGAGTCCCGTGGCAGAGTCCTTGACCAGGTTGAACGCCCGCAGCTGGCCAAACGACATGAGCAGCTCCTTCACCTGTCCGGCAGAAAAACTACGTACTCAGTGGTACTGCGTGCAAGGCTTGCAGCTTAGACTCACAGCAAACCCAGTGTTACTGGTGAAGAGAGGGGGAGGGCATGTCACGACGCGAGGCAACACCGATAAGGGTGGGGGCGAGGTATCAGAAAAATTAAAAAACAGAAATATAATAAATTAAAATATTTTTTTAATCAATTTTTAGATTTTTTATCCTTGCCTATCTCAGATTTTCCCCCCCCGCTGCGTCTTACCACCAGTTCTGATTATATGCTTAACAACTAATTACGCTATTGTGTTTGGGATTAGGAAGGATTAAAATAAAGTGTACCAGCATTTATGCAAAGGGAGTGTGACAAATTATTAAGGAAAAGCCACTCAGTTTACTCAACCATGATTTGACACCCAATCTCTCAATCATTGACATTCAAATATCTTGTAAGAGTGACGCCTTAAACCATTCAACCATTGAAGAGGGTCTTCCCATTAATGAAATGTGATTTTTAATGTCATAAATGTAGTATTCATTTAAAAATCTATCGATAGATAAAAAAGTGTTTTGCTATCAATAAGCTGTGTGAAATTATATCAAATAATAAAATAACATGTATTTGTGTGTAAACGCTGCAAATCCAAAACCAACAATAGTCAGCTGAAATTAGGTATACAAGCTCAGAAAAACCTGAGGGTATTCACCATAAATGTATTACTTTATTTACCTTAGCTAAATCTATTATGAATTAGACATCTTAGACCCCATTACCACTTGTTTATGCTACTAACAAGGTATGCTGTCCATTATGTGTCCGTTGAAGATAGAATTCATTTGTTTTCTATCCCAACCACATCAAAGGAGAAATTTCAAAATCAAATCCAAAGATATTTCATCACTTGTGTAACCATACAAACATTGCCACAATAAACATTTTCTTTATTAGTATTCACCCGGTATTAAATTTTGAGGGGTTATGTTATCAAATATTCAACAGTTTTTATAATTTGTTTAAAACCACAATATCTTAGCTGACTTACAAATGTATTTTGTAAATAATATAACGTGTTTGTCATTATTTTATGGAGCACTGAATTAAACTTTATTGTGCTGGACTAAATCAAAATGGGAATTGCCAAATTCGGGCTACTCACAACTGATATTAAATAAATTTATTTTACAATAAACACCTGGGGGGCTTAGATCAATCGACCTGCCGAAAAACCTATAGAGTCCTAAGATTATGAAAAATGTGTAGGAATTATTATTTTACTTTTACAGTTTTAAATTGTGTACCCAACTAACTTCTTTGAACACTTTATCTTAATTAACGTGTGTGAGATCATAAAAAAAGCCATTCACTATGAAAATGTTGCATGATATCTGTAGTTTGCTCAAACATATCATTTATCACATACCAAGGTAGTATTAATCGTTTTTGATAGATAATTTACTTAACAAAACACTGTGGTTAAAAATATCAATATTTGTGTGAATAATCTTACACCCCCCTCCCTTACCCACCCCCCTTGAAAATTATAGGCTAATTGTTGACCCATTTCATTAATGCCGCCTCAAAGTCTTTTGTACCTAATTTGGATGGCTTTAAGTAAAAGAGTGAAACAAAGAATAAAAAAACATTATTTAAATATAATAAATCAGCATTTCAAAGTGTTACTTTAAAAGTATTATCTAAAGCTTAAGTTTGTTCGGGTTTTTCGAGAATCATGCTACAATGTAGAACAAATAATGAAAACTACAAATAGGTGCAAAAGACTCTCTTTCACCAGTACACCTAAATATCTTTGTTCTTTACACCTACAATGTATCTACTGTTAGTTAGACTGTCTGAATAGAATTTTTTAGTGTTGTTAAACAATAAGTGGATGCAAAAATATATAGAAATAAACTAAAAATATATTTGTTTTAACACAATGGAATGGAATGTAAAAAAAACTCCATTCATTTTTGACATTTCACAGATCTTATAAAATATAATGAACTTACTCGGATATATTGGATGCTCACCTCCATTTTAAGTTGAATAAGGAAAACCTGATTGTGTGCCATAAGAAAAACATTTTTAACCCCCCACAATCATTAAATGGTTTTGAGAAAGTTACTATTAAATACAAATTTCAAACACATTGCTATTGGCAGGAATGCTTAACGATATATTTAGACATGAAACAAACTTGCCATTTCCCGTGGTTAACAACAACATCAGAGGCACACAATCTGGGTTACATAAAGTATACGTTCATTTATTAATGCATACCTATAAATGAAGCTTGGTAATCTGAAAAACCACATCTTAAATATGGATGACAAGTAGTGCTAATTGTATGACTGACTTAAATAAGCACAATATGTTTATTTAAGTGCCTGTCTCAACGCACAGATAACGGACAGCTCGGATATGTATTATTGCTTAAACCAAGCATTCTGTATTCTTTATTATATAACAGTGGAATAGAGATAAGCACTATTTTTTAGGAGGCAGTGGGCAGGGAGTTGTATTGCATCAGAATAATTAAGGTAGATTTAGGAGATGTACCCCTATTTTAATGCATAAACAGTGGAGAAAATGTGTGAAAAACTTTTCCCATTCTATTTTATAAGCATGAAAAGTCTTGGTAAAATGCTAACATTGTGGTGCGACTTTCCCATGTCTACTTTTACATGGCGACAAATTACAGTAAACACAACCGTATAAAATATTTATCAGATTACTTATCAAAAAAGTTAGAAAACAAAAATCTGATACATAACAAATAACATTTAGCTCAAATAAATCAGAAACCATTTAGTTCTACTTGTCCCCACCTGGGTAAAATATAGAATGTACATACCAAAAATAAATCACAAGTTGTTTTCGGCTTGTGCTAGAAACTCATTAAGGCTCAAAACAATAAAAAGTGTCCGCACTTGCCTTGCCAGGTCCACCACAATTGTATGCGTGCGTGTGTGTGATCAGCCCTCTGATTTAATCGTTTCGACAAGCAAAGGATGAGTCTTAATACCCGCGATTGCCAAACCTTAGCTACGACAGAAGGGGGGAAGAAAGCAGAAGTACAGATGAGTGAATTGATTTTTTAATTACATTTAATATTGATTGTTTATCACTTGGCCCAGCCGATGGTAGCTACAGTTACACAGAATGGCTAGGGGTAAAATATTACCTGGCGCTGAAAGAGAAAATTTCCCCACCCAAACTAAGGGAAAAATAAACAAAAAAACAGCCATCTACAAATACTATTAGGGTGGCCAATCAACCAGCCCTAAGATATTTTAGGACTGCTGAAAATAATTTTATTTTTTAAAACCTGAAAATTTCTTCAAAATGGCAACAAAAAAAGCTCCATATCTGTTGCTTTGTTCCTGAAATACAATATTCCTGAAATGAACATATTTGTGATGGAATTTGAAAATTCCTGATATTGTTCCCAGAACCTGTAAAAAGGTAGCTGCAATTTCTGAAAAGCAAATATTTGTCTGGCTTCGGTTTGGCAGCTGAGGGTCACTTCACCTAAATAAAAACCTGAAAGAAATTCCCAACGATGAACCATCTGATTGTCTAAGTCGCTATAGCACCCTCCTCTTTGCTCGTAACAATTAAACTACTCATCTAGTTTAGATCGATGTAGGCATATTAAAACTTACCTAATCAGCAACAACAGCAAAATAGTTGACCGGCCTGGACTTAGTTATTTTATTATTTATAGGAAAGGGCTCTTGAATTCTTTAATCCCAAATGATTCTATAGATTCGTAAAAATTTTGGATTTGAGACTCAAATCATTAACGGATTTTTTAAAATTTCTTTTGAGTGAAATTGGTTTTAGAGCTCTAATACAGCTTATTGGTGGTTTAGAACCAATATTATTATATGATGAACTCAACAAGACCCCATAGAAGTAATTTAACCGTTAACTGAATGTGTGAATGTTGTAAAGAATGGATTATAAGAAATTATGTTAACATTTAGTTAATATTTGTATTTTCTATTATTCTTCTATATTTATATTTCCTTTGAGGTTCATAATGTTTCCAAGATTCAAATTCAGGATTTGAATATTAATTGGAGAATCGGATTCGACCCAGCTCTATTTATATTAGGTTTAGTTGTTTTTTAAGCACAGAGTTTTACTACCCGTTCAGGTTATATTGTAATATTATAGCATTTACAAGTCCTGCCATTTAAGCTTAAAAATTGATATATATTCATTCATATTATTAAATTATCCCAAAGCAATATTTTTATAATTTTTGTTCTCGTCCCAATCCCATTATTTTGACGCATTTTCTATCCCGTCCCGTAATAAAAATGTAAATCTCGTCTACGTACATTCCTACAAATCTCTTGTTAAGGCATAAGTCAGCTATGAAAATCATTGAAGAAACAGAATGCACGTGTTGTGAATATAAAATAGCAGATACTAGATATTTTGTAATTGAGAACATAAAAGCTTTAAAAACCATAAAAAATAGACCTCAAAAATATAAAAATGACGGTGTTAGTTTGAATCGACAGCTGAAAGACTTTTGATGAAGATGAGATGTGGCAACAATTCATCCCAAGCCACACAAATAAAAAAATCAGAAGGTGTGCTATAGACAAAAAATATTTTCTATAGATTTACCCAAAGTTAAAAAAAAGGAGAATAATGAGAAGTGATGGTGTATGTTTTAAATCAAACAGGATAACAAATGCAGATCAAATAGCCGATTGAATCTCTTGAAAGATGATCTTATTGCCGCCCAAAGAGAATTATCAAAGCCAACATTTATTTCATGAAAAAATAGCTCAAGCTATAAAGTGGGTTTATTCTCCCTCAGAGTGATGATGAAAACCTGAAAGGGTCTCGTAAATCCACCAGCGACAACTGGCCAGTCGTCTCGCTCACTAAACAAAACATGTCACACATCGGGCACGTATCTGACACAGAAAAGAACAAAAGTAAATACACTTACCTGCCCAATTTGCTCGGTGACAAGACAGCAACATTACAATTAGCCGCCATCTTAGTACTTTCTATTCATGTTTCTGATATATTTATTAATCCTCTTTGCGAAAGAAAGCTTAACAGGAAAGGGGAAATTAAATGAAAGTAAATATACACTGCAAAAACGTTCCATTGCTATAAATTTTAAGTGGCAAGAGAAAATGTCAATTTCAGTTCAGGATTCATACAAAATCTGTACCATAAAAAAATAAGTTACCAAAAGAATTAAAATCACAAGGAGGGGAGGAATTTGTGATACCTAAAAATTCAACGAGAAAATCTGGATCGAGTTCGCTCGTCTCTTGCTTTTGAAGGTCTATATTTATTCAAATCATTGCCTTAAAGTTTTTTTTTACAGGCTACAAACAGTAATACCTCGACTTTCAATGCTTTGCTCTTTCATCAAGTTTCAACTGCAACGTTTACAAAATTCATCACTTGCTTCGCTCTTTCCTTGCATTTGATCAAAGGTGCAGCCCATCTTGTTTCTTTCATCATTCACATTCAGTATATGCCTGAAAGTTGTTCAGTGGACAATATTTTTATAAATTGCCCACAGTTATTAATCTCTTATGTCAGTGATCAAACATATTAATACTAGTTATTTTGTAACTATACTATAAATATTGTATAATTTGTTGTGTTAACAGTATTGACACTTCATATCGTGCTTAGGTGTTGCAAGCAATAGGAAGTGTTATATAGTTTAATACGTATTTTAGTGGCCCTAACACATTTACAAGCTTTTTTTACCACTGCGTCTTACTACCGGTTCCGGTTATACTCATGTATGATCATTATCTCAACAAAGTAGGAATGAGGTAGTCTTCGCACATGTGTAGAAGTAGTGTGGGAAACTATTCATTGATCCAACAAGGAAGTGAATCCCGATGTCCCCCGTCTTCAGTAGGCCTGTCCAACACGAGTGTGATGCCTTAGATCATACTGTCATTTGATCATTTGCAAGCCAAATAAAGGTTATGCTTCGACTTTTGTCAGTGCTTTGGTTACTAGCCCGACAAAAAAGTGAAGCATTGCTATTTCATTTAAAAGTTTTTTTGGGAGGTAGGTGTTTCCCCATGTATAGAGAAAGTAGTGGTTTTTGAAATTGGGATGGCACTTTCACTGGTAGCCCGAGTTTGCAGTATACAGAAGGAGAATACAATCTAGCCGTGACTAAATGGGCAGTGGGAAACACTGCAGCAAGGCTGATGGTAGATCTGTAAAGCTCGTCTTTTATGTAAATATAGAAGTTTTATGTAAGTTGTTTTAAAGAGAAAAGATATTTGATTCATCATAAAATTTAACACACACCACAATGGCTAGATTTAAAAAAAACAACGATAACATGTATTTAAAATTACTGAGAATGTTGCTGTCTCGTAAACCATCTTCTCTCTTGGAGGCCATGGACAACATGTGTCGATTCTAATTACCTAAAAACCTGTCAAGTGAAGCACAACACACAGCCATGTTGCTATCAATATGTGGAAAATTTGTCACCAAATTCACATTTTGATCATTAGCGCTTCTTTATGTATGGGCTAGAGTACTTCCATAATACTTGATAGTTTTTACCAATTAATAATGTAGCGTAAGGTTATTTTTTTTATTTTAACATGAAACTATGATCATAAGTAATATACTGAAACTCACAATTCATACAAATATGCTACTCAAACTCCAGAATATTTTTTCATTACTAGATTTTTCGATTATTTCTTTGAAAATTCTAAGTTTAATTTATTGTATTCAATTTTAGGATAATATTTAAAAATTCGAATTTGTGTGATAAGAAATTTTTTCATTCTAAGAAATCTATTTTCGGGATGAATTTATTATAGAAATTCAACTTAAAATACTTTTAGTATAAATATGGCTCTATATTACTTTGGAGGGGGAGGGGTGGGGGGAGGGATATAACTTCCTTTAATTCAAACTCAATTTTGAGTGAAAAATGCCTACACACACAGTGTATCGATTTATGTGGGAAGTAACTGGGGTGTAAATAGTAGCCCTCAAAACAACACAAAAAGTTCTTAAGAACATCTGTTCAGTGTTCGAGGGTTCCCGAAAAGCCTTCCAAGGTTCTGCTGGAAATATATTCCTACTTGATCCACCCTTGTTGCACCTCTTGTAGGTGATGTATCACTGCTGGTACACAGCAGGGTTGTAGCTACACAAACAAGGGTGTATCACGTAGAGCTATTAATATCTCCAGCAGAACCTGGAAGGCTTTTCAGGAACCATTATCTTAGGTAATATGTTTATAAGGACTTTTTGTGTTGTTTTGAGGGCTACTATCTACACCCCAGTTACTTACATATTCTGTATACATATTGAACAATGTCACCTCAAAAGCAGAGTCAAAAATAAGACATAGAACTTTGTGCACCAATGCTGAGCAATATTTAATTTCAATTCTGAGGATTGACAATAGTTCCAGGTTCTTTTTGAAGGTTTTATTTTTCAAAATTAATATTAGAAAAATAACACCACATGGATCAAAATGGCTCTTGAAAAGCTCCCAATTTGTAACTTGTATTGATTAGTACTTATTTATAAATAGTACTTATATTACAGTCCGTAGGTAATCAATATGTATGAGATTTCATAGCGCCCAATACTTTCAGGCAATCTTAGCGCGCTAAAGCCCCTAAATTTCTGCGGGGGCTATTCAAGACAGGCTTATAACTACAAGTGCAGAAATGATCTTGACATCCAATTAACATTACTACTGTAATTGTTATGATTTATGAATCAAATAGCCAAAACTATTATTTATGCTTTTTAGTAAAGTTTACTCCATCATATCATATTCTGAAAATTGAAAAATGACCCTTGTACATGGGAATCGAACCCGGGACCTTTGGTTTAGTATGTCAATGCTCTAATCACCGAGATATCCAGGATTCGTCCTGTGCCCAAAGTCATTCTTCATTCATATTTTAAGGCAGAGTCTGTGATGGACGTGTGAAATTGTCAGCTAAAAATGTGTGATTTTTTTAAGCTCACGAGCTATCAGATAACGCAGCCACCTTCAACTCGGTAGTTGGCTTATTGCTGTTACTAAATATTAGATTTTTCAATATTTAATCATTTTAGAACCGTTACTAAACAGAATTTTAACACTAACTAGTAATTTAACTAACATAACGTAAGCATGGATAAAAAATGGGTAAGTAAATGTTAATATATCATTTTCACTATCGCTAGCGTGATTTTGTAAAAAATAATACCAAGGTCACTAGAATGAAGCAGAGAAAGCTCTTTAGTTGTGCTATCATCGCAGCTCGCAATCTAATGTTATGTCTTTAATATTCCATCTCTTTGGAATTATCTGTGACAAATTTACAAATGTATTTTGACACATAAGTTTTTTAAGCTTCTTTGGATTTTCTTTATTATTAAAATGGCTGATAAGGAAAGAAAAAAACAAAAACAAAATTTAATTTATAATTATTATTAGAGAAATGATGATAAAAAGACATGCATATGTAAAATTTGCAAAATAATAATATAAAGTCCACGATGTAAGTAAAGATTAAAACTTAATTGATAAATTACTAAGCTTGTCAGTAACCCTGTGTACATTAATTATTAATATAGTCCTTAGGTAAGAAATAAAGAAATTTTTCTGGCCCTTGTTACTAACAAAATCTAGAAAGATAATTAATTTAAAAGTTAAAAGTAGTGTGAAGGGACAACAAAAATCTTTGGTAGCTTACACTTCGACTTTTCTTCACAAGTTTCGCTTTAACTTAACTTCACATTTAAAAAAATGGCCTTCGCACATCCCTAAAACATTGTTATAATTTTATAAGTTTTTCTTTCGAAGCTGGCGTTGGCACATTTTTACCAACTCGACTCCACAGCTCTGTTGGCTAATCTAGGCTACGCTAGAAATGTTAGTACTCCTAGCACTAATCCAGGAGGCCATGGTGTGATTGTGATCACAAAGGGCAATTTCTTACAATCCTTTACCGAAACAAATGTTTGTTAGAGATCTTTAAGTAATCCCCCCTCTGTTAATATAAAGTGTCAGTAGCAGAAATGACGTTAAAGGTATCAATAAAAAGAAACAACAAAAGAAATGGTATCTTGTCGGTTAGCTAAGGTATATAAAAAATATTTACACAAAAAAAAAATTCAAAACTTTGGGAAAAAAACAACAAAAACACTTGAGCATTTAAGGTTTGTTCCTTAAGGTGCGGTTGAAGGGAACCAGAGTATTTTTACACTTTTTACAGAAATGAAATGTTTTGGCCAAAATAAATCCAATATTTCTCCACTAGCAACATACAGTTTAGTTTCCTGCACATGCTAGCATCAACAGATCTTTAATATATGTCGAGGATGTCTTGGAATTTTGTCAAAACTTTTTAAACAAAGAGAAATTATTTTGACAAAATTACAAGACAGCCTCGACAAATATTCAAGATCTGTTGATGCTAGCATGTGCAGGAAACTAAACTCATATGTTGCTAGGGGAGAAATAATTGTATTTATTTTGGCCAACAAAATTAATGCTATAAAAACTGTATTACTCGCTTTCTCTTTTGCCGCGCCTTAATAAACATACTATAATATAGCGCTAAATATATAAACTAATTGGGAGCAAGAATCGTAGTCGTATTTAATTATAGGTAATTGTGTTTACCTTATTTCCCCACATAATTGTCACCATCGCATAACCGTCACACCCCTTCCGCTAACCATAGATGCATGGTTGTCTTCTAGCGCAATGCAGGTTGTCAGTAGGTATATTTCCGAGGGTTGCGTGGTTTATAGCATGAGGAGTAAGCGAGAAACCAAGTTACCAAGCATAAGTCACATGATATGCTGACTCACATCTTCTCGTGCAAGCTAAACTAGTGATTGTCTGCTAGTGACATTATTTTTTTAAAGCTTCACATTATGGTCACAACCAACTTTTTTCCACATAAATTAATAATAAAATATGCAACAATTATATGGTGAAATATGATATATTATTGTAAAGTAGGTAAAAAAAAATAGGAGGCTCGTATTCTTGATTCCTATGGTATTTGAGAGATTCTATCTAAAAAAAAAGCTCTAAAATATGAAGATATTTATTTACTTAAAAAGTAGGGATGGAATCCTCAAATCGCTAAGGATATTCTAGATTCGAGACTCATATCCTTATATATATATCACACACGAGAAGAAATAGCTAAGGAGGAGCCAAAATAGATAAGGCAGATAATAATGAAGAAGAGTTGAAATTTAATTCTGAGATCTAATACTAATTGGTGATTCAGAATGAATATAATTATAGGAAAAACTTAACAACCAGACCCCAGATCAGTAATTTAACACTTGGCTGAAGGTATAAATGTTGAGTCTCTATATAATCTAACCTCTGCAGTAGCCCCTAACAAAGCCCACCAGCTCTTATGTGGAATGAATTAGTACAACTAAAGCACGCAATATAAGTGACATCAAGATTTATGTTAAAGATAGGTGGCATTCGTTAATTATCACTCCACTATGTATAGTGGAACTAAATTTATTTTATAAGCTTTCAATAGAATTCAGTTGATTTCCTTTTAAGAGTTAATAGTGCGAATTTAACTATTTATCCAAACCATTTTAATTAGTGTGCTTATTTTGTCTGAGGCCTTTTTGAAGTTTTTAGTGTCGCAAATATTTTAATGGTCTTTTTTAGTATTTGATATATCGTCAAGGAAAATCTCTTTTCTCTATTTGAGGTACATTTTCACATACAAGGAAGATGGATAAGAACATATTAGAGGGAACATCTTTATCTAACTTTCCGTAAATAACAAAAATGTACCTCAAAAGGGGAAAATAGGTGTTCTTTACATATATATTAGGATCTAATATATATTTCCTGGGTTTGTTCTTATTTTTTTTTGTTCTTTTTACATGTTCCTGTCTAAGCGTCCCATCATTCTTAAACAACCATTTTTATCTCCTTTGCGTCTTTTGGTTCCTCTTATATAAAGTTGCATCACATGTTTCACACTTCCTTCTGATGAGTTAACAGAAAGAATGAAGCCAAGGTCGAGGGATTAAGCGATAACGATTGATCGATTTTCTTCAAGAGGAAACCACCAACTCTTTATACAATGACACCAATGTAAAGTGTGAACAGTGTTCTTTCTGAGGGTGGTCAGAAACCCGAAATTTCAGGCAATAAATCGGGCATCTCAAGAACTTAGTAATTAAGCACTAACCTCTAATTCAAACTTAAAAAAAAATTGTTTAACTAACTTTCATAGTTGAATTATTTCAATCCTACCAATATTAAACAAAGGTAAGTTTTTTTTTTATTAATTCGTAAATTATGTTTGCTTTCAACAAAACTACGATAAGGGTTCTCACAGGTTAAAAGTCTACAACATAGCGAGATCAAGATTCCTACGATTTAATTTTCTCTGTCAATGCAAATGGAAGAATTAGTTGTCAATCCTTACGTCAGTCACGAAACTACGTCATCC
Organism: Timema cristinae; assembly: GCA_039000515.1. NCBI lineage: Eukaryota > Metazoa > Arthropoda > Insecta > Phasmatodea > Timematidae > Timema > Timema cristinae. Next base: position 112,570,218 of record JBCFYV010000012.1, on the reverse strand, counting down.
AGTACACAGCAGTTAGCAATATGTCATGCGCTCCATATGTTTCAGGTGGTCCTTTAATTGATCTTTATGATTATTTATTTGTGTTTGCCTGGTAGTGGTTTTTTCGTGTATAGTTAGTTACTTACTTTATTATGTTTACCCCTCAAGTATCTGTTTTAATATGCTAATATAAAATACAACAGAGATGTTCTTGTTAAAGATTCAATAGTAGTAACTATAATACTAAATATATGTATGAATGCTAACTATATGTAGTTTTATTGTTCTTATCAAGCTGTTTATTATTTTATAATAGTTTTTCTTTTATATAATATAATATATGGGATGCAAGTCATTGCTGAACAATTAGACTTTTAGGCTTTTTGCTAATTTATTTGCGCATGTTCTTCAATTTTAATTACATGTGTTTTTAAACAAACATACAAAATGCCTAGATTTGCTGTTGCACTCTTTGTAAATAATCAACGAAACTGCAAGGGTAATCTTTTTACTCCTTTCTTAAGGATCCAGAAATTTTCCATACATGGGAAATAAAACAGCAAGTGGCGCCATTTTAGTAAATTAAACAGTAGTTGATTATTCTCAACATGATCATTATGAAAAATGATACATGTGAACAAATTCCATTAATTTTTATTTTCATTAAAAATTGTTGCATTAGCTACAAGTCAGCGATACCCAAGTCAACAACAAACTGACTTACCCAATTGCACAGACACCGTCTGTTGTTGGCCTGGCCACGCACTCAACCGCCCCGTCGATTCTACACACGTCCGAGCATAATATTTGACAACAGAATACTGAAGCCGCACCAATTGAACGCTCACCAAAGATCTTCAGTAGAAAGAAGATACTGTTGGCCAGTGCCCAGTTTTGTTTCTACTCCAGCCTAGAAGCGTGTATAATTGCCCCCCCCCCCCCCGTTATGTTCTTTGGTTTTTCTCCCCTCATTCCGTGGACTGTGCTGTAATCGTATAAAAGAGTGATCGTGCGAGTGGAGACGCACTCTTGGGCTGGCTTCGATAATCGCTAGGGGAAGCTAAGGCGTTCGGAAACTATTAATAATGTAAGCAAAATTCTTTTTGGCATGTAATATTTTTACTTTAAAATTCTTTTTGGCTTTTTGAACTTAATTTATTGAACTGATTGGAAAACAGCACCTGTGATGGTGTTAATAGTAATATTTTCTTTTGGACTTAAAATTTATCTCAATCATAACGAACTTGAATTATTGGACTCTTTAACTTGAAAATAGTGCTGTTTATGTTTTATCTCCAATGTTTACTTATGAACTTAGTTTATTGGGCGCCGCTCATATTGAGGTTAGTAATAGCCGCCATAATAACTTAGTTTATTGATGGTAATATTTTGAGCGTTGGCAATTAAATGTGGATTGATCTACTTTATAGCCAATATAAGAAATTAATAGTTTTATGTCTAGGTAAAACATATTTTCCCTTTTGTCGGGACTAAGAGATGTAAGAGTAATGATAGTTAAGTTTGATTTTATGTAAGGAACATGAGTATTTCACAGAGATTTAATTTATGAGTTCTATATTGTTATTTCTAGCTAATAAATACGCATCCAACTTGCATTTTTGTTAATGTAAATTAGTGATGGTGATTACTAAAACATTTAATGCGTTCTTAATGAAGTCATATATTGTGATCACAAAATATTTTATACTTTATTTCTCCACTTTATGGGATTTTTAAAAATTAATTGTTCATAGTATTTTTAATATCTAATAAACAACTCATTTGGTGAATCTTTTCTACTTACTCTAATTTTTTAAACTTATTTATCCTTAGGTATAACGCTATCTAAATTGTTGTCTGGTAATTGAATTAGAAGAATGTTTATATATTTATATGTTGTTGAGGTTGACCGTGGGGACTAGTGCCGCAATTGCTCCAAATTATGTGTCCTGGGTATTGGTTTCTTGCCCAGTTTTTTCTATAGTCTTTACTCACTTGTTGACTAATTAATTTATTTTGTATTTGAACCCTATTAGTTAGGTTTTAGGGTTAGAAATAGGGTTCAAAATCAATCACTTGACATTATTAATTGAAAGACACACCTAAGAACACAGCTCTAAGCGCTGGAGTGACATCACATGCTCAGACAATCAGATGGCTTTCTCTCCAACTGGCGCTACCTTCTATTCTCTTTACATTGGGTATAGAGTCTTGAATCGTGCCACAACTAGGTAGCTATTTTTTACGATAATCTAAAAAATAGCCTAAGAATCCGTGAAAATAACCAAATACTCTGTGATCCGTGTTACCTCTAAAATGTGTGAAAATGGATAGAATATGTAAAAAAAAGTCAGCCCTGCACTGCTGTATTGACATTAAAAAAAATTAAATACTGTATACAACAAAAAGAGAAAGGTGTTTTTTCTTAAATAGATACTCTCAATATATTATGAAGATTAGGAGGCGACTTATGAATTCTATTTTTGTACTTTTAAAAGAAATATCAACTTGTTCAAAACGGTGAAAATTTTACATTGGCAGCTCGCAAAGGTGTAATGGTTAGTTTTATCTCAAGAAAATAGCTACTGCTCAATTCCTTGACCTCTATTGTTTATTTTGGAACTCTTCAGGAGTGCATGTGAAACATTCAACACAGCTTCTTTAGAGTAAAAAGTATCCGATTGGTAAAGAAATACGAGACAGATAGTAGCACATAGTAAAAAGATTAACACATAGGATGGAAGACAGAATTTACAGAAAGTTGATATGATATTAAATTTAAAAGTTTTGTCACCTTATTACTCATATTCCTTTCTCCTGTAACTTCCTTAATTCTCTTTTACTATAAAGAAGCCACAGGAAAGGTGGATAGGAACATATAAAAGGAACAAGTTTTCCTTGTAGAAACTTCTTTAAAATTTAAAACTTTAAGCGCATTTTTGATTGAAAATTCCCTTTTATCTGATTTGTGTGTGTGTGTGTGTGTCAATGACCAAAATCTTACCCTTCCAATGTCAGCAACGACGAATCTTACGGCAACACAATGTCCATAGAAACATAAAAAGTTATACCTGATATTTTTTATATAAAACGAGGCATGCCAAGGGGGGCAAATAACACATTTTGGCAATATAATATTTTTGTTTGGTGCCAGCACTTAATTTTGTGTGGGTCAAAAAGAATGTTTTGTTTTTTTCTTGTTTATCTTAAACCAAATCCAGAGTGTCACTTGTATCAAGATAATTAAAAAATCTATCGGTGCAGAGCAGAGCAACTGCCAGTTTAACAAAGACACCGGGGTTGACAGGAGTCTAAGCTCACGAGAGGTGGGTGTGGGTGGGGGTATAAAGGGCGAGATAAGCATGAGGACGCACTCACCTGATCCTCGTTCAGGTAGTTGGGTAAACCACCAATGAAGATCTTGTGAGGGGAGTCTGGTACTACAGTGCTGATCACCCCGGCTGGAATATCAAAAAGAAACAAATGTATATAAAAAATTAAATGGTAAACTTTAATATTGCAGATATTATTGAATTGGAATAATTTTGAATTCATATTGGTATTCAAATTTATGGTTGTGCGGAAGTCCACGTTTTCTATTTGAAGTTTAATTGAATAATATTAAATACTCTTGACACTAAAACTAAGTTTGAAAATTCAAACAAAACGTTTTTGGCCAAATTTTTTATCTAATGTTGCATAACACAACTTTCACTATTAATATAATTTACAAAATGTTAAATTGCAACATTAATAACATTTAGTTCTAATCTGATTAAGTTTTCTTTGTGATGTGCATAAAAGCAAAAAATGACAAAAGTTGAACATAATTGTGTGTTTTAGGCTAATGTATTAAAAAAAAAAACCTAGAATCATACACGATTTTAAAAGTGATTGGTAGACGAAAGTGTGTACAAATGAAGTGAAGTTCCATAGGTTTGTTAAGAGTCACATATGCCGCAGAAACATTAACATTGTAAAAGCAATTACAGGAGGAAGAATGGCAGAAGAATAGAGGAAGATGAGTGCATTTTAATAGGGGTCCACAAATTGAGTTTTTTAATTCGAGTCAAATTTGAGTTGCGTATGAATTAATTCATCATTTTAAAATATTATTATTATTTAGCATCGCGTCTTACTAACCGTTAGGGTTATACGCTTTAAGTACTAATTACACCAATGGACTAGGAATTGGCATGGTTGAATAAGAGGAAGTGAACCCGCATTTGCATGGAAGGAGAGTGGAAAACCATTTAGAAAAAACCACCCCAGTTCACCCGACCAAGATTCGAACCTCGATCTCCCCGTCCTCAGCAGTCGAGCTCAACACGACTAGCACGTTCGCCAACTACGCCACCGAGGCGGGTTTTTAAAATGTTAAAATATATATATTTGTTTATTTTAAAAGTTAAATAGTGAGCTATATTTAAAATGTCACCGGTCAAAACAAACATAAAATCTATGTTACACATCTTTAAAAGGAGAGATTTTAAAAATATATGAAAACAACACATGTTCTTAAAATATGAATAACACTCATTTTTATAAATGGTAGATACTTTGAAAATAGAGTTTAGAAATGAAAATATCGGTTTCTACACTAATAAGCCAAACATGATTTTCTTTATAAAAAAAAAGAACAAGAGTAAAAATATGACGTAAAAAATAATTAAATGGTTTCAACACTCATGTCTTTTGACATTAAAATTATACTAACAATTACAACAACAAAAAAGTTAATAAAGGTGGTGTTTTAATGAGCTAATAGTGCCCCAAAGCCTCTATTAACTACTTGATAATAAACTGTAAAAATCACATGTTGGAAATTTTAAGTATTTCATATTTAGTTTGTTAGTCTTTATTATAATCATCACACATGATCACTTCTACGTCAATTCCATTCCTTTATGAGGAGTAACGTATGCACCTTACCATGTATGAATTCCCACTAGAAATTATCTTATTAAGATATTTATTTCAATTAAATTTTTAACACTTATAAGGAGTTGGTGTTCATGCTTTAAAATGAAAAATAAGAGGGTTAAAATAATATTTCTAGTAGACAATATGAAATAATAAAGTTTTAAAAAAACTATATAAATGTGGGAAGTTTGACAAAATATTTATTGCAATGTTGATCAACATTGATTTTAGACAGGTTAACGAAAATAGTTCTATAACTAAATATTATATTTATCCGAATCCAAGACGACCGTGAATCTAAGATGACCCCTAGTTTTTCAGTGGCTGTGGATAGATTTTTTTTAAATTGGTATTTATTTTATCATGAATGAAGAAAATAATCATGTTGGTATAGTTTTATTTACAAAACAAGACACCCAGGTTGACTTAAAATCTAATTAGGGTTAAAGAATTGCTAGGGAACTTATTTTTTGTCTCAAATATTGCTTTTGCATTAGAAGGTTAACTTTGAAAAAGTTTGGGAATAAAAAAATGAGAAGTTAATTTTTATTATGACAAATGATAATCGTTAGTGAAAATCCAAGTCTTGTACATACCCTACTCCCCCTAAATACTAACACTGGACTCTTCTATCAACACACTTACTTCTTAAACGTGACACTTTCACTTTTACAATCATTATATAGAAAATAAAATAATTTGAAGTCAAGAAATATAAAAAGAAACCAAAAGACAAATATACAACAAACTGTTGCTTTCATAAAGAGAAGATAAACACATTTTACATGTTTCAAAAAATCTAACCAATAACACTTCTGCTATGAATTATCATAACAGCCAAGTGTAGGAAATGAGTGATAATTAAACAAGAATCTTTGTTCTTATTTCAAAATCAATGATCTAAGAACAGCTAATCAAAGATAAAGTACATTATATTATTCAAAAGTTAAATATTGTGTGGAGTTTCACGAATTAAAACTCAAGTTCGGCATCGTTAAAATTGTCTAGTATTATTATTATTATTAGCACCGCGTCTTACTACCCGTTCGGGTTATACGCTCTTACGCTAATGTGTAATGGTAGGGTGATTGTGAGATGAAATGAAGGACCTACAGTTTAACGTGGAATCCGAACCACGGTGGTGACCTGGCATTCCCCACATTCACAAGATGTCTTGTCAGAGGTGAAGGAAGGGTTTGGTAATCAGATAAATCTTTGCCGAGACCGAGGATTGAACCCCGGCCGCCAGCACAGAAGTCTGACACCTTACCCCTAGACCACCAGGTCACCAAAATTATCTAGTAAGCTATGCATATTATTGCTTGTTTAAAATCGATTCGTTTTTTCTCATCACGTCTTACTTGACAATCGCTAGCTATGTAGGCAAAGTTTTAAGACTTAAACACATAACAATTTGATAATTCATTATTTGTTTTTAAATTTATTTTGATTATTGTGAATGGCTGAATTTTTAACATCACAGTGAATTAATAGGAAAAATTATAAAAAACAGCACAACAAAATAAAATTTGATTTGATTATGCCCATCACTAGCCCAACCCAATGAGAAGTTAAAACATGTTGAATACTAAAGATTGGTATAGAGATGTTTAGCATATAGTATCGATTATTGCGATACCAGCGATATTATGGTTATCGAGTATCATATCGGGCCACAAATTTGTTATTTTTAACGAAAATCTAAAAATCCATGAAAATAATCAAATATCCTGTGATATGTGTTATACCTTTTAAATCAGCAAAAATGAATAGATAAAAATCCCCCCCCCCAAAAAAAAGTGGGGTGGCAGCCCTGCATTATTATATTGATATTAATTAAAGATATAAAAAGTTATCTTTTGATGTAGCCCTAACTCATTCCTTAGTCTGCGATTTTAAGAAGACCCCTAGATTTTGAAGCTACAAATCTGAGGAAAAAAGTTGCCCTTAGATTCAGATAAATATGTTAGTTATGTTTGTAGTTGAACATAATATTTAGGTTTGAAAAAAATATGTATTCTCAATGTTATATTTTTAATTTAACTGAAATTATAATTTAAGAAAGGCTATGTAAAAATAGTAAAGAATAATGATTAATCAAGAGGTATTTAGTGGTCTACTTAGCTATTTTTACTTGCATTGCCTTGTCATGGCAATGCAATTTTAATCGAGGATGCTTCAAAATGGACGATAATGGTGAATTAGTCTACCACCCGAAAGTAGTTTTAGAGCATTATTATGTTATTAATGTGTCTGAAATAAAGTGCATTGAGCAAAAACCATTGGTGATAAATAAAATGAAAGAATATTATGAAAATGGTAGAGCACAAATAAAACTAAAAACACTACTTCCCGAGGAAGATGCTATAATAGCATCAAATATTGATGTGTGTGTATATATGTGTTAGTGTTTTTACTTTTATTTGTGCTCTAACATATTCCTAATATTCTATTGTTTAATTATTACGTTATTAATGTGAAATTGGATATTGATTTTAACAATTTATGTTACTAAATGACTTATAAATGAAATTGCTGATATAATCTAAATTAAATAGACTATACTTACCATTGCAATTTAATAATTGACTTATACATACACCAAGAGGAAGCGTGAATATGACGAGCCTACAAAACTTTTGATCTTGATCCCGGACTCGAAGCCCAATATTCACAGCGTCCTACATTTTTCAAATGATCTGACCATAGGTTAGAAACAAATGATGATGAATTACTTAGTCTCATACCTGGAACATTGACAGATGGATTTTCAGACATTCCTGGCATTGGCTGATAATCGTGTGGCCTTCTGATTTTCAAACTTTGGCCCTTGAAGTTTATGCCATCAAATGCCATCGCCTGTGTCGTCTCATCAATGGATCTGAACTGAAATATTTACACAGTATTTTTTCAGCTATATAAAACGCTTGTTCATAAATTGGCTATCTTAATTTTCATAAACTTATACAAAGTTTTGATCGTAAATATTTAGTTTAAGGTTACATACTTCTAAGAAAGCAAAGTTCTTGTCCAAATTAATTTGACACGCCAACACTGGATTCCCTGCGGCCTGCGCCAACCCTGATAAATGCATTTGTTGATTGAAGAACTCCATCATCTCTTCCTGCAAACAAATAAAATCAGTAATTATAACGATAGTCTTAAGGTGTAAAGGACCAACGTTCGACAAGAAAAACTTCCACTCTGAAACTGAAATTGCTGCCTGTAGCAGTGAAAGCTCATCTTTAAAATGTGTGTTTTATCTAAACATTATTATTATTATTATTATTAGCAGCGCATCTTACTACCCGTTCAGGTTATACGCACTTACACTAATGTGTAATGGTAGGGTGATTGTGAGATGAGATGAAATGAAGGACCTACAGTTTAACGTGGAATCCGAACCACGGTGGCGACCTGGCATTCCACACATTCACAAGATGTCTTGTCAGAGGTGTAGGAAGGATTTGGAAATCAGATAAATCTGTGCCGGGACCGAGGATTGAACCCCGGCCGCCAGCATAGAAGTCTGACACCTTACCCCTAGACCACCAGGTCACCACTTTATCTAAACAATTTCTACACCAGGTATTAGAGTAAGTGAGCTGGCCAGCTAATTCTCCTGATTCAAATTATAGTATTTTATTGCTAAAATGTTTAGCAGATAAATCAATCACTAAATATTAATCAATGGGAATGTACGAATCCATTTTTCCATTTTGAATATTTAAAATGTTTAGTATTTAATAAAGTTATTATACTTTGCATAACCATTCAGGCCTAAATTCAGGTATTAAATATTTAAAAATGCGGTATTCCAAACATAACTATTGACTTTCGTTGTAAAATTATAAATAATATTATCATCACATAATGTACATTATGTTTAGTAGGCCTATCTCGCAAACGTCGACATGAAAATAATATTTAGTAATATGCTTCTTCAATTAAGAATAATATGTATTTGAATGATAATTTTTTTAAACACTAAAATTACCCGGTTTGTGCAGGTAAGTACATAATCTTGGTGGGTACTAGGTTATTAGAAGATCACCTTACACAAGCACAATTTAAAATTATTAATGTAGGACATATTACTTTTATTTATTCTTCCTATAATGTAATCAAATCATGTGTATGCGTACAGCAAGGTCTCAATTTTGGTTTAGGACATGTGGTAAAGGGGGAAAGAGACAATGAGAATTGAGATAAGTATGCTCTACAATGGACAAGTGTATTAAAGGTGATTTGCGGTGTGTATTAACTGGAGGAAAAATGCTATTTTGACTATTGTGTATAAAAGTTGGCTATTTTATTAGTGGATATGTGCAAATTCCAGACATAATATTACTTTTCCCCATTTTCCAGATCGCTGGACACCCTGGCTCAATCCCAGATTGTGCGCATTAAGATGGATGTGTTTTATCATCCTTTATCCAGGAGAAAAATTGTTTTACTACCTGTTTGGGTTATACAAACTTACGCCAATGTGTAATGGTAGGGTGATTGTGAGATGAAATGGAGGACCTACAGTTTAACGTGGGATCCGAACCACGGTGGAGGCCTGGCATTCCCCACATTCACAAGTTGTGATTAATACACATCTTGTCAGAGGTGAAGGAAGGGTTTGGTAATCAGATAAATATGTGCCGGGACCGAGGATTGAACCTCGGACGCAGCACAGACGTCCGACACCTTACCCCTAGACCACCAGGAGAAATAGTTATGCCTCTTTTTACAGATAGGTTTTCCTTTGCCTCGGCTAAGATAGCTTATGCCACCAAATATCAAGACTCATAAAAACTAACATAAAAAAGTACTTACTTCTGTGACCCCAAAAGGAATATTTCCAACATAAAGGCGCCTGGCCTGTCTGGTGATAGTTGAACCCACAACAGGGACAGCCGCCTGAGGAGTGTCTGCCACAATGTTTGCGGGGATCTGGCCGGCCGCTGAAAATACAAACACAAAACCAAGTGTTGAGCATGATTGAGAAATATTATAAAAAAATAAACAAAGACTCCACCATATAAGAGATGTGTGAAAAATCAAGAATTTAATATTAAAAAGTTGTTTGAACTGCACTTGAAAATATAATGTTTAGTTATTTGATTAAATTTTAAGATGTTTCATAATGAAGTCTCTCAATCTTTACTTTCTTCTGATTTTTAGTTAACATGTATGATAGATAGATTTAGTTAAAAATCTAGATTTTTATTTTTGACAAAAAGTAGTGATTCTTAAAAAATCCGTTTGGGAAATCCTACTTGAAATGCTTGTGGTTCAAAAAGAAAAAAAAAAGGTTCTTTTATCACACAAAACTCGATTAAAAAATTGCATAATTCCACTCAACTATAACATTTTATTGGTAATATAACAACAATGAAATATATAGTTTAGTCATTGGTAAGTTTTCAAGCACCGTGCGCAATCTACTCGTTCAGATTATACACTTATATACTAGTTTAAGCTAATGGTTTTAGGGAATTAAGAAGGTAACATTTAAAGGAAGTGTACCCACCTTTGCCTGGATTATTTTTGAAAAACACCCATCGATACACCCGACCAAGATTCGAACCTCATCTCCCCATCATCAGCAGACTAGTCTGCCATGAGAGTGGCGCGTTAGACCTTGCGGGTATCTACTTAAGATTACTTAATATTTGCACTAAGCAAAATTAATGTTACTTAAATAAATCAAGAGTTTTATAAAAGAACAAGAGAAATCTTGTTCCATAACATACAATCAAACCCACCTTGCATGGCTTTGTACTGCAAGGGCGTGATGTGCTCAAACCCAGGGGGTGGTACATCCCAGTACAAAGATGGCTTCCTTCTGCGAGAGCGCTTATCCTTTCTACTGGCAGAACTACGGACAGAGAGAACATCATTATAAGACAAGATATCATGGAATATTGAAAACTAAACTAATAACAACAAGATATTGTCTAAGAACTCATCAGTTTATGTGAATGAGCCTTAGGCATCAATCTTGCAATAGGCTGCACTGCCAATGACGGTGCGCTCGAGGTTCAAATCCAGGTAAGGTGTATATCAAGGTTGTTTTTTTTCCGCAAATGGTGTTCCGATAAATACATCAAATATGGTTCTAGTTTCTTCCATTCGCGTTATATGTCTTGCCCACTGTAACCTGCAAGATTTGGCGATCCTAACAATGTCTGGTGATGAATATGTATGTACCAATTCATCATTATATAACCTCCTCCATGCTCCATTATTTTAATTTCCATGTTTTTGAAACCTTATTTATTTTTTCCATGCAAGGTAAAAGACCATGTTTTGTATATTCTGAGTTTTAAACATCCTTACCGACCAAGAGAATGGAAAGAGAATATACAGGAAAAGCACAGATAAATATAAGTGAAAGAACCACTTCCAAGAGCCAACACACCCTAGTAGGTTTCACACCTTTAGCTCTTTGTTATTAAATAATTGGTATAAAAAATTAATTCCTTTAGATACTTTGTGCTAAGTAACTGAACAAGATTTTTTGTCATTACTATTTTATTTATAGAAGAACAGTGTGTTAATAATGTTTGGAGCTAAAGCTGTTTTGATTTAGTTAAAATGTTGTCTTTCAAAATTTATTTTTCCTTTTTTTTTTGTCAACTTGGCCAACGAAATTACTGCTAAGTATTTTTCTTTTTGATTTGTATATTTTTTTGTGATCTCAAGATATACCTAATATAAAGGAACTGTTAATATGTAGAAGCGTAAACACTATTTTTTTATATAGCTGCTTCATCATCAACCCACTTTCCCCCCTTTATTCAATATAACCTCTTAAAATACAAATTGATGAAAGTTAATTTCTTCTTTCTTCCAATTATGTGGATAAATTATTATATTCTGTTTGTGTAACCCTCATTTTAATCTCTTAACCTGATATGTTTTTCTTTGATTCCTTGCTCTCTTCTAATGTTTTTATTTTACCTATGATGTTTGTTTTGTGGCTGTTTTAATAAACCTATTATTTATCTATTTCTATTTTTAAATGTTATTTTAAACTTAGCAACCTATTTAACCACTATTTAATTAATCTAACTTACCCCCCCCCTCTCTCTCTCTACTATATATATATATATTTGTAAGATACTACCTGTACCAAGCGATCTTGTCTCTCTTGAAGTTTATTTTATTGAATCAGGTGATTTTGCCTTTTTTTAATGTATTTCCTTTTTTAAGTCTTATTTCAGTCCACTTTATTTTGAATGTTTTATTTCTACTTTAAATGCTAATATAATCTTATTCTTTTCAGTAACTTTAACTTAGAATGAGAATTAAAATAATAATAATAATGAAATGTATAATATAGTAGAGAGAGGAATGAATGCGAGAAAGTAGGTAGGGGTTGGGTTGGTACACCTTTACTAAGGGCTTGGGTAGTCTTCATGCCTAAAGTAAGGGCAAAGGGTATTTTTCAAGAGGTAAGGAAGGGATAGCCACTCACCCTGACCGACTTCTCTTATCACGAGCTCGCTTCTCCTTGCTGCGAGACCTCGACCTTTTGTTATTCTCTCGATTGTTTTCTCTGTTATTGTCCCGATTACTGTCCCTGTTGTCTTTGTTGTGATCTCGACTGCGGACCGAGACCTTTTCCTGTGGTCTCGAGACCGAGAGCGCCGCCGTCGGTCCTTCCCGTCGCGGTCTCTGTCCTTTTCTCGGTCTCTCTCTACAAAAACACAAAGAGGATGAATTAAATGAAAGTTATATTGCTCATTGTAGCTTTCAGTGAGGCCATCCTTGGAAGAAGTCATAGAGCTCCTAAACACAATGTCTGCATCGTCAAACTTATTATGAGAGAAAGCAGCTTTATTGTTTTGGTAAAAATAATGAAAGCCCGGTTAAAGGGTGATGGGGACGATGTTAATATACTCTTTCTCACCTACTTCTGATAGAGTAGGAAATAAAATATTAGGGAAAATGGGAGGAAAGACAGTCAATAAGATGTTATAACTTGCATTGTTAAATCGTATGATAACCTGGTGGTAAACTGCAATGCTCTATTGTCGATAAAAAATTAAGAAATCAATGACATAATAATGATGATGCTTAGCACTGTCTTACTATCCATTCGGGTTATATGCTTAGGTATTGATTAGGGCAATGGGCTAAGAATTGGGAAGGTTGAATATAGAAGAAGTGAGCCCACATTTGCATGGAGAGTAGAAAACCATTTAAGAAAAACCACCCCCTGTTCAGCCGAGTGAGATTCAAACCTCAATCTCCCCATCCTCGGCAGTTTAGCTCAACAAGAAACCAGCGTGTTAGCTAACTACGCCACTGAGGCGAGTGAAAATGTTATAACTTGCATGGTTATATTGTTTAATAAACTAGTGATAACTGCATTGCACTATTTCTTTTAATTGAAGAAATAACTTTCATCACTAAAACTTGCGAGGCTATATTTTGTAACTGGGTGCAATAATTTGAAAATTGTTAACTTAAATTGTTTTGAATCCCTGGTGATGGAGACCTTGCATGACAACCGGTATTGTAACGGTTTATCATCTGTTACTTAAGGACTAGTACATGTCATTTATCTGTTACAAAAGGAGGATAAATAAAGTAGACATATAGGAAATAATAGAAGGAAAAGCAAAAATAGTTGAAAACATATTTATTATTATTATTATTATTATTATCATCATCACCGCGTCTTACTACCCGCTCGGGTTTTACGCACTTACTCTAATGTGTAATGGTAGGGTGATTGTGAGATGAAATGGAGGACCTACAGTTTAACGTGGGATCCGAACCACGGTGGAGGCCTGGCATTCCCCACATTCACAAGTTGTGATTAATAAACGTCTTGTCAGAGGGGAAGGAAGGGTTTGGTAATCAGATAAATCTGTGCCAGGACCAAGGAATGAACCCCAGACCCCAACATAGAAGTCCGACACCTTACTCCTAGACCGCCAGGTCACCTATTTATTAAAAATAATTTTTCATTGATAATTCAGGCTAACAAGGCTGCATAAAGCCAAATAACACCTAAAAGAACATTAGCTTCATCACCAATTTCAAGAAAAAAAATAATTGTACAGACCTTTAAACATATTTTAAATTCTATTTAAGCCTTTCCTTATTTAATGTAAATACATTTAGGTTGTTGGTTACATATCACTTCAAACTAATACTTCAGTACAAAAGTTCTAATAAAACATGTCATTAAAAGACAAAATTTAGGAATAAATATCAAGAAACATCTTTGGAAGAAATAGGTAGGTAACAAAAAAGTGAAATGTAGGGTCAATCGGGGCTAATATGAGACCAAATTTTTAATTTTACATTAAAGCTTCTCATCTATTGACTGCACACCCAAATAAAGAATAATAAAAAATGTGTTTTTGCTTGCTCTACCTATTTATGGATCCAAATAATAATGTCATGGAAATAACAATATAAACATAAAACACTGTGTCACATTAGCCCCACCTAATGGGCCCTTATTTCTCAGTGGTCATCAACATTAGAGAAATGGGAGCCCTGTATCAAACTGAATCTGGGTTTAATGTATCATCCACCTTTTTTTTTGCCTAAACTATGGGCAAATGTTTATTTGCTCACCAGCGTGACCATGAAGAACCCCTACATTAACACCCCTAAATTATATTAAATCATAATTTAGAGTAAAATAACTAAGTAGAAAATTATCTACAACACTCAAACTAAATTTTATGAAATTTTAATAGAACAAAATTGAAAAATATGGTACACAAATTATGTGAAACATTATTAATAGCACCGCGTCTTACTACCCGTTCGGGTTATACGCACTTACGCTAATGTGTAATGGTAGGGTGATTGTGAGATGAAATGGAGGACCTACAGTTTAACGTGGAATCCGAACCATGGTGGAGGCCTGTCATTCCTCACATTCACAAGATGTCTTGTCAGAGGTGAAGGAAGGGTTTGGCAATCAGATAAATCTTTGCCGGGACCGAGGATTGAACCCCGGCCGCCAGCACAGTATGTGAAACAATTATTCTTTTTGATGGACTTTTGATGTTGCATGTTACAATAGTATCTATCATATTAGCCCCCTTCGCTATATCATATTAGCGCCTTAACTTTGATGGATTATAGCTCAAGCTACAATTATCATATCCTACATTTCAAAAGTAGAAAAGACTCTCCATTTATTTCTGAATAAAATGCAATTTAAATTATTCAAATAAGTGTACCTTTAAGTGCCTCAAAACAAAAAGTTTTCAAGTCGGACGGAAAAGTTTGTCAAAAAATAAAAATTTGATTTAGTAATTATTTTTTTGCATTCATAATTGATTTTGAATGCATTCATTATGGACACTAATTAATGAATATATTTCCTGCAAAATGCTTATTTTTTAGAATCTTATCAACCACACTATTTATTATTTTGGTGTATCACATTAGGCCTGATTTACCCTAGTTCTATACTGATTTTGCTACAAATACACTCTGAAAGGACATTTTCCCTATAGAATTAAAAGCCCCCTTTTGGCCAATAAAACTTGTAAATAAAAGTAGGTAACACCAGCAGTTTTGTAAAACAAAAACAATACTGTCCTGCAAAAAACCAGTAGGGGCATATGTATAGTCACCCTACCCATTTAGTGAGAGTATCTGGGGCTGCAAACTTGTTAATAACAATCAGTTTGTTTTGTATTTATACTCAAGACTTGGTAATGCCACATCGGATAGTTGGTAGGGGTATGTTAAGACTTGAACTATGCAGAAATATAACTTCTTTTCCTTTATTCAATGTTAGTGGGGTCTTCAACAGAGATAACTGACCAGGGTCTTGAGATGGACAACTGTTTCTTAAGAGTTCCTGGATTGTTCGTGAAATATAACTCGGCTAGAATTTTTTTTTATATTAATATATACCATAAATGAAATTAAAATTTTTTAAATTTAATTTCCTTTATCTTTTAATTTGGGCTAAAAATAAAAAAGTACCGGTAATGAAAATTTGAAATTTCCAAATTGAAAAATATAATGGTTTCAAAATAAACAAACTTATTTTTAATATAAACACAATCCTAAAAAAAGTATATAGACTACAGGGTTCCTACACAAAACTACGATTTTTTTACAGGATGTTTCAAAAACTTTCCAAGATTTTTTATAAATATATATATATATATATATATTTTTTTTTCAATGAAGGCTCCCAACCCCTCTACACCTTTTCATTTTTTTATATGTATTTCATGACACTAGTTATTCATATAATTAAAACTCGCATGAAAATAAACAATGGAGAAATGTGGAAATGTGGGTTTCCCCTTTCAGAGTGATGAATTAACGACCGGGGGCTGTGTGGCGTGTCTGTTCTAGATATAAGTTAGTTTTTAAGTTGTGTGGAGATATCGGTTTAGAAAGTGTAGGTTAAAACTTGCAAATAGTCTTAAAGTGAATTATGTTTTAGTTACCTATGCTGGCGGCCGGGGTTCGATCCTCGGTCCCGGCAAAGATTTATCTGATCAAACCCTTCCTTCACCTCTGACAAGACATCTTGTGAATGTGAGGAATGCCAAGCCTCCGTGGTTCGGATTTCACGTTAAACTGTAGGTCCTTCATTTCATCTCACTATCACCCTACCATTACACATTAGCGTAAGTGCGTATAACCTGAACGGGTAGTAAGACGCGATGCTAATAATAATAAATAGTTACCTTTTTTTCCTTAGTTACAAGAGTAACACAAACATTACATAATTTTTACAATTTTACAGAAACTAGCAGTCCCGCGGCGTTGCCCGTGACCCACTGTGGTATAAGAATTATATAACCCCCCCCCCCCCCCACCTGTTACCCACTGTGGTATGATAGTTATAAAAATCCTCGTTATTTCCTATCCCTTCGGAAATGGGAATTTCAAAAAATCCGGCCTTATTCCTTGTCTACATCATAAAGGGAACCTCTGTGCAAAATTTCAGCTATCTAGGTCCAAGGATTTGGGCTGGTCGTTGATGAATCAAGTCAGTGAGTCAGAACTTTTCTTTTATTATATATATTAGAGAGAGAGAAATACAAAGGTACATTATTCTTGTATTATAAATGCACAGGAAAAATACATTTAGAAATCTTGAAATAGGGTCTAGCCTATTTGTAATTGGAAATTATGATCTTTAACTTTTCCAATTATTGGTCATCTAGTTTTTACAATATTACAAAATACGAGAGAGCAAACTGAAAATACAAAATGCAACTGAATGACACTACAGAAGAACAATAAGTTTGTAGAAATCTTATATAAATATTGATAATTCTGAATCAATACAAGGTATAATATACTCTCACGGTTCATATTGTGCATGATAGTTTATGCTATGCAAATTTCAAAACAAAATTAGGATTAATAAAAAATGACAATACAACCTAGGCCTAGTTTTATATTTATGAATGATTTAGAAGCTTTATAAAAGATGTAAAGGGATTCAGGCATCTTAGGAGTTTTCTCAGATATCTCGGAAATTTAATCTAAGACTTCAGAGTAACTTTTTTCATATAAAATC
This sequence comes from Timema cristinae, assembly GCA_039000515.1. Classification (NCBI taxonomy): domain Eukaryota; kingdom Metazoa; phylum Arthropoda; class Insecta; order Phasmatodea; family Timematidae; genus Timema; species Timema cristinae. Next base: position 112,552,790 of record JBCFYV010000012.1, on the reverse strand, counting down.
ATACTTCTTTTCAGCAAGGATGGCCATATTATCAGCTTCATGCAACATAATGTTAGTTAATTTCTCAAGTCTGGCCAGTTTTCTTCAGCTCATTCACAGACTTTTACCTGTTGTTTCTTTAAATACTTGCAGGTTTGTTTCTTCTTTAGATCATCAAGGTACTGGTTGTACGTATCTCACCCTTGCTGAACGTGCACTTGCTATAAGCTCCTTTGTTACAAACTTGAGATGTATCTTAACTTTCAGTTCATCATACAACAAACTCCTTGCTACAAGACTTTGGGCTTTCACGTTTTCTAAAGTCCTTTCTTTATTAACAAAGTAAATTAACCACTTATATCATGACAATGACCTGTTATACTCCTGTTTCCTCTGCTTTATTGACCTGTTTTTTTAAAAAAAGGGTAACAAAGACATTTACAGGGCAACCTAAAAAAATTCCAGGAAATGATTGTAAAAATGAGAAATTCCACAAACATTCCAGAGCTGGAAGAAATATTTTAAACAAGCTTACATATTCTACTCAATCATTTGCCTTTCTCATTGTGTGCCAAGAATAGCGAATAATAGATTATGTATGGGCAGAGTATTTGACAAATCATTCAGTTACAAATATTTTATGTAAATAGCCTATTTTATTTTGGACTTTATCTTACTACCTGGTCAAGTTATATGCATGTATGTACTAATTACATAACTACATTTGAACTCTACTCAATAAAAGTTAAGGGACTAAAATTTTTCAATATACCACAAGAAATAAAGATGAAAAAAAACTTAATTTTTTCAAAAAGGAAGTTAAGCGGTACATTTTGGAAAATAATTTTGACCAGGTGATATGTGGGTGAAAATATATCTGTAATTTTGTAGCAACTGATGTTTATAATTGAAGCAGAATGTGTATGTATTCCATACTTATTTTTGTTTTGTATTTTATAAAGTTTTTTTTATATATATTATGTTTAATTGTAATTTTACTATCAATGGAATGAGTGCATCTAAAATAATGTGGTCGAGTGTGGACAAATAATGTATACCCTGTAATCGTATGTAAGTTAGTGAATGAAACACGCCTATCTTAGGATGTTTATATGTGTATGAGCCGATTTTGGCTCTTTTTATAAACAAATTCTGAATAGATAACTAAGACTAAGGAAGGTAATTAAGAGGTAATGCACCCCCATTTGTGTAGAGGGAGAAAGAAGCCCTTTTAATAGACAAATGTAGACCTGTATTACTCTACTTCTATTATGATAGAATTCCAATCATAAATCCTACACTTTTTTTTAGGGAAAAGGGGGCTTTCTTTTCATGGGGGCAAAGTGGAGCGGGGGGACAAAGGCTGTATTCGTATAGTTTAAGGCCCGTTGACACGGTGTTAGTGGACTAATGCAAGTTTAGTGGTATTAGCTTATTAACATGTTAGTTGTGTTGACACGCATTTTTCACTTGTATTAGTAGCGCTTATAAAAACATGGCTGAAAATGAAGAGTGGTGATAACCGGTCTCTCTATTGAGCCTTTTTTTTTATCACTGCGTCTCATTTCTCGTTTGAGTAATTTATACGCATATACAAATTACGCTTATGTGTTAGGAGCTATTAAGGGTGAATTTAGAATAAGTATGGGCGGACACATACATTACAATTTCTTAGTAACGCAATTTATCATAATTAGTTTACCTATTTAATAAAAATTGTTTTATATAGCCAACATAAAAAATTTAGTGATTAGTGTGTCTCCTATTTCTTAGTTCCTTAATACATTAAAATATATTTTAGTTGATCCCAAATAATTATTAAATTATTTTACTTGATTTGTTAAATTATTTAGCATATATGTTAAATAAAATTAAACTCAAATAAGGTCAATAAATTCCAATACAACTAAACTCGATAGGGCATTTTTTTAAATAAGTCCAACCCAGATTTTTTCAACACTGTTTTAAATGTTGGTTACTAATAACAAATATCTTGCTAAATCCTAGCTAGACCTAAAACATAAAAAAAAATAGTAGGCCTTAATTATTTGTTGGGCATTTTTTTAAATAGGCCTAATGCCGGTTTTTTAAACCCTGTTTTAAATTTTGGTATACTAATAACAAAATAATTTGTTAAATGCTAGCTTGCTAGGCCTAAAATATTCCTTAAAAATAATAGTTCATTAATTTGTAGATTGGTTTAAATATATACTATCTGGTTTGCTATACGATAATAATATTAAATTATGTATCTACTAAAGATTCCAAAGCATTACTACAAGTGTTTGATGTGTGTGGGCTGAACATTTATAATTAAAACTTATAAAGATTGGTTAAAGTGTCAAATATGGAGATTGGAAAACGCGCCGATAATTTCGCGTTGAAAACCACCGGCCATTCATACCTTACTTGACGATAACGCGAATATTATGTTGCCGGAACTAATCACGGTACTACAAAGTGTTATTATATTTTGTGATCGTATATAAAAAAATTTACACATTCCACGTTGAGTGGTAGGAAATAATGGTTTGTTAAAATTATTGATATCATTTGTTTACCGATATTAAATAATATCTCTCACAAGGAACATTTGTAAAATTTACGTAGGCCTAAAATTTTATTTTGGAAACTTCTAGAGAATATGTACACCTAATATAACTTTACAATACCCTCTAGTGCGATATCCCTCCCATTCTTATCTTTATAAATTCGGTGCTTAAAATTGCACAAAAACTCATTCTTATCATAACATTCCACAAATAAGTGTCCCCCGCACAACCGATTCTTCAGTTGCCGCCATTTTAGATTGTCTACTTGCATTAGTAAAGTTGGAAGGTGACCAACTTTTTCAGTTGCAAGTGGACTTGCATGTTAGTAGCTTGCTTGTCTGTTTACACGGTGCAAGCTGTGCGCGCGCAGCCAAATTAGTGTACTTGCATTAGTCAACTAACATCATGTCAACGGGCCTTTAGTTATGCACTGTCACCTTGATAGGTGCCCTTGAGAGTTGTATTGGCAGTCACGTAACCAAGTGTAGTTCTATGTGAATTGTCATGAAAGTCACCGATGTACCTCACACACACCTTTGAGCTCAAGGATGAAAGTGATTAGTCACCGACATGCTATTGGTGTGGTTTTTAGTCTGCAACTGTTTTAATTTACTCTTTTCATCTGCTAGACCTCAGTGAATTTGTTAACCGCCATTTTTAATAATAATGGTCGGGGGTGTGTATAAATTTCTCACCATCAAGTCTTGTGAATTTCAAATATTTACTATCAAATATTTATTTAAAAATGAAAAAGAAAAGGGTTGGTTTCTTACATGTACTTCATTCTGAGTTTTAATCATTGCCATTAATAATAAATTGATTATATGAAAAAGTTGAATAAAATTCTACATCTACATTTAATATTGCCAGCATTAAATTGTTTCTCAGCATGATTTATGGTAAATAAAAGTTGGAAAGAGTACAAAACAATTTAAAATAAGTCAAGTTTCGACAAAATGCGCCAATTTTAGTATGCCGTATTAGTTTAATTAGGACTAGTAGATGGTGTTTATGTGGTTTCAAAGACCATTGCTAGAGAGCAGCACTACATACTTAGGATGTAGAAAGGCCAGCTGTTGTCGTTCAAATAGTTTAGTGCAGTCTTAGTTGGGAAGTGCGTGGCAAGTGTTAATTCATCAAGACTCCCAACCCAAGGATCCTTGGACTATTCGTATATACAGTTCATGAACATTTTGTGCCAACTCATCGCACCTGAAAATTCACTTATGTGTACAAATTTTCCTTCTTCACTCTACGAGAGCTATTTTTATGAATTTCAGATATTTTTTTTAACAAATTCAAGATAGCTCAGATACCTTTCAAAATGAGATTGGCCATTATATTAACGATCCAAGTAACAAACCGTTAAAACCTTTCTCAGAGTAGCTCTCTAGTGTGCTCGGTCCAAGCATCCTCATATCATGTCATCACGGCTTTACCCAACAATTTTATTCTGCATTTGAAAAGACCGTCTTCGTTTTCTGAACTAAGTAGGCATGCACATTTAATACTATAAATTTAGTATATTGATAAATAGATAATTAAATAATAGTAGTTGAAGATAAAATACAATAATTTTAACATTATATTTTTGTTAGATGCGTCAATTAAAAGTAGGAAGCCATTTTACTTGCCACAATCATTTTAGGAAGCATTGGTCTCGTTAAAATACTTTAATGATTATATATATACTCACCTCCCTTGTTGTCCTCACCCATCTTCAAGACTTATTTGACTATTTCAGAAATTAATGTTTATTCGTGATAGCTGAATAATAACCAAGCAATTAAGGATGCACAGTTAAAACCTTATGAATAAAATGACGCCACAAAACATTGATCTTTTTCACAAAACCATTCTTCCGTTTCCGAAATATTACAATCTATTTCCACGTTCAGAAAATCTTTCCTCCCGCATAGAGATATGGTGGCTGGGCTCAGAAAGTCTACTTCACTATTTAATATTGTTTTTATTCTACCCAATATGCCTATTCACTTAATACTTAATAATTATTAAGGACAATCTTGTGTTTGTGTAAAATATCTTGAATGAAAAAAAATTATTGTAAATTTGTTTAGTTCTGGAGATCATAATAATAAATAAATAAATAATTGTGTCATATTGGTATTAGCAATTTTTGTATTAATTTACGATTATTTTTAACATCTCAATACATATCGCTAATACAAATTCAATATTTACCATTAAACTAGAATAATTATTGGATGTTCCCATTTTGATAATTTTTTGGTGTTTGTAAATTTAAAAAAAGTTATATTATACAAAATCTAATTACTCAAAAACGTGGTGGTTATTTACATATATTACTTAAACATAATTAATTTTAAATACAAAGCAGCCAGCTTGCGTTGCAAACAGCATAGTAGCTCTATTCAAATGTAGGGAATTTATATTAGATTCAGTGATAGTCAACCTTTTTTTGTTTACGTACCCTCAGCTATAATTTATTTTCATATTTATAAAACCAAAGATGGGTCATCATGAAAGCTACACATACTTTACAACCTGCTTCTAAAATAAATGGCTTCCTCATATCCCATGCTATGTTCAAGTCTCTTACGGTTATCCCTAAATCTTGTCCTAATTATTCAGTGATTATCATGATATATATAATATATATATATTATATATATATATATATATATATATATATATATATATATAATATACATTGGCTTATATAAATACTTTAAAATTTACGTAGGCGCCCCTCATATTCCATGTCTTTGCTTGGGTCAGGTTGAACACCACTGATCTATATTAAAAATAAGAACTCTCATCATGTTTAAATTCTATTTAAAGTTGAAAAACTCCAGAAAATTTTTAAAAATATGGCAGTAAACAAAACTTATAAGTAGTGGTGAGTGGTGCCCTTAAAGAATATGAAGTTTAAACAAAGTATTTTGATGCGTGTAATTGAGAAGGAATAAAAGATAAAATGAAGAAGGCTGCAGATGAAGAGGTAAGTATCAAAATACAAGTATGAAGAAAGGAATTTTATTACTCAAACCCCGATTTAAATAGTAGGAAAAGAAAACCGTAGAAATAGTTCATAAATACCTGAAGAACAGAAGAAGTTTACAATTTAAAAAACATTAAATTCTATAGAAGTTAAGAGGACCAAAGAAAAGTACTTGCAGTAGAGATGTAAGGAGGTAAAAACAATTTTGAATATATTAAAAGCTTAACGCAGAAATTAAAACTGTAAATATATTTATTAATGATTCTAAATGAAAGAGTAGTTGCATACATAATTGACAAGAAAAAACTCATATGAGATTATTAATATCAACCAGAAGAATAGAGTATATGCAAATCTTGTACAAAGAATTAGATACCTCTCGCTGGAGAAGGTAATACAAACTAACGATGATGAAAAAAAGTAGTTCAAATTTAGATATTAAAATATGACAAAGCTAAAGGACCTTAAAAAGAGGAAATCTCCAGTAATGTATTCAAGACCGTAGCTATTCAAACATTTAATAGTGAATTTGGGTTTGGGAAGCTGTGTACCTCAAATGCTATAAAGAATCCTTTCAAAAATTAAATTCCTTTTGAAACTATTTGAAGCTTATTTTCACGCCAGTTAAGAGCAGGGATTAAAGTGATAAATTTTATTAGCATTTATAAATTTATAAGTTTCTCTCCAATTCCGACAATTTACATTGAGCACCTCTTAAATAAAGATATATTGGCAACATAACTACACAGAAGGGGAAGCATTGCCCACTGAAAATAATATTTTCCCCTGGAAAAAATGTGCTACCACGTCATATTTACTTCTCTCTCATCTTATATTTTCCAATATGATGTGTTTAAAAACAAAACTCCAATTAGATTTTAGGGGTATCGAATTAAAATTTTAAAAATCAGGGAGCACCATTTTAAGCATATTCTAGGGGAATAGAAATATTTTTAAAAAATCTGAGGAAAGACCTCTTCGAATAAATGCTAAAGGAAAATAATTTTAAAAAAAATGCGAGTGAGGACCACTCCAATATCTTAAAAGTATCCAATTGTTAACCGTTTGCCAAGGAAAGACCCAAAAACTCTTTAAGCACGGGAGAGAAGAAGAGATTCCTTAAAACCCCTTTTTGGTTTATCAACCCCCTTCTACCTATATAAATAGGAATCCACCACCACCGTCCCAAACTGGATAATTTTAGATATGATTTTGTCTCCTCCAGTAAAGTCAGAGGATTAGAAATGTATGTGTAAAGAAAAGATTTAGTCACACCCAACCACCGGGAAAAGGTTGAGGGTTGTTTGTGCCCTGGATAAATTCTTAATTCATAGGAAGCCGTTTATTTGAAAACTGGATACATATATTGCCACTAGGGCGCAAATAAAATTATTAAAATAACTATTATTTTTGCTAGTGAAAACCTCAGGTTCGTAGAATTCTTAATGATCATCACAACTTAACAGGAATTACACACTTTACTAACTAGAACAAATATTAACTCAACAAAATTAATACATAGCAGAAAGAAACAAATATATTAGCATTGATTCATGGTGACAAGCAAGACTGTGGATTTACACCTTCGCTGAAAAACAAACACAGAATAGAAACGTGGTCCCGAGATTAGCTCTAACCCAATCACAAGATATCCACTTCATCACTTCGAGCTGTTCTGTTGTCCAACTTATCTCAGGTTTGTTCACTCTGCCTGAGATCTTCGGCACAAGAGAACCAATCAAATCTCAAAACCAACTATCTCAAATCAATGTGCATGTGCAGATTACAGATCATGGGCTGTATAGCTAATAGAAAGTCAGCAAGCAAAGAGCTTCATTCATTATTGGCATATTGTGAGGAGATTTGAAATAACCCGTTTGTTAATGTAAAGCAAATATTTCGATGTATTGTATTGTGCCACGACCCAGCTTTTTAATTTGAATACATCCAACGGGAGAATTATCTAAAATATGTCTATCTAATAGAAAATAAAATATGTTGATAATTAGGTTTTTTAAATTTGGTTTGCAATGCATCATGGGTCAATATACAGCGTATTAATTGCTGCATTACTCTAACAGATTCTACTTTTCTATTCTCGGTGAACGTGTGAATCAAGCTTATCACGTTTGTGCAGAAAATAATTCTAGATCTAAATTAATGTTGATGTGAAATCATCATACTAACTAACAGTTAGTTCAATAGCTGATGCTAGAGCATTCTATCCCGAGTATTAGAAAACTTAAAATAATCTAAAATTTCGTAAAATGCAAAAAATTAATAAATAATTAAAATTCGAAAGTAGTCGTGTATGGCGTAAGCTATTACGTACTGAGCCACCGAAAAAGTTAGATAAAACTAGATTTTAGCAGCACCTCCGCATGGAAGAATATGATACAACAAATTTAACATACAGTTTTACTATCTTTATTGCTATGATCCATGAATGTTATGGAATAATAGTCGCGTTATAAATAAACTCAAAAATCTAAATTATGTTAACCATTTTAAATACCACTCTATAAAATGACTTGTTTATCACATCGTAGTAACACTCTAGTAAATCTAATTCAAAAAAAGATGGGCAATATCTTAAATTAGTTAAAAAAAACTAAAAAAATAAATTTGTTGATATAGCCTAATCCTATACATAGTCATCTGTCATGGATCTTACCAAAACTTTTGAAGATAACTTTAGAGAGGCGGCATGCGTTGGTGATATTGAGTCCGTGGAGGAATTGATAAATAAAGGAATAAATATTAATGCCAAGCATAACCTTAATGGATGGTAAGAATATTATTATTATTAAATTATCTAACACATTGATCAGTCGGTAGGGTGTCTGGCTATTTAAATATAGTCAACTCTGGTTTTAATGTACTCGGTTGTAGTGAACATTCGGCTATATTGAACCTAATTTATTGGTCCCAACCCACATACATTTTAATGTGTGTTAAAAAATTCGTTTATAATGAACCCTCAACGTCGATTTTGTGAACAGGAAAGTTGAAACTTTCACTAAGAAATGTCATTCTAACATCACAAAACTTTAAAAACGAAACTTTTTGGTTATTTAAACTTGAAGACACTGATTCTCTACCTCAGTTCTTGTTTAGGTAGCTCAAAGCTTGACTGAAAGCATAAAATGTTTAAAAGGAATGCAGAAAGGAGGGGGGCAGGGCTGAACTTAAATTGTCACTGCACTAATTGTCCTGGTTTAAGTTTTAATACCTCTGTGCAGCAAATAAAGGAAGACAGTCTGAGCTGTATTAATACGACAAGAGTTACAGGACAGTGAATTACAGTCTGCGTCCATTTGTACCCGAAAAGAAAAAACAACCTTCTTGATGACAATAATTTTATTTACACATCAAAAATTGAAACATAGAAATTTATAAAATAAGTTTATTATAACTATAGGTAGCTCTTCAGAGCAAATGAGAGAAAACATTTGAAACAAATCTGTACTTGGGGCAAAGTCGTGGCTTCACTGAGCTGAGTCCACATGCAGCATTAATCATGGCTTGCCGAAATTTAGAATTTAAAATTTATGACAAAGGACACAATCTTCCTTTAAATACACATCCTATTTCTAGAATCTTATAACTTGAGCAACAAAACCCCCATAAATTAATATAATCAGCTCTAGCAAAACATATCCTGTAGAACATGAAAAGAGAACATTGTCCCCTTAAAACGCGAGCATGAAAAATGTACCCTTAAAGTACATGCGTGATGTGCAAGATTTATACATGGGGTCAATCATAACTAATTCCAAACGGTCTCCATAATGTACAAGCGCGAAGTGCAAAAAATATACAGACGAAAATGAAGAAAGTGTCCTGACATTGGAGGGTATAAAAACATTTCTAAGATTTCTTTAATGCATGGATAGTGTGGAATCAAGTGTGGAAAAACAACAGACCCTAGAGAAAGATTTGGAAAAAATACTAACTAAAACAGTATACAGTAAACAGCAGCTTATAACCAATATTTTTAAGATTAACTAATAGATTTCAATAAATCGCAATTGTATTTGAACTCTTATTTTGTTTGTCACTAACCCACTACTTTTAGATTTAAAAAAAATTGTTTTAGTGAACTTCGAATATAGCGAACAAAATATCTGAGTTCGTAGAGGTTCATTACTGTGTAACCAGAGTTGATTGTAGATGTCTCAGGCACGAAAAGTTAATTGATTGTGAAATGTGGGTTTTTTCCTTTCACAGTAATGAATCAACAGCTGTGAACTGGGTGGTTTGTCTGTTCTAGAATTAAGTTTTGTGTTGATAAGCTTATAAGTCTGTTCAAAAAGTGCACGTTAAATACTTAGTCACATTTTAAAAAAGAGGGACGAAATCTTGGAATTTTTTCATCCAAGAATACCCGAAAATCATGTAATTGATTGGGTATTAGCATTACACTCTCAAAAATGTGGGGAATTCAATGATACTAAAGTCAAGATTACCAGTACATATTTAAAACTTTATTATGATGATCTATTCAAAATAAAACTCACCTAAGTGATGCTGGAACAAATATTGTTGAAAAATATGCAAAATTGCATGTTCAAAGCTTTGCTTATTTTTAGAGTCAATTAATGCACAAATCTTGTGCAGTGACCACACTTCACTCTCTTTCACAATATATGAATTTCTTTAAAATGATTAACTAGGCCTAATCTTTTCTTATCAAAACAAAAGCTTGCATATCCACTAACATCCAAACTCACACAAGGCTACATTATAATAGAACTGAAAATATATTATAGCATAAGCACCCACTGGGTGTCAAATATTAATCGTCGACTTGATATTGATTTTTGGCTTATTACATATTTAAGCTGGGGTAAACCCCCTTTGTTCACTTATCAAAAACAAGGTTCAATCAACAAGGGTTTTACTAATGCTGCCGATTGAAAATAATAATTTAGATAACTATTTGAACCCCACCCTCATGTGCAATTGTGTTTGGGTATCTTTTGCGCTCACACTCACTCTATATTTGAAACAAACCAAAAGCAACTGTGGTCCTGATCGTTAAGTAACTGTGCCACCCTGAGGGACCATTTGTAAAGGCAAAGGGGGTTGATATTTGAACCTATAGGCTTAGCTCTCCTAATATATTGGTCTTGATCATTGATGATAACTTAATGACTCCCTGGCTAATATTCCAGGAGGAGATGGGTTATGATAACACATTTCAAAAGATGAGCTTTATTTTCAAATTTGAGTTGGATCTATGTAAAACTAACATTGTATGTGAATAGATTATAGGTATTTTAGAGAATTCATTTTATTAAGTGGTACCTGTACAGGTGGCTACATAAATGAAGGCGTTAAGCTCATCTGATATTTTGCTGATAATGAGGAAACTGGGGTTTTAAGTCTCAGCCAGATGTATTAAATGTTTTTAGTGTTTTTTTAATATATATTCTCCCTCCATATAGATGAAGGTACATCATATTCATATTCATATTCATCATCATCATCATCATCATCATCATCATCATCATCATCATCATCATACACCACCACCACCACCACCACCACCACCACCACCACACCACCACCACCACACAACTTTTTTCAGCCAGTGGCCGGGTCAGTTCTGTTTCCTTTCACCACTCTTCCTCTTTTATTTGCTTATACATTCATATTCTCTCATTCTCACATTGGCTGTTATCTGCTCCTCCTATCTCTTTCCTTGCATAATTTTTCTTACATACTTCATCTCCATCATTCATCCTTGGATTATTTCCATTATTACATGACCATACCACTTCACCCTTGCTTCATATCTCATACATTTCAACATCCTCATCACCTGACCATAGGTTCATCTCATTCTTGCTTCCTCTAATCTTTTATAGGTAGGTAAGATGATCCTAAACATGTTTGTAGCCAAGTTCCTTTATTTTATTTAGGTTATTTAAAAAAAATTGACAATGGCATGCCCGAGTTGTAACAATCCTTAAGTTGATAAATAACAGGAACTGTTACTGTTAATCTGAATGGAATTTTCAGGACATTGTATTCAATACATCTGGATCAAATCTAACCTCCCCAGTTAGTCACTTAGTAAGTCGATAAGTCAAACTATAGGACCACTATCTATCTATGAAACCAACTCTCAAAGTTACCATAATAGGCTAAGTTAAAGGAAGTTTATTTTTACCATTAATTTATCGTGAAATTGTTTTATAAACTATTGCTTGGATTAAACAACTTTTTAAATTAGTAGGTGGACTACTACACAATAGCTATTAATGACATAATATAACTGGTAGGGATGAGGAGGGTAGACTAGAGAAGATGCACCCCCATTAAAATGGAAGGGAGGATGAAAAAAGTATCGAGAATTAAATATGTAAAACAATCCCCAGTGCTCCTGGCCAGTTGGCTCAGTCGGGGTGTGTAAACTTACTGAGCCAAGGTTCAAATCCAGGCATGGGGAAAAAATATCATAGGTGAAATGGAGCATTTCCCTTTCAGAGTAATGAACTAACAATCATCCCGCACGAGTGATCAAACGGCCCAAGTTGTCACTCTGGTAATAGACTGGACTGCCGCTGGAGGAAATTTCAAGGTTCTTTTCGGGTGTGCTAAGGATGGTATTTCCTTAGTTGTTTTTGATTTTCCCTCCACACAAATTTGGGTACAAGTCCTTTAAATCCAATTTCCTAATCCCTATTACATTAGCGTAATTAGAACATAGTGTGCAATCTGAATGTACCTATATTAAGAGACAGTGTGATAGAAAAAAATTAACTGTAAGGCACCACACACACACACACACACAACTTTAAAGAGGGTACATAATTTTGGATGACTATAAAGACTTAGAACTATTCCAAACTGTCTCATATTTTTTTGTTTTCAATTTAAAAACCTGATTGTAGGAATTTTTATTTGCATAATTTGATAAATAATACTTAAAATATTTCACTAACCCCCATGAACATCTGAAAATATAATTTTCTAAATATTTTAAATAGACTCTACATTAATGATTTTGTAAACATAGCCTCGACTAGCTAGTATATATAGAATTGTATCGGTGAACACACAAATTAAATGTCGGGTTCTTCTGTTATAGTTTTACAATGTCGGAGAGGTGAAGATTTGAATTTCAGCTAGATGTACAGAGGGTGGTTTTTTTAAATGGGTTGCCACGTTTCCTTCACTCAAACGTGATTACATTTCCTCTGAATTATATCCCTATCTCTTATCCAGTAGCGTAACTAAAATGTGCATGGTCTATACGGTTAATAAGATGCTCTATAGAAGTTTAGAATACATGTATGCAAACATATTTCTATTGGAACTGTTGCTTGCAACACGCCCGAGTTTGTGATTCTGGCCCTTCAGCTAATTTGAGTTTATCACCCAACTTAAATGTGAGTGTGATACATTGGGGTGTTTTGGCACTGCTGCAGATAATAATACATATCAGTTTTGAATAATAACTAAAAAATATATATAAATTAGGTCTGTTGCTATCTAGGAAAAAATATAATATTGATACAATGATAAAAAATATATTATGCCAGAGAAAATTAGAGATAAAAAAAACTTGTTTGTTTGCACTTTGCTCTTAAGAAACATGCATTCAAGGCCATAAGTTGTTGTCTAAACACAAGTCACTTTGTGTGACAATCAACGTATTATACTTCTCGTACATAATAGGTTATAACTTAGCTGATACTAAAACATCAACACTTATAAAATGTTTCAAGTCATTATATCGGTTTTAATAACTGCAAGTTTAGGGTTTTTATCACAGTATTGGCTTATTATTTATTTCGAAAATGGATCCCAAGAACCCCAAGTTGAAGTTAGTCATGGCCTGCTTCGAGGTAAAACCATGGTGTCATTTGAAGGGAAGATATTTAGTGCTTTCCAAGGTATCCCTTATGCCAAACCTCCCACAAAGAGTCTTCGGTTTGAACTCCCCAACAAGTTGATCCGTGGTTTGGTGTGTTTGATGCGACAAAGGAAGGGCACATTTGCCCTCAATTGCAGAGGGGTGTGTACTTGGGGAATGAAGACTGCCTCTTCTTGAACGTATATGGCATCTCAGACGGCACCAAGAGGCCGGTAATGGTCTGGATCCATGGCGGTGGTTTCTTATCTGGTTCGGGTAACACCAATATGTTTGGACCAGAGTTTCTCATCGATTCAGATGTTGTTTTAGTGACTTTGAACTACAGGCTAGATGCCCTGGGATTCTTGAGTACAGGGGATTCAGTTGTGTCGGGGAACAATGGATTGAAAGATCAGGTAAGACAACCTCTTATTTTACTTAAGAATTTAAAAAAAATATATACTTGCATATGCATTACTTTCTTCTCTTATGTTTTTTAGCACTGTCTTAGCTACCCATTTAGGCTATATGCTTATGTACTAATTATGCTAATGGGTTGGGGATGAGGCAGATCAAATTTGGAGGATGTTTAACTGCAGTTGTGTGTAAAGAGTGGGAAACCATTTAGGAAAAAACACTCTCAGTAAACCTGACTGGGATTGAACTATGATATCCCCATCATTGGCAGTCTAGTCTATTGCGAGAGAAGCACCTTATGACCATGTGACCACTGAATCCGGTTGGCATCGTGTCTGCCAACTAAGATAATAACCTCAGGCTCATTCCTGGGCTAGCCAGAAAATGCACCACGGTGAAATTGGGTCACTTCTTTCCCAGATGAATTGACAGCTTGACTGTTGGGTGCTCTCATCTTTTTAAAGTTAATTTAGTTTGTAAGTGATGTGTTATATAAGTAGTTGGTCGGTTAAATACCCTAATTAAAAATAAAATATTTTGCAGCTGGGATGTTCACTAACCTTAATGAAATGAGTATAATTTATTCTTTTGAGGAAAGGTATTCTCATAGTTGGCTATATAAAATACTTATTTGTTTGTAAGGTGGCAGCCCTAAAGTGGATACAGGATGAAATTATCTTATTTGGTGGGGACCCAGATAGGGTGACAATTTTTGGAGGCAGTGCTGGGGCGGTCAGTGTCCTTCTGCACATGTTATCACCCATGTCCCGAGGGTTGTTCCACAAGTCATCGCCCAGAGTGGGACGCCCCTCTTGCCTGGTATCATGCACTTGAGTTCTCGCCTCAGTGTGGCTGCTAAGCTCGCCCAGGCAGTGTCGTGTCACACTAACAGTTCGGACCTACTGGTGGAGTGTTTGCGTGAGAAGCCTATCTTTGAGATTCTCGCCGCCTCAGCTTTGCTGAGTGAACACAGACTGTTTGGCGGTACGGAGTTTCTCCCTGTTGTGAGGCAGGCTCAGGTGCTTTTATCGCGGATACTCCGAAAAAACTAATCTCTGAGAAGATCAACGATGTACCGCTTATTTTAGGAGTAAACAATAATGAAGGCCTATTCTTTTCATATATTGCATTCACAAAACTACACATTGAGAACAACCTAATTACTGATTTTGGACACTATTTCCCAAATTATTTAGCATATGAACTAATACTTATGCTTCTCAAATAACTGATTTAATATATGAATACTACTTTCAAGGTAAATCACAAAGCTTTTTGCAATGTTTTAGTGACTTCTTGAGTGATTACTTTTTTTTTATCCCTGGAAACGAGTCAGCTAGTTTGTTCTCACACCATAGATCATCTCCTGTTTATTTTTATCTTTTTTCATATGTGGGACACATTAGTTTAGCCAGTCGTATGTTCAACAAACCTGTGATTGGTGTGCCTCATGGAGACGAACTTCATTACTTATTTAATGTGTCATTGCTGGTTCCTTCCGCTTCCAGAGAAAATAGCGGCACAAAGGATATTGAAAAGACTAAACAAGTTACTGAACTATGGGCAAGCTTCGCCAAGGATGGAAGACCAAGTTTACAAAATGTGGATCTAACATGGTCCCCTTTCACAGAACAGAGTAGTAATTACCTAGATATTGACACAGAGCTCAATATGGCCACAAGTTTTCTGGACACACGTGTAGCTCTTTGGGCTGAACTGAACCGGCTTTTAAATAGCGGGACCACAGGAATGTAAACTTAATGGTTTCGAATGCTAGTGCCTTTTTTCATCCATGCATAAAAATATAGATATTTAAAAATATTAGCGATTAGAATTAGAGTAAGTTGTAAAACAACTTCACACATGATGGTGTTAAAAAAATGAGCTAAGAAAGGGATTCACACCCTGGGTCTTTTTTAAAACCCATCACAATCCCAGAACTTTAATTCCTGTACGTGTGCATAACCTGAACAGGCAGTAAGACACGGCACTAAAAAAATCCTCTATGGTAAGATTTTTCATAGAATATCAAGTTATCAAAGATTTTCTAAATAAACTATATTTTTAATCTTTACTTTAAATTTTCTGCAAATTTTTTTTATAATGAAATATGTAATCAAATCTCAAAACTTAATAAAGATGGTTATTTTTCCTATATGGCTCTCTCTACATATTTCATGCCTACTCCTGTTCAGTAATAAATCAGCTACTATATTTAACGAAAGCTCTATGGTGTTTTTCCCTTTATTTATTTCCATTCTTCTTTCCCCCCACCTTGGGCCTCTTCCCCTGTTCTGAAATAATTAAACTTTGTTGATTCTGCACCACCAGAGAGGCGTAGTTGGTAATCCAAGCCTTCAACTCCAACAACTATAGTTTTCTACTGTCTGACTCAGACTCCTTTATAAATGGCTAAACTATATTAATTGGTAGTAACAAATTTAATGCAATAAAATTCTCCAATACATATTATTTCATGAGAAGCTACTTTGGCATTGTGAATTTATATTTAAATAAGTTTGTCAGTTTAGATTACAATTAATATTGGTCGTGAAGAATAAAATAGTATAAATTTAGAATGATATATTTATCAATTTTTTTAGCACCATTTCTTACTGGTTCATATCAATCTCTTGTACTAAGAAAATTCTACCTCAATTTGTCCCATTAATTAAATTTATAAAATCAAAACACCTACAAATTAATTTTAAAGATTTTAGAAAGTAAACCTAACACATAATAACTCATGCAGTCAAATTTTTGTGAGATATTATTAAGTAGACATTCTTTTTATCCATCCCATCTTGTGCACTTGTTTTATCCATCTATTGTACTGAATAAGAAAGAAAGAAAAGAATAACTCGCAACTTTTCCACTCCCTCTTCCCCTCAACTCTCGTGCACTAGCGTAGGTCCATGTCACTGTGTCATCTTCAACCCCTATACCCCTACTTTAATCAAGTCCACATCTAACCTAATCTAGTTAATTAGTTAATTTGAAAGTATGTATTATGGAGGTTGTTCCCACTTTAAAAAATGGTGGAAAAGTTGCTAGAAATTCAAAATCGTAAGAGATTCTTTTTTATGTTCATACACGAGATGGAACAAACAAAGATAAATGTTGACTTAATAACGCCTGAATATTTGAGTGCATGAGATGGGACAAATTCAGTAGAAATTCCCGAGTGCACGAGGTAGGAGGTGATCGTGTTACTATCTGGTAGGTTTATTTTCTTATGTACTAATCAAGCTGATGGTTTTAGGGATTAGGAAGGTTATATTTAGATAGAATGTACCCACATTTGTGCGGAGAAAGAGAGTAAAACCATTTTGGAAAAATCACCATCAGTACACTCGACCGAGATTCAAACCTCAATCTCCCTTTCATTGGCGGTATAGTTTACTGTGAGAGTAGTGCATTAGACCATGCGTCTACCTAAATGGTAATTTTAATGTTATAATTTTATAAGTCTTCTATTTTGAAGCCGGAGTCTGTACTTTTTACTGACTTTGACTCCACAGCACTGTGCACCACACAATATTCTTGTTAATGATTGAAATAAAAGTTCACATCTAACTCCAAAAAGAGTGTTAAAGCAATGTGAAACAACATATTTAAACAATTGACAATTTTGTGCTGATTTGTTTTTTGCTGTGGCAAAACACTAATTTAAAAATGCCCTTGGTGACATTAACTTAAAATACATATTAATCCACTTGCAAGCCAAACATTTTTATAATCAGTTGTTTCTATTTCTTGCTGCCAAGCATTATGGCTCAACAGATATGTTAAAAAGTGTGGGAATTGTTACGCTAATCAAATGAATTACATTCTCAATTTTTGGTAAACGTGCAAATCAAACCCTACTCTAACCCAGGATATTAGCGTTAGACTTTTAATCTCAGCCAAGTGTGGTGAAGGTTGGATTTTAAAAAAAGAATCAAAGCTTTCTTCAATTGTCTTGAGGCAAATACTTGTGGATTGCCTAAATTCACATACTCATCACAGTATCAGCTGATTTTCATAAAATAGTTTGTGACCTAAACAAGAAACGTCAACATATATAATAATAAGGTATCTTAATTTATTTTTAAGCACTGCATCTTACTACCTGTTCAGTTTATACGCCTATGTATTAATTACGCTAGTGGGTTTAGGATTAGGAAGGTTAATTTAGAGAAAGTGTGTCCACATTTGCATGGAGAGAGATTGTGTGTGTGTGTGGGGGGGGGGGGGGGGTAACCATTTTTGAAAAATCAATATCAGTACACCCGATCAAGATAGAACCACAATCTCTCTATCTAGTCTATCGCGAGAGTAGCGCCTTAGACCACGCGGTTAAGTTGGTAGTATGTTAAATTGATCCAGTCTTAAGGTTTATTAAAATAAGTTATAATAGTGTACTTTTACAAGCATAAGTTGATTAAAAAATCTTACCATTATGTGATTTTTAATTATTGTTAGATGTGTCTGCACACCCAATTCCTGGTGTGTCACCAATGCTGTTATTATATTTTTGTTTGGTGGCTATAAGAACATTCCCCTTACTCTTTATTGGCATTACAACACCCCCCCCCCCCCCCCACTGGTGAATGTGTTGTTTAAGGCTTTAGACTCAAATTGCACAAGGTAACAATTGAGGGGGATACTGGGGTGTGAATCCTAGCTGATTACACTGAGGTTGTTTTTCCTTCCACATATGATTTTTCGCATGTTAATACATATGTATTTCCTCTAACATACCCCTCTTAACTCTCAAATTGTCATTTCTCTCTTGGGGCTCTCAAATCCTTAAAGATATTAGAGGATTCAAGAAAATATCATATTTTAGCTTTATTTTTATTTTCAAAATTTCTAATTGGAATTTGTTTTGAGAACGCTAATAATTCATATTGGTGGTGCATCTCCAAAATAATTATAGGAAATACTTAGCAACCAGATCCCAGATCATTAATTTAACTCTTAAGAATGTATGAATGTAATAATAAATGCATTTTAGCACAAAACAAAAATTTTAGTTCGACCTACTATTTAGATTTTATATTAAATTTGTTCTATTCCTATATGTTTTTATGGTCATAATTTTTTTTTTTACAAAATTTTGGATTTGAATTTGAGATTTGAAGATAAATAAAGATTCAGATTTGAGATTTATCTCATTAAAATTAAAACTTAAATAAGCATCAATCAAACAACTTTGTGGCACCTGAGAGGCTCAAAGCATGGTTGAGGAGACTTCGGACTTAGATTTATCAGGCAGGATATAAGTGTTTCAGATAATATCATAAACAGGTCTAAGTAACTATAATCTCGAATGTTTTGAATAGCTGAAAGCTTTATTGTAGGACCGCGCTGCACTGGGCGGCCAAGAGAGGGCGCAGGGACATAGTGGCTTTGCTGCTGGCAAACGGAGCTGACCTGTCGCTGACAACAACTAAAGGAGAGACTGCAGCGTCTCTGTGCACTAGCGCAGAAGTGTACAAGCTCTTAAACCCTAACGCAGATGTGCCACCAGAACTGGGGCCCTCCCTCCCCATCACTCCAGGCTACCTCAGGTACCCCCCGCTCAACAGCAAGGTGCAGTCATCCAGCAAGACGGTCTTACAAACGACAGACGTTGCCCTTATCGCCCAGTTCTTCGAAACCGACTGGTGGCTGCGTTGTTGATGGTTAGAAAATAATAACATTAGAAACAAACATGAACCAATTTAAATAGTTAAAAAAAACCACGAGAATCAAACCAAGAACCCTTAAGCTTGTGTCCAGTTGTAATTCTTTAATTAAATATAATTTAATTTAAGGTTTTACAGGCCGTTTATCCTGAAAGGTAGCAATTTTACATTGGCGGATTACACTATGAGCCTATATTATAAGTGAGTGTGATCCAAATGTGCCCACACCCATGGAAATGTGGCTCTCGCAATGATCTGGAGGAAAATTAAAGGAAACCCTTGGTGGCAGATGTGAAATAGCTAATAATTTAAATTAAAATATTTATTTAAAAAGGTCATAATTTTTTTTATGATGCATTTATTTGATTAGTAAATATATGTATGAATATATATCTATAGTTCTAACCTGTTTTATGAAAGTGTGTGTGTCCATATTTTATAATACATTTTGGGGAGATTAAAGGCACACTTTCACTGGTCCGAATCACACATATATAATTTTTGAATTATTTACATTATTTTTAGTGAGACTGTCCCCTGATCCGCATCAGACATTGTCAATGCCAATGGGATTCGGTGAGGCAGATTAAAATCCAATGTGGACTATTGGACTCACTCCAAAACATTTGCACCATTCACATCCAGAATTCCCAGCTCTATTTTCTCTCTTTAATCTACATATTGACAGTACAGTTAACTGTTGGGAACAGTTCAAAGTGATTTAGTTCATTGAAATGAGCAAGTCATTTATCTAGTTCAATAGTTTGCAAATACTTATGACGCAGTCGTTTGCGAACTACTTCTTGTGGTTTAGTCGTAGGTGAACGACTACTTGTAGTTTAGTCATTGGCGAACTATTCTTGTAGTTCAGTCATTTGCGAACTACTTCATATGGTTCATTTGCTCGCGAACTACTTGTGGTTCAGTTGTTCACGAACTACTTCCTTACCTTCACACAAATGCAAATACACTTCCTATAATTTAAGCTACCTCGTCCATAATAGAGGGTAGTAAAACACGGTGATAATGAAAAGAATTAGCATTAATTAATGTTTGTGTATAACCCAAATGAGTGTTAAGATGGATTTTATTTCTACAAATTGTATGAAAAGATTTTTTTTCTTTTCTTCAGAACTTGTACTCAAAGTCCGCGTGGCCCACTCAGGGGATCCTGACTTTATTGAGGTGGAGCTCCCGCGACAGGAACTAACTTTCTCTCGGTTGCTACGTGTGTGCTGCGAGGAACTGGGTGTGAACGCTAACCAAGTGTTTGCATACGTAAACTTCCGGACACACTAGTGCGCAAGGACAAGGACGTGCAGAGGTTCCGCAACTTCCAAGAGCTTGAACTTGTGATTGCCCCACCCCCGGGGAAGGGTAAGTTGACCCCCGGCAGCAACGGACTGGTCACTGCTAACATGAACGGCTATCAGTCTATCTCATTGTTCAAAAACCAGACAATTTTGTATTGAAACAGTGCTTAACTTAATTGTCGATGGTTGGCTCGCCAGTTTCCAAGATGTAATACTAGAAACCTCAAAAAGTATGTCCAAACGAATACAATTATTGACTTACTAATTTGAATTGATTCCAATTTGAATATCATCCTTTGGAAAATTTTCAAATCAAACATTTAAAATGAAAATGGTTTAAATCATATCCAAATAGTATATTTTAGGACATTTGATCAAATTTAATAAATTAAAAAAAAAACATGAATTACTTGAAATAATATGATGAATTTTAATAGTGAATCAATTTTTGTTTTTTAAAAAAAATTGATTTTTCAAAATGTTGAATTAAATTTTGTCAAATCTGAATCTGGGATCTGTAAGTATTTTTAATTGGATTCAAATCTTTCAAATATTAGAATCCAGAATTCCAAATAAAATACAAGTTTTAGCTGGATTCAGATTTATAATTTTAAAACTACGCGCATGCTTACCAAAGATTGACGAAAATATTATTTGTAAAAATTACAAAAAATAAAAAAAAAAAATGATAATCTCAAAGCCACTTCTCAATAACGCCTTTTGAGAATTTAAAAAAATTCATTTCAAATTAATTTGTGTTTTAATAGTAAGCATTGATGTGAAATTAATTAGAATAAAATACTCTTTAAGGAGCTATCATCCAGAGGGGCGTCCACCTGAAGGTCCCCAAAATCATACTGAAAACCTTTACAAATTCTCAAGAGTCATTGGTCCAGATGAAAATAAGCAATACCTACTTTAACAACACAGTTTCGTTTTTTTTTTAATAACCTATTGATTGAAATATAAGCTACCACCTAAAATGATTTGACTGCATCAACATGGATGCCTACACAAGGATTCGTAAGAAATTTTAGAATACTTTAATTGCAGTAAGTAAATTAAATATAAGTGAAATTTATAATTACTATATTTATTTTCTGACAAAAATATAAATTTATTTTGTCTCACCATAAACATTGATACTTAAGATGGAGTATAAAAGTAAATGAGATAGTAGACGAAGCAAGGGTGAGATGGTATGGACATGTAATGAGGATGGAAAAAAGAGGATGACAAAGAAAATGTTGGAAATTAAGTATGTGGGAAAAATACCTAAAGAGAGGCCACGAAAGAGATGGGAGGAGCAGATAATAGAACATGTTCAAGTGAGAGATGAAGAATGGGAGAAATTAAAGAAAGAAGAATGGTGGAAGAATAGAGGAAGATGGAGGCATTTTTATTAAACTGGCCTGACCACAGGCTGAAGAAAGATGATGATGATGATATATTCTGACCCCATCCTCCCTCATAAGAAAATGTGGCCCCAACCCATTCCCCCAAAACTCTTGCATAATTTAAAGATGGCTCCTAATGGCAATACAAAATATGTATCTGTTTTCTACATATTTTTATAGTCTCATTATTGATGTAATTTGGAAATATCTAAAAATAAATTTAGTTACAATATAAATGCTGAGCTACTCGCTCATGAAAAACTGTGTCAAATCTTAACATTGTTCGATATGGGAGGAAATTACTTTCACATTAAGCATTATTTTCTCATATTTTGATATGAAACTTTACAGGGCTCTTTATTTTGGAAATGGCTTTCTTATCTGGTGACAAGACATATTTGAATGATTTTTTTCAAAGTACTAATGTTTATGTATCAATTTTTGTTGTGTAAAAATCTCTTTGGATCTTTGTGTTAATGTAGGCTAACTTTTGTGTTTATACAAATATTTTTTTAACTCGAAATGTCGACTAAGCATAACAGTTTTATATCTCTAAATTTAATAATTACACCTGGACACGCAAATTGAACTCAAAAACTTTGGTCCAAGTTAATTTTTCACACATAATTTAAGACAGAGTCTGTGATAGACTCGTGGAAATTATTGGCTACTATAAGCTATCATCGATACCACAACCACCGGTGACTTGGGTATCGGTGTATGCTTCTGTTTTGGACACCTCTAATATATTAAAGTCATGGATGAAGTGCATTTTTCTTTAAAGTATTATATGTAAAATATCCTTTTAATACTTCATCCATGGAGAATCACAAGCTTTTCATAAATAATGTCAAAGTCTTGCACCATTAAACTTGTTTTTTTCTTTCAAAAATCAACTTTGTTCTAGTGTTTATATATAAAAAAAAGCAAGTGACGCTAGCTCCCTCTACCCAATAGGAAGCTAGCCTTCACAACATCTGTCACCAGGACTCTTTTTATTAGTTGGTTTTGACACTGGTGACAAGGGGTCCAAGAGGAAAGAGGTAGGTCATATATAAGCCACTTGTGCGTATGAATATATAGCAGTAACACAAAATATTGACAGTGACAGTAATAAGAGCAGTAACACAAAATATTGACAGTGTCGGTAAGGAAAGCATTAACATAAATCAGCATAGCACATGGTACTCAGCACGCGGAACGTGTATTATAATACAAAAGCATCCGTAATTAAAAAAAAAAAAACTATGATTTAATATTAAATCTTCAGCACCAAAGGTACAATATCTAAATAAATTATGTGGTTATTTAAAGGTCTTACCTATTTGATAAATGTAAGAAGTACAATTAACCCGATAGCAGAACGTTTACAAGTGTGCAGTAGAACATGCTCGCGTCGTCATTATCGTAAAGAACTGATATCATTATAATTAATGTCCGATCAAGGGGCAAAGATAACAATAAAAAACCATATCTTCATAATTGGTGCTCGATCATGGGGCTATAAATACCATTTATTTCACAATATAAACCATATCATCATAACTGACGCCCAACGCAGACCGATTGATACTGTAACGTCTTAATAGGCGCCCAAAGTGCAACCATATATTTTAATTGGCGCCCATCGCGGGCCAAGAACGTCGTACAATGATTTCCACACATCCATCACAGACTCTGCCTTAAATTCACTATCATCAACTGTTTCCAGTCTGTGGCCAAGTCCGTTTGGTAAAATTCCTCCTTCTTCCTCTATCCTTCCACCGTTCTTCCTACTTGAATTATGAGTGAATAATAACTCTGAGCATGGGACAGATTTTGGATAGCTCAGTGGTATAAAGAGCTTTAACGTGCTAAATCAAGGTTCCCGGTTCAATCTCAATGTCAATTTTTCAATTTACAAATATTATACTTGAAGCTGCAATACCCCTAACTTTTAGATCATCTCCATCTTCCAAGCTATGCTATTTGTGTACTGTTAATTGTACGAGCATTAGCTTTCTTCCATTAAAGTTTTGATAAAAGCAAAGAAATATAAAAATGGTTTAATAAAGGGCTTTATTTAATAATGAAGGCACATAATTTAAGTGGAGGAAATGTTACAAAATACTGTAATGATTATATTTAGGAATGGCCGTGTTTTATTTTTAACATTAACTATGGGATTGGTGAGTGTTTATCCTTCTGATACGATGGCAATTCTACTTTAATAATACAGGTTTGCAAAAATTAATAATTTTAGATATTGTATATAAATATATTAGTAATTATTAGGCCTAAATATTATATTAATTACTAAGAAATGTAACATATACTTTAATCACATGGTTATATCAGCACAAATTTATAATCAGCTTTATCAAATAATTTTTTGACACAAGTAGTGATGGGTAAAACCATCTTTAACTTAAAAAAAAAAAAAACTGACTATGCATGAAGGTTAGTTGCTCTTATTTTAATGTTTCCCAGTTTAAATATGCATAGAACCATAGAAATAGTTTTGGATTTAATCATGTAAAGACAAAACAATTAGGTTTTAGATAGTGTTTCATTATTTTTATCTTAACCAAAATGCTTACCTTAACATGAAGATGAGTTAAAAAAAGTTTAGTTTCAATCCATAATTATAAAAAAAACAAGAGTTGCCTAGAAAAAGATTAGTTATTACCTGTATTTAAAATAATTAATATGAGTGAAAGTAAGACTACACATTTTTTTTTTTTAGTTTGTGGAAATGCAGAATGTTGATTTAAGATAAAACAAAAGTTGGAATTGAAAGAGTATGTCTTGCAAATTATCTCCAGTAAAGTAACGAAAAGATAAACCATCCTTTTGTTTTGGTTTTAAATTGTCATGAAATTGTATGTAAATTAATCATTGTACTCTTTCTAACGTATTGAATGTTATTTCACCTATTGTATGTCACATTGCTCATAATTTTTTAGAAATTATATAATAATATATATATAAACACATTTACTCCGCCATAGTATTTTCCCAACCAAACTATGGCACAAATGGTAGACTTTTAGGTGAGCTAACCAAATGCATAATATGATGCCGAGATTCAAATTGTATCGTAATCAATTGTAGCTAAACTACATATATTTATTAAATAAAGACTGAAATCAAGATATATTTTTTTTTAGTAATTTCAAATGTAAAATTATGATTATTGGATACCCATGTGATTTATATCCCTTTTGAATTCTGATGTGAGTTAGTTAATTTCTAATGTATTTTGTTAAAACTTTAAAATCCTATCTCCCTCAATGGATGAATCGTCATAATTTAGGTGGATATTACAGCTCAAATCAGTTGTTGCATTGTGGTGCAGAAACCAAGACTCTTAATTAGAAAACAGTAAAATTGAGACCAGTATAAAATCATTTCAACATATTAAAAAAAATTAATTGAAAAATAACCATATAAATTAATAAGGCAGAATTGCCACACACCTAAAGGACCAAAAAAACACAGGAAATTTTGCAACATTTAGTAAAAATACTAAGATATTTGTTAATTTGAGACACTTATTTAAGTTTAAAACAGTAGATCTTTGGATGTATGAAAAAGTGAACTGAAGAATTAAGCATGTTGATTCAAACATGTCTTAATACCCCTTAAACAAGGGCTGTGAAGTGACAGAAGATGTATTTGCTCATCAACATTAAATCATCTTGTTTTAAACATAAGTTACATGACTTCACACTAGTCAGTTTGATGGGAAATAAAATGTTATAATACTTTTCTTTGATCCAAGCTACCTAGAAAAATTGAAATTCCTTCTAGAAAACTAGTAGGGAACTTAGTAGTAACAAAATAGTGGCAACCCTGTAAACTTTTTCACTGTTGTCAAGTTAATAATGCAGAAAACTGCACTTCATTTTATGGTTTGAGTATAATGATGTAACTAGAAGCCACGTTAATTGGCTGGGAGATGGGCTTTTTAGAACCAATCTCACATTCATTTAACTGGGAAATTAGATACAAGGTTGCCAACAGGAAAATCGGCTTATAACCTGAACTTAATAGATGTAATGCTACAAAAGCAAAACAAAAAAAAAACCTCAGTTGTCTTGGGGTAAAGTGCTCGCCTTAGGAACCAATGGGGAAGTGAAGCCATCAGGTCCATGTCGATTGGGCATGTAAAAGAACCCCTTTTCTCGGCAAAATTGGTAGACTTTTTTACTCTCGCTCATAGAAATTGTCATGTCCTTTATATATATAATATATTATATATATATATATATATAACACACACACACACATACACAATTGGTTCAGAAAGTGCGCATTAAATATCACAAATATATTTTTTTAACATAAAAAATAGTGTAATTGGATCTGTTTGGTAGTTTTTTTATAAATAATTATTTTTCAACTTTTGTTTTATTTTATTTTTAAATGGTATAATAGTTTCACCTATCTCGACTATTTTATCATCTTTTAAAGTAGAATACAGAACACTCACCAAGATGCGATGTCTGGTTCGAGCTATCTACCTAAGTTAGATGCTATCCATGGGTTGGAGACGCTCTCTCAAGAGTAAGCAGCAAGTGTTTGTAGTTGAAAAGTTCATATCGGATTAGTAAGAGAGTCTTTGTAAATCAAACACAATACCCTAACGGTATTGAATATCAATTTGATCACCTAAGTATCATTGCGACCAGCTTCGGTGTCCACTTGGTCTTTGGCACTACTTTCACAATAAACTAAAACTACCGATGATGGGAGATTGTGTTTTGATCCTGGTTGGGTGGATTTAAAGGGTAGGATTTTTACTAAATGGTTTCCCACTCACTATCCACACAAATCCAGTACACTTACTCTAATTTCAACCTTCTTCATCCTTAACCTGTTAGTGTAATTAATACATAAGCATATAACCTGAATGGGTAGTAAGATGTGGTGCTAAAATAAAAATAATCACTGTAACCCTATGCTCAAGTATACGATACGATAAAGATTAATCAGTTGTGATATACAAATGTACTGAACTATCTTGATCACAGCAGCTACAAACTATGTTTAGATTCTAAGTGTATATTGTTAATAATTACAATGTGAAATGTAAACTTGTCATTAGGTAAATAGTTGTATTTTGAAGTATCTTAGAAAAAGAGGTACTGTATATGTTTAGCAAATTGGCTCACAATTCCCAAAATATGATAATCATTATAAACTACCACACATAATCATATTAGTTTTTGAGTATTTAGACTCCAATGGGATGTATGTTAGATTTGTACACTGTACAAAGTATCTTCACACTAATACATTGTTATTTCCAGGTATGTCTATTTATTTGAATGTATAATGTACTAGAAAGGTGTATAATACAAAGCACAACTCCAAACTTGAATATTTAAAGCTAGTTTTGGTAAAAATGAATTTAAATAAATTAAATAACAGAAAATAAAACTTTGTTTAATTTAAAATTTTAGCATTTTTAAAATAATTTTTTTTTTGACTAATGTGTTTTGCTTAAAATTAATTTTAAGTTATGAAGAATAAAGAGGATGTATTTTGAATTAATTATTTTAAAATGATTTTGTACTTATTTTGCAATTATATTTTTACTAAAATTCGAAAGGCCCTTCCTTTCCTGGCAGGGATTTAGGCAGGAAATAAATCTTGCTTATTGTTCTAGCAGGTACATCTGGCTCACTCTATATTGGAGACAGTCATCTTCTTTGTTCTGTAGCAAACTTGAAGGAGGTATTTTACTGCCTGTGGTGGGACAAACAAGTCGGGAAGCTCGGGAGTCAATATGCTCTGTCTATCAACAGTTATTTGTTAGGCTCATCAAGCGAGAGAGCTTGAAAGATTTAGAGAAGGACATAGATATATTATACTCTACCATCTTTTAGGGCAAATAAATTGGGGGGGGGGGGGGGAGTAGCTTGCCAAGGTCAACTATTTATAAGTATCAACCTGTCTGTTGTAGGTAATAAAACAAAGAGTATATATTACAGGTTGTTAAACTAAAGAACCCTTGAGAGGTGTCAATTTTAGAGAACATTAAAGGGACTTTTCAAACATAGAGAATATTTAAAGGGTAACAAACCCAGGGAACATTTAAGGGGTTTAAAACCTAGATAATCTTTAAAGGTTTTCAGACCTAAAATATTTAAGGTGTTTCAAATCTAAAGAACATTTAAGAGGTTTTGTAACTAAAAAATAATTTAAGGGGTTTTAGACCTACAGAATATATTTAGTTGTTTCAAATTTAGATCACCTTTAAGAGGTGTTAAAATAGAGAGCATTTAAGATGTAAGATGTTTAAAAGCTAGATGACATTAATTAAGAAGTATAAAAAATAGTTATTTAATGTTTTGTATTCTTCCAATTGTTAAATATAAAACACCATTGCCAAAAAATTTAACTAATAAAGGTATTAAAATTAATTATTTGATTTGTATTATTCAATATTTGTTCAAAATTTTGCTATTTGTTTCTATAAAAAACGCTATTTGCACACCACTATCATCCTCATGAATTGTTTCCAGCCTGTGACTGGGTCTGTTTAGTAAAATGCCCCCATCTCCCTCTATCCTTCCACCATTCTACCTCCCATCTCATCCTTGGTCTCTCTTGTGATCTATTCCTTACATACTTAATATCCATTAATTTTCTTGTAATCCTGTTTCCTTCCATTCTCATGTGTCCATACAATCTCATCCTAGCTTCCTCTACTATCTCATATAGTCCCTGTACCCTGTACCCCAACTATAGAACTTAAATCTTCAATCCTAATCCTATCTCTTCTGGTGACAGCTAGCATGCTCCCCAAAAACGTCATTCCCATGACCTCCACTTTCATTGTTTCTCTTTTATCCAAAGTCAATTTTAATCATCATGTTACTGTGGGTATGAAGTATGCTCTATACATCACTTCTCTTCTCCATAGTAGGTCTCTTAAACACCTGTAGAAAACCTCTCCCTGCTGCCCTCGTCTCACCATATCTTCTCTCCTGCCCCCTTTTGCTTCAATCATACTACAAAGACACTTCTCACTCTTTGCTTCTTTCAAATCTACTCCATCCAGTTCTATAAACATTTCTTGTCCTTATTATCTGCCTTGTAATCACCATCACTTCACTTTTTGCCATACTAAATTTCATTCCACACTTTTTCACCTGTTCATTCCATTCCTGCAACTGTTCCTATACTTTCTTTTATCCCCCCACCCCCTCACCCCCTCCAAACCATCAAGTCATCTGCAAACATCATTGCTTTCATTTTCTCCTCACCAATTATGCCTGCCACTCTATTTATTAGGCACTCTCCTGCTTGACCTCCCAATTTTTTAATAGGAACTACTCTGTCCACTCTCTTTCCGTCTTTATACAACTCACATTATTATCATACATATTCCTTACACTCTTAGCCACTCCTCTTTCTACTCCAGCCTCCTCCATTGCTTTCCATACTTTCTTTCTACCCATAATATCATTGGCCGTTTCTACATCCATAAATGCTATTACCAGGTCCTTTCCAAACTCATCAGATTTTCCCATCAACTGTCTAATTCCAATATTAAAGCTACTGTTGACCTCTTCTCTCTGAACCTATGTTGCTCTCTCTCCATCTTCCCATAACACTTTTCCTCACTCATTTCCAGAATATTTTCACGCATTGACGCATCAGTGCCTCTATAATTTCCACACCTCTTCCTATCCCCTTCCTTGAATATTGGTAATATAATACCTTTTGTCCAATCCTCTGGCATTTTCATCTCCCTCCACACTGCCCTGCCTCTTTATACCACCACTGTAGGCCCATTTATTATTCTTTTGTTATCATTTTCACCATAAGTTCATCCACTACTGGTGCCTTTCCCTTTTTCATCCTTTTCAAGGCCTCTTATACCTCTTTCCAGGTTAGATCCGCTACTTCCTCCATCTCACGTCCATTTCCTTTTTCTTCTTCTTCCTTCCATACGGATCCTTTCCCATCTGGGTTCAACACTCTCTCAAAATATTATTTCCACAACTTCTTTACTTCCTCATCCCTCTCCATTATTCTTCCTTTATCATCTATCATTCAGACCTCTTGAATTGGTGAAGGGAGAAGAAACAGAGTAGACTTTGTAGTGAGAGAAGGGCTGCAGGTGGAGATGGCTGGGACGAATGACAAGATAATAAAGGTAGCAATAACTGACAAAGTAAAATAAGATGGAGGTGATACAAGTGTATTCCCCACAAGTGGGCTGCCCAGCAGAAGAAAAGGCTAAGTTTTAAGAAGATTTAGAAAGGCATATCGGCATTTAGTAATGGGGATCTTAACGTAAAAGTAGTAAAAAAAAGAGAGGAGGGTTGGAAGTGTTAGAGAAAGAAAGATGGGAATAGAGAAATGAGTAGGATAAAAGGTTTTTGGAGTTGATGTGCAAGAAGTGGCAAACCGTTGGTGTCAGAAGTAAAGACTAGACATAGTTGGGATGGGGAGCAAAAGTCGATGATAGACTTCTTTCTCATGGATGGAGAAATTAACACACCCCTATCTATATTACTATGTTTTTATGCTATCATATTCTTTGTATTATATTTAATAATGTCAAAGCATTTACAAGTATTACCATATTAGTTTAGAAAACAATATATATTTTTAATCTAGAATTATTCTTAGGTGTCAGTTTTATAACTTCTGGTTCCCATCTGATGATTTAGATATATAGACTCATTTCCCATCCCAATATAAAAATGTCTTCCTTGTCCATCCCTAAAAAAAATACAAATTTAGTTTTATCTCGGTTACAAGTTTATATAACTATTCCTACCAATTGCATGGATTGTGATTTCAACTAAAAGACCTTCAAATTTGGATTCAAGCAACTAATCTCAATTTTTTTTTTGTACCTTATAAATATATGATTGTATTTTATATTACTTTGTATAGGAAAAATTTGTCTTGGTCAGTTTTCTGTTAATATGAACTGATAATATTAACAGGCGAATATTTACCCGCCTCGGTGGCGTAGTTGGCTAACGCGCTAGTCATGTTGAGCTTGACTGCTGAGGACGGGGAGATCGAGGTTTAAATCTCGGTCGGGTGAACTGGGGGTGGTTTTTCCTAAACGGTTTTCCACTCTCCCTCCACAAAAATGCAGGTTCACTTCCTCCAATTCAACCTTCCCAATTCCAAATCCATTAGCGTAATTAGTACTTAAGGCGTATAACCCGAACGAGTAGTAATATACGGTGCTAAATAATAATAATATAATAACAACAGGGGAATACTAATAATCTGGATCTCTGATGTCACTTCAACCATAAATTATGTCTAATGCGCTGTACAGGCCAGTTCAAAGACAAGGATATATCAGATCCTTAGCCTTACAGAAGTTTTGCTATGTTCCTTGAGCCGAATTGAGTTCATCAACACTGGGGTGCGCTAGTGTAAATTCTCAGTAATAAAAGCACTTCCAAATGTGCAGTTATTAATTGACCTACTTTTAACATGTTCATTTTTAAGGCACTGTTGTAATCATAATGGTGGTCTGCGTGGATTATTTGTTATGTAGGATTATATGAAGACTGGGTTGGGTCACTACCTGAACCTTGCTCTGTGGAAGCAGGTCAATTGACTTGAGATGGATATTTGTGTCCTCTCTCTAGTGAAACCATGTTTAGAATGAGTTTTTTAATGTCTCTTGATGGCGCCTAGTGTTGTATCTGTGTTGAAGGACTCAAGCTCTCATATGAAGCGAAGCCATTTTAACCTGGAGGCTGTAGATCTGGTGTATACCTTGTCTGTGCCCAGTGTACAAAATACCTTCTAAGAAATGAAGGTAGGCCTATGCACATAATAGAAAATAAAAGCCTCCATAAAAATATATTTGGGAGAGGCCCAAGTGTCCTCAAATTTAGGTTATTTACGGTTTGACTCTCGAGTAAGTGGTCTTCTCCTGGAGAGAATGATTAAAAACAAAAAGTTTTCAATTTGTGTTGTGCAGTAATCTAATTTATTGCTTTGTTTTAAATCTTGAAATTGAATGCCATTTTATTGTGCTAAAGGCACATATAATTTAATAAATTCTAAGTGACCTGGTGGTCTAGGGGTAAGGTGTCAGACTTCTGTGCTAGGGTTCGGGGTTCAATCCTTGGTCCCGGCACAGATTTGTCTGATTGCCAAACCCTTCCTTCACCTCTGACAAGACGTGTATTAATCACAACTTGTGAATGTGAGGAATGTGAGGCCTCCACCGTGGTTCAGATCCCACGTTAAACTGTAGGTCCTCCATTTCATCTCACAATCACCCTACCACTACACATGAGTGTGAGTGCGAATAACCCGAATGGGTAGTAAGACGCGGTGCTAATAATAATAATAATAAATTCTAGATGCTTGTAGTTAAAAAGTTGTGACAGAGTGAGTAGCCATAAGTTAATTTTCATAATCCGTCTATAGTTATTAATTTATTAATGAAAATATTGGGAATTTGTATCTCGTCGAATAATCATTAAAATATTATATGGTTGACCATTGTCCTCCATGATATTGATGAAGTCCACAATCATATTAATGAGTGTAATGAGGCTATTGTACCTCAAAGCAGCGACAATGAATTTCTAGGTAGTGGCGTCATTGGTGATTGTGTCATGGTTGTCCCTGTCCCTAGTGAAGTGGGCAATGTAAAGAAGTTTGTGCCCCAAGGCTGTGGTAGTGAGGTTGATTGGGACAATGTTGTTACTCTCCCTAGTGATGTTGATAGGGCTGTCATTGCTCACCATGAAAATGAGTGCGTAGGGGGCCAAGGGGCTCATGCCAATTTTTTTTGACACTCGGGTAGATTGGGGCGAAGGCCTGGTAGTCTGTGGTGTCCTGAGTGGGATGAAAAGGAGTTTCAAGATAGGGGGGCAGTGTGGGTGCTTGTAATGTAAACATGCCTAGCGATCAGATGGGAGTATCCTACAATGTCATGTTTTGTTGAAAATTGGTCCAAATTGTTTGGAGTAAGGAGTGGCATACGGGGTACACCAACTCGCTAAGTAGAGGTAGGCCACCAGAAGAGTTAGGCCTAAGTCCACTAGTGACAAGATCGGGTGTTATCTGGTTGTGGTTTTGTTGCAGTGAAGTCAAATTTCCCGAGCAGCTGAACCTTCAAAGAGGGCAGATCCAGTGGGGAGCTAGTTTACCGAACAGGTGGACGCTGCTCAAGGAGGAAGGATCCTTGGAGCCACAATGCTCCTTTTTCTGTCCTCATAAGCAGATAGATGTGGTACACAATCTCTCATATGTCAGGTATCACTCCTTATAATTATTTAAATCTTCGAGGCTAATAATAATTTACATATTGTAGGACTAAAACTTGATGTAAAAGTATCATCAAATTAATAATCATATTGAAAAGTTATCATTAAAAATAATGAACTAGTAATAAAAGATATCCGACTATGTATTAAAGTTTCCAGGTGTAAAATAATTATAAACCTGTATATTTTGTTAGAGTGTTTAGGAGTAATAATAAATACATTTATGATCGAATATAAAATTAAGTGTGATTAATCAAATTGTTACATAAAATTACTCTAATTTCTAAGAGTAAAAGTTTCATAGTCGAGTAATGAAATTTTCCAAGTGACTTGTGGCATCTAAAGGGGATTTAGCCATTTTTGAGAGATTTTGTTTAATATTTTTGGGAATAGATTTTTATGCGGGACTTAGTTTTAGTGTCCTGGAGAGCAAGTTAGGGACAGACAGGTAATTTAAGGGAAACTTTTGATACGAGTTGAGTTGAGGCAGGGAATTTATGCCATACAGTGGCGTGCTGTGATGTCAGGACTTGGAGACTTCAACGTTTGGCAAAAGAGTGGTTTTGTCACAGAGGTCTGACAATCTTGTGTTTTTTAGGTGGTGGGCATTGAGACCTGGACCATCCGAGCTAGTAGAGTTTTGGGAGTTTCTGGACCAGGGGGCCAGCAGTAGTTCTGACCGCCCGTGGTTTACAGATATTTTGAACGAGGTTTGGACCGTTAAGAGAACACCTCTTGTGTGTTTTGAAGGCCTGAGCAAAGGGATTGTCGGTCACTTATGACGGGAAGTATTTTGAGGATACATTCCAGTTTTTGGGAGCTAGCCCTTATCGAGTTTTTTTTATGGTGTTCTCTGGGAGTGTATTTAATATAAGTCCATATCATGCCACAAGTTTAAAACTACTTTTTCTGAATTGGTTTTGTTGGAGAAGGATGATATGATGTGATGATGATGATGATGATGATAATAACAATAATAATAATTCTCAATAATAATATTTCAAAATATGAGTTTGCATTTAATTACTAAAGTTTTGTTTGAGTTTGTGTACAACATGGTTCTGTGTGGAGGAAATTTGGAGTCTGTGTGCTGTAGAGATGTTCAGCCTTGAGCTTTTTCCTTTTGTTTTATTTGTGTTTATGTGTTCACCCAAATAAATCTTCGGTTAGGTGATTTTTGGTCCCTAGTTGTTACCTTTTCTCTGTTTGAAACAGTGTACTTGTATTTTTTTAATATATTTTTTCAGCTTGTTAGCTGTGTTTATGTTTTTATTGATTTTCTTTTTGTTAAGTCAATCTACAAATTTTCAGTAAATTTGTGTTTTTTTAAGTTAGGACACCTGATGTGTAGGTAGTGTTAGTGCTCATATAGCAATTTGTTTAGTTGACTGTGAGGTTCATAAACTAGGATGGAGGACGGAGGATGTGAGTAGCTCCTTTAACGTATTTGGCCTTGGCTTTTTTAAAGAGTTTTTTTAATAGAGGTTGTGAGGATGCTCATATAGCGGATTTGGCCTTAAGCTCTTGATTTATGGAGTCTGTGGATTCATAAGTTTTTTTTATTAGCTAGGAGTGTAAACCTTTGTAAGGACTGTACAGTCTGCTCATATTTTGTTTGTCACATTTTTTTCATTTTGGAGGAAATTTAGTTAGGTTGCTTTCAATACTGGTGAAATTTTGGGAAACTTTCCCCATTTTTTGAAGCGAAGGGGGCTGTAAAGTGGTCAGCTCTTGACCTTTTTATTTTTATATATATATTAGTTTGCCATTGTTTATTTTGTTAAGTTAATACCATTATTAAAACACTTAAATTCACTATGGATGTAATAGGCTTGCAAGTGCCCAGTATTTATAATATTCAAAGCTATTTAATAACCATTTATAGAACCAAATTTACCCCCTTAAGTTTATTAGAAATCATGTTAACAATATCAATATACTGAAAGTACCACACTTAGAGTACAATATTGTGTTCCAATAAGTTAGGACTATTTTAATAAATAGCCTTCAGCATCTTAAATGTATTATTATTACTTTCTAGTCTTGATTTAATCTCTATATTACTAAGTTAGTTAAAATGTTTAATTAGAAAAAAGTGTGGAGCTTCATGTTAGTAATAGGTAGTTCAAATCATAATCAAAGTTTTAAGCAATTTATGTTTTAAATTTCAATTCATTAACTTCATTTTTAGGCTTTAACCTTTAAATCTAGTAAATTCTTTGTTGAAATTATAGCATCTAAATTTATTACTTTTATCTTTCATTTTTAAGCATATTTTATCTGTACCCGGAAGCGATACATTTGTGGCTCTAGTAGTGGGGGGAGGGGGGGGGGGTGGGGCGCGAACAACTAGCCAATCAGCACGTCAGATTGTAGTGTCTGTTTTAGATAATACTAAGAAGGGAAGTGTTAGACGCAACACACTTAACCGGTTAACTCTCGAGCTATAGAGGATAGCCGTTCTTTTTGTATTGGCTCTAGGGTGTTTAAGGTTGAAGGAAAGAGATACCACCGTGTGGCTAAATTATCACAGATTAACAATATACGTCTGTCTTAAAAGTATTAATTAACCTTTTTTTTTACCATATGTAGTGTTTAAAGATTAAATTTAATAAAATTTCAAGTGTTAACGTTTCTTCAAAATAAAACTTCCGAATCAACTTCAATTTATTTTATTCAAATAAGTCTGCCACCCCACCATTATTAATTAGCCCCGAGAGGAATCTAAGAGGCTCTACCGAACCAACTGACTGCCGAGGATAAAACCAAGAGAATAATACGAGAAGAGAAGCGCGACTTTTTAGAAATGTTAAGTCATCAGCGGGATCGATGTTTCAATAACTGACTAGTCAAAAACCTTCCAATAGAATATTATATGTTAATTTGTGTTGTACAAATATTTAAACAAATAAAAAAAAAATTGTGAACATATTCATGTTGTTTCAAAATTACATGACCCATCCTTTTGTTTAAATTAACAGATGAATTTGTAAGCTATAATGTAATATAAGCAACTTTTAACAAAAGATCATCCCTATCATCATAGACTGTTTCCAGCCTCTGGCCTGGTAAGTGTAGTAATATGGTTCAGTCTTCCTCAATACTTTCACCATTCTTCTCCTCACATTTGTACACTTTCTTTTATCTGATCCCTCCTTTTCTTTCTTGGTCTCCCTCACAGTCTTTTACGAATACATACATGTACTTCATATCCATCATTCTTTGATATTCTTTACTTTTCCATCCTCATTACATGTCCATACCATCTCAGTCTTGCTTCCTCTACTATCTCATGTACTCCCACTCTTTCCCAGATAACTTCATTCCTAGTTTTGTTTCTCCTCGTGACAGCTAACATGCTCCTCAACAACTCTCCCTGCTGTCCTCATCTCATTAAATTCTCTATACTTCCACCTTTCGCCTCAATCATGCTTCCAAGATATTTTACGTTCTGTACTATTCTCAGCTCTACTCCATCAGACCTTATAGCTTTATTAGGCTTTATCATCTTCCTTGTCATTACCATCACTTGACTCTTTTACTTCCTCATTCCATCCCTGTGACTCGTTCCTTTACTTACTCTTCCTCCTATCCCCCCCCCCCATACAATCAAGTCAGAAAACATCATGGCTTTCATTCTTTCCTACTTGAGTTTCCTTGCCACATTATTCATGACAATTTCCATTACCATTACAAATAGTAGTGGTGATCAATTTGGAAGAAGGTGCAGGAAAGGTGGATAGAAAACATATAAAAGGTAATGGTGAGAAAGAACTTCCCTCCTTCACTCCATTCTTTGTTTGAAAAAAGATCAATAATGCTTTAATTTAGGGAAGGAGGAAGGGCTGGAGGTGGATTGGGGTGTGGGGGTAACAAGAGAGACTGCATTGAAATTATTCGAATGGAAAGAAACGTTGAAAAAAATCACGGGGAGATATGAAACAACCCGGATTGGTAAAGTTTAGGGTATAAATCCTGACACTGGCTGTACCAACTGTTATTTCCTAAATGTTTTCCCACTTCCTCTCTATAAAAATGTTGGTTTATTTTTTATAAATTTTACTTTCCTAGTCTTACTCAATAAATATACATAGCCCGGGAAAGAAGTAAGACTGAACAAATAATTAAAAATATAGTTAAGAGTTAAAGTCATAACTTAATAAGGAATGATTCCTATGTTTTAATACAATAACAATCACTAAGGGTTGTATGCAAGAACTCCACTAAGTGGATGTTATGTGGACACTATCATGGGTTTGTTTGCGTGGAGCGATAGTGTGCTCAGGACCACACTATTGGTCCACTAAGCATTCACTAACATTCTTGCATAGCGCCTATGAAACCTATATAACAAATTTGTATGTAGAATAGACTCTCCAATATTGCATGAAATATGCCTACATATTTTTCAACCTTGTGAAGCTATTTTAACTGTAGTATTTTCTTCTTTAGTATGAAGGCTTTAAGGAGTTTTTACCATAGTTTCAACATTGTTCTTTTAGTTTCTTTCACATTTATAGCTATATGACAGTAAATATAATACAACACAATATAAGTAAATGCTTGTATATAATATAAAGTGTAAGATTCAAAAATGTAAGTAACTTGCATGTTATTTTTTAGAATTAATAGATCTTCCCCCCATGCATTCTCTTTCATGTTAACATTTTTAGTTTTCGTTGTAAATAAATTTGTAGCCATGGACTAAAGTAATTAATTTTTTCTAATCTATTGCAACTTCATTTTACAACAAGACAAACAAACTTGAACACCTGCACGTGAGCTAGTTAATATTTTCACAACCTCACTCAGCGATAGTTCATAATGATCTGCTGAAGTCTGATACCTTAGCTCAGTCGGCAGCGTGTTTGCTACTGACCAAGGGTCCTGGGTTCGATTTCTGGCACAGTCAAACAATTTATCATTGTTGAAGTGTGAGTTTGCCCTTTCACAAGGATGCATTAATGGCCGAGGCCTGAGTGTTGTGTCTGTTCTATATAAGTTGGTTTACAAGTTGTATTCTGATATAATCAGTCGGTTCAGAGAGTGCATGTATTATACCTCAAATAAATGAAAAAAAAAAAAAAAAAAATCTGTAGAATGTCCTCAAACTTGCCAAAAATTACCAAGGACACAATACTTGGCCTAACGACACTTTTGAACCTGATAAATTATTCACCTCAGTCTATTATTTTCATTTCGATTCATCTAGGTCTGATAAGTCTATTTAAATTTGTGGAATGAATATTTTTCTGGCTCTGCACTTAAATTCTATTCACCTAATTTGAAGCGGACCAAAAAAAGATGACCTGGAGAGATGTTAGGTAGGAATAGGTGGATACTATGGCAGTGCGGCATAGAAATTTCAAATTCTTAATGATATAGAGTAAGCACAGGAAAGATAGATAGAAACATATAAAAGGGGACAAATGCTTTTACAATAAAAAGAACAACATAATTTACCAAATTTATTTACATTGCAGCCACTGGACAAAGAGTTGAATGGCTGCCGCCTAAAAAAAAAAAAGATTGTCCCGACCTTGGCTTCATTCTTTTGTAACTCGTGAGATGCATTGCACATTTCAGACTCCCTCCTGATAGTTTTGAACGAATAAAACCTATGTTCGGGGATTGGGCAGTAATGAGCTATTTTCTTCTTTGTCCATTGGCATCAATATAAAATGTTAGCTGTTTTGTTCTTATTATTGTAAAAACCATATTGTGTTTGTTTCTATTATACGTTTCTATCCATATTTCCTATATCTTCTTCCATTTAATAAAACGTATCTCAAAACGTGAAACGACATTTTTTTTTCTAGAGATATACAAGTATTAAAGAAAATTTGAGAAATTTGTCATCTATGAAAACATAGCATAACAGAAAGTTTTCTTTAGGAAAAAATGACTGTTCCTAACATCTAATTATTCAAAATATAATCAGGTTATCAATTTTACTGTGTAATTTTTTCAAACACAATATAGCTCGACTGTGAAGTGAACATTTTTGTTTTAATTTTAAAAACCAATATATATTAAATACTACTGGGAACTTACCCTAATCATTTCTAACATTTACAGACCGTTTGGAGTCTCTTTTGCTGTGAAACACCTTAAAACAAGAAATGACACATAAGACTGGTTTTCCCGGACATGGTGTAACCGTGTTCACTGGGTGAAGTTTCTGGTAAAGGGTCCTTTTTAGGAGACACTGGTCTGTTGAAATTCATCAAAAGCCCCTTAATCACTGAATGGTGATTATCATTTCCAGATATTTCTTTACTTGTAGCTGTAATGTGACACAATAAAAAAATTACCAAAGAAGACAGAACCGTTTTAGGTTTTGGTGGATATACATACCATAGTTACATATGCAGCGGAAACTTGGACTTTAGATAAGAGAGAAACTCCTAAAGTGGAGGCCGTGGGAATGAAGTTTTTGAGGAGCATACTAGCTGTTACCAGAACAGATAGGATTAGGAATGAAGATCTAAGGTCTGGAGTTAGGATACATGAGATAGTATAGGAAGCTAGGATGAAATGGTATGGACACGTAATGAGGATAGAAGGGGAGAGGATTACAAGAAGATGAATGGGTATGAAGTATGTAAGGAAGAAACCGCAAGGAAGACCAAGGAAGAGATGGGAGGAACAGATAGCTGCAAGTGTGCAAGTGAGAAGAGTAGAGTATAAGAGAGTGCAGGAGGAAGAAAGGTAGAAGGACAGAGGAAGATGGAGGCATTTTACTAAACAGACCCGGCCAAAGGCTGGAAACAGTTCATGATGATGATGACGACTTGTAGTTTGTAAACATCTGGTCAAGTTTGTCCACTCCATTCATAGATTAATTGCAGTGTGCCACCAACTTGGGTTTAGCCAAAGTACAGAACTCGCTTTCGTCTTTCTTAGAGCGCACGTGCATTAATTCAGTGTCACTATCATTCACAGGAAAGAGAAGGTTCACTCTCCCAGTATCTTACCAAGTATGGTTATATTTTTTATTGGAATTCATCTAAGGATCTGGCTCATTGCCCTTTCCCATTTTACATTATTGTGGCTTAATTTCAAAAGAAAGGCCTTTCCTGTTTGACCCACAGTTACAAATGCATTTATATCCCTTGTTTTTAGATTTAAAAAAAAATTGGAAAAAAAGAGTTATCACATATCTTTTAATTTTTCCAAATCTTTGTGTGAAGTTCATAACTATCCTTTCCTCCATTGGCTCAATAATATCTCCTGGGGACTTAGATTTACCTGTGTACACTTAAAACCTACAAGGAAACCTAGTTTTATTGTCACAGGGAGACAAAACTTTGACACCCCACTTGTGTGAATGTTTTTATGGCAGGTATTGCTTGAATCAGTCTTTCCTTGAAACAGAGCATGGTTCCATCGACTGACGGTTGTGAACCAGGGGAGAAGTGTTCAAGTTAGATGTTTATTAAAAGTTCAATTATAGGGCTAATTTTGAAACGTGGGTCATAACCAGGTTTATCTTTTACAAGCAGTTAATTATTGTTGAAATGTATGAAATAAAATGAAATACTCGAACCTTTGACATGACAAGGAAATAATTTGGTGTATGATTTAGCCAATTTGAAACATTCAGGGCGGTATACAAGAAAGCTAGTGTGTGTGGATGCTTAGTGACGCGTTAATGTAGTCCTGAGCTATAGTGGTAAGTGCACCTGGTTTTGAACCTAGGGATTCAAGGTTCGATTACTGGCTGGTACTATTGGAATTTTTCTGAAAGGGGAATTATCCCAACATTCAGCATGGTCTGGTTAGTTAAGTTTAAAATCACGCTTGGCTCCACACCTTCATAATCACTATCATCACATCTAATTGCGGCTACAATGTATAGAAAACTTTCATGTGTGTACCCTGGGCAAATTTCTGTGCCACCAGAGCAAGTCTACACACACAGACGACTGAATTAGATACTATAACTCTCTTCTGGTCAAAGATGAGTAGTCCCGAGCCTATTCACAGTCCACCTTCTGGCTTATGGCACAAGCAAACCAATACCACTAAGTGTGAGTGGATACTTAGTGGCACATTAGTGTACACCCGAGCACACTATCGCTCCACCACTTATGACGCAAGCAAACCCACGATAGTGTCAACAAAGCATCTACTTAGTTCTTGCATACAGCCCCAAGTGTGAGTGGATGCTTAGTGAGTGGTACGTAAGTGTAGTCTCGAGCCTACTCAATGGTCCACCTTCTAGCCTATGATGACGCAAGCAAACCAACATCACTAAATGTGAGTGGATAATTTGTGGCACGTTGGTGTAGTCTCAAGCCCACTCACAGTTCACCTTCTAGCCTATGATGATGCAAGCAAACCAACGCCACTAAGGGCCCACTAATACTAAGTGTCCACATAGTGACGTTCTTATGTATGGCCCTGAAATATTCTTAAAGAGAAATCATTTTAAATATCCTCATTCCACTTTCAAAGCAACAATTGGCTGAATGGCTTCTGTATTAGAACCATTCCAAGTATTAAATCTAGAACGAGGAGGAAAGTCATGTGTTTGGACAAGAAACTAGTTGGAGAATACCTCAGTTTGTCCTGCTGTGTGGATAAATACTGACCAATGAAAATGTTTTGAAAAGGAAGAAAATGTCACCAATTAATTTTGTATTTGACAGCGGTAAATTTACCAAGCCTTAAATCACGTTTTTGAACCTATTTCCAAGAAAATGATGGTGTTTTCAATTTCTCCTTCTTGCATGTCAACATCACTTTCATTAACCGAATTATCACTAAATTAACCCTCTAATCAAAATCTGCAAATAATCATTTTGTTACCTTTTTATTTTATTTGCCAAGTTTTGTCTAGTAACCAAAGTCATGTTTACAAGTTTACAAGCCACAAACATCATCAATTATTTCCAGCCTGTAGGCAGGTCAGTTTATCAAAATCCCCTCATCTTCCTTTAGCCTTCCTCAGGGGCGGCAAATGTTGAATGAGGAAAGAAAACACATATTGTTTTCTACCAGTTAAAATCATTTTCATCATGTGACTGTTGTGATTTGCTGTATCTGCGTACCACACATGACAGGCGATCGCCTTAAATCACTGACAATCATTTTAATTGAAGGTCACTTATTGGATAAAATTGTTGACTGGCATAATCCATCAGTTAGCTCAGCAAAAATCAAGGCGAAAGATATTAATATAGACTATTTTCTTATTGAGTACATGCTAATATTTAATTTGTAGTAACGTGTTCTACAGCCTACTAATGCAAACTTTATCTTGTTAAATGAAATAATATTTGAATTTGTATGTTGTGATTGTGTAAGCATATTTATTCAACTTTTTAAGTCTTTGCTTAGATTCTTAATACATTTAAAACCTCACTATAATAATTATATAACGTAAGAACTTTTTATTGGTTATTACACAGATAACACTTGTGTATGATATATATGTGTGTTTTGCAGGGGGGAAACAGATTTAGAAGGTTAGAAATTAAGGTATGAAAAGTGGGCGGCAAATTAACTAGTGCTTATGGATCGACAGTTGTAAATCCGCCCCACCCTTCCTCTATAATCACATTCGCCTCTCATCTGCACACTTTTCTAATACTTCAGTTTTTAAATGTTGTCAAAACAGGTCAGGAACTTACAAGCGCATATACAAATGATAGGTATTTGATATGAAAATATATAACTTATAGTAGCAAGCATTTCAGTCAATTCACCACTAGAAGGGGTGGTATAGGTCCCACACGACTTCTTTGGTGCTCTGAAAAGTTACTAGACCAAATTATGTATCCCTACACGAACCATATGATCTGCAAAAACATGTGTTTATCAGCTGTCACTTCCGACAGTCAAATTTTAGGTCTATACAAGAAACATATGTGACTGTTTTATTTATTTTCTATATATTGTTGACCTTGATATATAGATGGACTAGTATTAGTTATTAATTTTTTCAAGAATATATTTTTTTTTAAATAGCATTTGATCCCATATAAGTTTTTGTGATAAATAAATAAGTTTTATTTTTAAAGAATCCAATTTTTTTTTTTAATATTAGTATTATTAACAACATTATAAATGTGAAAAATCTGAATATCTATTACTACACATAGAAAAAAAAAACCAGTCAAACATTTTTAAAAGTATTACAACATGTTGGTGACCTGGTGGTCTAGGGGTAAGGTGTCAGACTTCTGTACTGGGGTCCGGGGTTCATTCCTTGGTCGCGGCACAAATTTATTTGATTGCCAAACCCTTTCTTGACCTCTGACAAGATGTGTATTAATCAAAACTTGTGAATTGGTGGAATGCCAGTCCTCCACCGTGGTTCGGATCCCATGTTAAACTGTAGGTCCTTCCATTTCATTCACAATCACCCTACCATTACACATTAG
This sequence comes from Timema cristinae, assembly GCA_039000515.1. Taxonomy (NCBI): domain Eukaryota; kingdom Metazoa; phylum Arthropoda; class Insecta; order Phasmatodea; family Timematidae; genus Timema; species Timema cristinae. The sequence goes on along the minus strand of JBCFYV010000012.1, from coordinate 112,508,961 downwards.
CGTAAGTGCGTATAACCCGAACGGGTAGTAAGACGCGGTGCTAATAATAATAATAATAGATATCAGAAAACATTCTAAAGTAGTTTAAAGTAAGGAGTGTAATAAAGTTAGAACTTGGATAGAAAACTCAGAAATAGCCATAACAAAATAAATAGCTTTTCAATTGAATGAATTAGATAGTTTTAAAATTGGTATATGGATTGACTTTTAATATTCAAAAGATTGATTTTATTTTGCTTTTAATGAGCTACAAAATGTTGTATATAAAAATTTTCAATAAATTTTATAACGTCAATAGAATAAAAATATGGGTTTACGACAAGTCCACATAAAACATATTAAAATTTAGTAACAAAACTTTGATACAACAAATTAGTGAAAAAAAAAGCTTAAAGATCTACATTGTTGTTTGTAATTATGCTATAAAAGTGAATTTGTGGGTTAGCATCTCCCAAAGAAGTGGTTAATAAAGTTAAGAAAATGTTCTTGTTACATTTTTAAAGAATTTAATAATTATTATGTTATTTATAAAATCTAATCCTTATCTTGGTTCAGTCAAGTGTTTTCCAAATATGGTGACAAAAGTTAATTTTAGACAATGTTGGTGTTACTGATACCATCTGCTAGCTGTCATCGAAAACCATAGGTAAGTTCCCCTGTATCTAACTGACACTAGCAGAAGATTTTTATGCAAACATTGGTTGAAAGTCAGTCATGTTAACCTATGTGGAAATAACAAAACAATTCTAATATTATTTTCTTATGGATTACTGTATAAATGACTTTTTTATACGGTAGATTATTGAAAGAACAAAAATATATGAATCAAACTATTATGTCTTTAGTTTCATGGTTGAGGCAACAAGAGATATTAAAGTGGTTAAAATAATAGATTAAAAGGTATTATATTCACACATTTATCTTTTTATATACTGGCCACATAAATAAATAAATGTGTTTTTATAGCTTAGAAAAACCAGCAAACAAAATATTTCCAAATAAAACTTTATTTTCTAAACAGATGCACATCGCAACCAAACACTGTGTGATGTCATTAACATCCTTTGTTTCAGCTCATTCGCCATCTTAATTTGTTAGGAGAACGCAGCCTTTTAGAAACTGTAGTTTGTAAAGCATTTAAATTGACTAACAATGCCGCTAAAAAAAAAAAAGTTATTTTCGTAAGTTTGTGTTTCAAAAATGTAAAAACAGTTTTTAAGGAAATCATAATTAAAAATAGTTTATTGAGTAAGTTTGACTGCCAAAAGTGACAACTTAACATATGGTCTGGTCTGGCCAATCGCGTGGTTTGGAGAATGGATATATAAAGTTGACCTGGTAATGTTTGCTACAGCAGCCCCATGGCTTCTTTGGTGCGACTGACAGCTCACAACTGACGGCTTTGAAAAGTTACCAGACCAAATTATGTATCCCTACGCTGAACCATATGATTTGCAAAAAACAGTGTTTAGCAGCTGTCACTTCTGCCAGTCAAAATTTAGGTCTATACCTTCATGTTGACTGTCAGAAGTTCAGCACCAAAGAAGCCATGGGGCTACTGTAGTTGTCAGTTACTAATACTCCAGTGGTGAATCAAATTTAGAAGATAATTCTAGCTAAAATGTGACAGGCCTACCTGCAGCGTTGGGAAGTTTGAATTCGCATGGACGCAAGCTCTGCAGTGAATGAGCTAAATGAAATAATCACATATTCAAGATACAAAATTATTGTTATTATCACCGCGTCTTACTACCCGTTCGGGTTATACGCACTTACGCTAATGTGTAATGACAGGGTGATTGTGAGATGAAATGGAGGACCTACAGTTTAACATGGTATCCGAACCACGGTGGAGGTCTGGCATTCCACACATTCCCAAGTTGTGATTAATATACTCTTTTCAGAGGTGAAGGAAGGGTTTGGTAATCAGATAAATCTGTGCCGGGACCGAGGATTGAACCCCGGCCGCCAGCACAGAAGTCAGACACCTTACCCCTAAGATACAAAATAAGTTTGCAGAAGTGATGGTTTCTTTAATATTTCTTTTTTCAAATACAATTTCACTGAACGAATTGAATGACACATTATTTGAGTGTACAAAGCTTTTAAACAAAATGCTAAATTGTAATCTGAAAATATGTAATCATAAAAGTGGGCTACATCTCTATTTTTCTTAAACAAACAAAATTAGACATCTTTATAATTAAAATTGTGTTGTAATAAGAATAAAAATGAACCTTTTATTTGAAGATTTTGCAATCAACTTTTTTTCTCTTTCAAATATTTAATTTGCTCTATTTTTTCCCTTTGAATTTACTCTGATTCTTTTGAAGGCTTACTTTTTGTTTCTTTTCTCTTATCACTTTAAGTTTATCCATCTTGGCCCGTTTTTTCTGTTTTTTCTCCTCTAACACGGACTTCAACTCCTGCACTGCCGTCTGGACAACAGTGTCCCCAGTATTCTTGGAGAGTTTGGAGATTCTTTTGAAAGTTTTGACTTTGTTAGTGCTTTCAATATCATGTTCCTTCTTGATTTTCTTAGTGTCTTCGATAGGCTGAAAAATACAAGGTCAAATAAATCAACTTGATACTGAGAAAACATTACATCTACACTTAAGGTGGGAAAAGATCAGCGTTTTTGCAGTTTTTAAAACACAATTTTTTTGGGGTCAAAATCGCTCAAATATTGCTTCAGTACAAACCTAAGAGTTTAATTTTCTTCACATGGTGATATCAATAATTCTTGAATATCTATCAAGGATGTCCTGGAATGTAATGACAACTATTTCTATTAATTTAAAATTCATCTCATCTAATGCCGCTGTGCCCATGACATATTCAACAATTGTTGTTGTTGTTATATTATCATCATCATCATCACCGCGTCTTACTACCCGTTCGGGTTATACGCACTTACACTAATGTATAATGGTAGGGTGAAATGGAGTGTCTACAGTTTAACAGGGATCCGAACCACGGTGGAGGCCTGGCATTCCCCACATTCACAAGTTGTGATTAAAACACGTCTTGTCAGAGGTGAAGAAGGTTTGGTAATCAAATAAATCTGTGCCGGACCGAGAATTGAACCCCGAACCCCAGCACAGAAGTCCAACACCTTACCACCAGACCACCAACTTCAACAACTATGATATCACCGTGTGAATAAAATTAAACTATGTTGTACTGGAGCAATATTTGATTTATTTGTCGAAATAATGTTTCAGTCTGACAGCCTGGCATGTTATCTGTTTTAGCATAATAGTATTTAAATAACTTTAAAGTATGGGCCTAATCCTAATTATTCATGCATCTATATGAGAATTTGTTTCAATTATGTGAACTAGGCCAAGCATATTACAAAGTTCCTTAAGGTTGTTATTGACTTTTTTTTTGTCACTGCGTCTTGCTATGTACCAGTACCTGTTCAGGCTATACACACATATCATTACTCTAATGAGGTTAGAATGGGAAAGGAAGCATTTTTAGAAGTAATCTATCCACATTTGCATGGAAGGAGAGTGGAAAACTACTTAGGGGAAAAACATCCTTAGTAGACCCGACTGGAATTAAGCCCCAATCTCCGCGTCATGATCAGGCTAGCCTAAAAGAGTGACTTTTAGACCATTTGGACACTGAAGCAGGTAAACTTTTATTCTGATGAATTCCACAAAAAGTTTTTCCTAAATAACCTTGTTTGTTAAGGACATATTGATTTAAAAGTAATTTGAGAATAAATTTTCTATTAAACTGGATTAACTTAGCCCTATATCGTTTTTGGAATATGAAATTTCCCCTTTTCATTTACCCAATAGTTGAGTGCATTGTATAAATTATAAGGCCTACTAACCTCTTTTTCTTCAAGGTCATCTCCTTGCCACCTACTTGACCACGCCATCAAGTATGCATCCTCTTCATCACTCCCTATACCATTCTCCGCATCCACCTCATTAGATGGATTATTTACCTTCAACCTTCCTCCAGTCTGTTTTTTAACCTTTCCATCATTCTTAGCAACATTTTATTCTTTTTATCCCACTTTTTGGTGGCCTCAATCTGCTTGTCGTTCCATGCGCTCTGCTTCACAGCAATATTTCCGCTAGGGTACACAATCACTCGAGTTCCCATCATCGTGCTCAAATCACCTTCTACAGGTTGAGCCAGCTTAGGTCTTTTGGGCTTCACCTTTGGAATAGCCACTTCGTTGGGGGACTTCAAGCTGACATAGACCGGTACAGGCATGGATTTATTCGTCTTTATGTACAAGGCGCGTACATTGTCCCATCCGCCAGGAAAATCTTTAAACAAACCGGCCACGATTGTGTTGATATTTTCTGCGACATCCTTAGGCGACTGATGGGTGTGACCAGCCACCACACAATAGCTGTCTCCTTTTGAATGAATAGTCAAGGTTGTTTTAGTGAGTGCCTTTTCTACGTCCTGTTTCAGATTGGTCGAACGTACATTGAGAGGAATGGGAGCCTTCTTTGTGTTGTTCATATGTTTGCCAAAGTGCTTGATGACACGGTTGCTGATCCTGGCATCACACAAGAACACATCAAACCTATTGCATAAACGCCTCTGCTGTTCATATTGAGAGTATTCTGTCTTAATTTCATTAAAAGTGATTAACTGTGTTATTCCGGTAACATTTTGGGCAGCCATTCGATCTCGGAAATTTTGTAGTGTGATTTCGGGATCTCTTACTCTCTTGTTTAAATTGTGAATGAATAAACACACATCAGTGGATTCTGTAACAATTGAATGAGGCAACGCAAATCTGAGCCTATTTGATGGCATAGAAGGTACATGGATAGCTGTCACTTGCAAATGAATGGGCTGCTCTTCATCTTCGAGTAAGTTTGAAGATGATTTTAAAGCACTTAATTGAAGTAGTGAGTCTACAGCTGTTGATATCTTTCCAATGTCCAGAAGGGAACTTTGATTTATGCCTGGGTTGGTGTGTATTTTCTTACCCCGTCTATTCCTTTTATTCCCACGTTTTCGTTGTTTGAAGTTCACCCCTTGGTCTACATTTACAGTACTCAGGCCTAAGGAATCTTTCTTTCCTCCTTCTTCTTCTATCATAGAATTTATGGTTTTGGGTGAACCTACATGTTTATTGATAGGTGAAACTGTGTTGGTTGTATCTGTGGGCGATTTAAGTTTAATCACAGAACTTACTTCAGTTTGAGATTTTAAAAGTGAGGAACGTAACTTTTTAGGAGATTTCTTAGGCGATGTCAAACTTTGTTTGGATTTCAGATTTTTGGAAAATGATTTTGGTGTTGATGGCTCAATTTTAAATGTATTACTCTTCCTTTTCTCACCTTTATGTACTGGCGCAAGATTATGAAAAGTGTCATTTTCATTTCTCTTCTTATTTAAAATCATTGTAGAAACAGTCGAATTACTAACGAAAGATATGGATTTTATTCACTAATTCACAAATAATCCACGTGTTCTTTTCATCCACAGAGTCATAGACAAGAGAGAAACACCTCTAATATTAGCACGTAGAACCACATCGCTAGTGCTCATAGCTATAGTGGTCCAAACTACAACCTTCCAAGCTTGAGGATTAAATCTTCACGGCAAATTATATTGCTTTATAATAATAGTAAATATCGAGATTAAAAATTATATACATGAACATACATCTCAAGACTCTTGAGATATTTTTTCTTTATTGTCACCTATACTCAAAAGCCCAATCATGATATATTAATTTTAAGCCCACCATTAAAAAAAAGAACTTGTGATAATAATTTTGGATCAGTTTGGTTCTTGTAAAAACATGCATTATTACAGAGCAGGAGCAGATCCAGGATATAGTCATAGAGCTTCTGAATTATAAAACATTATCTGCTCACTATCTTGAACCGTCTGACACTTCTCTTAAGTTCATGTTAGAGCAGTACTTAGGGAACAAATTGGGGAGAGGTTGGGGGTTGACATAACGATATAGGAATTCAAAAGTAAGTTTAAATTTATTAAATAAAAAGCAGTTAATATACATAAAATTATTAACATAATCAAGGTCGCTGTAGTCTAATCGGTTGAGTAATTATAAACAAGTCTAATGAGGGCTGTAGCCCGCTCAAGGTTCATTACCAGGATTGATCACAAAATAACTCTAATTTTGAGGTCGATACTAGAACTGACCATATTAATAGTTAAACTGTGAACCAGACCACTAGGTCAACAATAGTACATTTAAATATATTAGCTGCGGTAGATTCTTAAAGAACACGCCTGTTAAACACTACTATAAACAACTGAAGACATACAAGACTTCATGAGCAGGAGAAACAAAATTTTAGTACGAACGGAGTTCCATCAAACAGGTACTAAATGGAACAATAATACGTTGGAACATTGCTATTTTGGGAGAGCGTTGTATTCTCATCACAAAATGTAGCTGTCGGGCCTCACTGCTCAGTTGGAACTTGTATCTTTCCTCCGCACTTTCACAAGCCGCAACACCCAGACTTTCTACTGCCTGGTCCACCGTGCAGCTGTTGCCCGACTAAGAATATTCAAATTGACAGAAGCGCCAACCTAGGTCATCTTAGAAAGAGCTGATTTATTGTTTGAGTACCGAGTCATTGTCATGACAACCTCGTGAATGAACTTATTTACCAGATGAAATGAGAGTGTAGAATACTACCGGTGTATGAATGTGTTTCCCGACTCAGGATATCCACCTTGACAAAAACACAAAGCTAGGTCACCTGCGAAAGGGCTGATCTATTGTTCGAGTGTAGAGTCACTGTCATGACTTATGACCTCGTGAATGAACTTAATACCTTGTAAAATACATTGTATAAATAATTAATATTGTGAGGTGAAATTGGTGATAATGAATTATTGCAATGGGTCTCGGGATTTGGAGAGGATTTTCTTGACTGGGATGGGGGAAGGTGTGTATAAGGTATGATGATGAGATGTTGATGTTCGATGAGTCGATTTCCGGGAAGAGGATTTAAAGGTTTGACTTAACTGTAGGGATTAAGTTTGGCGTGGATGGTTACATTTCCATTCCCATCTGGAGCCGACAGTAGCGCCAGTATTATTCTCTGACTCGTAGAAAACCTAGTCGGTTATCCCAGTGGAGTCCGGCGGTGACAAAGGTAATAAAATATCGAAGGGTGGTAGGATTTTCTTTTCTTAGGATCAGTTCTGAATAGGATACATTTACATTCATCATCAGGGGCCTACCCCGGCGCCAGAATTATTCTCTGGCTATTAGACAACCTAGACGGTTATCCCAGTGGCGTCCGGCCGTGACTAAGGTAGTAATGTCATGAAATGAGCGACTTGTGAAGGTCAGGTCTGAGGTTGGATCAAGGATGGAATAGGTGAGGTAGTGGGTTGTCGTCGATCCCACTGTCTTGGCGTAGTCGATTGTCAATTTGGTTAGTTACTAATCTACTAGGGATATTATTAATTTTTTATTTTTTTCCTAGATCTAGGACTAGGGATTTTGTAATTTTTTTTTAGATTATAATAGACACTTAGTTAGTAATAATAGTGCTCTTCTACGCCAGCTGTGGTCTCTTGTAGCATATGTGCTCAGCAGGGTCGTAACGTCCTAGTTCCCGTAATACGTCGTTTGTGTGTGTGTCTGCCTGTAACGTTGCTTGAGATCAACGTTACAAGCAAGAAGCAAATATGAGTTAAATAACCACAAGTCTACAACCACGAAGAGTGGACATAACAAGACTCACCAAAACTGCCCCGTTTCTCGGTCTCCGTGTGTGAAGTCTCATCAACAAACATCCCGGCCCGTGTACATTGTTCTCGCCCCGAGTGAAAAGGCGTAACTGATAGACTGTGGAGGTGTGGCGTGGTGGGCGTGGCGTTTCTCACGTTGCCCCATGGGAAGTGGTCCGACTGTGATCACGTGATGTTCCCGACGTCTCTCCAATGACCTATTTGTTCTTTACCACCAATCCCGCTGTTTCATGTGAATGTTCTACTATGTTCTTTTGGCTTCCCCTATGTTCCCCTCCTCTCAGAGAAAAATTGCTTATAATCTGATGTCGTTTGCCTTAAGCAGCACTTCTTGGTTTGCCCGTGTCTTGGACACACATCACGGGATGGGATTATTCCCAAAGGTATAAATTCAAATTTCGGCCGTACTACTCAAAATGTACTGTTTGGAAAATATTTAAAGAATATTTTAAATAGACTATAGGTTAGGTCTAAATTCTCTTTTTGGCCAGTACATTCTAAATTTCCTTTCGACTTTCATCTGTCATTTTCTGTAATATTGTAAGTATGGCTAAGTACGTAGATTAATATGACGTAATGCTATATATAATTTGTTAAATATATTGCCAGGGTTTTGCCCTTCCGGCTTGTTGTCCCGTGATTGAAACTATGAGGGACCTTTTATATTTTTCTTTAACTTACCTTTACAAGGCGAATGCCTGGATTAATTTGGGCTAAGAATAATATAAGTATATTACTTTCTTTTTGGGTTGGCATTTAAGTAATACGCCAATGTTTTGTAACTATGAAGCGCGCACTGCGGGTTGCCGCTGAGGCCTGTTAAGGGGCTGTAAGCTACGTAGTGAATGTAATTGTTAGGATAAGGTTGCTATGGATACAGCGCCTCAGTATAGTTATGGGCATAACCCCTTTACCTTTTTTTTTGTTTATGTAATGGCTACATTGTAAAAGTAACCGTTAGGACAAGGTTGCTATGGATACAGCGCCTCAGTATTGTTATGGGCATAACCCTTTTTTATTTTATGTAATTCTCTTGTAACTATCTGTTGTTACTTATATATATATATAGTCACATATATACATATATAATTATTGTTAATCTATTCTCAAATAAATAATTATTTATTAGACTCGCAATCTTTAATTTACATCGACTAGTTCAAAGTAATTTTGGCTGATCAAACAAAAGACTCTCGTACCGTTCCTTTTGAGTCTTTAGGTATAGTAGTGGATGGTGATTGAGAAGGGTTCATGGCGGCAGATGATTGAATAGGTCCAAGTATAGGCCTATCAACAAATATGCGGTCCTAACGCTCTTCTGCAATTAACTCATTTTCTTGTTGTTTTCATGCCCTCTTTATCTTATTGTACGTGTTCACCTGCCCTTGTCCAGTTGAGGAGAAGGGGGTGTGACACATGCCTGTTCGTAGAGTTTTTTTTTTTTTGTTCCTTTCCCTGTATATTTCTTGCAGCTGCCTGCACTTAGTCATTTCATGTAGGTCTGTTATTCTAGTGTGCCAGGGTGCTCCAGTGATGGTTCTGAGTATCTTGTTTTGTGTGATTTGTAGTTTATCCGTGAGGCGTTTGGCTCCGTAGCTCCATTCTGCACAGTTGTACAATATTACCGGTTGTATCATTGATTTGTATAAGACGGTTTTGGTGTGAATGCTTAGTTCCATTCCTTTGAATAGAGCGTACAATTGGACATATCTCCCAGTGGCTTTTTTTGTTCGTGTCCTCTATGTGACTTCTCCAGGTTAGTTTCGAGTCTATTATAGTGCCTAGATATTTTGAATCCTTTTTAACAGGTATTTCTGTATCGAATAAAGTAAGTGGCGCTGGGAGTTGTTTGTATCCTTAGCTAATACTCAGAGCTGATGAGTTCGTAGGATTGACTTTGATCCTCCAAGTTGTGAACCAAACTTATAGTTTTACCAAGTACCTCTACATGGTTAAACTGGCGTAATTTATGTTTTTATAGATGGTGTAGGCCATGGTGTCGTCAAAAAAGAGCCGTACTTTTATATGCGGATGAATCGGGATGTCTGAAATATATCTATACTTATAAAATAACATGTCCCGACTGACTGACTGATTCATCATCGCCGAGCGCAAACTATCAAGGCTACAAGCATGAAATTCGGACTGTATATTCATTTTGTTATGTAAGCACCCACTAAGAAAGGATTTTAGAAAATTCCACCCCAAAGGGGTCAAAATAGGGGATGATAATATGTATGAAAGTCCGTCATTTTGAAAGTTACATAAACAAAATTTTGTATTTCGGTTATTGACGTAAAACAAATAAATACGTGTTTCAGGAATTTTGGAAATTTTATTTAATAAGGGATGAAAAAGGGGGTGAAAGTTTGTATCGTACTTGCAATATTTTTGATCTGAGGTCAAGTTATGGTCATCAACGTAACGTAATATTTTAAATTAATCTGTAAATACATATGTATATTTTCGTATTTGTATATAATCAACTTCCACGCGAGCAAAGCCGCGTGCAACAGCTATCTAGTATGCTATAAAGGTGCGGTGCTAGTGACGATCCCTGGGGTACCCCAGCCCTTATATCGTGTCCTGGTGATTTTACTCCGTCCATAACCACCTGAAACTTACTTCGAGCAAGGTAACTGGCGATGATGTCGATGATCCATTGTGGGTAGTTGTATTTAATTAGTTTCTGAATTAGTCCTATGTGTCAGACTCTGTCGAATGCGTTTTCAACGTCAAGAAATATTGCTATGGTGTGTTTTTTTCTACAAAAGCTTTTGTAGCATCCTCAATTAAATTTAATAGGGGGTGGATGGTCGAATGATTCTCCCTGAAACCGAACTGCGATTTCGGAATGATCTCATTATTTTTACTAAATTTGTTTATCCTTTTTAATACTAGTTTTTCAAATAGCTTACTTAGAGTGGGGAGGACGTTAATCGGCCTTCTGTTCTGATGGAACATTGGGTCCTTTCCTGGTTTAGGAAGCGTTATTACTCTCGCCAGTTTCCATACGTCTGGGAAGTGACAAAGCGTAAGTAGAGCGTTGAATATTGTCAGTAGCGTGAGTAGTGCCCTCGGTGGTAATTTTTGTAGTGTTTCTCATATGATAGTTTGTCGTGGCCTGGCGCTTTCTTTTTTGGGAGGTGTTTCACTGTGTAGTTTAATTAATCGAGTGTTATTGGGTCCACCCGTGACACTATTGGTCTAAATAGGTATTCCCGTACTGATCTCTGTGCGTCCCTGACGAAGTCTGCGTCTCTCGGGTTTTGGTTTGGTGTAAATTGTTTCTCCAGAGTCACGGCTATGGCCTCCGCTTTCTCTGAGCTTGTGTAGGCCATGCCGTGCTCCCCGTGTATAGCCGGTACTGACCGTTTTTTGCCAGTTGATTTGAGCTGTTTTGTGACTTTCCAGATTTTGCTGGGGTCCGTGGCAGCGTCAGTGATGTATGTGTTCCAGTTGTTGTATTTAATATAGTTTTAACTGTACATCTTACTTGTGCCATGAGTATATTGTAGGCAGCTCTGTGTTGTGTTGTTCTGTGTGTTTGCCAATCTCTCCTTGCCTCTATTTTCTGGGCGAGCGGAAAGTCAAGGTCGGGGTGTTGGCGTAGCAAGTTGTGTTTTTACTGTTCTATTACGGTGTTGGTTCTGTATGCTTCTTGTACTGTGCTTGTAAAGAGCTGTAGTATAGTGTCTGTTTATTCGGTGGTCGTGATGTTTATGTTATCGGGTAATGTTTAGTTTAGTGTCCTTTTAAACCCTTCCCAGTTACTTGTAGTTTTTAATATTTTGATATCCTTTATCTGTATTTCTGTGTTTATTGTGATCTCGCACACTATAGGGCTGTGGTCTGAGTCAACTTCTTTAAGAACAGAGAGCTCTTCCGGTGTCACCCCTATATTGTTCAGGACCACATCTATTACGTCTGGCTTCTCTAGTGGGTTTTAGGGGTAGAATGTCGGTTCGCCAGGCCCGACTACCGTGTATCCCTTAGTTTCTGCGTGATCGTTTAATGTGCGTCCATTCCTATTGATCAGTCGGCTATTCCAGTTCAGATTAGTGATGGGCACAATCAAGTAATTCTAGGAATCGAGTAATTATTCGATTCTCTTTAAAAAGAATCGAGTAATCGAGTAAAGTTACTCGAGTAATTTTAAACGAATCATCTACTTGAATCGTCCCATGGCAATCGGTTGGACAACATTACTCGGGAGTCTTGCAATGGAATTCGATACTAATAGCAAGTCCATAATCTCTACTTGTAGGGGGCAGTTGACACTGACAGTGTTATCTTCAGGTTTCATGTTGCATGTACAGTCCAATACAAAAGTATGCGTTTTAAGAAGTCTCACAATAAAAAAGATTAACAATTTTTTTTTATCTTTTTAATAAAATAAACTTCTTTTTAAATTCTTGCTAAATAAATTCATAGTAATTGTACTTTTTTAAAAGGGAAAACATTTATTTGTGCTATCATTACTTATGAGGCCCGATGGTCTAAGGCTTCACTCTCGTGTTAGACTGGTCTGTTGACAGGGAGAGCGGGGCTCGAATCCTGGATGGGTCTATTGGGACGGTTTGTTCCTAAATGGTTTCCCACTCTTCTTCTACGCAAATGCGGTTAGATCACCTCTAAAATGCTTCCCTCCTCATCCCCACTCCAGTAGAGTAATTCCAATATGCGTATAATCTAAACAGACGGTAGGACGTGATTTTTTTTAAATATGTTATCTTCGATCAAATATTCAGTTTTATATAAAAAAAAAAATTAATTTTCACTGCGTCTTAATACCCATGTGGGTTATACGCCAATGAATTTCTACGAGCGAGCGAGAAAGAGCCTACTAATTTTGCAGGGAAAGGTATTCTCACATACCTTCCTGGCTTCTTTTATATGCCACAATCGACATGGGACCGACGGATTTACTTCCTTTCCGAAGAAGGGTGTGCTACAAATTTTTATCTCTCAAGGAAAATTCCGTCGTTCTCAGCTGTGTTTGAGCTCATGACCATCAAATTTTGAGGCATTAGTTTTATTAAAATAAGTGTCGAAATTTGAATCATACACGTTATCTTGCCTGGGATCAATCTCGACCTGCCGCACTGGGTGAAAGGAAATTTTATTTAATAAGGAATGAAAAAGGGGGTGAAAGTTTGTATCGGACTTGCATTATTTTTGATCTGAGGTCAAGTTAGGGTCATCAACGTAACGTAATATTTTAAATTAATCTGTAAATACATATGTATATTTTCGTATTTGTATATAATCAACTTCCACGCGAGCAAAGCCGCGGGCAACAGCTATCTAGTTATCAATAAATTAAGAAAGACAATAATTGGTTCCGATTGTGGAAATAAAACTGCCGAGGTGCGAGTAAAAAGAATCGAGTAACTTTCATCGAGTACTTTTAAAAAGAATCGGAAATGTTATAACCTTAGTTAGCATGCTTTTCGATTGTGTACTTTACATCTGCGAGTATTTTGTATTTAAAATGCATGGGCAACATTTAAACCATTAAGGGTCATTTTTGCGTAGTGGCAGAAACTGTTGGTGAAAAATGAGCTCTAAGGTAATATGCCTTTTAAATGGAAATAGCATGGTAAACAGTCCAGTCTATAAGGTCGATTCTCACTCAGCTGCTAAGAAAAGAGTAAATAAAAGAATAACAAGGACCGAGTAAATTTACTCGAGTAATCCCGGAAGAATCGAGTACAACCGATTACACAACACAATCGAGTAACTCGATTATTTTTACTCGATTGTGCCCATCACTAGTTCAGATGTTTGCTATTCATGTCCCCTGCTAAGAATACCTTGTTGAAGTTTGTAAGTTCGTCTAGGTCACTCTGCAGTATTGTCTTAGTCAGTGGTTTATATATGGCCGCGAACAGGATACCTCCGCTCTTTGTATTTACTTTTACTGCTGTTGATTCTATGTTCTGTAAGGTTTGAAAATGATTTTGATAGTGGGGAATATTGTCTTTGATGAAAATTGCTGTTCTCCCGCCACTTCCTCTGGGTATATCTGTTCTGTATAGTTGGTAGCCGAGAAAGTTAAGTCTCTTGTTTTGATTTAGATGTGTTTCTTTGATTAGTCATATTATGTATTAAAAAGTTCTTCTAATTCATGAGCCTGCGTCAGTATTCTGTTCGCGTTCCATATAAAAACGCGTAGAATGACCTTGGTCCACGTCTTGTCTTGTTTGGTCATTCTGGTTTACAAAGTAGTCAGTCACGCCCTCTATCATTATGAACATTTTCTCTGTTGCGTCTGTTACTTGTCTGAGTCTGTTGAGGTAAGGTTTGAAGTGTGTTATGATTTTCATGATGTTTAGTTCTTTGAAAAACATTATGAGGTATTTTATGTCAGAACCGGATGAACCGGGTTTCCTGTTGTGAGAGGCCGTGTGTCTGTTTTGCCTGTACTGCCTGGGCGTAGGATCGGTGGATCCTGGCCGCCTCAGGTACTGGGGGGTTTGAAGCGAGTCTCTGCCGCATTGGAGGATAGCTCTGTGTGTTGGAGGGTGGGGGCATGGTCCGGGTCACAGGTCTGTTATGTATATTTGTCTTGGGTACTTGTGCCGTCTTCATTTTCTCTAGTAAGTTTAAGTACACTGGGCACTTACTTTAGTTTGCCTTGTGGCTTCCCATACAGTTGACGAATCAGGCAGGAGTGGTGGTGTCTTTTTTGTGGTGCAGTCTTGGGTGATGTGCTATTTTAAGCACTTGACGCCCCGGGGATTGTTTTGGCAGTTATTTCTAATGTGGCCGTATCTTTGGCACTTGTGGCATTGTACGACTGTGCTGAGTGGTGGAATGTAGGGTTCGATTCTACTTGGAAGATGGTGTTGTTGTCTGTGATCATTGCTAGAGTCACTTGGAAAGTGGTGAGAAGTGTGACTGTCTGAGTCGTGTTGTCCGCAGTCGATTTCCTGGAGAATTGCCTAACGTCAATCACGGGGAATCCCATGTCTTTGAGTTCTGTCTCTAGGTCGCCGGTAGCCATGTTGGGCGGGGGTCCCTTAATGATAACTTTGACCGGTTTGTCCCTGGGTAGCGTGAACGTGTGAAATTCCTGTTTGAGGTCCTCCAGCAAGTGTTGGATTAGGTTGTAGTTCTGTTGGTTGTCGTGTGGATTTTTAGACCGTTTTTTATATACGTAATCTTAATGTCCTCTCCTATCTCTTTTGTTACCTTGGTGATGTGACTGTATTTCTGAGTACCTAGCGTAACTATTGAGGGGCATCGTGTCTTGGGTGTTGCTTGCGGCTGGTCGTCAGTGTTCTGTTTGTCTGGTGTGGGAGTAATGTGGTCGGCCCTTTTCAGGGCGTCGAACATGTTCGTCACTGCTGTTATTGTCTTTTTTGTGTGGGTTGTTTGTGGGGTCGGAATTTCCTTTTTCGTCCTAGTTTGTCAGCCATCGTGAATGTTCCTTGTCTGTCAGTGTGAGCTTGAATGTCTGAGACGTCTGTAGAGGAGTAAGCCATGTCCGTGTCATTTGTTACTGGTCTGGAGTGGTCGGGAGTGGCCATTTCGCTCAGCCCTGAAAAGGGCAGGCTAGTGGCCATGTGTGGAAGGGCTAAAGATACCCTCCTCTGTGCAGTGTGGGAGGGCCTGTAATGTTGTGTGGTGTCCCGGAAGATGGACTCCGACTACGAGGTATTGCTTCGCAGCCGGTCACGCTTTACGGCCTACTGTGGCTTCGTTGGCACCGTTAGGTTTCAACCACAGGAACTACCACTGAAACGTCCGTCCCGAGTTTAGTTGAATGTAGTGATTAGGATTTCCCAGTGGGCAAAAGACAACCGCTAAACGATCTGCACCGCACGTTGAAAAACGCGTTGAGAGCCGACAAACGATTGGCTCTACTCAGCGGGCGTATGACCTGTCTGTAAGGCAATTTGCTCGAGAATGAGAATAAAATTCAAATTGCCTGGACTTCTCCACAGTCCATGTTCTTTAAGCTGTCCTTGACAAGTTCCCCACTTTACTCAGCGCCCATGAGCACTCTTTGTATTGGCTCGCTTGGTGGCCAATATCGCTCACGTTTTCCTGCACCAATGGGAAGCTCCTTTTTCTCTCATTGTACAAGGCCAGGCAGCAGTGGAGGGTATTTAACACGGTGGTTCCTCGGTCAGAGGCCAGTCGGAGATTGGCTACCCAACCCAGGCATGCCACATGTGTGAAAGAGCTATTAAATTGTTTTATGTTACGAAGGAACAATATTGTTTTAACCCTATCTCTTCCCATTATCACCCTACCTCCCACTACGACTCAAGTTTCCAGGATATCCTTCTGTTCCACCGCAACTAACGTTGCCGGGACAATCACCCAACCACGACTCACGTTGTTGGGACATTCCTCTATTCCACCGTGACTAACGTTTCCGGGACACGCTCGCTGACATTTCTCCCACCCCTACCTACACGTGTCTGAACACAGCGTCCCCTTCGTCATGACATTAACCAGTTACCCTCGAAGCCACAAGCGAGGGATAACAATTTAACTAACCTATTACCGACAGAGAAGGTCTAAATTTTCTTGGATAAGTCAACAAGGACTTTCAGCAATAATTACATTGTGAGCACACAAGCTCGGGTTGGTTGAAAGCATAACAAACAAATACCAGACCTATACCAGGGGGGACTAAAATTAGCAAATAACAAAAATCGAATTAATCCTAGGTAGGAATCCCAAAGCTAGCTATAACTAGCTGAACAAGTTAAATCCATAAGGAACACATTAAAGGATAGTATTCCCTAAGGCCGGAGTCACTAGCCCCACAAACATCTTAAGGATGCCCAGCAATCACGAGGTATCAAACGAAAAAACTTGAGCCACACCTGGAATGTCACTGTGAGCCATAGGCTGCCCACCAAGAATAGTCATACCCAAGGTAAAGTCGATATTACACATAAGCAACAACTGACCTAATGTATTAATTCCATGTCACTATGTCAGCTCTTATTAAATCTTATTTTGAAATGGCTAGATCATATAAACAACAATATACTGAGCATCACTCAGCTCTATTTTATAAACAAAAAATATTTGTGGCTAAGCGACTTATAACAATATTAATTAGTGAGACCTTATTTTAAGGTAATTAGATGGATCCCATTCAGGGGTAACATATTAGCCTGATCAGAACATTATTATATAGAACTAAAACATTTTCACAAACCTGGGTCAAACCTCTAGCTTAATTAGGAAAACATTGCATATGATGAGTAGTGAGGTGCCATCTCCACCAAACTGGGCTGACAAAAGGTTCCACCATGGCGTAGATCTAGTGTTGGTGGTTGAAGAGCAGCACGTTCCTCGGGTGGCGAATAGATACAATATATCAACCAACAAGTATGATAGATAAAAGTCAATAGTAATTTTATTAAGACCAGGTAACTTATTTATATGCATCATATTCCACACATGATGAGGGGAAAGGAGTGGGGGAGAGATGACCAATAAAATACAAAAACCAACAAAAAATATGCTTGGTTTGCAATGAGTGGTTTTTTCGTAGGCGCAATAATCGATTTACTTTGTGTAGCCAGAGCTAGTATTTCATTATTTGGACAAGGCGAAATCTAACTCAGGGACAAGAGAGTTGGCATCGAGTAATCAAGGCGAAGCATGAGCCAGGTGGTCATGAGTTAACTGTGGTAGATTATACTAGTTGCTTGTAGTGGTGTTTCTTAGAGTTGAATATACTCGTATGTATGGGCTAAATCCATTTAGCCTGGCATAATCTTAACCCATCCAAGCTGTACACATTTAACTTATGTAAGCACCTTAATACAGCGATTCCTAACCGGGGGCCACAAAAGGTGTTTTGGAGAGCCGAGAAAACTAATTAAAATGTTATTTGCTTATTACTGAAGTCAATTATCTTAAATTTTACATTTTGTAGGAAAGAATTCGGCTATCGTAAGTATGTAAGGACAGTAATCTCTAATTTTTCTGGGGAATTAGAGGGAGGGGAAGCACGTATGATATACATCACTGATAGTACAAATAATCCCCATCTATTTTCCACCATTATTTAAAATTTGTTGTCCTTTGTCTCTACTTAATTATGTGAAAAACGATTTTCCACAATGGTAGATATTAAAACGAAACAGCAAAATCAACTCCTGTATGCGAATAGCATTAAGTAATTCAATCGAAACAAGAATAAACAAATGAGTGGAATGGTTTCAACAGCAGAGGTTCCATTAAATACATTTAGGTAAATTAATTTATGTTTTTTTATTTGCTTGTTATTGTAATTAGTAAGTAAAACCACTATTTTAGAATAAATATTAATGATTATTATTTTAGTAAAAACTAGGGAGCCACAAAAATTTTAGGATATTTAGCGGGCTGTGAGTATTAAAATGTAATAACCATTACCTTAATGGAATAGTCAAGGAAGATAGAATTTTATAAAAAATGTACCCACCTTTACATGGAGTGGAAAGAGTGGGATACGATTTAGGAACAAAAACCACCAGGATTCTAAACTAGACCTCACCATTATCAGCAAACCAGACTTAATAAATGGTTTAAAACTCTCTCCACAAAAATGCAGGTACACTCCCTTGAAACTCATCCCTACTCATCCCTGATACTAGCGTGATTAGTAGATATACATGCGAACAGCTTGAACATATAGTAAAGATGCGTTGCTAAAAATAATTATAAACTCTCTAAATAACCCTTTGAAACAACCCCATGAGTCCGCACTTCTTAGTAGTGCAGCTGCTCACACAGTCGAGGAAAGTTGGGAATCTCTGTTAACACTTGATGCAATGAAACGTCAAACATAAAAACGTAAATATCACTCTCAGTGCAAGTTACTTCCAATAAACTGCTGTTTTTAAATCATCACTTTTGATATAAACAAATCACGAGAATGTGCTGTGTTTATAAATAACAGATGTTTGAAAATTTGCCCGTGCGCTGATCGGGTCTTTTTGTCGAGTTTTCTATAGAAGCGCTGGAAAAGTTGAAATTATCCTTACTCGAGTAATGCGGGCTGCGCTGACCACATGAACTTCATGTGATTCAATTAGAGCTGTCACGTGACCAAATATCAGCACTGCTCTCGTTTTAAAATGAACGTGAAAATCCATAGTAAGAGTCCATCTATGTTAAAATATATATAGACCATAAGAAAGCTGTTATTTTAATCAACGAACTATGAGTATTTTATACTTTTTAGTTCCGATTCTTACCATAACAGTCTTTGCCACTTATTTAATCAAAAAATCATCTTTATGGGTAGTATTTAAAAGATTATATATCTCCTATTTAATAAATTCGTCCATGTTTAAAAAAACGTGAAAGTATTTGTTTTTATCGTCACTTCATCAGAATATAATCTTATATAATACTACAAGATGATTGAAAAACCTACATATTTTGACGATATGACTATTTTTCAGTGATCCCTATACTATACTGGATGTACATAAACACACCCCTTGCAACGGGTCGAATCGTGAAGCTGAAGTTTGACGTCTGCTTGCTAGTGAGGGGACAAATTTAACGGTTTCTTTCAATGTTCTTGTAAAAAAAAAACTCTATCTGGTGAATAAATGTTAAAAAAAAGTCAGGTATATGTTTGTTAGAAGTATTAATATTTCAGCTTAAATCGACTTATTTAAAGAAACAAGCCATGTGTGTTGAACTTAGTTATGCTCTTCAAACCTTTTATTTCGTTTAACTAATAATACACTGCTACATTTCATAGTAATAGTAAAAATTAACGAATGATGTCGAATTGCTACCGTGCCTTGTATGTGTGTAAGAGAGAAAGAAATACCCGAAGATTATCTTCTCTCCTACACAATCTTATGTAGACGATGGCTAAACAAAAATTTAATTGCAAATTCTCATTCAGTTATATTACATATTAAATCATTATTTAGAAAATAATATTGCTTTTTTAGTTTAATTATTAGTATTTCACTCTGAATTATTAGAATAAAATTATTTGAGGTATTGGTTACTTTTCCTCTATGTTGGTGGTTACAAATCTCGACTTTTTTTATATAATCATATTCAAATAAAAGTTATCCTTCGTAAGAAACATGGCTACTAATATTGTTATCTGTCAAATATTATTGCTTTAAACTATTTTAATTATTTCAACTCACTTTTCGAAATGGCAGTGCCTGGAGGTACTATATTGACGTAAGTTTTAAAACAGCTGATAATCATGGTTTAATGAAATTTATCTTAAGCTCTAATTAATACCGGTACTTTAAACTTTAACAAATGTAGACAATTGAAATTAGGGATCAAATGATTATTTTAAAATTTTATTTTAAAGAACTACAGCAATAAAAAGCTTGAAAGAACTAACGTTCGTACAATCGAATTGTTCTGAGTATACCTGTAAATATACTTTTATTTGATACCTTACGTAATATTACCATTATGAAGACATACATTTCAAATGTTAATGCTTTTTAATAGTTTAACTTCACTATTATACCAATAACTTTTATTTAGAGTTTGTTTACTTTATAGAGATGGGTGATATGTCAGCGACGCTAAATTTTCTCACCAATCCCTTTGGTTACTGTCACTCCCAGTGACTTAGGTGTCAAAAGTACATGTAGCATGATTGAAACATTATTGAGCTTTCTATAACGATATACTCGACAGAAGGTGACAGATGAGCACTTTGTATTACAAACGCTTCGACTATGACTAATAA
Organism: Timema cristinae; assembly: GCA_039000515.1. Lineage (NCBI taxonomy): Eukaryota > Metazoa > Arthropoda > Insecta > Phasmatodea > Timematidae > Timema > Timema cristinae. The sequence continues at coordinate 112,488,518 of JBCFYV010000012.1, read as the reverse complement.
AATATCAGTTGGTGATATGGTGACTCACAGATTATGAGTAGTATCTGTTTGATATTCTTTGCTTTTATATTCCACTAAACATTACAGTATTTGAAAAAGAGCCGCTACCGGGGGTGAAGTGAAGCTGAAGCGTCGCTCGCTCTTGTACTGGTTTTAAGGGTGGAACAGCACTCTGTCTGATTAATTTATAAAAGATAATTTTCTCTGGAAATCATACTTTTTTGTCTTAAAATATGGATGCGTAAACTTGTCATTTAAATTTATAATTATTGAAAGTTAGGCCTAGTCATATTAATTTTAGGTACAGTGACGTTCCTTCTTCCTTTAAACCACAATGAAAGACAAGCACAAGCTAGTGAACCTGAACTCCACCTTCCCCCCCTAGAACAACAAACTTTCATTACATTAACATCACATAGGATTTTGTCTGTTGAATAAATCAAATAAAGAGCATAATTTTAGTATTTCAAATATGTTTTTGTGAACACCTCTGACTACACCATAATATATGCTGTAAAAATGAATGTTCTAATAACAGCTATAGAAATAGGCCTTACTAATTTTTTAAGTATAGTAAAGAGCAGTGACTGGGACAAGATATTTCTTCATGAGAAAATATTGGTCCGGCAAGACACTGGAACTGCAAGTCACTGTTAATAATCACTGGTAAAAATCATCAATAGGGGCCTATATTAAAATCATAATGATGGTAGTCACCAGTATAAAAAAATTGCAGCTAAGCCTATTCCTAATACTCTCTTAATAGCTCAGGATCAAACCCATAAAATCTAACTTATTGTTTAAGTGAAATTTTTTCTCTTAAAAACCTGAAAATTACAAAATTCATGCTAACACTACAATCACAAAAATGTGGGGAATCTAATTATATTAGATTCAAGATTATTAAAAAAAAACTAAAGAACAAATTCAAACTAAAATAACCTTAGTGACACAGGAACAAATATCTTTGATAGTTGGAAAGACTGTTAAATTGCATGACTCAAGCTTTACTTGTATTAAGGGGCCGATTAATGATTAATAATCTTCATCAGCTTGTGCCAATAGCCATGCAAGTCCAAACTTTCATTCAGGTAAAGGTTTACAACATTTTCGAATATCGTGGAAATATTAACTTGTGGGACATTAGGGTTCACAACATGTAGGCCTATACATAACTGTTCTAAACAATGCACTGTATCATTTTTTTTGTAAGCAGTAACTGGCACACCAATTGAGGTTTACACGTACAAATACAACTAGGATTCATGTGCAGCTGGTGTGACAGTTACTGCTGTCACCAAATTATTGAGTGCTCGACTATTCTTGCAGTAGAATATATGTCATGCAAACCCTTTAATTTGCATGCGAGTAGAGGTTTACATTGTGACGTTGGCACGCCAGTAACGACTGGCTCCAGTAAAACATGACAGTGTAAACCCCACTTAAGTTTCCTTTACAACCTAGCTAACTTTTAACCTTCATTACGGTAATTACTCGGTTGACTTGATCTAACCTTGCTACTGTTCTATTTGCTAATAAATTATAATCTCAATTAATATTCACAAAATAAATGAGTAGGTTAATGTGGTATAAGATGGTCATATTGTAAGGGATAATGTGTCAAACAATGTATCGGTAAAATTGTTTATGTTTGGACTTAGGTTTTTGTCTAAATGTTGTAAAACATGACCAATGACAAACTAGGAAGTGATGTGATCTCTGTAAACAGCAGAAGCAAACTGGCCCACATTGTTTGTTGCCGGAAATGTTGGAAAACACGCAAACAAAGTTTCTTTTAACCCACTTGAAATGGATAAGAAACTTGTGTCCTTCTTGTAAAACATAACTATTATTTGTTTTCAACAGTTTACAAACCGTCTCTCAATTGTTTGCAAACAATGTTTCCTAATGTGTACTAGTCTTGAAAGATAACATTTCCACCTATAGAAAATAATCAGTAAGATTGTTTTGTATATTTTGAGTTTTACATTCTTTGCTTGACAGCAGGCGAGATGTTAACAACTTACTGACCGAGTAATAACACTCATTTCCTGACTGTATTCTTTTCCTAACTTCCAATGTAATATCGTTATTGTTACTAAAACTGTTCCTAAATATTCAAAGGTGACCACCTCATCACCTCAAACAAGATGAAATTGACAGCTTGTGTCCTGCCCTCTGGTGTAGGTACAAGATACAGGCTTATTCAGATTTACAATTGTAGGGGGTGAAGACAAGTATTTCCACACGATAACTTGTCGTCAGTGACGCTATGAAGTGCCAAAGTTGGCAATGTTTGTACATGTTGGTGTAGGCAACTCGTCAATCTTCAGCAAATTACAATTGGAGCATAAATCACGAGTAGTAACAAGCATTGAATTACCTGCAGGTAGCTATAAGGAATTGCTAGCTCTTTCAAGGATAAGGTTGTTGGCACTGAAAAGGGTCGATATTGAGAGCGCAGCTGAGGCATCTCGACTGAGGAAGTGGATTATTTTAATATTGTGAGCTGCACACTGTGAGCAGAACTTTGTATGAAGAGCGAAATACATAATCGACAACAACTGTTGAAAGTGGCGACCGCCACTGTTGGTACACAAGCTGCCTGTGTTGGTTTGTGTGGTGTACTGCATACGTTGCTTACTCCCTAGATGCGTACAGCGCCAACATTGGCGTATCATTGGGCCACTCTTTGGCATCACCGACATCAAATTTATTAAATGGAAATATTTGTCTTGTGACCCAACTTTGCACCCCCAAAATGGTTGGTACCAGCACTTAATGGACTCTACATATGGAATGTGATTTACATAGAATGTCATCTACATATAAAATAAATCACTTACAAAATATTGTATTAAATAATAGGTATTAAATTTAAAAAAAAATATGTATATTATATAATATATTAAATTTTAGATAGCCCTTAAGATGTCTTTGCTTACACCATATTGCATACCACTGGTCTCGGGCGTCACACTCACAATAGACTAGACTGCCAATGACAGGAGAATTGGGGTTTGAACCCTGGTCGAGTGTACTTAGAAAATGTTTCCCTGAATAATTTTCCACTTTCCATACAAATTTGCATACACATCCTCTAAATTCAGGGTGGGCACCTACATCGAAGTCATACATCGAAGTCCATTACATCGCATGTCATTACATCGTTTGACAAATCTTGCAGGTCATCACGTCGCATTTCCCTTATACCAGCTAACCCTACTCTGACGTACAACATAGGATTGGGGCGTAATTACATTAATCGAGTCCATTATGCGTATGGGGACAATACCTTGCAGTCATCACGTCGCATTTCCACTTCTAACCCACTAACCTACTGATACAATAGATGAGGCTATGTACATTACATCGCATGTCCATTACATCGCGTTTGAACAAATACCTTCAGTCATCCGTCGCATTTCCCACTTATACCAGCTACCACTTGATGTCAACATAGGATTGAAGGGGCGTATATGTTACAATATAAAGGTGGAAGAACCAGGATGTTGGTCCAACAAGTTGGCTAGAATAAATACAACTTACTTTTCCACGTGTCTTGTCTTCCAACATGATGGATCCAACTTGTTACATAATAAACGAGGCTTCACTCTCACTATGTAGGTAGGTTTGGTTTAAAGAATGATGCGCCTGACTCCCCTTGTTTTGTTGGCAAAGTTGATTACAAGGATAGTGTACCAGACTCTCATCTTGAAGTTAAGTAGTTGATTTAAAAAGTATTCATCTGTTCCAGACAGGGAAATTTAGCATATCCACTCTCATGTATTTCGCCCACCTTAAATTTTCTGTTTGGAAGGGGAAGAGTTTCTAACTTTCCAGAGATCTATTGTCCTTAAACAAACTTGGAGACTTGAATTTGTAAATTCTAATTGCTATGGTGCAATGAAAATCAAAGATGAAATAATAAAATAAGAATATAATCTTCAAGTTAAAAATATACCCTATGTTTCTAGACAATTTTTCCAGAGAAGTAAAAAATAAAATTATGGTGTCTTTATTCAGGAGTGTTGTTGCCTAGGCAACTCGGTGATGGTGAAGTTTGTTTAGTTTTTAACATCAAACACCAATACAAAACTCCTATCAATTCTTAAAGATTTGATAAAAACTCAGAAATCATTTTCGTATTACACTGTGAAAAAAAAAGTACCATTGGTTTTATATGAACTTATATGTAACAACAATAAAAAATTCAAATACTAATAGCCTCATTTATACTTATAAAAACAACATAGAATGATATGTTAAAATTACTAAAATAAATGGTACTGACTGACAGCTCACAGCTCTCAGCTGACAGGTTTTAAAAGTTACCAGAACAAATTACGTATCCCTACGCCGAACCAGATGATCTTCAAAAACATGTGTTTAACAGCTGTCACTTCTGACAGTCAAAATTTAGGTACATACCTAAATTTAGACTGTCAGAAGTCAGCTGTGAGATGTCAGTCAGCACCAAAGAAGCCATGGGGCTTCTGTAACTACTTAACTTCAAGATGAGTCGGGTACACTATCCTTGTAATCAACTTTGCCAACAAAACAAGGGGAGTCAGGCCATCATTCTTTAAACCAAACCTACCTTCATAGTGAGAGTGAAGCCTCGTTTATTATGTAACAAGTTGGATCCATCATGTTGGAAGACAAGACACGTGGAAAAGTAAGTTGTATTTATTCTAGCCAACTTGTTGGACCAACATCCTGGTTCTTCCACCTTTATATTGTAACATATACGCCCCTTCAATCCTATTGGTTGTACTCAGAGTAGGGTTAGCTGGGTATAGAAAGGTGGGGGAAATGCGACGTGATGGACCTGCAAGGTATTTGTTCCTAAAACACGAATGTAACATGGACTGCGATGTAATGGTATACACCCTAAATTCAACCTTTATCTCTAGCACCGCTTCTCATTACCTGTTCAGGTTGCGATTATGTTAATGGTTTATGGATGAGGAAGGCTATATTTATAGGGAATGTACCCGCATCTGCACGGAGAGTGGTGAACCATTTTTGGCAACCCACCCTCAGTACACCCAATGAGATTCAAACCTCAATCTCCCTCTCATCGGCAGTCGAGTCTATTGCAAGAGACCACGTGGGACCATGACCATGTGGATACGGAAGTGGCTTTCATCCTTAATCCATTAGAGCAATAAGTACACAGGCAGTGTAACTTGAATGGGTAGTAAGACACAATGTTAAAAAAAACTCATCCTGTCATCACTTACAACATGTATAATTCTTACCTGGAGATCTGAATAGGCCTATATATAAGAATAGTAGAATGCTGGTAGGAAGGTTAGAATTCCGGTTGGATCTACTGAGGTTGGTTTTCCCTAAATGGTTTCCCACTCACATTCCATGCAAATGCGGGTAAATTACCTCTTAAATATTTCCTTCTTCATCCCTAACCCATCAGTGTAATTATCATATGTATAACTTGAACAGGTAGTAAGACACGGTGATTAAAAAAACAAACTATTTATATACATCAAGTCACCTTATCATTAACTGTAACTTTTGGTAGATAATCCTTCACCTCTGACAAGACATCTTGTGAATGTGTGGAATGCCAGGCCGCCACCGTGGTTCGGATTCCACGTTAAACTGTAGGTCCTTCATTTCATCTCACAATCACCCAACCATTTCACATTAGCGTAAGTGCATATAACCCGAACGGGTAGTAAGACGCAATAATAATAATAATTGGTAGGTAAGTCTAATATTCATAGTGATACAAGGACACGACAAATATAGTAAAATGTTATGGTTTTGTTCAAAATTATGTCTTAAGCGTATTTTTTAAACTTTTCTTCCTACCAAAATCATGCTATACAAATATTAAAAGATTGATTGCTGCAGGTACGGTGGGGACAAGGAATATCGATTGTTTGTGCATTTGCTTGTAGGCAGAATGGAAACCCAAGTGAGGAAGAAATAAATTTGGTGAAGCCAATCAGGACTGTGTGAGATTCACATTTTGTTTTAATATTTGCAGTGCTGCAATGCTGAACAAATACCGTGTTCTTCAGGAAAGGATCCTACCTACCAAAGGGGACAAGGACTTTAGACCCTCCCATTCGTGGCTGGAAGATAAACAAATACAAAGGGCTATAGATGAAAGGAAAGCACTTTTAGAAGAAGAGCGAGTTGTCAAATTGTAAGTTAGGAAGATGAGCGAGTTGTGAAATTTATATGTTTGTTGGAAGAGCGAGTTGTAAAATTGTATGTTTGGATGAAGATTGCGTTGTTAAATAGTTTATTTGGATGAATCTTGAGTTGCCAAACAATAAATTAGGAGGAAGAGTGAATTGTCAAGTGGTAAGTTTTAAGGAAGAGTGAGTTGTCAAGTTATAAGTTTGGAGCAAGGATGAGATGTCAAATTGTAAGTTTGGAGCAAGAATAAGATGTCAAGTTGTAAGTTTGGAGCAAGGATGAGATGTCAAATTGTAAGTTTGGAGCAAGGATGAGATGTCAAATTGTAAGTTTGGAGCAAGGATGAGATGTCAAATTGTAAGTTTGGAGCAAGGATGAGATGTCAAATTGTAAGTTTGGAGCAAGGATGAGATGTCAAATTGTAAGTTTGGAGCAAGAATAAGATGTCAATTGTAAGTTTGGAGCAAGGATGAGATGTCAAATTGTAAGTTTGGAGCAAGGATGAGATGTCAAGTTGTAAGTTTGGAGCAAGGATGAGATGCCAAGTTGTAAGTTTGGAGCAAGGATGAGATGTCAAATTGTAAGTTTGGAGCAAGGATGAGATGTCAAGTTGTAAGTTTGGAGCAAGGATGAGATGTCAAATTGTAAGTTTGGAGCAAGGATGAGATGTCAAATTGTAAGTTTGGAGCAAGAATAAGATGTCAAGTTGTAAGTTTGGAGCAAGGATGAGATGTCAAATTGTAAGCTTGGAGCAAGAATAAGATGTCAAGTTGTAAGTTTGGAGCAAGGATGAGATGTCAAGTTGTAAGTTTGGAGCAAGGATGAGATGTCAAATTGTAAGTTTGGAGCAAGGATGAGATGTCAAATTGTAAGTTTGGAGCAAGAATAAGATGCCAAGTTGTAATTTGGAGCAAGGATGAGATGTCAAATTGTAAGTTTGAAAGAAGAATGAGTTGTCAAATTGTAGTTTTAGAAGAAATGTAAGTTGTCAAATTGTAAGTTTGGAGGAGTTAATGGTTAAATGGTAAGTTTGGAGGATGAGTGAGTGGTCATATGGTGAGTTTGGAGAAAGAGTGAGTTGTCACACTGTTTAGAGAAAGAGTGAATGGTCAAATTTTAAGTTTTGAGGAAGAATGAATTGTCAAACTAAGTTTTTAGAAAAAGTGAGTTGTCAAATGGTAATTCTGAACAATGGCATAGCTGCCAAGTCTCTGAATTTTATGTAATATTATAGAAATCACAGTCAAAATATTTTCTCTTTGTTTAAAATTTTTTGACAAAATTCCAGGCTACCCTTGACAGATATTCAAGATCTGTTGATATTAGCATGTGTAGAAAACTAAACTCTATGTTACTACTGGAGAAATTTTGATTTACTTTGGCCAAAAAATTTCAATTCTATAAAAATTGTAAAATTACTCACGCTCCCTTCGGCCGCACCTTAAAAACGGGATGCCTGATCACCTTAAATTAGTACATAATACGTATAACCCAAATGAGTAGTAATTTGTGCTGTTAAAAATATAAAAATTTTAAATCCTGGTTCTGTCTACTGTCATTGGTTGCTTTAATGTTTCACAGGGGTAACCTAGCCAGGGCTGAATGGAATGATGAGCTGAAGGAAGCTGAGGTGACCCGGGTGACTGGTAAACATTGGCAGGTCATTGGCCATGAGAGGAAGACCAAAATATGGTTGTATCCTGAGGAGGCTCTTTATCTCCTTGAGATGGTGTGTTGGTCACTTATGTCATAGCTAGAGTCTCACGGTGTCCATGAATTGTAAGAGTTGAGATTCAAACTTAACATAATATATTAGGGCCTTGCTCGTACAGTGGGTTATGTTCCAAGGCCCTGCTGTAAAGCGGGACATAACTTTTTTTTTAAACTTGAGATGCATATAAATTCCTAATAACATCTTTATACTATCATAAGTTTGATATAGTAGACCTAAAAATCAATACAAAAGTAATAGGTATATTGCCTACGATACGGTACACGCTTTGCGTTCACGATTTTATTAACGGTTGTGCGAGCCAAACCTAACTTACTCACTTAGTTTAATAATTTCTATCTTGGAATTTAAAGTAAGAGGTTTACAAGGCCTCTTTTTTTTATCATTACTAGAGTTAGAAGTCGTATATAGTAAAAAAAATATGGTTCACTACCGGTAATGTATATAAAATAATCCAACGAAACTAAAAAACTTAGTACACAAATACTGTAAACAGACTGAATTATCGACATAAAATGGCGGCCAAAGACATAATGTAACTCAACTGCTGCCAGTGAGTGTTTCCAATACTAGCCTGAATGAAGTTTTACTATATTAGCCTACATAAACTTATTCAAAGACACAATTCATGGATTTCAAACTTAATAATGTTCAAACCTTTTTACTAACACATTTATTTCATTTAACTAAAAATACATTGTTATATCTCATAATAATTCAGAGAATTTTTATCCCTCTATTCATCCGTTTTGTGTTATTTAATATAAAAACTTTTTATATAGTTTTATTTGACAACCACACAGCACTGTGTTTATTTCATGGTATCCTTTTCTTTAATCATCTTTTAAAATTTTCCATAGTCAGGTTATTCTCTTTTGTTCGGGTTAGGAAAGTCCTGATAATGGACGTGGAAGTTCTGACAAATGAAAACAATATCACTCTGGGTCGGAAACTTTACTCTGAGAACGTGGTTTGGCAAAATCTTATTACATCTAAGTAATCTTTGTATAAAAATTGTGTAGTATTTTATTTAAAGAATAATTAAAAAAAATCAAAATTAAATCTAAATAAAGAAATGGTGTTTTAGTGAAATAATAATTTATTCAGATTTAAAAAAAAAATTGGTTGTGTTATTTTAGTGAGTGCGTTTGAGCGGAAATTTGAGCTATTGGTCATAATACATAAGATTACAATTTGTTATGTTTCAGAGCAATCTGGAGCTGATGTATGGAGGGGTTGCGTTGAGCATCCAACAGGCTTATAATGTAGTTCTGGGCTCTAAAACAGGTTGTACCTTGGATGAGTACCGTACGTATGCTCACCTAATGCGTCAAGGGTACCGTGTCATGCGTCACTCCCCCTCACTCAAGGTCACTAACTATGAGCGCACCGTTGGTCTGCATGAGTACGTCCTCCGCCAGAAGAACAATTGCAGGAGGAATCAATCAGAGGTTGGCCCTCCCAACAAAGACCGAGAACAAGGATCCTTGAATCCACACCATTCATCCGACTCGGCGGATAGTGACATCGAAGAAATTTGTAGTGCGTCATCAGTTAAAGGTGTTGGTGGAGTTGATCGTGTTCTGGGGCACACTGTTGTTTCGGCAAGAAGATCTGAGGAGGTCACATCAGCAGAACATTCTCGGGCAGGTAAAAATAAACCAGTCACACCACAAACCAATTTTGCTGGCTTATCCAACAGTTCTAAGAGTATAATTAATGAAACTTTTGTGCCGAGAAAACCTAAAATGTCATCAATTAATTATTGTGAAGATCAAGAGAATGATTTAGTTATTGTGGGGGAGGAATTGTCGAATGATTCAATACCCCCTAATGTGAGTAGCAGCAAAGATGTGATAATCTTATCTGAGAATCGTTCTCCGAGAAATCAAAACTTAGAGTTAATCAACATTGATGACAATGATCACGAAGTTAATATTATTGATTCACAACAAAATTGCTTTTACAAAAATAATTTTTTACTCTCAACAGATGATTTGAAGAATGAGTCTCAACCACCTTCCTCAAAAATTAGTAAAGTTAATCATCGGCAACAAACTGTAACTAAGACTGATATAAAACTAGAAGATGAATCAAAGCGTCTCTCAGATTCTCATACATTAAGATCAACATCAATAAACTCGCAAAATAAAACGTCTAATTCAGCAACTCAAGGTTCACTTAAGATCGAAACACTTGATGAATGTACAGAAATAAGTTTGGTAACTAACAACTCTTCAGTAGTGGGCAACTCAGAAAGGGCATTTGGAAGTGAAAACATCAGAATTTCATCAGAAATTCCAAGTGGTTTGAAAACAAAGCCTATTTCAGAACAAACTATTGGTGATAGTAGTACTTTGGAAAATCAAACAGCTAACAAAGACACTTTAGAGAAAAATATGAATAAATCTCTTGATCATCAAAATACTGACAAAGTAAAGTGTGAAGAAATGAACAATGCAGGAGAAATTAGTGATAAAGATAAAGAATCTAATGCTGATGGTGCCAAGGATGAGCTGCTGGCTCATATTGTTAGCGCAACTATTGAGGAAAATGTTGATATTTGTAAAGATGACTCCCCTGCACAAATAAGGGTGGAAAAGCAACCAAGTTTTATTAATGCAAATGTCACTGGTAGCACGTCAATGGAAGTGGATCTTGAAGTTGGAGTCAGTGGTAATAAAGTTGATGGTCACACTGATAGTCATTCATCTGTTCTCCTGACAAGCAAAGTTAATCTTCAAGAAATCAGTCAAAATATGGATTATTCACACATTGAAGTCAAATTGAACAATAAAGAATCAATGGATTCTGCTGGATTGAATAAAGATTTAAACATTTGTTCACAAGAAAGTAATTCAGATACATTAAATGCCGACCATTCAGTATTACGTGAAGAGAGATCACCTTCGGCTGTTGAAGTTAATAGCGAAGATGAAATCATGATTGTGGAGGGATATAAACCAAAACAATCTTCCTCAGTGGAAAATGATTCAGAAGAAATTGTGAATGAAAAGTCTGATTCAAAACTGATTACGAAATCAGCAGAGTTGATTGATATTACTGATGGTGATAGTCATGCACATTCTTTCAATAAGCAAACAGTTGATAATGATATTGTTGAAATTGGTGAAAAACAGCAACTTACTAGTAAGAGAGATTTGAATATGAATCAGGAAGGTTCCTCTAAGTGTGTTGTAGACATTGAGGAAATTGGTTCAAGCTTTAGTACTAAAAAGAAAGCCAGTCAAACCAGTGAAATCATAAACACATCACAAGAGCATAAACCAAATGTTACAGAAATTAATTTGATTGAATTTAACAATGACCATGAAGCATCGAATACAAGTATAAAGTCAGATATAGAAATTATTACAATTAAAACCGAAGCAACTCCTAGTCGAACCAGTGAAATCATAAACACATCGCAAGAGCATAAACCAATTGTTACAGAAATTAATCTGATTGAATTTAACAATGACCATAAACCATCGAGTCCAAGTATAAAGTCAGATATAGAAATTATTCCAATTAAGACCGAAGCAACCCCACCAAATCAAATGAATCGCAAACGCTATCGTGAGGTGTCCAGTTTATATAATAAAAATAGTACAACTGGTAAAAGGAGGTCTCTTTCGATTAATGAAACCCGCCCAACTGAGCAGTGCTCTAGAGTTGAATTGTTACCCGATTCCAAGAATGGAATAATTAATTTAAATCCTTGGGAATTGACTAATTTAAAGAATGAAACCTCTTCTAATGCAAATGAGGCTGAAATAATTGAATGTGCCTCAGTATCGTCTACATCAACACACAGGGGCGTTGGACAAAGCTTGATGAACAAACAGAACAAAAGTTTGTCCACTTCAAAGTCTTGTCAGAATGTTGTCGATCTATCAGACGATGACGTCAAACCAATGAATACCAATATAGAAAAGGAAATGGCCAAATTTTACAACGAGATTGAAGTAATTGATTTGGATGCAAGTGAGAGTGCAAAGTTGACCCCTGAAGAGAGGAAAGCTATTTTAAATGAGATCCCGAGTGCAGAAAACAGTTTTACTATCCACGTTAAAACCCCACCCGAGCATCTTCTTCCGCCAAATTCTAAGCCAAAGCAAAAAGATTATTACATTCAACTTTGGCGATTGAAGGCTGTCGGCTTTGGAGGGAGGCCTGTCCAAAATACCAATGTGTTTGCTTCTCAGTATGGTCGAAATTCGGTTTCAGAACAAAACAACAGGCAAATCAATCCTTGGCTACCTTATGTCTGGGGTCCTCGTGCCAATGCTCCCCCGCCTTTAAACGCACATCATTCTCCCCTATTGTCAACACCTTCAATGTATATGCAACCTTATAACATGCCTCCAGTGCCCTTTAATAACTATCCAAACAACCCTGGTCTCTCTGCCCAAACCATGTTTGCGCAAGCTTCGAGAATGTTTCTCATGGCACAAAATTTAGCCATGGGCAGCATGCCTTATCAAAACCAGGCTCACAATTATTATCAAGGTAGGAACTATACGTACCATCACTATAGGAGGAGGAGCTATCGAGGCAGACATTACCCCAGCTGGAAGCATAGGAATCCCTCCAACAGTGCAGAATCCACCAGAAATAACAATAATCCTAATTACAACAAAAAAAAATATTTGGATAGACGTGCTTCTGACTCGTTAGATTCCGATATAAAACCAAATTCTTCACCATCACTATCAAACTATGGTAGTAAACAAAGTGACGCTTTATTGGAAGTTCCTAAACCAAAAATAAAGGAGTCATCTTTGATTATAGACATCGAGGATGACGACGATGAAATAAAGTGTCTTACTGTTTCCTCGCCGGCTTCGAACAGTCAAAGGAATAGTAAGAATAAACATGAACCCACAAGAGGCAGATACTTCGACCCATCCAGGAAATATGCAGGAGACATCAAGAACATCTGGCAGCAAGAGAGGCAGGGAGTAAAGGCAGAAGCCGAACTGGTTGAAACTATTGCTGTGGAACCGGAGGGCCATGCTACGGGCACGGTTTGCGTTAAGGAAGAAAGGCAAGTTAAGCCGAGGCTGGAACCGATGGACCTCACAATGAGCAGTGACGACGAACCTCCAAAAGAAAAGGATGAAGATGAAGACGATGAAGATGAAATTGATGAATCTGTAGTTTTGCCTCTGCTCCGGCTGAAAGACTGTGTTGGAGTGGGTAAGTTAATTTTTAATTACTTTATTACTATCTTATTGGAATATAGTCTAGTCTATCATTATCTTTACTTTTAATCCATTACTGTTTCCAACCTGTGGTCTGGGTCGATTAGTTTGTCATTCAAGTCATATATTCTCCATACTGGCTTGCTAGGCCTATTGTAGCGTCATATGCTTTATAATTTAACTCAATACTAGAACAGATACAATATCCAGTCCCTGGCCGTTAATTCATCACTGTGAAAGGATCACCAATGATAAAAAAAAATTAGCCAAGCAGGGATTCAAACTCGGGACCCTGAACTCAGTAGAAAGAACTCTGCCGACTGAGATAAGGTGTCGAATAGTCCCATCATGATCGACAGATTTAACTATGATATAAAACTGGTTAGGGTTTGAATAGTTATGACCTAGGAGCCTACCAATAAGAAGGATTAGACTCCTAAAATAATTTCAATTCAAAATTCTGAAAAATTAATATAGTTTTATTTATTTTGGTGGCCTTGTGGTTTAAAGTGCTACTATCGCAATAGACTGGCTGCTAATGGAGGGGAGATCGGGGGTTTGATTCTGACTGAAAACACTCAAGGTAGTTTTTCCTAAATGGGTTTCCACTCTCCCTTCACACAAATTTGAGTGTACTTCCTCTAAATCCAACCTTTCTCATTCCTAACACATTAGAGTAATTAGTAAGCATAAATATGCATGTATAACCTGAACAGGTAGTATGACACAATGCTTAAAAAATCCATGTTTTTTAATCACACATATCCTTATTTTGAGGGGTTGAAGATCCCCTCCCTATATATAAATTTCCCCATTGAGTTTCTCCAGGTAGGCTACCAATTTAATAAATTCATATATAAAATATTACATTTTATATGCCTCTATTTTGAATAAGAGTAAAATATAATGTATAACTCAATGTATGGATGTGTGATTAGGTGTGTATGAATTTTTTTTTTCTTCCAGAAACTATTTTGTCTCGTCTCCAAATTTTCAAGCAAGTTGGCACTCAAAGATTTCTTTCAAAATACTGTTATAACAAACAGCTCAAGATAAGCTTTGACTTGTTTTTGCCTGTTGCCTCGTTCCGCAAATGTGCTCCTGGACTCCCCAATTACAGGCTGGTTGTCTTTGGGTGAGTTAGATGAACAATCAAACAACTTATTTCATTTGAGACAGTATAATGTTTGTCTTATGACTATAGAGGATCTTGAATTTGAGTGCTGACAAGTGCTTTAAATCTATCATGAGTACGGACCCATTTACAAAATATGGAATGCCAATTTTTATTTAATTTCTTCTTCTATAGTAGAAGTAGTCACATGCGCGCACACACACACACACACATACACATACACAACAAAAAGAGGTGTAAAGTGGCTTTACTTTTCGCTCTTTTTTTTTTAATAAGGCATCATTTCTAAAATATTACTTTGTGTTTAAATGTGTGTGTGATTACTTCTACTATAGAAGACACAAAAAAGGAAAGTGTTACCTTTGTGCATTGGATTCTTCCCACATTTTTTCCTTTTCCCTTAGTTGAGATTTATTTATTAAATTTGTATTTAATAGTTAATTTTTGATTTTTCTTTATTTTTATCAATTTCCATTATTATAAAATCATTTAGCCATCGGTCCACCTATTTGTTAAACATAAAACTGTTCTAGTAATAAGTAATTATCACTCTTAGGCATTGATTGTGTAAACAATCTTTTATATAAAATCAAACAATGTATATTTCCTGTTTTTCTCAATTCTTCTTCTCGATTTTGATGATTCTTAAAAATTAATCTCAATTTTTTTTAATTCCAGTTCTTTAACAGTTATATTTTCAATCTTCGATCATACTATAATGTATTGGCAAAAGTAAAACAATTAAAAAGTGTAAAAATTAGGCCTAAAATAAACTGGATACGGCCCATATTTGATAGGTACAAGAACTCAAGAATCATGCTGAACACATTTACAATTTGTGGTAAGTAAGTGAAAAAAAGTAAGCCTCAATAAAAAACTAATGAGCCAATGCTTGCGAATCTATCTAAATCTGTGTTATTAAGATTTATTCTCGATTGTTTCAATACCAGTAAGAATCAAGAGTTTCAAATCTGACATCCTTAATAAAAACTATTGTATCATTAATATGTAATTTTAAAATGATTTGTATCGAATATATTTCACTTCAAAGCACTCAATGTCACCAACAAAGGTTTGAACCTAGAAACACTCGAGATCTGAGGCAGCACTGCCTGCATTGGGAGGCATGGCATCCTTTATATTTTTGATCCTCTATGACTTATATTTTTTTGAAATTTGTGACCCATCACATGATTGCTTGTCATCAGGTTTGAAGACCCACCACCGACTCCTGCAGACATTTCGTGGCTTCTCCGGCATTTCGAGGATGGTGTGCCTCTTTTGTTCTCCGTTGTCTCACCAGACTCTGTCTCGTTCTTTCAATTTTCTAATGTAGATCTTCCGGTTGATTTCGAAAGTAGAGGATAAATGTATTGTCATTTGACCTACAAAATATTTCCTATATGTTATAATAGACTTTATCATCACGAACATGTTTAACTCAATAATAGCGGCCTCGGTGGTCACATGGTGTAAGGCATTACTCTCGCTATAGGTTGGACTGCTATTGACAGGAAGATCAGGGTTCAAATCCTGTCTGGTTGTACTGAGAATGGTTTTCCACATGCCCTCCACACAAATGCGGATACATTTCCTCTAAATCCAACCTTCCTCATCCTTAACACGTCAATAACCTAAACAGGTAGTAAGACGTGGTGTTAAAAAAAAGGAATGTAAAATGGACTTAGTAAAATGACTGTTTCCAAAATGTTTTATTTTACTCGGTTTACAGTAACTTACTAAATCCATAACCACATTAAAAGGTATACCGGCTCTGTATTTTGGGCCGGACTGTATGTACACTTCATACCCTTGAAGGCAGCAAGATTCTCTCGCATTGTTCCACTATGCAGCTTATGAAATAAAGCCATTGCCATAGTCTAACCAGTTAAGGTAAGATCTTTCACGATAAGTGAAGTGAACACGCATTATATCTATCATACACCATTGTTCTTGAAACTGTATTTTTATATTGTGCATTTCTGACTTTGTGAGAAATTAGTTTTTACAGCCAGGGAAAAAAAACCTTTTTTGTTAATGAGTAGTCACAGTTTTGTTTAAAAACATATTTTTATGTGCTTATCAAGGCATAAATTGTTCCATCAGATCATAGATTAGGCCACTTTATTGTTTTAATAAATTCAAATTTACTCCTACTCAAACTATAATAGTTTACTGCGGTAAGATGGTACTGATTAACAATGACTTCCTGGTTGTTGCAATGCTGAAAAAAAAACTTAACCCTACAACAATATGACTGCATTTGAATAGTAAAATTATGTTTTTTTGTTCCTGTAAATTTTTCAACTTTGTTTGCTAATCATCATGATAGCAACAGTAAAAAAATACAATCAAGCCAACCTTTGACTAATAAAATTTAAATTTCCTTTATAATCCTATACACTTGGTAATTAAAATCCTTTATATAACATATTTTTTCTTGGTGCTAGGTTCAGCGCTAACAAACTTTTTTTATTTGAACTTTTACTTTAAAAGTATAAATTTATTTAATAGGTTCATAAGCTCCTCCCATAAGAATTAGTTTAATCCACAATTATTGATAACACTTTAAATATCAATATATACAGAAAATTTTGCCTTAAAGATGAGTTTTAATGACTAGCTATTTTCATTTTTTCTTGACCCCTAAGAGAGAGAAGTATTGTGATTGTCAAAAAACTCTTATAAATGTTGAACTTTTATGGCCCCTAAAACAAAAAAACACAGTTCTCGCGATGATGGCCGTCTGTCTGTATTTTGGCCTAAGGCCGAAATTATTTCACTGATTGAGCTAAAACTTGGTATCCTTTGTTTTCAGGAAGTTACCCCCAGGAACTTTTATGAATTAAATCTAACCCTTAAATTAAGGGTAGTTTAATGAAGGGCAAAATGAGGGTGAAAAAAATTATCTCAAATTCCACTTTAACAATTTTCATTAAATTTTATATCCAGGCAGTGATTTATATTAAAACAAAATGACAAGAGACTGCAACTAATCATATTTCAAATAATAAATAACTTATCACTGTAAAGTTGTAGTATTATTATTGATAAAAAAATTATATTAAATATATTTTTATAAAACCAATAGTTTCTGAGCTATAAACAAATGTAAATTGTTGATGGAGGGTTTTGAAAATTTAAATTGATTTTTATGCTTTTTGGTATACAGAGATGTTACTCTTTTCTCACTCTTTCTGTAACAATGTAAATTATTTCATTTATGTTTATTGGTTGAGTGTTTTCTGGAACAATGTATATTATTTCTTTTCCTAAATCTTAAGAGTTTTTAGTAAATATCGTTATTTTAAGATAAAAGAATGTGTGAGAGGGAAAGTCTTTGCGGTGCATTGCACCATTTATTATACCTAGGTTATTGTGAATTAAAAAAGACTTAATTCTTAATGTTGATGATAAAATAAATGTGTGGGAGTAAAAAGTATGGTATCCTGTCTAATTAAACTTCGGAGACTGGCGCTGGCATTTTCACAACAGCTGTAATTTTTTGGAAATTAAAAATAATTAGGTTGGATACTCTCCAAGTATTCCTCAATTAGTTTCTGGTGTGTATTATGATTTTATAAAAAAAAATGTTTATTTTCTGAGATACGGAAGTTATAATAAGTGCTATGCAGGAATGTTGGGAATATGCAACAGCACTAGTCATTATGTCATAAGTCTGGCTCATTGCCGCCATTTTTTACATTATAGAGTTTGTGCAAGTTCTATTACATTACTAGAGTTTGCTAGAATTGTTATTCACGTGCAGTCGCTATTATACATAAAATACGAATTGAAGGAAGAAAAATCTTTTAAAGTTATGTTTTTAAAACATTTCAACATTATTTTGGGTGACCTGGCGATCTAGGGGTAAGGTGTCAGACTTCTGTGCTGGGGGTCTGGGGTTCAATCCTCGGTCCCGGCACATGATTTATTTGATTGCCAAACCCTTCCTTCACCTCTGACAAGACGTGTATTAACCACAACTTGTGAATGTGAGGAATGCCAGGCCTCCACCATGGTTCGGATTCCACGTTAAACTGTAGGTCCTCCATTTCATCTCACAATCACTCTACCATTACACATTAGTGTAAGTGTGTATAACCCGAATGGTTAGTAAGACGTGGTGATGATGATAATAATAATAATAATAATAATAAACATTATTTTAATATTTTTTCAGAATAAAATTAACAAAAATACAATCTCATTCAAAAATTTATTCAATAATAATATTATGTATTAATATGTGTTTTTGATAATTATTTAGAACATTATAGAAAGTTACAAAAGAGTAAATGGTGCTAGTCCTCATGTTATTTCTTTTTTTAACGCCAGTCTCTGAAAGTTAATAATCATTAGGGATGTGTGAAGGTAATTTTTTAAATGCTAAGCAAAGTCTAAGCTAAGGTGTTTTTTTTGTGTCATATATAACTATCTTTAATTTTTAAATTATTCATTAAACTTGCGCATTTAAGTAAAAAGAAAGTTTTAGCAAAAAAAACAAAGCACTCTATATTATTTTATTCTGACATCTGAATTTTTTTGCGTTAATATAATTTAATTACTAGTCTATGTTAAAATAAATATGTTTAGCAGTTGGTTTGAAAATGATTAACTGTTGAAATGTGTCTTATTTAGATATTTCAAATCTGTTCATAATACATTAAAAGGTTTTATTCATCCTTTGAAATTTTTCAACAATGACCGAAAGTCATTGTGGTTGTCACAATTGAAACAAACATGTAACCTTTGACATTTAAAAGCTTTGCAAACACCTAATAAGTAATAATAAATAATAGGGAAATTGAGAAAAATTTCACTTGCATTCTGCTTAAAGAAAGTAATGCTATTATCGATCAAACATGTCTGTATACATAACACTAGTTTTGTATTTCAACAAATACAACTGGAAGATCTTGCCTAGTTTTTTCTTTTCTTTGCACTCCATCTTCCTACCTAGATGGGCTATCTGCATTTTCATAGAGTGGTGACTGTACTTTGATGATCTCAATATTCAAATATCTGCCATATATTTTAATTTACCAATCAAATTGCCTTAAAAATAAAAGTGCAAAAGAAGCTATCAATATGATTAAAAATTAATCTTAATGATAAGAAAATTAATAACTTTTGATGTTGTCTTTGAAGTATGGTACCCCATCAAATATTTTCTACGCATGTTTGGCATGTGTTATGTGAATATTTTACCGATTTCTGATGTTGGTAATTTAAAATTGCTCGACTGTCACTTGGACAATGTTTTTTCAGATCTTAATTTATCAGTGATCTTGACTACTCTTTAAAGCTTTATTTAAAAACAAAATAAAATCATTACATAGCCAATGTATTTGGTTTGATATTTTACTGTTACTATGCAGGACGTATGTTTTAATCAGTATGTCTGCTTATAAAGTCACACATAAAATAAAATGATTTAAAAGTGAAATTTAAATTGCAACCAAATGTTATTTTCTTTATTTCATATTCCTCACGTTACTATTTTTTGCTTGTTAATTATTTATTTTATTGTTTATATTTTTTTTACATGTATTAGTGTTTCCAGCCCATGGTCTGGGTCAGATTTTTTATTCAAGCCATATATGCTCTCAGTGGCAGCTCGTGTATAGGCACTGCGGAACTGCAGCACCACCTATTTGCACTTGATATTATCGATAACATTTAATATAATGAGTCCTTTTTTCTTTAATTCTTTGTTTATTTTTGTAGTACAATATATATTCCTTAAGCTTAATGTCAGTACTTCAACAGCCATCCCATCCCTCAGTTTATGAAAAAGATACAATTTTTTTTGTATGGAACTGTGCGCTTCACAGTTCTAGCGACGTGGTGTTTGACTTGTGCGCATGTCCACATAGGGTTGTGTGGACTGCCATGTAGAGAGAGCACTGTTGCTCTCACAGTGCCGGCTCTGGCGTGATGGTGGAAGAAGTGTTTTTTTTATACTCAGCGTGTGTTGTGCTTAAAAACCGTGTATCATATTCTTGAATGTGATAAAGTGTAGAAGAGTGTAGAACTAGATTATTATTCTGCTTCCAGCTATTCTGTTTGATTCATTTTTTTTCAGTTCTTTTATTTAACAGAAAGACTAAATGCGCTTGCATTACTTTCAATGGAGAAAAATTTCCTCAATTGTCATCCAGAGATCAAGGAGAAAATTATTGAACTTTTTGCGCAAATTAAAACAAGAATGGATTTTATTTTTAAATGAATAGATCAAGCTTGAACTGTAACAATTTAAGTTAGAGTAAGTAAAAAGGTTTGGTTAAGATTTTATCATGTTGCTGAATAAATTTTATTTTTTTACATGTTTTTCCCTTTTACACAATTTTAAAACAAAGGCTAAAAAAATTTCTGGCGCAGCACCCCCACTAATTTTAGCTACGAGCCTCCACGGTATGCTCCACTACCGACTTGCTAGACATGTCGTAGCTTCATATACCTTATAATCTAACTTAAGACTAGGACAGACACAACATACAGTTCCTGGCCATTAATTCATCACTGTGAAAAGGTAAAAGCACATTTAATCAATTATCAATTTTTCGGCCATACCAGGAATAGAACCAGACACCCTCAGCTCAGAAGCTAGCGGAACATTCTGTTGGCCAGCATAATGGAGAAGTAGGCTGTATGGTAAATTAGAACAATGAACGTCTTGCCTGAAGAATGTAGCTTTATTAAATTACAAGTTAAGTCCTTGTAAGCTAGTTTTCTTAAGGCTTTATATTCCCAGGAATTTCAATAAACTCAACCTTCCACACTAATGAACCATTAAAAAACCGAGACGAGAAATAGAACACCACACTACTTATTTGAGTTTGGACATAAACAAAATGTAAAGATTCATCTTAATCCCAAGGTTTCATCATTACAATACTTTCCTTTGATTAAACATTGAAAGGAGGGTAGAAGGCATGGCCTAGACACTTGCCAGAAAACTGTAGGCCTCAAAGTTCACAGCTAAAACACATACTCCTTAACAAACATTTAGCATTAATGATCTTTAATTTTACTACACACTTTGTATCCATAGTCTTTCAATATTGCGTCTAGCATATATAAATTCAATTAAAATCTTCATAATTTTATTTTTGTTTACAGTTAAAATAATTATATTTCTATCCAGTGAAGTATTTAAAAACTGCTATTAAAATACCATGTTTTATTAAGAGAATATTGTTTAAATTTAAAAATGACACCTTGACACGGGAATCAAACGCTGGACCTTTGGTCTAGTACGCCAATGCTCTAACAACTGAGCTATTCAGGAGTCTTACCGTACCCACGGTCATTCTTCACTTATATTTTAAGGTAGAGTCTGTGATGGATGCGTGGAAATCGTTGACTACATAACGAGTAATCAATTAAGTTCACAAGCTATCAGATAACGCAGCCACCTTCTACTCGATAGGGCTTTATGCTGCCAATAGTGCAATGACGACTGTACAAATGCTCATACCATGATGGATTAAATTGACTAATAACAAATTTGGGTGCTTATGAAATAATTATGATAATGGGTTAGGGATAAGAAAGGTTGAATTTAGAAGAAGTGTAACTACATGTGTGGGAAGGCATTTAGTACACATGACTGGGATATTACCACGATCTCCACAAGTCTATTCTATTGGGAAACCGACGACTTAAGGCTGTGTGCCCACTGGTGCAAGGGTCTCAAACTTTGCTACCGCACTTGAGATGTTTAGCTTTGCTTCTTCTTTGGAAACAAATGACAATCTGGTTTTGTCTTGACAAATTACCCAACAAGACACCTGCCTAGTGGTACAGTCACACAAAGATGTGTATGCTATGTTTGCTATCTTAGCTACGTCTCCGTGTGTTTGATTCTCAGCTATATTTTTAAGCTTAGCTGACGAGGGACATGCGCAATAGACCCGCCGTGGTATCCAGCCAGGTGCAGACTGCAATAGTAGTGTGTAAGAATACTATGTTTCTGGAGAAGTTAGTTGAACAGGTAAGGAAGTAGAGAAAAACCTTGAAGAATACCGGAACGTTAACATAACGAGATAGTGATTATATTCACAAATTATGTTCGTTTCAAGCATGTTCCCACTTTCTTTCAGGTTTATTGTACAATGAAAAGAACAAAGTTTCATTGTCACAATCATCACACTCCCAGGGCCAACTACCCACTAACATCTTGGACGAGACTGAAGTCTCACATGAAGTGTATAAATTATTGGGTAAATCCTAGCATAATTCATAATTTATTTAAATTTAAAGAGACATTGGAAACTTGAGCCGCTTTTAGTTTAGCACACAACTGTGTTTTAATGTCATTAAATTAATAAGTTAGATTTTGTACATAAATCAAATGATATGCTTATACAATAATTGTAATTTGATAACACAAAAATAAAATAAAAATATTCACAGAATAAACATACCATAAACTCTTAATTGCCAAATATTCTAAGAAAATAAATATATCAAAATCTTGTTTGTCCAACCACACAATATGAAAATAAAGTAAAAAATAAACTAAATAAAATAACAACTTATAAATATATAAATGTACATTAAATTTAAAAAAATCTACTGTTGAAGCATCAAAGGTAAATGGGATTTCATTTTAATGTTTCCACGGAAATTGTGTTGAAAATTTAAAAATATTAATGGCCTTTTACAATAGTCATTCTAGGATTTAA
Organism: Timema cristinae; assembly: GCA_039000515.1. NCBI lineage: Eukaryota > Metazoa > Arthropoda > Insecta > Phasmatodea > Timematidae > Timema > Timema cristinae. Next base: position 112,465,577 of record JBCFYV010000012.1, on the reverse strand, counting down.
ACTTAACTTGTTGAGAGAGAATCTTGCAGCAGATTCGTCAGATAATTAAATACACAAATTTGATCCTATCAGTTATTGCATCAAATTGTAGTTTTTATGTGTTCTTTAATAATTGACAAAACACTAATTATATTTTATGGAGCTTAAATATTTTTGGATTGTAAAAAAGATGTAACTTAAAATCTTGTTTCGGCTAAAATCCAAAAAGCAAAATAGTAACTCATTTTAAAACAGGATGCCCAACCATGAATATTTTAAAAATAATTCTGCTATATAATGTTGATGTTAATATTGGAAATATTTACAGCTTTCCTCCAATCTTTCAAACAATTAAGTAAACACATTTTTTCCCCTACTAGAAACGTTCAAATCAGTTCTTTTATTATATAAAGATATAAAAAATTATGAAACTATGCATGTTATTTAAAAAAACAAAAAACCATAAAGCATGTTGAAAATTCACTAAACCTACCCATTTGAAACACTTTTAACAGGGTGTCTAATGAATTGGAGAAACAAAAATTAGTGACTTTTTGACCACAAAATTCCTTCAGTAAATGGTTGAACAATATATAATGCATATATAGGCATAATGCACTCACACGCATCATGGGTAATGGGTGGCGCAACTTTCAACACATTCCTGTTGTTATGGTGCACGGGAAATTCAAACAAAAATATTTTTGTGACTTTCTGACCAAAATATTGACAATTCGTTACTTCTCAGGGACTTATATGACTTTTTTTTTTTCCAATTGGTGACTTTTTGTGGCTATATTGACCCAGCAGGCACCCTGTTTAATCAAAATTATGAAATTTCTCAATATTAAATATTGCAAGCTTCAATTACAATTTATTTTGACCTGATCAAAGTGCATGTGACATATTACATACAAAAACAGATATGTCTATTGGACAAGTTACATTTCCAAGGTTGGTAACATGCATGAGAGTTATCAATACTAAATTAAAAGTCACATATATTTACATTGGCACACACAAACTCTTTCATGATAAAATGAAAGGCTGTACACAAAAGTATCGTCCATTTCTAGTTTAGTAAAACAATCTAAAAACCTTAAATAGGGCAGAGAATGGTTGCATGGATAGACTTCGCTAGCATAAAGTATAAACTATTAGAGATGGATTGAGTTATATTTATATTGAAACAGAAATGTTCTTTTGAATCATCAAAGTTTTAAAAATGTCCAATTTTGTAAAAATAAATACAATATTAAGCCAAGTGACGGCCGCCCTCTTGGTCCAGTAGTCAGTGTCTTTGGCTACTAATTATATTATTATTATTATTATTAGCACCGCATCTTACTATCCATTTGGGTTATACGCACTTACACTAATGTGCAATGGGGGAACTACACTTTAACGTGGGATCCGAACCACGGTGGAGGCCTGGGATTCCACACATTCACAATTAGTGAATAATACAAGTCTTGTCAGAGGTGAAGGAAGGGTTTGGCAATCAGATAAATCTGTGCTGGGACCGAGGATTGAACCCTGGACCCCCAGCACATAAGTGTGACACCTTACCCCTAGACCACCAGGTCACCATTTTGGCTACTAATATAAAGGTCTTGGGTTTGACTCCTGATGGTATCATCCGTGAAAGAATAATTGTTCCAGTGGTCTCCATGGTCTGGTTATTATTTAGGCTTAAGTTATGTTTAAGACTTCTACTTGCAACACATCATCAAATAATCTCATCAGGGGGAACGTGACTGGACCTACATGGTGCCCCAAACTCTGAAGTCGGTTACATATCCGCCATTGCCAGTAGAAATCCAGGAATACTAACCGACAATCTCTGGTGGCATGAGGTGGGGCTAACACGAGATTATACAGTTTTGTTTATAAAATTAGTATAATACAGAAAATAAATTGCTTGCTATAATTTGGTAACACTGACCATAGCTTTTATGTTATAAAGAACGAGGACACTTTTTCAGTTAATTATTTATATACAATTTTGTACTTGTTTGTTATTTCATGCTAAGGCTTCGAGCTTTGGACTGGAGGTATTTGAGTTTCTCATCTCTACAGGTTATATATAACAGTCTAAAAGTGACATATGTCAAAGAAAATAAGAGAGAACACCTCAATGCTGGCCCCCACACAAATAGTTACATTTTAATTAATAGTTGATTTAATAAAAGAAATATATATTGGAATAACTGATCAATATATACACATATTCCTTTACGAAACCTCTCTAAACTAGCGGTGGAAAACACTTTGGTACAGGCAAAGTAAAAAGTAACACTATAAAGTCCATCAGTAGCTGTGAGCAATATGATATAAATTGACTTTGTTCCTACTAGAACACATGGTAAGTTCAAGTTTTTACAATTATATTTCCTCTCAGTCTTTATAGAATTTATGAAAATTTCACAAGATTTATACAAAATAAATAAATAATGAAAACAATCACTTAGGGGTTGTCCTTAAATTACTTAAGAGTTTTTGGTGGGAAGGGGGGTTATCAGTATTTTCTTATGTTTTATTACATGGGGGAAAAGGGGTGTTAGAATCAATCTTATGTAAGGTTTTTATCGATGTTGATAGTGAGACAAAATTACAAAAGACTATATAAGTAAATTAAAAAATTTCTTTTATTTACTGTTATTTAAGTATTTTTATTACTTTAATTTTTTTATAACCAATCCATATGTGATGTTTAAAAGTAATCAAGTGATTAAAATAATCTACTTTACCAATTCATAATTTTTTTTATATAAGATAGAGAAGAAAGGGGAGTCTGAAATAGTGTAAAAGAAAAAAAGCCTTAAATAATTTAAGGATAGCTCCCACTAGATTGGTTGATTTCCAATCATCTGTACCACTAGAGTAAGAACATTTAGACTTGTATCCCCCCTCGCACCAGTTCAAGGTGTCAAGGTTGCAAAAGATGGGATTTCCGGTGACGGTTGAATCTCAGCCTGGTGCGATGGCTATGGTTTTCCCATTCTCTCTTCAAGCGGATGTACTTCCTTCGAAACAACCCTCCACCTCTTACATCATCTTTGTATGGAAAGAGAGTGGAAAACAATCAAGGATAAAGCTCTCTTAATTCACCCAACCACCACTATTTGAACCTTAAGCTTCTCATCATTGGCCGCTAAGTCCATAGTGAGAATGATGTTTTAGATCATATGGCCATCAAAGCGGGTCAATAAGAGGTTAACTATCTATAGAAACAGTTTTAGGAAATTCTGAGTAAACCCAGCAAGAATTTGAACTCTGGTCTTTCCCATCATTGGTCAACCAGGTAAGAGACCAGTGTGTCCCATCATTGGTCAACCAGGTAAGAGACCAGTGTCCCATCATTGGTCAACCAGGTAAGAGACCAGTGTGTCCCATCATTGGTCAACCAGGTAAGAGACCAGTGTGTCCCATCATTGGTCAACCAGGTAAGAGACCAGTGTCCCATCATTGGTCAACCAGGTAAGAGACCAGTGTGTCCCATCATTGGTCAACCAGGTAAGAGACCAGTGTGTCCCATCATTAGTCAACCAGGTAAGAGACCAGTGTGTCCCATCATTGGTCAACCAGGTAAGAGACCAGTGTGTCCCATCATTGGTCAACCAGGTAAGAGACCAGTGTGTCCCATCATTGGTCAACCAGGTAAGAGACCAGTGTGTCCCATCATTGGTCAACCAGGTAAGAGACCAGTGTGTCCCATCATTGGTCAACCAGGTAAGAGACCAGTGTGTCCCATCATTGGTCAACCAGGTAAGAGACCAGTGTGTCCCATCATTGGTCAACCAGGTAAGAGACCAGTGTGTCCCATCATTGGTCAACCAGGTAAGAGACCAGTGTGTCCCATCATTGGTCAACCAGGTAAGAGACCAGTGTCCCATCATTGGTCAACCAGGTAAGAGACCAGTGTGTCCCATCATTGGTCAACCAGGTAAGAGACCAGTGTGTCCCATCATTGGTCAACCAGGTAAGAGACCAGTGTGTCCCATCATTGGTCAACCAGGTAAGAGACCAGTGTGTCCCATCATTGGTCAACCAGGTAAGAGACCAGTGTGTCCCATCATTGGTCAACCAGGTAAGAGACCAGTGTGTCCCATCATTGGTCAACCAGGTAAGAGACCAGTGTGTCCCATCATTGGTCAACCAGGTAAGAGACCAGTGTGTCCCATCATTGGTCAACCAGGTAAGAGACCAGTGTGTCCCATCATTGGTCAACCAGGTAAGAGACCAGTGTGTCCCATCATTGGTCAACCAGGTAAGAGACCAGTGTGTCCCATCATTGGTCAACCAGGTAAGAGACCAGTGTGTCCCATCATTGGTCAACCAGGTAAGAGACCAGTGTGTCCCATCATTGGTCAACCAGGTAAGAGACCAGTGTGTCCCATCATTGGTCAACCAGGTAAGAGACCAGTGTGTCCCATCATTGGTCAACCAGGTAAGAGACCAGTGTGTCCCATCATTGGTCAACCAGGTAAGAGACCAGTGTGTCCCATCATTGGTCAACCAGGTAAGAGACCAGTGTGTCCCATCATTGGTCAACCAGGTAAGAGACCAGTGTGTCCCTTCATTGGTCAACCAGGTAAGAGACTAGTGTGAAGAAGTTAAATCCAGTAGATGACGCCATAGATCAAACCACAGAAATGTGTGCTAATGATTCCCTTTACTAAATTTATGTACATTAAATTTAAATACTTTCAGTTTAAAGAATTCTCTGATCCTTGGAGAAAAATAATAACACAACTCCCCAAACAAATAATAAAAATACAAATGCTAAATGGATTCGACACATTTCAATTAGAATGTTCTTACCCTACTGGTATGAAAAGTAAGCTTTATGTTTATTTATTTCACTATTAACAAAGTGATATCTTGAACACACACACACATTACATCATACATTTCTAAATTAACATTTTATTGAGCCATTATCTATAGTTCTTTACCTCTAAAAAGCAAGGTGAAATATTTCCTAAACTTTAAATGTTTTTAAGCGAGATTTAAGTGAGTAATGTGACATTCCCACTTAATTTTTTTTTTAAATATGAGCATTGTACATTTTTGACACCTTTGTAAAAAAAACCACACCACTTAGTTCAGTCAGTAGAAAACAAACTCATTTAGCTTAAAATATATTGTACACAGTTTATCTTATATTTATAAACACACAATAATTTACAGTAATAAAAAAAATAGGCCGCTCTTGTTTTAAGCGACCAATGGCACCAAATCTTGTACTTTGTAAAACTGTTTCAAACAAATGATGTAGTCCAAACAATAATCAACAAAGTGGTTTGTGAAATAATTTTTTTTAACTAAAACGCTGTACTTTATGCTATGGCTAAGTACATAGAAATATAGGCCTTACCTATCTCACAATCACAGCAATATGTTGTGATGAGTAAAAATAGTTCAGTAATAAAATTCAGAATGATAAAATAACAGAAAAAGTAATAATAAAATTAATAATTACCCAATAGCTTATAAATATGAAATCAGTGTGATAAGTGATTTGCAAGGAAGCCAACCTGAATGAAGGGTTTGGTTAGTCCATTATAGTAGCAAATACATTTTTCTCTTCAATTTTTCGTCCACTCTTCCAACATTTTGTTATTTTCTTGGTTCCGATTGATTTTAAATTCTCAGATATATTCCTTATTTATAATAAGGAAGATCAGAAAGCCCTGAGAATTTTTTTTTGCAACAATATATCTGAAAAAAGTTATAAATTATTTTTTTAATGAAAAAGGAATATTTCCGAAACTGTAAAATATTATGTGACTGTGAAAGTGATAAGAAGATGGAAAAGTGAAAAAAATAAAAGTTTAGTTTGTTTCTGTCGAGGCCTTAACTAACACTCCTTTCAGGTTGAATTTCTTCTCCATCCACCCCTAGAATTATTGCATAGTGTATCAATATTATTTTCATGTAAAAGCAATATTAGTAAGTTTAAAAGTATGAAACACAACTTAACAAAACTTTAACACAAGATTTAGAAATAAGATATCCAGTTGTTTGCCTATTTGATAATATGTTAAGAAAATATGTAGTCGTAGACATAGAATCCCAGAAATGTATTCATTCGAATGAAGAGAACATCACGAATTTAAAAAAAATGCCTACAGAATAACATTATTGTTCAGTTCTGAGTTTTGTATTTCTTAGTAATAAGTTAGTTTGTTATTTATATGCTGATACTACTTATCCTAAAACATTTCACATTTTAAATTGTGACTGTTATGGATGACTCATGACATTAAATATTGTGTTTGTTGGTTTCTTTTCATTTGCGCCAGTTAGAAAAAACAAACAAAAGAACTTGAAGTTAACTTGAAAAAAAAAAACTCGTTAATCTTTGTTATGTTAAAAATATTTTTTGAAATGATTTGTAACGAGAAAAAAATATTCGAAATTACACAAATAGACAATCAACTAGGCTGTCTAAACTTTTATGGCAGTGCAAGTTTTAAATTTAGAAAGGACTTTCTTTCTTCGAATATCTGAAGAATATTTGAGATTCAAAACATTTTCAGATTGGAAATTTGATTATTATTCAGTAATAAATTTTAAATTGGAACTTTTGTTTTAAAGTTATGTCAGTAATAAAGACTTATCTCAATGTAATTTTGCGACAAACTTAACGACCGCTAGTTTACCACTTTCAATGTGGGTTATGCAACTTTAAATTTTAAATAGATATGGATCTATCTTATAGCTAAAAATGTTTTAACATATATTATTTTTATTTTATATAGAAACTTAACAATTGATATGAATAGCATTATAAGTGAGGGTAAATTAGGCATATCAATGTTTCTATTACTTAGGCTCACCACATTTGATAAAATGGATATTTGACACTACTATAAAAAAAAAGTAATAATCAAAATTGACTCAATATTTTTGAACTTAATTAAAATATTACTGCAAGAGATAACAATATATGTGAAGAAATACAGCTGAAACTACAAGTAATAAAATTTATTGTGCCTGTCAATTTTATGTGCTAAAAAAAATAACTTTGATGAATTTCAATCATTACAAAAAACAGCTTTTAAAAAAGTTGTCAAAAACCTTTTGTGTTTCTGGTTTCAATAAAGCTTTATATAATTAATGTAAGTCATAATAGTAATCAAAGTATTTTTGAATTGAAGAATCTTAAATATATCTATTGCATTTATTTGGTTTTTAATATAATTGGAAATGAATAATTTCATATATAGATTTATGTTTTTTTTAAGAGTTGGGGGTCAAAACCACTATTTTATGAATACCAATCTACCTTCTTTAAATCTCAAATCTTGAAAAAAATTATGAACATAAAAGGATATATAAATATAGCATAAAATACAAATAGTTATATATTTATATTTAGCACCGCGTCTTACTACCCGTTCGGGTTATACGCTTTAAGTACTAATTATGCTAATGGATTAGGAATTGGGAAGGTTGAGTTAGAGGAAGTGAACCCGTATTTGCGTGGAAGGAGAGTGGAAAACCATTTAGGAAAAACCACCCCCAGTTCACCCAACCGAGATTCGAACCTCGATCTCCCCGTCCTCAGCAGTCGAGCTTAACACGACAAGCGTATTAGCCAACTACGCCACCGAGGCGGGTTACAAATAGTTACTAAATGTTAACATTCTTATAAGCCATTCATTATAATATTCATACACTCGTTAATGTTAAATTATTGGTTCTGGACCACCAATAAGCTGTAGTAGAGCTCTAAAATAAGTTTTACTTTAAGAATGAGATAAAAATATAAAATTAGGGTTTTGAGTTTGAATCTACATTTTTTTAAATCCAAGAATCTTGAACATTCTTAAGAATTCAAGGATCCAATCCCTAGTTTTTTCTTTACCTTTCCAAAATTAAATACGTCTGGAAAACACGAAATAATTAACATCTTTGACATATATCACCAACATAGTAAAACACTCAATATTGTGCTAGTATAGAGCGCTTATGCTGGGTGGGTGCAACCTAATTAAACGAAAACTCAACACCCAGAGAACACAACATTTATAAAATATTTTAATAATTAATATATTTATTTGAGGTATTTAACATGCACTTTCTGAACCCATTGATAATATCAACACACAAGAATTTCTATGAATGAGAGTAAAAAGGCCTAACAATTTTGCCGGGAAAGGTATTTTCCCATACCTTCCAGGGTTATTTTATAGGCCACAATCGACATGGCAACAAATGCTTTACTTTCCCTATGATGGAAGTTGTGCTAGGAATTTTTATCATTCAAGTTAAATCCATCCTAGCTGGGTTTGAACCCACAAATATAAGTCTTGAGGCGAGCACTTTAACCCAAGACCACCGTAGTCAACAACCACTTTACTGACTGTATGAATTTTATAATCAATGCATTTAATAAAAATAATTATTAACATTTAGTAACCACTTCTATGTTATATTCGGTCAGGGGTAAGGTGTCGGACTTCTGTGCTGGGAGTTCGGGGTTCAATCCTCCGTCCCGGCACAGATTTATCTGATTGACAAACCCTTCCTTCCCCTCTGACAAGAAGTGTATTAATCACAACTTGTGAATGTGTGGAATGCCAGGCCTCCACCATGGTTCGGATCCCACGTTAAACTGTAGGTCCTCCATTTCATCTCACAATCACCCTACCATTACACATTCGCGTAAGTGCGTATAACCCGAAGGGTAGTAAGACGAGGTGATGATGATGATATATTATATAGCAACCTAAAAGTTAAAGTATTATATTAAACTTCATAAGTTTACTATGTTTTTTGAGATTCAAATTTGGAATCGTAGGTAAAATGATCTAAAATAATGGATTTGACTTAATATTAATACAATTTTTAAATAAGTTATATATACAAAGAAAGCGCTCATCTGTATTCCAAATACATCAGCACTAGACCCTTTAAAATATGTTATTAAGAGACAATTATCTAACTTTTGATTTGAGATTATGTTCACGTAATTCTCAAATACAGTTAAAGTTAAAAAATTACTAAAAGATAATATTTGACACATTAATATTAAATAAACCGTTTATATAAAAAAAATTATATGATAATCCAAAAGTCCTGGCTTAGCATACATCATTTTTACAAAATAAAATAATATGTTTTTTAAATTTACTTAAAAGTAAAACTATGAGAAATGACTCTTAAAAAAGTTTCATAAAACTTTTTATATATAATTATTATGCTTAAAAGACTTTAAATTTTCTAATTGTGACTGTTTAAAATTATTGCCAACACTAGCGATCTATTTTTGGTGTAGTTATTTGTGTACGTTAATTCTGCACTAAAGTGTAGGACACAACTATTACAAGTCCAACTGTATGCGAGTGTACTAACATTTACTATACTTAAGTATTTGTACATTTGTATGGATCTGTGTATCTTTGGTAGGATAATTTTAAAACCCTACACTACCACTAGAGCAAAAGGAAAGTTAAAGTTAAATTTAGTGGGGAAAAATTATCGGGCAAAAGACTTGATATAAACTTAAAACATTTTGTTTTGTAGTAATAAATAACATGATGAATTATTTTTTGATCATTGGTAGTTAATCTTTAAGCAAAAAACAGACAAGACAGTTATTTTCAAAACTTATGTTTGGGTTGACAGAGCTAATTGTATTTAGGTCAGGTGATTGGCAGAATAGATCTATAAAACATAGGGCAGGAAGGGCAGTATCTGACTGTTACAAAAAAAAAGCACTTTTTTTAATGCAACATATACTAAGTTAAAATAATTTGGTTTCCAAAGTTTTTTTATCATTTTTGTTCAAAGTGTTTCGATGTGTAAATTGCTTTTTCTACTATAGAAGATAAAAGAAAGGAATACAATAAATGTATGCATTACATTCTACCCACATGTTTTAACTCTTTCACTACGTGGATTTTCTTCTCTCATGTTTTACTTATTTTATTTTATCAATTTTCCAAGTATTATAATAACATTCAGCCATTGGGCCTTGTTGAATACAAAACTACTTTCATAGATTCATATGTCAAATATGTGATCAGAAGCTCTAATGTTTGATTAATAATATCAATGTTGAGAAAATAAAGAGTTTGTTTATCCGTCTGCCGCACATCAAACCAGGAATTTTACAATTTTAACTAAATTATCTTTTAGTTAATTAAAAAACCTGGTTTGAAGCAATAAAATGAAGAGTTTTTTTCATGTTTTAAGCAAAAGCAAAGTGTTGCCCAGGGTAACAGTGCAATAAACTGCACAATTACCCCACAAGCAACGCCAAATACTTCTGCTAGTGTTATAATAAAATTGTATCAATATTGACTGATAAAATAAAAGGTCTTTTCTAAAACATTCTTTTCTACCATATTTTACTGTAGTTTAACATGAACATTAAATGTAGTTTGCCAACTTAAGAAATACGGGTCCAAAATCGTTAAAACGCTGGGGCATTCTTACACCGACCTGTGTGTCCACAAGTAAGCTCAGCTTACCAGCTTATATCAGTAGATCAATGTTCCTGTTCCATATTAATCTGACTTCTACGAGTCACTCCTAGACCATACTTACACACTTAATAATGTTCATGTCACAATTCCGGATTGTAAGTTATTTCCTTATAATTGACAAGATTATTTAAGTACAAAATACAAATAGCAACCGTGTCATGTGTTTGTACATATTTATAATATTTTTAAAAGCACTTTCCATCATTAAAATGAAACTAGACGATAAAAACAAATAATTAAATTACTCGACATCACAATTTTATTTTTTATCAAGAGCTGAGAAATCAATTTTAAATTATATTTTGTGTTGCATAAAGGCTCTACTGTGGTTAGATTCTATATAAACTCTTTTGCTTGGTTTCAAAACATGGCAGGGTTGTGCAACCTTTTAAAAGAGATGGCGCATAGAAAATTGATTAAATTACTCTAATTCTGGTAGTTTTGTTACAAAAAAGGTGGATGGAAGGATATATAATATAAAACACAATATGGCTTTTACAACAAAAAGGACAATACAGTTCACACTTTACATTGCTGCCACTGGACAGAGAGGTAATGACTGGATCTTGAAGAAACTTGATTGATATTAACCCAATCCCCCGATCTAAGTTTCATTCTATCGGAACTCATTAAGAGGGAGTGCGAAACACATAACACAACTTTCTATGAGAGGAAACAAAAGGAAGAAAAAGGAAATTGGTAAAGAATAATAGGACACTTAGATAGGAACATGTACCGTTAACATAAATAACAAACAAATGAAATGGACAGTGGAATTGAGTATATAACATATATCTTCAGGGAAAACCTCTTAACTTTTGATATTTGGAAGAAGGTACAGGAAACATGGATAGAAAAACATAAAAATTGAAGAGGTTTTTCTTAAAAAGACACTTATGCTTATGTTGTTTTTTTTTAAATCCAATTTCAAGAAAAGTTGGGTTTTATCCACCTTTGAATGGTAACAATATCAAATAAAACCTATCCTCGCTTTGAACATTTTAAATAATGTATGTATTGACTCTTAATGATCACAATTTTATGAGAAATTATTACCATTATTTCTGGTTTCAATATACAATTGATTCCCAGGCAGACGAAGGGTCACGTAATACTAGAGCAAGAGCTAGAGGTTGCACATCCCTTAGAAAAAAACGTAAATGAGAACAGCAGGTAAATGTTTAGTAGATGATAAACATGCAATATTAAGGAAGCACCAAGAGTTAAACCCCGAACGAAATAGCTCTTGTAATTTTGATATTAGATAAAATTTTTAATCAAATAATAATGACTTTAATTATTAATAATATTCAAATAGATATGGCACCATATTTCATAGTTGTACTTAGTACAATAAAAAATGTTCACTTCACGAATATTAGGAAACGGTCATGATAACAACTCTACCAGTCTTTAAACTTTGTCATTGGAGTAGAATCTAATATTGCTTTTAAAATTACACAGGTAAATTGAAATTTCAAATTTCACCATTACCTCACCTTTTTTTCTTTGTCCTTCAAACATAGGGTAATCACAATACTATTTACATTTCAATGTTTAACCTTTACTTAAGTAAGGATTCAAAATACTGAAATTGTAATTTCACACAAAATGGACAAGTATTAATGTCAATATGTGAGTTTATAAAAAAAAGGATGACTAGATTCAATTACTTTGAATTCTGTATTTCAAATGTAATCCTGAAAAAATATTTGGCATTTAATGTCAAGACACGGAATCAAAGATTAAGTACAACACGATGACTTTAAATTGTACCTAAATTGGTAAAACTGTTTGAAAATTTAAGTAGTCACATCTTTTTTTTTAACAATTACCCACAAAAAAAGACAATGTGATCGGACAAAATTAACACAACAAAACACAAGTCTATAAAAAACACAAAAACCTATACAAAAATGCTTATTGACTGTTTTGAGTGTTATTTGAGCTATAATTTATTCTAATAGCATATCAAAAAAATTATGTTTTCAAAACATAATTTTCATGTCAAATGTGAAAGTGATCAAAAGATGGAAGTGTGAGCAGTGTATAAAGAAATTAAGAGAAGAGTTTAATTACTACTATATAAATTACTAGCCTAACTATTCTTTCAGGTCGGCTTCCTTCTATGTCATTAGTATACATTTTTTACTCATAAGCCAAACCTTTTTATATATTTATATATAATTTTTGAGATATTGACTATCTATCAATTAATATTTTGTATATGTATTAAAATTCTAATAAAAATTAATGAAAGATTAGAAAATCTATTCAACCTGTATTATTAGATATTTGATCCTAATTTTACCAATCAATTTGAAAATAAAATTCCATTTGCCCACCCCTACCAAACCACAAGGATAAATATGAATCATAATTAAGGCTAAAAAAAAAGAATTATGGAATCTTTACAATAAACTTATTTTTGAAAAAAAAAAAAAAAAAAAAAGTATTTGTGGTTCAATAGTCAGCTCTCATTAGTCAAGGCCAACCAAAATTGATGCCGGTCAGCTGATAAAAGCGGGCATTGAATGGGCGGTAAAATTCGCGAAGGCGTTCCACAGCAGCTGTGTCGATGTTGGGGTGGTTTCGCCCTTTTGTCTTCCCAAGACAATGAGGGGTGGACCGCCCTTCAGACTTCATCAAACAGGGGAAGCCTTTGGTAGAATTGAAATAAAAATGTTTCTCAGTTATCACCTGCTTAAGGCCAAGAAAGTCCTGAAACAATGTCCAGAAATACATTTTTATTTATAATTAAAGTCAAGGAAAAATAAATATGTATAATATGAATCTTTAAAAACACATTTTGTAGCATTTTAAAAAGGAAGTGGACCATATAATCCTTCAGTTTTTTAAGGATATTCATTTTGAGATTCAATATTTTCAAATTTTTGAATTGGAATGTTTTCTTAGAGATTACTACAACTTATTGGTCATTTAGGCTAACAAGACAAAATTAACCGGAAAAAAATTTAGTGGCAGGATTCAAAAAAATGTGGGGTAGTTCTTGTAGATGTTGTACCCTTGTTGGCAAGATTATCATGAAATTTAAACGATCCGACTAAGGATATAGGTGCATCTTTGGAGACTAATTCACTCAACCAAAGTTTATCAAGCAAAAGAAAGTTGACGTCCCAGGGAAGAGTGTTGGTCCTTAGGTACTACAAGATCAAGCAAGAACCAGTACCAGTACTTCATTATAACATCTATACATTCAGTTAAGTGTTAAATCAATGGCTGGGATCTGGTTGTTGACTTTTTCCTAAAATTACGCTGGGGTTGGACATAAGCAGAATTAGAGCTCTAACGCAGATTTCACAAAGTATTTTTTTTAATTTCAAAATTTTGAACATGATATTTTCTCAAATCTTAAATATCCTTAAGTATTCGAGGATCTAGAGTTCAATCCCTAATACCAACACTAAAAATCAGATACATTCAGACCTGCACTCTCGCCATTTCCGCTGCAGGATCCACAATCAGTCTTTCTCCACTAACAAACAACATCTGCTCAAGAGGAAAACAGTGCAGCCAACGCTCCAAATGACGTGCATAAACACCAATCTTCACCGGACCCCACGATGTGTCCACGAGTCCACTACCTCCCGTGCCATTCAGAAACGCTAGCTCTTCAAACCGAAGCATTCCAGTTTTTTACTGCAATCAAGATTAGGTAATAAAAAAAACTATTTAAATATCATACCAACATCAGAATCAAAAGATAATCACTTATGAGTGAAGATTTATACAAAAGATTTTGTTTTAAATCTAATGTTTGGAAGGATCCTTCGAATATTTGACTCTCTCAAATCATAAAAAATATCAAAGATTTGAAAAAAAAAAAAAAAAATTGTCTTTGTCAAATTAAATATGAACTTTTTTTTACTCCACATCTTACTGCTCTTTTGGGTTGTATGCTTATATACTAATTATGATAATTGGTTTAAGGATGAGGAAGGTTAAATTTAAAGGAAGTGTACCCAAATTTGGATGGAGGGAGAGTAAAAAACCATCCTCAACACACTCGGCCGAGATTGAGCCTCAATCTCCACATCAGAAGCAGTCTAGTCTACTGCAAGAGTGACATCTTAGTTTTTTTCATATAAATGTCATGTAGCTTACAAATGTTTTATCCCATCATCTTTATATGACAAACCCAACCCTGACCAATAATTTACCACTTCATATGAACAAAATAAGAATCAAAGAAAAGAAAATCATACCAATATAAAAAGTTAACCTCATTTTGTTTATAATGTTTTCTAAGATTCAGATTTGGGATTTGCAGTTAAAATTAAGGTTATGATTCGAAGAGAAACCAGAGTCGATCCATCTACATTTTAATTCACTTTGTACTAAAATACACGCTTATATTTTATTTAACAATATTTTACTATTTCGGACCCCTCTCATATATTAAAAAAGTCTTGGATGAAGTGTATTTTTCTTTGCTTTTCAGGAATAATGTCAATGTATTGCACCATAAGACTTATTTTTCTTTTAAAGATTAACTCCGTAGTGTTTATAAAAAAGCATGTGACGCTGGCTCCCTCTACCCAATAGGAAGCTAGCCTTCACAACATCATGTTGCCAGTAGTTTTTCTATTAGTTAGTTTTAACATTACTGACAACGGGTCCAAGAGGCAAGGAGTAGGTCCTATATAATCAGCTTGTGCGTATAGATATGGAGAGAATATAACATTACACAGTACACGGAACATATAATATAGTAGAAAAACAATACGTAAATCATATAATTTATTATCATATATTCAGTACCGACGGTGTAATCAATTAAATAAAACATGTGCAACATCAAAAGTATTTCTAATTTCATAATTATCCCAATATACTCAGATCACATAACCAGGAGCAGGTGCGAAGTAAGGCATGCTCACGTCGTCATCATCGCAAAACCCAATATCATTATAGACACTGCTCAAACAACAGGGGATATCACAATTATAACCCATATCACTTTAATTGGCACCGTATCGCATGTCAAATATCAATATATAATTTCAATAGGACTTCAATCGGCACCCATCGTGGGTCAATATCACTTTAATTGGCTCCCAATCGCAGGGCATCATTAGTACATAATTTCAATATCTACATATCTTCAAAACCATATTTATTGATAAAAAAGTTTTCTTTAAAAGGAATACAATAAAAGTAATTAGATTTGGGTCGAATCCACTATTTTACAAATCCAAATTCAAATCTTGGAAACAAATTATGAACATAAAAGGAAATATAAATATATCGGGATATAATAAAATATAAATAGTAACTATATTTTAAAAAGTGGTTTGAGACCGAGTTGTTAAGTTTATCCTGTAATAATAATTGGTTCTGAACCACCAATAAGCTGTATTATAGCTATAAAAAATTTACTTGAAAAATAAAAAATAAATCACCTTTTTAATTTTAATTTTGAATCTGAAAATTTATTGAATTCTCAAATCTTGAATATCCTAAGCATAATAGGGTCTCATCCCTAGAAATAATATAATTCATCAGTAAACCAAAAAGAGATACTGCTCCCTTTATCCATGTGCCCACAGTAAACTATAATAATAAATATGTTTTATTGTTAATGTTTCAGTTACAGCCGTAGCATTTCAAGGTCTCAGTGTACTTAAGGCACACCTATGTACCTGGAAACTTGCGTGTAGTCAGAGATGGCTCTGGTAACAGGGTCTCGAACTACTACCAACAGTTTGGTGGCAGGGTTCATTTCATGCACCCGTTGCGGTACTTCCCGGGTCACAAAATAGCTCGGCGTCTTCTCCATAGTCAACTGACCTTCCAGGGTAGGAGGCATGCGATGTCTGCAAGCGTAAAAACAACGACATAAGCGCACTACCTCCTGATGATTTCTGATCAATAGCTTGAGGGAATGGGGATAGTAATCGATCAAGAGCCAGCCCTTACCACTTTGTCCAGTGACAGCAATGTAAAGTATGAACTGGTTTTTTTTTTCATTGTAAGAGCCATATTGTGTTAATGCCTTTGAGTTTATAATTTATGTCCCTCTTTCCTGAACCTTCTTCTATGTATATATCTAAAAAAAAAACTTACCTCAAAAAGTGAAAAGAGATTTCCCTAAAAAAGACAAAGGTTATAAAATAATCTAAGTGGTCAGCATTCTTGGCTAGTAGTATAAGTAAGAGTGATCCTGCCAGTACCATAGAATATTTTTCCTGATGGGGAATTGTTCCTATGGTCGCCTCAGTCTGGTTAATTTGGCAATGGCACCCCTTCATCATCACATAATCTAATTGAAGCACCCACACTTACATCATGTGCCAACCTCAGAAGATAGTTACATATATCCACCACCATCAAAAGACATGAATGTCTAACCAACAAACCTCAGGTAGATCAAGAGGGGGAAAAAAACCAACCAAGTGATAAGAACAAGGTGGGTAGTTTAGAGGAAGTGCAGTCACATTTGTGTGAAGAGCAGATAGGATTACCATAGAGATAAACATGTGGAATACCTCCTTCCAGTACACCACAACCGAGATTTGAACCTCGACCTCCCAGTCACTTGCAATACAGTGTACTGCGAACTTGGGCTCTTAAACGTGATCACCGGTGAAGGTGGTCAAATATGGTACTTGCGTTCATCAAAGGTGCAATTGAATACAGTGATAGGAAAATCCATGACTCTCAATTGAAGATTGTAATAAAATACTACAAAACCACTAATAAGAAAAGTTGGTGGGGATCACTCTTTAAAATCTTTGAATTTTTTCAAAATATTTGGGATTCAAAGAAATTCAGAGTTTGAAATTACAAATTTTTATTTTGTTATAGTTTTTTCCAGAGCATTCTAAGTCTTAACTTTAATTGTGAATGAATATTTAAACATATTTGTCAATCCAAATTACAAACATTGGCCCTAGGGAATAAAAAAGGAATAGAATTAAAATGATATGGAATATTCTCAAATTGAGGGAAAATTTATGTTTCCTGCCTATATAAATATTTTATTATTTTTTAGACAAGCAACAAAAAAAAATTAGTAGTAGAAAGTGAATAAAACTTGATAGAAACATTTAAATATGGTAATATTGAAAACAAATTAGACCAAATTTTTACTAAAAGTCCCTTTCATCACCTCGCTAACTGTCCCCACTCTGAATTTCGATGTTTAAGTACTATATAAAAATAAAAAAAAGAGTAAGAGATAAATAACCATGTTAAAATATTCCTGTAATACTATTATTTTCGTATGAAGAATGCATTTCAATAAATTATTCACGAATATCAACATCAACATTTTAATCAATATTTGTTTGTCCCCAAGTAACACAATGGACAAATTATGAATTGAAAAATGACACCTGGACACGGTAATCGAACCCGGGACCTTGGGCAAGGACAAACACGATATTTTGAATTTGGCGCTAAAACCTTCCAGAATGCTCTGCTGTTCCCCATTAGTTGTAATGTTTTGTTGCTCTGTACTTACTAGTTATTGTTATTTCATTAATTAAAAAGTTTATTTAATATTATTCGGTCAACATATGAAAATTCAAGTAAATAGTATATAGTGTGTTATTTGCAAATCACTTAGCTAACATTAATATAATTTGGAGTTTTAGAAATAACTAAGCCAACACCAGTTCAGTTGAACGTAAACGGAGGCAGGAACTAGCCTCAATGTTTGTTTGCCGTTTTATATTTATAACACAATTATGAAACTCAAAGTCCGCTAATATCGCTTAGTGCCGAAAATGGTGTCATTACCTCACTAACATCAGTTAGGTGATGAAATTAATTATAGTCACGTAGCTCACAACTAGTACAGTGAAATTTTCAATGTAAATGCTGTTTTCCCAAACATCACTTTTCTAACAACAATAAAATCACTTATTTCTCATTAACAGTCTTATTTCTCATTAACAGTCTTAGTAAAAGAATAAATTAAATATTACCATCTATTATTAACATTTGGGCTATTAAAAACATAGATAAAAAGTGAGAAATGTAAAACTTAATTTTCTTTGTATGTTGGAAAATCTAACATCACTAACACATGAATTTTGTATGATTCTTAACTTACAAAATCCTAATTTAAATAAATTAAGGAAAATGTAGCATTTTTATTTCATTGTCAAAAAAAATATGGTATAGCCTATTTAGTAAAAATACATTATTTTATTTGGATTTTAGAGATTATAACATATTAATGTGCATCTGAACCATTAAGATAAGATAAATTTTAAACTTAACAGTTTAAGTCAAATGTGAAGATTGACGTAAACAGACAAAATTGTATCCTTAATTACTTCAAATGAATGACATTTTGAAAGGTGGTAAATCACTCACCTATACCATTGAAATCCTTTATCATGAAACCGATCAAAGAAATGGATTTCTGACCCTGCAGCTCTAACATCTGGATGGAGACGAATAAACTCGAGTAGGGCCCTTGTCCCGCCTTTTTTCACTCCTATTATGAGAGCGTCAGGAAGCTTGCGAGTGGGACGCAGGCCTTGATGGCGCAAAAACCTATACTTTGGCGACCCGTCCACTAGATCGCTTGTCTCATTTCCATTCTGCGGAAGATAAACAAAAATTGTAATAAGTAGCCTAGTAGTGAAAACTATGAGGCCATTTCTCAACTTAAAAGCATTGTATTAATTACAACAGTGGCTTATCTTTAAATAAATATCATTCTTTATCCAAATATTAAAAACTTGTTTTGAATAAGTTAGATAAAGTTAATTAATGAGTTAAGATAACCTGTTTTTAAGTGTATGCGAGGGCTAAATTAGATCAAAATACATTTAAAAAAATTATAGACCTAGGAACTCCCACTTCAGCATTCTCAACAGCATTACGTGGTTTCAAGGATGATCCTTTACCAAATGTTTACTCGCCTTAAAATAAGATATTTTCATTGTCCTTGGACATTGGTGCACTATATGGATTATTAGATCAAAAATTATATTTTCTAAAAATATGAACAAAATGAATAAAAAAGTGTACTCTTACATTCTTACATGTATTGTATTTGCTTAGTAATAAATCATGGTTCAAATAGAGTATAATTTTAACAGGAAAAGCCTTTTATAAAATACAAACATTTTTCTGTGATCAATATTGATGAATATTTGACAAACATGTTTTTATTGTTATCTTAAAGATAGGTATTGAAAATATCTATCAAAGGTGAGAGTTATCGATTACAATACCTGATGTATGTGAAAGTAGCTCTAGTAGTTTTTCTAGCTGTCAGAGAGGGCCCTTCCTGAGAAAATTGGACTGTAATTGTACTTGCTTAGTAATAAATCATGGTTTAAAGTTAGATGGTAATTGATGTTTGAATTACCAACAGTCTACTGAAATAGGATGGAACAGATGGAGAAACTGTGAGTACTTGATCCAGTTCTAAATTTTAAGTGAAGAGCCACAGGAACCAAAGTATCAAATTAACGACTTGATTATAACTTAAAACAAGTTAGTGTACCATGCTAGCAGGATCCTGCACTCCAGTCCATGTAAGCGGTACCACCCGCACCACAGTCTCTTTCTTGATTCCATGCTCCCCGCTCTCGGGGACACGGGTGGCTGGGGCGGCTGTGCCGACATATGACAGAAGTCCCCCATGTGACCTTTGCTGCAACGACCACAGTAACGTCACATTGGACCCAAGGTGATGAGATTAACTAAAAAATTATAGTAAACTCGAAAAAAGTTTTACTCACCTGCCGAAGGGCTCTGTTCAAGTTTGCAACAAGGCATGAGTTGAAACTGTAAGACAGGTACAAGACGCAAGCAAATAAAAGCAAAGTCAGAGCAAACGATTTCTTGTTCAAGAGTCCAGCAAAATCCAAACCTCTTCTCGACATCCCTGGCTCGAACTGTGCGTCATTCTCTTCTAAACAAATAAAGAGAGTGCCATTAGGCTATATAGATTCATTAAGTACATTGTAAGGACAAACGAGAGAAAATAAATCCACATTTGCAAGGAGTGGAGACCAGAAAACTACAAATAATAATTTATAAATCACCCTCAGTTCTTGTGGTCAAGATTAGCAGGGGTGTAGTGGAGCGGGAACGCCGTTCTGGCACTGCTTTTTGTGGAAAAATATTCTTTTTTTTTTAAGTACAGTTTTGTACTATACAATTCCAAGTTAACTAATTGATTTTATATCAATATTATGTTAAAATGTTTTTTCATACTATGAATCAATAAATTCTGATGAAATGTAATGTGCTCTATGCGAATTCTTGGAATTTTAAGGGAAGTGCGCTAAGTAAGTTTCATCCTTGGTAACCATTAAAAAATGCTCCAAATAGTTTCCAGAGTTGCTAAATTTATGACTACAGCATTGAAGATTGAAACCTAATACACCCAAACCCAAACTCCCCGCCACAAGAAATATTATACATTGCGAGTTTGATGCCTTAGTGAGCGTAGCCAGTTTTCCGGGACTGTCCCGATTTTTAGATGATAGTCCCAGTGTCCTGAAAGACCACTTTGGGACACATGATTTCCCTGGTTTTTCACTTTTTTTGGTTATGATAGCTTTTACCCCACAATTGGTGATGTAAGAGACCTATTAACATTATTTTTATCAAATTAGTATGTATTAGTATAAACAATTTGGGAAAATCCCATCTATTCTATAAGTTTAGTGATTTAATTATCTATGAATAATTTGTACTGTATACCATTGCGTTATTGTGAGATTGTAAGTGTAAATGCATGGATATGATTGTTTCGTGGTTCTGAAATATATTTATATTTAAAATTTAATTTACAGTGTTAAAAATCTAAACGTGGCGAAAAGACAGCACAAAACAAAGGAGGCAAGATCTTATCACAAATATAAGTAAACTTTTAACTTTTGTATGTCTTTTTTTTATTAAATTATTATTATTAAGGCCTGTTTTCTTTTTTGTTTCTGTAAAAGGCATTTATTTAATGTGTCGTAAAAATTGGAAAAAAAAATAATTATGAATCGTATTTATTTTTTTGATCACGGTTTGCCCTAGCAGAAATCCGGCAACCCTACCTTAGTCCATGCGCCTGCCAATGCAAATGACACACATGTATATGCAATACCTCACTCTGATAAAACCAAAAGTATAAAAATACATGATCAAGTGCCAACGAACTTATGAGAACATGATCAGAGTTTTCAAAATTTAAGAAAATGAAGACTAGAGGAAAGATTCATCAAAATTTTACTTAATGTGACTAGGCCTAGATATTAAATTTGGCTGTTAACCTTAGTTATACAAACATAGCGTAAAAAAAATCTGAAAACAGTCTGTGAACAAGAAAGCTAGGCCCTTCACCTATTTTAAGTTGTTTGTGACTATAAGTAACTTACCCCCAATTCTTGGTAAAAACATGATATTTGAACGAGAACAGACATTATTTCAGAATGGTGAATTTTAATACTCCCGAGAATATAACCTAAAGCCTCAAATATTAGTTGTTTAATAGGCAACACATATTTCACAACAAAAACTTTATAATCTTACCTTAACAAAAATAGTATTGGCCGTCAATATAATTTAATACTCTAGTGTGAAGTGGTTTGTTTTTTTTCGAAATACAAGTGGTATAATTTTTATTCAAAAATTGTAATTGGTTGCAAATTTAAAAACACAATAATTGACTAATTTTCAATAATACAAAAAAAATAATGGTCAACGCTGCCTTTACGAATGTGTATTCTTTAATGCATAATACCTGTCAAGTGTCAAGTTGACTAGTCACTAGACCAGAGACAAAATTAGAGAGAGAGAGGAGATCCAAAGAGGATAACATCAAATGTGTGTATATATTTATATATAATACACTGTCTATCATTTAAATCTGTTGTAAATTACATTTGCTTTTAGAGCAACTATACATTGCGGCTTTACAATCACATTGAGATGCAACATTCATTACACACAAAAAAAACTATAACAAAAATCTAAAAATAAGTCTGACTTATAATGGTTAAGGAAGTGTGAAGTAGGCCCCAGGACTGGCATTCATCACAATACACCAACACCTAGCACATTAAAGCCCTCTTGTGTTACTGAAATTATTATCACATGGAGAATAGTTCTGGCTGGTCCAAACATATTCATTCCTGTTGGTTTTACAGCACAGCTGGGGAAATAGAATAGAAATAGTGGCGGAGAAACGATTTCTGCAGGCCTCCTCGTGTAGGGGTTCAGCGTAAAAGTACCCCTGCATTAAAGAGGTTGAGAAAAATATTCATTGCTTGTACATGTTAGCTTAAGTTATCGTAAATATAAAATGTATCCATAATTACTTTTAGATTAAATGAGGACATAGAATTTCTGAACAGCAATTTTTAAAAATTATTTACAATATACAAAATCTAAACATAACTCTTTTGTAACATCAATGGCAGCGTAGAGATAGTTTCCTTTGATAATATGCATGTGTAGGTTGGATAGTCGGTGTTTATACAATGGTAGGTGGCAAGTATTTTCACGAGCCAAAGCGTAATCCATTACCGGTAGTAATAATATTAGCCTTTTCTGTCGTCATTTTCCATGCCTATATTATCTTCAGCTGTTTCCCAAAAGCAATATACAGGTTGACTAAAAATATGTTTGTCGAAACAGTACGCTGATGAAAACCATCGAGTGGTTTGGAATGAAGTTAAAAGTAGGTACCGGTACCTAATTAGTTAGAAGTCTTTTAATAAAGCCGTAATTTATTAAACATGGTTTTATAGAAAATGTTTGAAACAATTTTCTCTGAGACAAGGGTAGGCTTACTTTTTATATTTTTAATGTGACTATTTAAAAAAAATTGAACCCAAGTCCACATTACTATTAAAAAAACCTTTGAAATACCTTGTAGAGGTATATATAGTTCAAATATATTCTTGCCTCCTCCGGTGAGGGGGAATGCCCCCCCCAAATCTCCTCAAGCTTAGGTACAGGGGATGGGTAAATCAGAAATCTTCACCCCTGAGTAGAGAGCGGTAGTGGGAAACAAGCCATGTGATTGTAAATCAATTATTTAATTAACAAGAGATGTAAAGGACACTCACTCACTCCAAAGAGCCTGCATTAACATTGGTTCTATTGACCAGCTTAGGAAATGAATTAGCAAGGGGGTGGAAGAAGGGCGATGTGATTGTAAAGCAATGTATTTGCTCCAAAAGCAATGTAGGTAATGTCTAAGAGATGTAAAGAACAGGAAATGCATTTGGAGTCTTCCACAACACATTGTAACACCACCCTTATTCTCCCGAGAATAAAGGCGGGTACACAAGATTTTAATTTAAATATTAAATACCAAAAACAAATAAACAATAATTTCAGAGGAGCCGATAGGACCGTTATATGACAAATAGTCATAATTAAACATATTACAAAAGGAGGATAGCCAAAATTTAAAAAGAGTAATAACTTAATTTACTCCCAGATGGGCTCTAAGTTTTCTTTTACCTAAATCTAGCATTTACAAAACCTCGACATCTTATGCCTCACGAAGTATGAAGTATGAAGTATAACAGAACATACAAACACTTGCAAACATTTAATCGTAGCAACATTTGCCGGACGGACTATTATATATATATAATATGTAATATATATATATATATATATATATATATATATATATATATATATATATATATATATATATATTATATATAAAATATGTAATATTTGAATAAGGCTAATACATAAAAAAAAGAGAATGACGTCTCACGCCATACATTAAGTGCAATAATAGTCCTACTCAAAAAAATCAAAACTCCAAAAGGAAATATAACAACCATTTCCCTGATATTAGTCCAAGAAAACGCAGCTAATACGCGAGTAAAAAAAAAAGGGACAATTTATCTTTTCAACTGCAACACATTTCCTCTCCCTCCACTCTCCACCCAATCATCTACTATATATATATATATATATATAGTACTTATCTTTTTTTTATGGTCAACAGAACCTGTTTCTTTGTAACTTTAATGCAACGAGCTAACTGCCCATTTCAAAAACAAATACACAAAAAAAAGTATATTTAAATATTTTTACGAGAGTGACCAAACAATTATTGTAGTTGATAATTATTGATTATTGTAGTTAATAATAAGGCACCTTGGCTGAAAGATATTAAATATTCTCTCGTGTTACTTTATTATGTAGGGTATTTTAATCATAGCCTAAGACCATAACATTAATTTTTGTACATGATTTTATCATGTACAACTATGCTAGCGCTTTTTAGGATTCAATGTTTGATCATGGGAACTAAAACCACAAGAACAAGAAGCGTGGGCTATTTTGTTGATTACGTTGGTCTATAATAGAAGGATAATTATTTTCTGCTAAATTCAAATTTTAAATTCGTATTTCTCTAAAGTTCTGGTAAATCTAAACCAAATAATTTTAAGTTGCACAACAAGTTATTTAATTTACTTATACATGTAATTGAAATGGCTCAACCTAATGATATTGATTTAGACTATTTTAGTAGAGAAGTTAAAAGTTTAGAAAGAGCAATTACAAATGAAAAGGTATGCTGCAAACAATTAACTGCTAAGTTATTGGCAATAAACAATGACACAGCAGCCATTAAAAATTCTATTGTTGAATTAAAAACAATCAAGGAGGCTACATCTAAAAAAGAAATTCAATTAATAAATTGCTTAGATGGATTCGTAACTCTATTCAAATGATAGAGGAACTGAAATGCAAACTCAAACAAGAACTTCAACAAGAAGACAAAAAGGTTTCAGAATATAAAAGTAGGTATGCATCAATAATTTCTAAGTATGATTCTATATGGAAAGACTACAAACACACATATGAAAGCTTTCCTATATTTTTAGAACGCAATAGTTTGTTGACTACTGTTAAACAATTTGACATAAGGTTGAGACAATTCAGAGTGGACTTGTCAGAAATGAGAAACAAAATCCAAACACTGGGTAAGATTAATAAACTTCAAAATGAGTGTCTTATAATAAAGTTGGCCAAAACCAAGAAGTCTAACCTAGCAATTCAGAGAAATAATTTAGAGCTTGTTGAGAAAATTAGAGAATTGAGATCAAACATCAAGTTAAAAAAAATGGAGAGAGATGAACTACAACAAACGCTTCGCCAAAGGCAAATAACACAAAGAAATATGTATCTAAAAGAAAAACCCCTAAACGAGCAAGCAAATCTTGAAATAAACACTTCAAAAGAAAATGGGGAACCAACATTGACTCCACATAGTCAATATCTGAAACGATTAAAACTTCGGATGTCTCAATCTGAATTATCATATAGTGTACCTTCCTTGCCATCTCTTTTTGAGAACTCACCGCCACAGAAAAAAATGTGTTTTCTAGAACAGCTTTCTACTTTGAATGGAACCTCAGATGATGAGTCAGCTATTAATTGGAGTGTACCAACTCCAGATGTAACAAACATTTCTAAACCAAATTTGTCCCTGCATGATCCATATCCTATTTCCATAGAAAATCAGTCAGAAAAGGAAAATATCAACAGAAACACAAATATGTTTGAAGAATCAGTAAGTTTTGATGACCAACCTCGCAATGAAAGTCAACAAAATGATGCACTCATCTCACAACAAAGCAAGTGTGCCATCCTCAACGACAACAGAGAAAACAATTCCGAAATTAATTTGGAGCCTGCAGAGATAATCATATCACAAGGGTCAACTAATAGTAATGAAGTAATATTGCCTCTAACTCCCCCATCGTGTAAGTTTGATGAAGCGAAAAAAGCTTATATCAAAAGCAAAATGTCCCCCTATTTCCAATATACTGTGCCCAGTCATTTGACAAACAAGGAATCACAAGACACCATCTCTAACGAACAGTACTCCAGCGTCACCACAGACGGTACACATTGTTTAAACATACCTGAGAACTGTCAAGAAACTGTCGGAAGCAACAACTACAACATGGAGAATTTGCGCACTTCCGACTTCCAGAAAGAAATTGCAGATCCCCCTGATAGCCAAGAAGGTAAGGTTGATTAATTTGAAAATTCTAAATATCATAAATAGGTCTAACTGTAAAAAGTTAGTCACCTGTAAAGGTCAAGGTAATTTCAAAGAGTCACTCGGAATTTTCTGATATTTTTGAAATACTAAGTAGAAGAGCTTATCTGAATATAGATTATTAGTTTGACCGAGTCATTATTGAGGCTTTCCATGAACTATGTACATATATCAGAGAATGGAGGATAGTTCTTGGCATGACCAACTATGACGAGGGCGGACATAAAAACAAATAACAATCAACTCATCGACTTCAATCGGCGAGCTTGGTGAACAGATACAAACACATTTCAATAAAAGGATTATATAGGCTCTAAAATTAAAAATACTACTTAAATAGGAAGGGCTGTGTGATATTGGGATTTAATATTAGTCAGGGGGTTTACAAAATAGTGACAAGGGGGCGGACAGGGTAAAAAAAAAAATTAGCATTACGTTATTTATGGACAATCCCATATTTTGTGAAGTACACTGACATGTATGTCTTTAATAAAACTTGTGTCAAGAATTTAATAGAAAACAATGAAAGTAATGAACAATTTTACAACTAATAGCTTTGGATATAATATGGGGGATTTTAAAGTGCATCATCTGGTACTTATCCCTTCACTTTAGTATCCATTATTATTTCCAGCCTTTGTTCTGGGTCAGTTTTTTATTCAAGCCATATATTTTTCCACTACCGGCTTGCTAGACCTGTCATAGCTTCATATGTCTTATAATTTAACTTAAGACTAGGACAGGCACAACATCCAGTCCCCTGCCATTAATTTATTAATGTGAAAGGGTAAACCCACATTTCACCAATGATAAATTTTTGGCTACGCCGGGACCCTTAGCTCAGTAGACAGACACGCCATCGATTGAGCTAAAGCGTCAGACGGTTCTTATCCTAAACAAATTATTTTAAAAATTCTGCTATGCCAATATTAGCTAACTTTCAACTCACTGAAGGAAACATATTAAGAGAGTTAGTTTATAAAATTTAGTGTTTATCATGAAATAATATAAATGTACATTTTAAATTTTACCTACCCCCTAAGATATCTTGGCGTACCCCAGGTTGAATACCACCAATATAAAGAATCTTGTGTCTTGTGCGTATGGCTTTGGAAACTTACCTAAACCTTCTAGTCAGGGGACTATGGTTTCTGCTGTGGTTGAAAGAATCAGTTGGCTCTTACCTGGCCATGCTAAAATAAGAGTCTTAAAGAAGATTCTTGTTAAAATCTTGGGCTAGAGAATGCAGCTTTATTTGGCAGGATATGTGGTTCAAAGTATACCCTAATAACGACCAAACATGCCAAAAGCCTAAAATCAATTTTAAAATATTAACGATTGTTCCAGTAGGTACCAAAGAACCTGGCTCTTTAAGTCAAGGAAAGGATGGTGAAGACATATCAAGTCCTGCCAGCACTCAGTACTACAGCCAGGGCACTATAGAAGAGGACTACAACATTAACAACCAGGAAAACAACCTTGGGGAATATTATCATTTCGTTTCTCCACCAGAAGGTCCACAAAAAAACTTTCAAGATGGAGCAGAGAGCTTTGTTTACCCTGAAGGAGGGATGAATTATGGTCCTGTTAGCCTGCAGATGGTAGCAACTCCGTGGATTCATATATTCCAGTACTGTCGCCGGACGTACCTATGAATTATGAGACTTGGAACTGCAACCCTTCAGATGAGCCGAAATCGGGTTTCAACTTTGGGGGGTTTAATTTTGGCCCCACGACAGGCCAGTCATCAAACACGGCTGCTTTGTTTGGAGGTAAAGATAATCAGTCCAAAGCTGGTGAAACAAATAAAGCCAACGATGGATTCAACTTTAATTTTGATAACAAGAAATCTAAAACCTCTTCGATGTTTTCACTGTTTTCTTAAACATATGCACACAGTTTCATAATTTTGGGTGTTTTGAATGTTTGGATAATAAGTCATTTTAAAATACAATTTTAATTAAAAAAACACTCCTATACTATTTCATTTATGTTTTATAATTCATGTTATTCTTTAATGTGATTGTAAGTAAAATAAACTAGAATACTTCCTGACCAGAAGTAAAGTATGTGTTTAAAGAAAGAAACAAACTAAAGGTTGATTAAAAAAAAAATCGAGGCTTAGCCAGAATAATTAAGTTAAAATATAAATTTTTAATTTATGGCAAAATTTGAAAGGAGATCTTTTTTAGTCAGGGCCAGCTTTTTTTAAAATGCATAAGTAGAGTTTTAATTATAAAACATTCTTTACACATATTTGTCCAAAAGAAAGTAAAGTTTCAGTTGCTAATGACAATTAAATTTAATAGAAAGGTAAAAGGTAAATATGGACATTGTACCTAAGCGAGACAAAGAAAGTGGGGGCCATGGGAATGAAGTTTGTGAGGAGCATGTTAGCTGTCACGAGGAGAAACAAGATTAGGAATGAAGTTATTCGGGAAAGACTAAGGCACAGGGAGTACATGAGATAGTAGAGGAAGCAAGACTGAGATGGTATGGACATGTAATGAGGATGTTGGAGTACATGAGATAGTAGAGGAAGCAAGACTGAGATGGTATGGGAATGTAATGAGGATGTTGGAGTACAGGAGATAGTAGAGGAAGCAAGACTGAGATGGTATGGACATGTAATGAGGATATTGGAGTACATGAGATAGTAGAGGAAGCAAGACTGAGATGGTATGGGGATGTAATGAGGATGTTGGATTACAGGAGATAGTAGAGGAAGCAAGACTGAGATGGTATGGACATGTAATGAGGATGTTGGAGTACAGGAGATAGTAGAGGAAGCAAGACTGAGATGGTATGGACATGTAATGAGGATGTTGGAGTACATGAGATAGTAGAGGAAGCAAGACTGAGATGGTATGGGATGTATTGAGGATGGAAAAAGAAAGGATGCCAAAATAATGTTGGAAATGAAGTAAGTTATGTAGGGAAAAGACCCAAAGAGAGGCAAAGAAAGAGATGGGAGGAGCAGATAACAGAAAGTTTGCAAGTGAAAGGAGGAGAATTGTGGAAGGATAGAGGAAGTTGGAGGCATTTTACTAAACTGACCTAGCCACAGGGATCATCAATGATGATGAGAAAGGTAATTTAAAAATTTAAAAATGTTCTATCATTCTTAACCAATTTCTCTTTCTTCCCCTTTTCTTTGTTGGTTTCTACTAGGAAGTTGCCTTGTATGTTTATCACTCCCTCTAATGGAACAAAGCCTAAGTTAGGGGATTAAGCGATAATCAATTTTTTTTAAGAGGCAACCTCTTTGTACAGTGGGTAACAGTGTTTCTCTTTTCATTATAAAAGATATATTTGGTTTGTTACTATCCTTGTTTCTTATGTATATAACAAAATATACCTCAAAAAGTGAAAAAAGGTTACTCTCAAAGAGCTATGACATTTATGTGTGACATATGTTTTATAAAAGAGCTATTTGGTGATTGTCATCTAAACTTAAACATATTAAGGTGTGGTTGTAGGGAAGGTGAGTTAAGGTAAGTATTTTTGCAGTTTTTATTTAAAATATTTTTTTTTTGTCAGAGAGAAATCAAATATTGCTTCAGTAGAAACAGAAAGTGTAATTTTCTTCACATGGTGATAAATATTTGTCAAGGATGTTCTGTAATTTAATGATAACTTTTTTTCATTTAAAAAGTTTGTCATCTAATACCGTTATGTTCGTAACAGATATTCAACAATTACTGTTGATATCACCATTTGAAGAAGATTAAACTCCATGTTCCTACTAGAGGATTTATTTTTGGGAGGGGGGAGGGAGTTTTGCTATATATAAAAACTCAAAAAAACAATCACCTTTTCTCGCATAAACTAAACTCCTCCCTTAAGGGCTGTTTGTAGCAATGTTATAACACCACTGTATACAAAACTTATGCTTGGTGCAAGTTTAATTTATATTCAGTAAAGTAGTTATGACTAACTTTAGCTATTTAGATAAAAGCAGAAAAAAAACATTGATTGAAACCCCCAGAGTATTAATTTAAGCCCATTTAGTAGGTATGTTTTGTCAAGTTTTGTAGAATAATTGAAACTATTGGATTATTTTAATCATTTAATTAACATTTATTAATACATGTATTTAAATAGTAATAC
The DNA here is from genome assembly GCA_039000515.1 of Timema cristinae. Lineage (NCBI taxonomy): Eukaryota > Metazoa > Arthropoda > Insecta > Phasmatodea > Timematidae > Timema > Timema cristinae. The sequence continues at coordinate 112,434,953 of JBCFYV010000012.1, read as the reverse complement.
AACTTAGCTTTAACATGTACTGTTCTATGAGACTATTAAAATATTCATTATCCATTTATCTTGTCTACTATAAGTACTTCACTAACACAGTTTGTAATAGTGCATTGGTTAGAAACATGTTTCAAAATTTCAGAGATAACCAACACATAGAATGTTTCAAAAACCAATGTGCTGTTTTCAATATTCCTAGAAGTTAGGTAATTTGTTATTTATGTAAAATTCTATACAAAATGATACAATATGTTAAATTTTAAAGAATATACCAAGAATTTGGTTTTACAAGAAAATAATGAATCTCTGTAAAATTTAATTATATCCGAGGACTTAGATCAGCGGTTCCCAAACTTTTTGAATGGCATACCAACCCATCAATTTTCATATTTTTTACAGTACTACTGAGATAAAATTGAATATTTACTATTTCGGTACATTTTTAATTGTGCCCAGGAACATAAGAACAGAGATTGTGCAGCTGCATTCTTTGTCTGAGCTAGAATCAGTGTTGCCATCCCTCTAATTATTGCTTGAATCTGTTTTACTTTTGGTTAGACTGGGTTATGTATTTATAGGATTTTATCAAGCGTTAATTCACTTGTTTTGTCTGGCTTCAGACAGCGTAACACCGGAAATAACTGTATGTACCATAGATTGGGAACTGCTGACAGAGGATATATTTTAATTTCACTATAAACAAACTATTATATTAATGTGTAATGTAAGTTTTAAAATTGGTTTCAAATTAATTTGTAATTAGATAACATGTGAAAAAGAGCTTACATAATAATAGGTAATTAAAAAAAAACACAATGTATCTTCAACCACAACCTAAATAGATAAGAAGGGATTGTCTACCGAGGACACACATGATTGAGGAAATGGAAAGTTAGGTTTATGTTTGGAGAAGAGTCAAATATACTATTTTACTTGAATCTCTGATAACATTTTTAGAAAGCATAGTAAACTTACAGGGTTTATTTTATTGCATATATAGAAATATTTTCTTAGCACAGCGTCATACTACCCATTTGGGTCATATGCCTATGTATTAATTATGTTAATGAGTTAAGGGTTAGTAAGGTTGAATTTTAGAGGAAGTGTGTCTGCATTTGTGTGGAGATAGATTATTAAATCATTCATGCATTTAATTAGGTGAGTTAATAGGTCTGGGGTTTTATTGTTAGATTTGTTTGACGTATAAGATCTCTTAAACAAATTCTATCAAAACAAATCTCAAATTTAATATATTTTCAAGTCCTCTCGTATACTTAAGAATTTGAGTATTCAAAGCTTTCATCCCACAGTTGGTTGAAATTATCTTTAGCTGTGGATAAACAGCGGTGTAAAGGAATTCATTAAAGTATAGTTGGAAAATGACATCTGCAAAGATGTTTTTTAACTACTCTTATAGGCCCCTATTTGTGTTAACAATTTATTCTTTGGCATTACCTGAATAACGGGTGGGAGGTTAACCCTCTTACAGTTATTTGAAACATAAATCTGATGAAATTGGATGTATCACCACAATAATGATGATAAATAACTTTGCACAGTATTCTGCATTCATTATAAAAAAAATAAACCACGTAGACAATAAGTATTTCCTCTTGTTGTTATTGTTGTGAGGAATGTAGAAATAAATTTATTTGAAACAATGTCTGGTTAAAACTTATCAAATAACTTAAGTTTAGTATTAGTAAGCAACTTTGATAAGTTGAAGCCATTTAATTTTGTTCAAATCTTTATCTTAGAAAATCAATCTTTTTTTTAAGTTCTGATGAAAATAAAAATACATTTGATCATGGATTCACATTAAGTTGAGGCTTAAATATATGTTGTCCGTGTTCTAATAAATTGACCTTGGATCTAGTTGTAAACATTTTTCTAAAATTATGTAGGAGAGATATTAGTTTAAAAGCAACATATAAGCTATAAAATATCCCAATTCAAACTAACAATCTTTATTGCCAACACTTTAAAAAAAGAAAATTTAAGATGTTTCATTTTCCACGATTTATTTAGCTCCAAAACTAGAAAGTCGAGTTAAAATAAAGGACTTCCGTGCCATTGTTCTTTGAATACATATTTTTAAAATGGGCATTTTGTTCTTAAACAAAAGCTTTCATAAGCGATTGGAATAAATAAAAAAAGCATACATAATTGATCTTGAGATATTGAAAATATAACTAAAGACATAAATAATAACATTAATAAACATTGTGATATATTTACATTTCAAACTTAAAATGTTAAAACAAAAAATTGTTAGATCATTAATAAATTATAAAAAAATACAATAGAAAAAAAATCAGTTCAAGAAACCATCAAAGGGAGAAAATATAAAGATGGGACAAACAAAATCACAAACAAAATGAGTTTAAAAAGAAAACAATAAGATTATTAAAATATTCCAGAAAAAATCATTTTTGTAAATCAGTCTTGATAGTTTTTGTTTTAAATTAATAATATTCCAATAAGAAACAAAGTTTTGCCACCATGGTCAACTTAGAGTTTAAATCTTTAACTTTTAATTTATTTGGCTCAATTTATTTTGTAATATATTTGAAAAATATGCACAGAGAGAAATTTGAACTATGGATGTTCGACTTAACATATCACTGCTGTATCGACCGAGATATTAAAGAATTTGTCCAAATTTGAAACATATTTAACTCTATCCCGACCAATTTTTCCAATATATATTATCCGCTAATCATTTGTTTCCAAAAGCCTCAATTACATAAGACAAGATTACTAGTGTATAAACTAGTGAGCGAGTTAGGTAGCCCAGTCTCCAACTTTACTCGCTGGGGTAAAGCAAATGGCAAGTTAACTAATCACTGACTTACATTCGGCGAATTCAATAGCAGCAAGTTAGTAGGGTTGTGGAGTTGGAGCCAGAATTTTTTTGGTGGAGTCAGAGTTAAGAAACTGTAAAAATGTATTGACTCAGATTTCAAAATAAAAACCTATAAAAAATTATAGCATTAAATGTTAACTATATCATTCTAATTTTATTATTTAGGACAAATATTTGTATTTTTTTTCTTGACAAACTTATTTAAATATACATTCACAGTGTCAAAGAAGTTTTCCATAAAGTGGTCTGTATTGGAGCATTTTACTGCAGTAAATTTGTTATTACTAATTAATATACATTAGCCATTTATGACGGAATTGGAGTCGGACAGTAGAAAAATAGAGGAGTTGGAATAAAAGGTTTGGCATACACATTCCACAACCCTGGGTGTTTTTTTTTTAGAATAACGAGTTCAAACTTTTGGAAACAATTTTAACTAGCAATAAAAATATTAGAGTGGAAATTAGGAAAATAACTGTCAGGAAATGGATGCTATTACTCAGTCAGTAAGTTGTTAACATCTCACATGATGTCAAAAAATGAAAACACATAATATACATACAAAAAAATAGTAATACCAACTGTTCTTCATGGTTATGAAACATGGTCTCTTGACTCACATGATGAGAATAAATTAATATGGGTCGAAAACAAAGTATTAGGAAAATATATGGTTCAAAAAGGGACAAAGGTAATGGAGAAATGAGGAAGTAACAAAGTGATTAGTTACATATCCTGTAATCACCAGACATTATATAGTTAATTGAATCTTGCAGGTTACTGTGGGCAAAACATTCAGCATACATTGAATCAACTAGAACCTTGTTCAAGGTACTGACTGGAAAAATCAATGGGAAGAGACCGTTTGGAAGATCTAGACATTTGAATGGACCTGAAATAGATAGGGTGTAATGAGGTAGACTGGATAAAACTACAGTAGCTCAAGATAGGGATAGGGTGTAATGAGGTAGACTAAATAGAACTAGCTAAAGATAGGAATAGGGTGTAAGGATGTAATGAGGTAGGCTGGATAGAACTAGCTTAAGATAGGGATAGGGTATTATAATTAGGTGAACTGGATAGAACTATCTCAAGATAGGGATAAATTGCATACTTTTTTTAGTTACAGCAATTAATGCTCGAGTTCCTAATACCATAGAGTTAGTAGGCGTACAGTTAAATAAGTAAGCTGCCCATCCAAAAGCACCGTGTAATAACATACTTAAACCTACACAAACAACTACTTTGTGACAGTCAATAGACCTAATAGTAGACTAGGAAGTTGTAAACATTACACTTACTTGTTCTATTCACACACCTACAGGCAAGGATGTGATCAAACCTTCTGAATGAACATTAGGTATCTAATAATGTTTATATAAAAAGTCATAACAAGCTTGACCTATCGAATGTATCATTAATCAATATGTACACAAATACTATAGTCCTTTTGACCCACCCAAGACTGGAATGAAACAAAATATCTGTGACCTATAACCAGTCTGTGTGAAGACTAAATCACACATTTAAAAGTCTAGGCAGCCGACTACTCTAGTTCTGTATTGGTCATTTACTGAATATTATTACCGCACAACATTTGCATACTAAACTATTGTTCATCAATAAAAGTGGCAAGAATGACAATATTTCAAACAATAACAACACTCGTTAAACTTAGAAAATACACTGTAGATACACTCCACTCTATGAAAGGTAGCAGTCTTGCCTTGAAGTATTACAGTATGGCCCTATTTATAAGCTAAGGCATTGTGAAACTATTTTTAAAGAAAATAAACATCTTGGTGGGGAAAGGGATGTTAAATTTACAAAATGTTGTATTGCAAACAAGATAAACATATTTCGTTCTTAACTTATAAATTAAGTTATCATCCCAACATGCAGCATACAGTAATGGCTTGAATATAGTACAAGCTTGCAAATAATAAAACCCTAAAGTTTTAAAGGTGTTCTAAATGAATATAAAAAGTCTCGAATATACCTAAAGGCAAAAACTTAATACTTTTGGTAGTATTCCTACTTTTAGTAAAGAGTGATGCAATATTAAAGTTAAGAAAGATTTAATTTTAAGTAAAAATTTAAATAATAGCTTGTTGCTCTGCATTATTGCTCCACATCAAATAATCAACAAAGTATAGATTTATTTAACAACGAGGTGGCCCAGTGGCGAAATAATTCTATAATAATGGAAATCAATTAAATAAAAGGGAAAATAAACTAATAAGTGTAAATTACTGAATAAAGCCCACTTATTGAAAGAGGAAAAATGTGAGAAGAATCCATTGGACAAAGGTGATATTTTCTTCCTTCTATAGTAAAAGTAGTCACACACAATTTACTCTATCTGTGTTTAAATATGTGTTACTATTTCTACTAAGAAAGACAGAAGAAAAGAAGATGTCACCTTTGTCCAATGGATCCTTCTCACATTTTCCCTCTTTCAATAAGTGGGCCTTATTCAGTAATTTACACATATTAGTTTATTTTTCTTTATTTTTATCAATTTCCGAATACATGAAAAATGTAATAATATCCATAGTTTAACACTTCATCTTACTATCCATTTGGGTTATACACATATCCACTAATTACGCTAATGGTTTTGGGGATTAGGAAGGTTATATTAATAGGAAGTGTACCCGCATTTGAATGAAGTGGTGAGTGGAAAAGCATTAAAAACCACCCTTAGAACACCCTACCGAGATTCACAGTTCTTATTAAATATGACATAACAATAGACAAAAAGCATTAATATGAGTAAAATGAATGAGATTAAAAAAAAAATTGATCAGATATTAAAATTGGTATAAATAACACATTAAAACAATGAATAGATAAAGTAGATGGCAACTAAACTACAAAATGTAATGCCATGTAACAAAACAAAAATATAAGATTGATATATTTAATTAATAGATATTTGATTTGATAAAGTGAACAACAATTTTAAACTTTTTAAAATATATAAAAATTGATTAATATGTAATAAAGAATTAATTTTACATTATTAACAAGTTATGTTAATGAATAAGTAGATTGATAAGAAGAACAGTTTGATTTGAACTATAATTATAACCTTCCCCTTTTACCCGGTGCGGGAGTTGAACAATGCCTTTGCCCAAACTTTCCCTGGTGCGGGTGTGAATCAACGTTCCATTGCAATAAGTTATTGTAATGCCATCTATCAATGAACCACTGTACTTTTAACCAGTCGGAATATTTCATATTGAAGCCGATGGATGAAGCTAAAAGTTAAATGCTTTACAATGACCACGAATAAAGTAAACAATGAAAAAATAAATGAGTAGAAAAAATATTTGTCCGATAAGAACATACAAGTAGACAAATGGTTGCCGGGTTCGCACAGATATATGCGCTACACACGCACCGCGGAACGGGTTAAATTCGTCCCTTAACATACATAAGTGTGTAACTCAAATTTCTTTATTTTTCAGGAGAGGCGTTTTAAATGTTCTCAATTAGTCTTTGTTTGCTGTTCCTTTCGGTGTATTATTATTGTTTTTCAATGACTAATGCCCATAAGGTTGCACCGTTTTGCCAGTTTACAGATTTTGATATAGGGAGTTTCATGGTGGACATAATTCAAAACAGCAAATTTTGGAGTATGTTAAGAAATGATTTTTTTCTCTCAATCAATAGAATCAGAGTCAAAAGTGACTCAAAGCAAATTCCAAGTTTTCAAAGGTTTGTACTCTCGATAGCCAGCACATATACCTGGGTGATGCTGGAGTGGAATTAATATTTATATAAAACACATTTCTAACAACTTTATCGTGAAAGCTCATTTTTAAAATGTGTTTCTTAATCCGAATAAGATTTATGTGGTAGCGAAGTTCATATTAAAAAGTTGGAGTTGAGTTGAATTCACTATTTTATGAATCTGAATCTCAAATTCGAATCTCCAATTTACCTTTGAATCCTGGGAAAAATTATGAACATAAGAGGAAATATAAATATAATAGAAAAAGTGAAAATACAAATAAAAAAACAACAACTAAATATTAACATTCTTTCTTGTAATCCATTTATTAAAACATTCATACATTAAGTTAAGTGTTAAATTACTGGTCTGGGGCCTAGTTGTTGAGTTCACCCTATAATTATTAATGGTTCTGAACCACCAATAAGCAGTATTAAGTAAGAGCTCTAAAACAAATTTCACTTTAAAAATTGAATTTTCTTATTGTAGGATTTGAGTCCCGAATCTGAAATTTTCATGAATCCTTGAATCTCTAATATCCTAAAAGATTTGAGGGGCCCATCCCTATTAAAAACGTGAGGTTCTTAACCTGAACAAGCTAAATGTAGTAGTTGAAAGCTCATCTTAAAATATGTTTTTGTGTTTTTTTTCCCCAATGTTTTATCAAAACTATTTTTACTCCAGCATCCTTCAGATAAGTGTGCTGACCAGCCATTCTAATCCAAACCATGATTTCACCCAGTGCTCTGTTCTAAAAATACCCGTAAATAAATGAAGTAATCTTCTCTCTAATCTAAAATATAACATAAAAAATAAGCATAATACACATTACCAAAACAGATACTAAACACAGCCACTGGATCAGAAACAGTAAAATTCAGCTCCAAGGCAAAAAGACATGAAGTGGAGATTCAAGCTGAGAGTTGAAGCATGGACGCTTGGTTGTGGAGAGAGATAATTATATCAGCTGGGTGCTGGTTCCACGGTTCTCCATCCACTTGAACCGCTGTTTTGGCCTTCAGCTTAATCTGCAAAGTAGATAAATATAGGCATGAAATTCCGCAATGTTGTGCAAACCAATTTTAAAAACAGATCCTTTTATCGAGACAGTACTCAACAACTGTTTATAAGATTGAATTTTAGGATACGCTCAAGGTGTCGGATGATGGTAGGAATAATCTTATTAGTTTGTAAAATATAATCAATGGTAATTAAAATGCATCTGCACAGTTTGTCAGACGGTCTTTGGGTCATGCTCGCAAGAGACTGAATTTGCGGTTGGGAAGGGTTCAAATCTCGGACGAAGACTGTAAGAAAAATTTACAATCTATGCTTTTTTTCAAACCCCTCTCCTTGCAAACGCATTGACTCTAAAATTAATTACTCATCCCTGCTCTTTAACTTAATCAGTTAGTAAATAACCTTGGTTCTAAGTTAATAATTAATAAAAAAAATGCATTAAATATTTCTTAACAGTTTAGTCCAGTAAAAATGGTATAATTTTCCCTTACTTCTTAATTCTGATTTATTCACATTCATTTTAAAGTTTCTATAGAGAATATAAATAGTTAGTTAATAAATGTAAATATTTTTGTTGTATGCATTCATTAATTCAGTTGAGTGTTAAATTAATGGTCTGGGAAATGGTTTGTACCATAATTATGTTGAGCTAAGTCACCAATATGTAACACAATGGATCCAAAGCCAGTCTAAACTGAAATTTAGAAAAAATCCATTACGAATAATTGATAAATATATAACATAAACATAGATAGATATAACACAACATAAGGCACAAACACAGGAAATATTTGTGTTTGTCCTTTGTGTTACTTTTACATGTGCCAATGTAAGTATCCTATCATCCTTTACCAATTCCCTGTTTCAGAAAGTTGTCCCTCCTGATGAGTTCCAATAAAATGAAATCTAGGTCTGGGGATTGAATGGTAATGATCAATTATCTTCAATAGGCAGCTGTTACCCCTTTGTCCGGTGTGAACTATAATGTGTTACCTTTTATAAACTTCTATCCACCCTCTCTGTAGATTCTTACAAATATATATTACAAACTACCCCAAAAAGAGGTTTTACTTAAAGAGATATCAAATAATTAAGAGAGGTGTGCAAAGTCAACTTTATTGTGCTTATCTATAAAACTTTATATAATAAAATGTTTTATTGTGTAGTGTTTGATTCTAAGCTGATAAATCAAGCTATTATCATAAAATGCAGTTGAATCACTTCTGAGTTTTTCACATGTATATACATTTTTAATCTACATAGAAAGTAAGAATTTAAATAATTGAACATAAATTCACTATTTTAGCAATTAATATGTTTATTGGCAAAACTAGAATTTTTCCCTGAAGCAAAGTTGAAGCTGATATTTATTTCAAAGAAAAGTAAAAGTTTCGAAGTTTCACACATCCTTAAAAAAAATTAAATCGAATTTGAATTTAATATTTTATATGAGTGCTTTAATTTTAACTATCCTTATAAATTCAAGTATCAAAAGGACCCATCTCTAGATTGAGGCGTTGCAGCAACCCCTTGTCCAACAATGTCTGGACTGACTCACCATGACACGGGAGGCCTGTCCGATAACATGAGGCTGAGAAAGCCCCATCTGAAGCTGGGCTATATGGAAGGAGGAATATAGCGCCACCACCTCCAGTTTGCCGTCGTTGAAGCTCTGTGGGGGCTTAGAGCCTTCCACCATGTCCCAGAGACAAACCCCAGCTCCCCACGATGGAATGTTGAGTACCACCACCGACTCGATGGCGGGGAGGTCTACTTGACAGTCATCCAGATACAACTCGAGGCGCTCTTCCAAACCGCGGCAACCCCTTTCCATCGCTTGCTGAGTGCCGTACCCCAAATACAGCAACTGGGCATTGCAGTAAATAAAGTACACGTCTTACTACCTGTCCAGGTTATACACATATGAATTAATTACACTAATTTGATTAGTTATGAGGAAAAGTACCAGCATTTGTGTGAATTGAAAGTGGAAAACAATTTAAGAAAAAAATCTTCAGTACATTCGACCAGGATTCAAACCTCGATCTTCCCGTCATTGAATGTTCAGTCTGTTGCAAGCATGACACATTAGTGATAGACCATACTGCCCATAAAGTGGGTCTAAAAATATTCTTAGGAATCATTAAATTATTTGTACACTGTATCTTACTGCTTATCCAGGAGATTAGACTAGTCGCATAAGGATGAGGATGGTAAAATTTAAGGAAATGCATCAACATTTGTGTGGAGGAAGAGTGGGGAAACAACTTAGTAAAAACCCCGCCCCATCCATCTGACCAGGATTGTATTAAAAGCCCCAGTTGACCTGTTTTGTGTTAAATATATTATTACTCATTAGGTCTTTAATATCACCTTAGCTCAGTCGGTAGATTGCCTGCCTACTGAGCTAGAGGTTTCGTGTTCAATCCCTGGCATGGCCAAAAATTTATCATTGATGAAAATAAGGGTTTACCCTTTCACAATAATAAATTAACGGCCGGGGACTGGATGTTGTGCCTTCCTTAGAGTTATATTATAAGTAATATGAAGCTATGACAGGCCTAGCAAGCAGGTAGTGGAAAATAAATGACTAGAATAAAAAAAACTAACCCAAGCTGGAAACAGCAATGGATGTAAAAAAAAAGGTCTTTAATATATATTTGGATGAAGTTACAGGAAAAGTGGATATAAAACATATAAAAGGATATGAACACATTATGGCTTTTATAATGAGAAGGAGACCACAGTTTACACTTTACAATGCTGCCACTGGATAAAGAGGTAATGGCCGACTCTTGAAGAAAATTGATTGTTACTGCCCAATCTCCCGACCTAGGTTTCATTCTATCACAACTTATTAGGGAGGAGTGTAAATTGAATGTTACTGCCCAATCCCCAGACCTAGGTTTCATTCTATCAGAACCTATTAGGGAGGAGTGTAAATTGATTGTTATTGTTACTGCCCAATCTCCCGACCTAGGTTTCATTCTATCAGAACCTATTAGGGAGGAGTGTAAATTGATTGTTATTGTTACTGCCCAATCCCCCGACCTAGGTTTCATTCTATCAGAACCTATTAGGGAGGAGTGTAAATTGATTGTTATTGTTACTGCCCAATCCCCCGACCTAGGTTTCATTCTATCAGAACCTATTAGGGAGGAGTGTAAATTGATTGTTATTGTTACTGCCCAATCCCCCGACCTAGGTTTCATTCTATCAAAACCTATTAGGGAGGAGTGTAAATTGATTGTTATTGTTACTGCCCAATCCCCCGACCTAGGTTTCATTCTATCAGAACCTATTAGGGAGGAGTGTAAATTGATTGTTATTGTTACTGCCCAATCCCCCGACCTAGGTTTCATTCTATCAAAACCTATTAGGGAGGAGTGTAAATTGATTGTTATTGTTACTGCCCAATCCCCCGACCTAGGTTTCATTCTATCAGAACCTATTAGGGAGGAGTGTAAATTGATTGTTATTGTTACTGCCCAATCCCCCGACCTAGGTTTCATTCTATCAGAACCTATTAGGGAGGAGTGTAAATTGATTGTTATTGTTACTGCCCAATCCCCCGACCTAGGTTTCATTCTATCAGAACCTATTAGGGAGGAGTGTAAATTGATTGTTATTGTTACTGCCCAATCCCCCGACCTAGGTTTCATTCTATCAGAACCTATCAGGGAGGAGTGTAAATTGATTGTTATTGTTACTGCCCAATCTCCCGACCTAGGTTTCATTCTATCAGAACCTATTAGGGAGGAGTGTAAATTGATTGTTATTGTTACTGCCCAATCCCCCGACCTAGGTTTCATTCTATCAGAACCTATTAGGGAGGAGTGTAAATTGATGTTATTTAATGCCGAATCCCGACCTAGGTTTCATTCTATCAGAAACCATTGGGGATGGAGTGTAAATTGATGTTATTGTTACCTGCCAATCTCCGACCTAGGTTTCATCTATCAGAACCTATTAGGGAGGAGTCTAAATTGATTGTTATTGTTACTGCCCAATCCCCCGACCTAGGTTTCATTCTATCAGAACTTATTAGGGAGGAGTGTAAAATGTGCAACACAACTTCCTAAAAGAGGAAACCAAAAAAGCGAAAAGAGGTTTGCTTTTAATCTAAATACACAGGATGAAGAGGTAGGTACTTAGAGAAATGGTCCAGAATTTGACAGGAGAACGAATAGGGAACCACTAAATAATGAGGAGTGCCTTCCTTTTCACCAACTCTGCTGGTCACAATTGGTACTAGCCTAAGCATAGTACTTGATATATACACTAGTAAATTAAAGCATTAGGGTATTTATTGAAATATATGCCGCGAGATGGGCACCAATTAAAGAGTTATTGAATTAATGTACTGATGATGCCACACAATCTGGAGCTAATTATTGTGCTATGCACCTGCGTTTGGCGTCAATTAAAACATTTTGGGATTATATAATGATGACACGTAGGTGCCTTACTGCGCACTTGTACACTATTATGTGATCTGATTATTCATTCTTATAAAAATGAATAAGAATTTAATGTTGTACACAATTTATTTATATAAATACACCTTCGGCACTTATGATACGATGTTAAGTGATACAGTTTCCATTAGATCACAGATTATTTTTCTGTAATTTTACTCTCTAATAATTTACTGTGTACTCTGTGAATTTAAGTTACTGGCATTGTGTGTATTCATACGCACAAGTGGCTTATATATGACCTAGACCTTGTCTATTGGACCCCTTGTCACCAGTGTTAAAACCAACTAATAGAAAAACTCCTGGCAACAGGTGTTGTGAAGGCTAGCTTCCCATTGGGTAGAGGGAGCTAGCGGGTCACAAAGTCTTTCGAATACAACGAAGTTGATCTTTTAAAGAAAATAACGTTTTGTGGTGCAATATATTGAAATTACTTCTGAAAAGCGTATGACTCTCCATGAATGAAGTATTAAAAGGATATTTTATATACAGTTCATTAAGGAAAAATACCTTTCATCCATGATATTTTTAATATATGAGAGGTGTCCAAAACAGTATCATTACAAAATATACTGTCTTTTTAAATGACTAAAAAACTGGACATTATCGAGTTTGACTCACACACTAATGTTTGAAAAAAACTCACCTTATTGAAGATGCGGTTACTGAAAAAGTAAAATGGCGACTGCCGCGTGCGATGGAAGTCCAGCGCGACTTGCGCATCCACTCCGAAGCTGATATAGTTGTACATGAATAAGTTACGCGCAACTTGGCGGAACCTAAGTGGCCGGACAGGCCTGATATCCACGTTCCACCTACACCACACCATACACCACAGTATTAGTTTTCAGATGTCACAGAGAGGATGAGGAGGTCATAAGACAATGGAGTTTTGTGTTAAATATTTTGATGACTTGATATTTATGTTGATAATAGCAAAATAAACAACAGCCACAAAGAAAACAGGAATAATAACCTATATTTTAAATTATGATATATTTTAGAATACATAAACTTAATATAAGGATGGCCTCAGATGTCAGTACAATTATTGTTGTGGCAATGTGTTTCAGAAACTAAAAAAGCATCTGTGAAATACTCAAATTAGACCAGTTGTATTGAAATAAAATCAATATCCAGCTCCTCCTCCCCATCATAAACTGTGTATAGCCAGTGACTGAATCAGTTTAGTAAAATGCCTCCATCTTCCTCTATCCTTCCACCATTCTTCTCCTTTCAATTGCGTAATTACTGTTATCTGATCCTTCCATTTCTTTTTTTGGCCTCTCTTGCTGTCTTTTACTACATACTTCATCTCCATCATTCTCTTTGGTGTCCTCTCCTTTCCATCCTCATTACATGCCATACCATCTCAGTCTTGCTTCCTCTACTATCTCATGTACTCCAACATCCTCATTACATGCCATACCATCTCAGTCTTGCTTCCTCTACTATCTCTGTACTCCTTGTACTCCACTCTTTCCCTGACTTCATTCCTAATCTTGTTTCTCCTCGTGACAGCTAACATGCTCCTCACAAACTTCATTCCTAATCTTGTTTCTCCTCGTGACAGCTAACATGCTCCTACAAACTTCATTCCTAATCTTGTTTCTCCTCGTGACAGCTACATGCTCCTCACAAACTTCATTCCTAATCTTGTTTCTCCTCGTGACAGCTAACATGCTCCTCACAAACTTCATTCCTAATTTGTTTCTCCACGTGACAGCTAACATGCTCCTCACAAACTTCATTCCTAATCTTGTTTCTCCACGTGACAGCTAACATGCTCCTCACAAACTTCATTCCTAATCTTGTTTCTCCTCGTGACAGCTAACATGCTCCTCACAAACTTCATTCCTAATCTTGTTTCTCCTCGTGACAGCTAACATGCTCCTCACAAACTTCATTCCTAATCTTGTTTCTCCACGTGACAGCTAACATGCTCCTCACAAACTTCATTCATATGACTTCCACTTTCCTCGTCTCTTTTACATTAAATGTCCATAATTCCGCTGCACGTGTGACAATGGGTACAAAGTACGCCCTTCACAAAACTTTCTTAAACTCAAAGGGGACCTATCTTCTCCATATTTAACTCTACACAAAATAATAATAGCTATTAAACATCAGCATCTATAACACATTATTTAAAATTCATAACACGAGACAATTTAATTTAGGTTTTAATTAATCACTTAATTAATGGTGGCTGGTGTAACTTTACCCAAGTAATATTGATACTTAATGCAAATTATGAATTTGTTTCTGAACACAAAGTTTACTAAAACTCGAAGTAATATTTTATAACATACCTATTTTTGGAATAAAGTACAGGAAAGGTGGATAGAATACATATAAAAGAGAACAAATACAATATGGCCTTTAAAATAAAAATAAGAACACAATTCACACTCTACATTGCTACCACTGGACAAAGATAAAATGATTGCCTATTGAAGAAAATCGATTGTCACCTCCCAATCCCCCAACCTAGGTTTCATTCTATCGGAACTCATCTGGGAGGAGTGTGAAATGCGCAAAGCAACTTCCTAAAAGAGGAAACCAAAAAACACAAAAGGGAGGATAAGGAAATTGATAAAGGAAGATAGAACACTAGTGAAAAAATATCAGAAAGAGCACTCTCAGTTCTTTAGTGACATCTAGTTAATATCAGAAAGAGCAGCTCTCAGTTCTTTAGTGACATCTAGTTAATATCAGAAAGAGCAGCTCTCAGTTCTTTAGTGACATCTAGTTAATATCAGAAAGAGCAGCTCTCAGTTCTTTAGTGACATCTAGTTAATATCAGAAAGAGCAGCTCTCAGTTCTTTAGTGACATCTAGTTATGCACAATATTTACGCTTCATAGCAGCCACAGTTGAAAATCCAGTTTCACACAAATAGATAGTGGCAAACAGTATTTTAGTATAACGTTCAAAATAATTATAATTTTACAGCCATTACTGTTTCCAGCCTATGGCGTGGGTCTGTTTTTTATTCAAGGTATATCAAGGTATATCTTTTTTTCAATGGCTTACTAGGTCTGTCGTAGCTTCATATGATGTATAATCTAACTTAAGACTAGGACAGGCACAACATCCAGTCCCTGGCTGTTAATTTATCAATATGAAAAGGTAAACCTACATTTTCGGCCATGCTGGAAATCGAGCCTAGGGTCCTTAGTTCAGTAGGCAGACATGCTACCAACTGAGCTAAGGTCTCGTGAACTCAAAATAATTAAAATAATTGAATTAAAATCTCTAGGTCGAGTAGATATATTGTATTCTAAACTGATTGCTCTCTCACACTTCAAATTAATATTTTTTTTCTGGTACTAGGCTAGGTCAAGTCAATGATAATAATAATAATAATTTAATGTTAAAAAAATTTCTTGGGGCCCCATTTTAGCAACCATCGCGTCCCTACTGGGGATCATGCCCCACAGTTTAATAACCACTGCCTAGGACCATGTGATCAATGAAGTGGGTTATCGTTTATATTAGTCCTACCCTAACCTACCTGTCTAATTGAACACAAGTGGCGTTACACACTTGCTGGAGTACCTCTGAAGCATCGATACTCGAGGAATACTCCTTCCCCCAACCCAGGACCCGAGAGAGGTCGTTTCCTGTCCCCAATGGTATGATTGCTACATTTGGAACTGGCTGAAAAGAAACAGGCGGATGCTGTCAAGTCGGCTTGCTTAAGTAAATATAAAGATATAGAGTTTACCTGAGGAGAGAATCTGAAAACTACTCCCAGTGATGTAGTTGGAATTACTTGCCCTAAATTCACTGAATTACTTACTAGACCAATGATGATGATGTAGCCAATGTTGTTTACATAAATATATTTTACTGATGAACCCTCAAATCCTTAAAATTCTTCAATATTTGAGGATTCAAGAAAATTTCATATTCAAACATTATATGTTATATTTTCTTTCAAAATTTGTATTTAGAATTTGTTTTAGAGCTATAATGCTTATTGGTTATTCAATCTTAGCAAACTCAGTGGAGAAACAATTATCAAACTCCAAAACATTCATTATTAAACATAATGTTTAGAAGCGTCTCGAACCGCACTAACAAATATAAGAGCTTGTTCATTTAATCCATCATGAATATATGAAAGTTATAATGAAAGAAATGTATAACAAAACACAACATCATATTTATATTACCTACTTTGTTCATATTCCTTTTCTAAGATTTGTGTTAAAATTTGAGATTTGGGATTCAGAGGCAAATTAAAGATTTAGATTCGTAAAATAATGGATCTGACCCATCACTAATATTATTTATTATATTTATATGAGGAAAACCTCTTTTTGCTTTATGAGTTAACTGTATTATATTTGACCCGAACGGGTAGTAAGATGTGGTGATGATGATAATAATGATAATGTATAATAATAATAATAATAATAATATATTTGTAAGAAGGTATAGGAAAGGTGGATAGAAACATAAAAAGGGACAAACACAATATGGCCATTCCAATGAGAAGAAGAACACAGTTCATACTTTACACTGCTGCCAATGGACAAAGAGGTAATGGTTGCCTTGTGAAGAAAATCAATTGTTTATGCCCAACCCCTAAACCTAGGTTTCATTATATCGGAATACATTATGAGGTAATGTGAACTGTGCAATGCAACTTACTAAAAAAGGAAACCAAAACAAACAAAAGGGAGGAATAGGAAAATTGATAGGACACTTAGATAGGAACATGTAAAGTGTTAGCTGTGTTATTATTTTCATAGTAAAAACAATATTTTGTTTGTTCCTTTTATATGTTTCTATCTACCTTTCCTGTACCTTCTTCCAAATATAATATAATATATTTATCATTTATCTAATCACATTAAGCTTAGTAATGCTTAGTGTTTAGTGGCCTGTAATCAAATCTCAGCCAAGATTTAAATCGATGACCCAAATAATTAATGAATATGCATCCAACATCGAATATATTTACATTCTGTGTTTCTAAACAATTTAGAACTATATTTAAGTCTAAGTTATGTTTGTTTGTTTTTGTGAGCCTGTCAATTAGTCTGCAAAATGATGTGGGTCATTCTATGTCAAAATACAACTTATACATGATTTAAAAGCATTTTGATCTAATTGAATAATAAGACTAAGAGCTCAGAGCAGGGGGGGCCAAAGAACTAAAGTTTTTGAGGAGCAAGCTGTCACCACAGGTGAAACAAGATTAGGAATCGGGTTGTCCGGGCAAGAAGAGTCTGGGGCAGAGAGTACAAAGATAGTAGAGGAAGCAATGGTGAGGTATACACATGATTAAACATGACTCGATGTAAACTGCACAACCAACATAACTACCCACTCCTTCCTCCAATAGTAAACGTTCCTCAGGCCCTCCGCTCAAAACACACTTTATGAAACACAGTTAGCGAGTACTGAGAAACTCTACACCACAGTATGAATGTATGAATGTTTTGATTAGACGTTTCTAATAATGCGACCGACCGCATATGATGGCATGTACGTAGGTACATTGTGTACTGCATTAAAGATCCCCATCATTTTGTATTTGCCATCAAAATTGATTTTTTATTTTATTTTTGTAAAAGCGTCCGTAAGCAGGATAGACCCACGGCCCATGAGCCATAGTTTGTGGACCCCTGATCTAGTGTGTAGCTTTTTGTCAATCTCATGTCTGAATAATAAGTATAGATAGTTTAATATTATTGATATTTTCCTTTCGATACTAATATTTTTTCAATCAATACTTTTTCTGGTATTAGTATTCACACTCCGGTATCGAAACGGTATTGAAAGAAACCATTGTTTTGTCATAGACGCAAGTGGCGACCAGTATGCTACCCCTACCCTTATCAATGATCACAGTCATCACAAACTAAACAAAATACGCTTTTGTAGAGCTCAATGAACTTGCTCAACTTAAGGTTGACCAAAACAAACGAAGCAGAGAAGTTTATGTGCGTTGTTTAAGCATATTAAGCAGGATAGGGCATCCATTCTTCTAGTGTATGTAAGTAATTATCTTGATCAAGTATATAAATAACAAAAGTAGTTAAAAAATGGCACCTTCCAGAAATGAATTATGTAAGTTTTTAAAGAAGTTGGATAGCGAAAAAGCATCTTTTAAACCGTGTCTTAAGATATTAAAAAACATTATAATTTTCAGTGTTTGAATAAATATGAGAATAGAATTATGATGCAAGCGTTTAAATTATTTTTACTCGATAAAAAACATTTTTTTCCAGATTAAAATTTTGATACAGATACTTACTGTTATCGATAGTTTTCTTTAGATACCATATCCCTACTAACCAATCTAACTCCCTAACTACTGTCCAAGATCCAAATTGATGATATTAAAACCTGTGCATACCTCAAGTTTCAAGCTCTCTATGGCATTGAGCACCCACGCCAAGGTACCATCCCCGCCTGCCACAAGAACGGTGGTCTTCACGCCTCCCAACAGGGAGCACCACTCTAGAGCAGTCTCTGGAGAGCGGTCAGCGAGGTCCACCACCTGAGCAGGATTTAACATATGGCGGAACAATGACAAGACGCCTTCACCGTCATTGTTGCCAGACTTGTGATTTGCTGTGAAACAAATAGGAGATGTACTTTTACTATGCACCAATTTTCTTACAAATGGACATATATGAGAACTATAAATAGTTACAAAATCTGCTTTCGTGTATTCGTAAATCAAGTCATGTGTTTTGCATCTGTTACATTTGATAGAAATTATCAATAACTTTAAATTAACACTAAAAATATGGTAAAATGTTATCAATGCTGTCTGCCAAAAAAATTATGTATTTTCCAAAAAATGCTCCAAATGACTTTTCATATGAAAATCAAGGTATAGGTTTAGTAAAAAGGTGGGTAATTTCCTACTTTCTCTTAGTAGAAACACTCTTCTTTGAACCAGCCTTTGTCAAAGATGGGCCGAATCTAAATTTTTTCAGTTCTGGTATACAAAACTTAACTTTACCTTTGAATTTGAATCTTAAAAAAACATTATTAGAATTTTTTAAAATCTTTTATAGAAAATAGAAATTGTCTTCTAAATGTTATAGGGTCCAATATTTAGGTATAGTATAAGCTCGATATAATGTGACCGTCACGCTACAGCCAAGGTGACCTGTGGAATGACAAATGACAGGGAGGGAATATATCACTCATACAATACCCCACCCTTTCCTTTTCTGTGACATCACGACATGTGCACTGAACAAAAGATTCAACACTATGCGAATGCATGATATATGGACTTTACGACTGTGGACAAGAGGGCGAGGGGGAACAAGTAGTAGCTTATTGGCTGCTGGATTTCAAGGATAGCGATGCTTGACTTGAGGTATTGTTTTTTGATGGTCGGAGATGCAAGTCTAGTGATAAATGTTAATGTGACATCACAATGTTTACTGGATCTCTAAAAATAAAAATAGATTCTGGGAGACATACTCTACATCCCGTTATATTGAATATCTCAGAATGCACTGGATCAGGCTTTTACTGTATGTTTTATCATTATGTTAGACTAAACTAATAATAGGCAAAATAATAACTTGAAAAAATTTGATTCAATGATTCAATATAAAACAAACTTCTTGAAAATTAATCATCATAAAAACCTTATTGAATTACTACCTGCTTTGGTGGGCTCTCTCTCTCTCTCCCCCTCCCTCTCTCGAAAACTAGACTATGGTCATATAATGAGGATGTTGATCATGTATTATGACATGATGTGTTTCTTCAGTTTTGAGACACCATAGATTGTAAAACACGCCTTAATTTTTCAGTATTACCACAAAAAAAAAGCTTTGATTATAAGATAATAAATAAAAATAAAATGCTAAATCCCCTATATCTAAGGAATATTTTATTAAAGAATTCAATTTACTAACAAAAATAGTACCTTATTTATCAGAAGGCAATTTATTCATCAAATCCTTCTGATTCAATATCAATATGATTCTTCTGAGCCATCTTTATCTTTACCATCCCATAATATATCTTCTTCTGAGCCATCAAGAACGTTGGTCAAAAAAGAACTGAGATTCTTAGACACACTCAGTTTTTGAGGCTGATTTAATGGGGGAAAAGTATGTCCAAGACTCGAACCATTGTACCATTGTAGCAATGGTGAATATATAATCACGTAATTAGGATGTAAAAGGAAATGACCCCAATGAAAATGGAGTTGAAGTTTGGAGGGAAAAGACTGCAACGGAGACCAAGAAAAGAGCTGGGACTAGCAGATGACTGTAAGTGTGAGAAGAGAGAGAAGAAGATTAGAAGCAAATAAAGGATTTGAAGAATAGTGGAAGGACAGAAAGAGATGAGGCATTTTACTGAACTGACCCAGCCATAGGCTGGAAACAATTGATGACGATGATGATGATGAGGATTATAAGTTATTGCTAATGTGTGAGCTAAAATTATTTAATTTAAGAAAAACATGACCAAAATGTTTAATTTTAAATAAATATGATAGTATTTGCTTGTAAAACCAGGTTATAAAACCACATTGCATTAGACCGTCGATAAAACTCAATACAACCGGGTCAGAGTCACATTACCTAACTCTTGGGGTTTGAATAATTTACTTATAAAAGTGTTAAGAGACGTACCCAGGACAATAATGGGAGCCCAGTTCTTCCAATCTGGAGGAGTTACTGATTGTAGTTGTAGCTTACTGCGCACACTGCTGCGCTTCTTCGTCAGTGTAACGCTGCTGGGAGGGATCACCAAGTTCCGGAATGTGCCGAAATCACAAACCTTTTGCATGAGAATATGTTGAAGAATTCTAATGACTTGCCGAGATTTTTTTTTAATAGTGTGTATTTAATGTGCATTTTATGAACACAAGATTTTATCAGAACCTGTCTTACAAACTAACTTTAATAGAATACATCTGCATCTAAAGACATGCGTGTAAAACTCAATTAGTTCGGTTTTACCACAACGAGAAGTTAAGGTTCAAATCCCAGCTATGTGTAGTATGAATGGTTTTCCTAAATTAATTTTAACAGTGCCTTTAAACAAATGAGGGTCTATTTTAACTAAATACTACCCTCCTCATCCCTACTATATTAAGGTAAATATGAAGATAGCCCAAATGGCTAGTAAGGCATGGTAGAAAAATTAGTATTAATATTAGGGATGAGGAACTCGAAACCTTAAGGATATTTGAGATTCAAAAGTCAATTAATTTTTTTTTCTCACTTTTTAATTGAAATTGGTTTTAGAGATTTAATACTGCTTAGTGATGGTTTATAATTATTAGGTGAACTTAACAACCAGACCAGTAATTTAACACTTATCTATGAATGTTATAATGAATGGATTATAAGAAAGAATGTTAACATCTAATTACTATTGTATTTTCTATTATTCTACTCTAACTCATTTATATTTCCTCTCATGTACATAATTTTTTACAAATATTGGATTTAGGATGCGTAAGATAGTGGATTTGACCCAACTCTAATCAATATTGATGTGTTCGGCTCAGTTCCAGGAAGCTCATATTTAAAACTGGCTTCTTACACTAATAAAGTAACAAGAGTATCACACAACATTAGTTTTAATAATTAGTAGATTAGTAATTGACAGAGCTATTCTATCTAGTTGTAATATTCTTATTTATCCCTAGAGTAAGTCATTGTTAGTATTTTACTAATGAAGAAAGTTAAATGCTTGTAAAATTAATTGTATAAAACTAGGGAAGTTTGGGAGATCAAAATGATTTTTAGGTTACGGTATGGATGTATCATATAAGTAAATTTGAAAATCACACCCCAAAACGGGTCTCGGGTTCAATTCCAGTATCCAGGTGTCATTTCTCAAATTTATGAATCCTGTTTCAAACATATAAATAAAAATTGAGATTAAAAGTTTAACTGACTTGCCTCTGTCAATTTTTGTTGGCACAACTCGTGCACAGCATATTGACACCAGCAGCACTGGTAGTCGGCAAGTCCATGTTCCGAGCCACACTCTTCCTCGCAGACTTCACATGTGACCCCCAGAGGCAAATTACCTGGTGATGACCAGAAGAAACACTAGATTGAGTCAACTAATATATTGTAGTGATCATTTCACAAACTATTGGACTAACCTTTGAGAGACATGAAATGTTATATTACATCAGTACAATTATGTTAATCTTTAGATTCTTTGCTAACCTTAAATCAGCGCCTTTAGCAGTTCATAGTCATTTTCGCTAATATTGCTTCAGTGGCCGAAACGTCTAAGGCGTCACTCTCGCTATATGCAGGACTGCTGGTGACGGGAAGATCAACGTTCGAATCCCGCTCAAGTGTACTGTAGATGTTTTTTTTTTTCTTCTGCTTTCCACTCTCCCTTCATGCAAATTCTTGTACACTTTATCTAAATACAACCTTTCCCACACCAAACACATTATTGTAATTAGTACATATGTGTACAACCCAAACGAGTAGTGAGACGCGGTGCTAAAAACAACCAACAACGTTTAATTACATTTAACAGCATGGTTATTAATGGACTAATCTAAGTGTGAGAGATGAGGATAGTTGTTTAAAGAACGTGTACATGACTTTAGAGTAAACAGGGGTTGGGAAAATATTTGATAAATTGCATGTAGAAAACCACCTTTGGGAAAGATTCAGAGCTCGACCGTCTTTTAACCAGCAACCTAGGCTATTGAGAGAATGACGCCTTAGACCGCATCGTATGACCACCAGTATGAGTAACTTTACAGACTAAATACTATACTATCACTCAAAACTATAGAACAAAACATAAATCAATATAAAACATAACAATTTACCTGTTGCACCCATTTTGCAAATTTTGTATTGGAAGAGAGGCCATGGACGGATAAAAGGGGTGTTTTTCCTCCATAAACACAAAATAAAATGGTTTTATGACACAAGAATTGAAAAGAGTGTGAGTCGACTGTCAACTGACCCTGAGAATATATTAATTAGGGTTACTTATTAGATAAATCATAAAAAATAGCAGTCAATTTGCATACAGCTTAAAATTTAACTCAATTCATTGCAACAATTCATAACACCCTTTATTATAGTGCTTTTAATAAATAACATGTTTGTTTACTTCTGTATATACTTGGATCATGTCTTAAAAAGTTAACCTAAATACGAAGAGTGAAGAACTTTATAATAATAATAATAATAATAATAATAATAATAATAATAATAATAATAATAATAATAATAATATTATTTAGCACCGCGTCTTACTACCTGTTCGGGTTAGACACTTTAAGTACTAATTCTGCTAATGGATTAGGAATTGGGAAGGTGATTTAGAGGAAGTGAACCCGCATTTGCGTGGAAGGAGAGTGGGAAAACCATTTAGGAAAAACCACCCCCAGTTCACCCGACCGAGATTCGAACCTCGATATCCCGTCCTCAGCAGTCGAGCTCAACACGAAAAGCTCGTTAGCCAATTACGCCACGAGGCGGGTAACTTTTAAGAAAATAATGATTAATTTTATGGACTGTGTCAATTAAATGAACAAAAAAAGTGAAAAACTGTGTTGCCCCTGAGTACTCTGAATGGTTCGTAAATTTTGTTACTTTGATATTTGACGTATTTGTAGCAAAAAACCATAATAACTCGTTCATTATTGAACTTTGGATAATTAATTGGCTGTGCTTTCTCAAGTGTCACCGAACGCCCACTTCCCGAAACTGTAGCCACCCAGAGGAGAAGTTATACTCTGTTTACGACAAAGGCAAGCCAAACTTGTTCTGAGTAGCACCGAAGTTCTACTTTGTGTGCCTTGGTAACAACCTGTGACAAAATTTACTAATGAATTAATAATTAAATATTTAATGCACTCTTGAATGAACCAATGCCCCCCTTTTTTTTAAGGCTGCAACTGCAAGGACTGAGTTCAACTCGTTGCTCTACGATTTAGATCAGGCTTGTCAAAATCATTTGACTAGAGAGGCCACATTGAAAATGAGAAAATACAAAGGGGTCTGTGTATTAAAAAAGAGTAGGCACCAATATGAAACAATAAGTGACATCCTATATTTTTACCAGAAACTCGTAACCTTTTATTTTCAGTATTGGTGTGATTGTCGAGCTTTAAATTCTGTAATGAAGTCCCTTTCATAAGTGTTGACAAATATGTGTCTGTAAACAGTATATATTTCCGTTCCTTTTCATGTGATAAAACAATTGTTTTCATACGTAGCCTATGTGCTGCCAAGGATTTTAGAAGGTTTCTGATAGTTCAATAACTTTTGTGGATTGATCCTTGTCGAAGAAAAGAATATAAATTTGGTATACCAACCTCATATGTCAGATTTTCCTAAATTATGCCAAATCGACCATTTATATATCTAGGCTATATGACAGTTATAAATAGAAAATACTGGCCATTTTGTAGGTTGGTCCATCTAAGATCTACAGGCCGCACAAAACCAGTGAAAACGCCGCATCAATCCCCAAGTTTGACATGCATGATTCAGACTTTAAACTTTAGATAATTTTTCACTTCCAAACGATTTATCGGTTCATCTTACATCCACTTGCCTTTCACCCAGTGATGCTTCCAGCGCCCCTTGCCAGAACATGAAATTACTTTACAACGGAACTTCCTGTCCGCTGCCCTGATGCACCCTCTATCTGCGCACACTCCGCAACAATCACAGTACAACCCTTCCCCTGTCGTCATCAGGGACTCACACACGCTGCAATAGCATGTCTGCCAACATAACAAATAAAAATAACAGAAAATTCAAAGGGACATACATGTTACTTTAGAAAAATACAAATTGTAAGTTAACAAAATATGAATTTATATATATTGTAATTTTTGTCATTATCAAAACCAATAGTTACATTTGAGTAGTAGGAAAAGGCCAGGTTGATGACTAGAAATGTGATGCACTTAAGGGCTTGGTCACAAAAAACAGGCAGACGTTGTCGTGGAAAGATTTGCTAACACATCAGGGACTTATTCCGGCAAGCCAGCCTTTCTTCAACAGCCTGAAGTAGGACACGAATTTTAATTTTGATTGAAAATACGCTCTAATTAAAAGAACACCTTCACTGAAAGCTTCAATAGGGTGTATAGAAGATCTAGCTCCCCCCTTCAGTGGCCACATAGTCTAAGGCATCAATCTCACAATAGACTAGAATGCCGATGACGGTGAGATCGAGGTTCAATCTCGGTCAGGTGTACTGAGGGTGGTTTTTCCTAAATGATTTTCTACTCTCCATCTGTGCTAATGCAGGTACACTTCATTTAAATTTAGCCTTACTTACTCATTAGAGTAATTATTACATAGGTGTAGTAGGCCTATAGTCTAAACGGAAGAAAGACCCAGTTCTAAATAAAAAAAAAATACATAGCTAAGCATTCAACCACAGTGGAAACTACTCATTGAATGTGGAGGTGCATAATTTCGTACGAAGTAATATTTTGCATTATTTTATTTAAATACTAACACTTCAATGAATTAGTATCATTGTATTGCTTGCAGTACATTGTGGTATTACATTATATTGGTTATGCGCTTGCATATATTGCTCTCTTTACTATTCCACTTGTGAGCTTGACTGCTAGCGCTCATTATCACAACTTTCTCTCATGGTGCATAAATCATCTGAACATAAGAATGAATTAGAAAAATGAAGAAGAGATATTCATCTAGCTAGCAAATTTTAAAGTGTCCCTTTAACATATGGTCCGGTGCACAACTCCACGGCGAACGTGCCAATTTGTTTTGGAATTATGAGTTAAACTAAAGCTTTGCTATT
This sequence comes from Timema cristinae, assembly GCA_039000515.1. Classification (NCBI taxonomy): domain Eukaryota; kingdom Metazoa; phylum Arthropoda; class Insecta; order Phasmatodea; family Timematidae; genus Timema; species Timema cristinae. The sequence continues at coordinate 112,409,072 of JBCFYV010000012.1, read as the reverse complement.
GTCATTTTTAACGTGCAATCGTTTCTCAATTCTCACAAAATTGATTCTGTGTAAACATGAGTAGATGTATATAGTTTATTTATTGAGTTTATGATCATTGTCAAGGTGTTTTTCTACCTAATAAAATGAATTAACATTATGTGCAAAATATTTTCTAAAAATCTTTTCAGACTTTAACTTTAAGCTAATCAAAATGTAATAAGAGAATTCAATGTGGAAAAGATTTTGAAATTTGGAGTTTAGTCTAAAGTCTAAGCTAAGCGATAGGTTATCAAGATTCAAAGAAAGAAGAATTGTGTTTTTATTCAAAATAGTTTAAGACTTTAATGTTAATATTTTGCATACACTAAAAATATTAACTTGAGTGTTTTGTAAATAATTTTTCTATGTATTGATATTGTGCTAGTTTTAGTTAGGTAATTACTTGTTTTTTCTTTTGTTGAATTGCAGAACTAACTATGTAAAATGATAGGTTACATGAAAAGTGTCTGTACTGTACAATAGTTTAGAATATTATTTTGAGTTATGTAACACTGATTTTTTTTTGTCGCCAGCAGCCACTGCTCAATCATACCTTTAGCAAAGAAGATTCAGGCACATAGGCCTACCTCAGATTAACTTTTATTAGTATTGCGTCTTACCAATCGTTTGGGTTATAAACATATATACGCTAATGTGTTAAGGATAAGGAATATATTGCATTTAAAGGAAGTGTACCCACATTTGTGTGGTGGAAGGATGGAAAACTAGATAGGAAAAACCGTCCTCAGTACACCCAACCGGGATTCAAACCAGGGCTGTGGAGTTGATTTGCCAAGCCTTTGACTCAGAATCCTTAATTTTTCTACTGTCTGACTCGGACTCCTTCATAAATGGCTAAAGCATATTCGCCGCTGCCACCACCATTATAACCATCATTATACACAGTTTCCTGTCAATGGCACAGTATGTCTCGAATATAAGCCTCTCCATTTACTTTTGTTCCCCCACTACCATTTCTATTCCACGCCGGCCCAATCCACTCCTCTCCACATCCCTTCTCACTCCCTTTATCCGCCTGTCCCTGGATCTTTCTCTTGGCCCCTGCCCGCCACTTCCATTTTGAGCTAAAGTGTATTAACTAGTAAAAATAAATTTACTGCAAGCAAAATGCTCCAACACATATTACATCAGTGACGCTTCTTTGGCGTTGTAAATTTATTTTCGAATAAATTTGTCAAACAAAATTACAAATATTGACCCTAAAGAATAAAAAGGTATACAATTGAAATGATATATTTATCATATATTGCTATGATTTTATCAGTTTTTATTTTGAAGCCATAATTGCTACATTTTTATCAACTCCAAATCTGACTCAACCAAAAATTGTTTCTGACTCCGACTCCAAAACCCTGATTTTAGCCCCCAATTTCCCTGTCATCGGCAGTCTAGTCTATTGGTTACATGCTTGACAGATGACATGTCCACACATGAAAGAAATACCTATCACAACAGATTCTGTTTTCAGGACGTTTGAAAGAATACAGAAAATGTAAAGTGTAACACAGACCACACAAGTCGCAATAATCAACACACCAACAAATGATGGATTTGACTGCGAGATTTCTGCGACATTGTCTGGATGTGATGGGCGGGAGGGGGGTGATAAGATCAGATATACAAGGGGATGTTTATAAGGGGGGGGGGAATATTAAAGTAATACATTTTAAAATGGTAGGTTGTTGAACACATGGCGTAGAGAGAGAGGGGTTTCCTTGGTTGACAGAATGGTTGGAGCATGGACCAAGGTGGGAGATGGGGTAACATCACTGGAGTAGGTTTTTATAAGAGGGTGGGAGAGTGAGGGCTGGGCGAGAAAGAAATGGGATAAAGGGGTTGACAGCTCGCCTATCCTTCATTGGACGATGTGTGTGTGTGTGTGTGTGTGTGGTGTGTGTGGTGTGTGTGTGTGTGTGTGTGTGTGTGTGGGGAGGGAGTGTTGGGCCCTAGGAGGGTGTGAAGGGTGTTATGGTGGAGTTTTTTTTAGCGCTGAGTCTGATTACCCGTTTGGGTTTACGCTTGTGTTCAAACTACTCTAGTGTGCTAGGGATTAGGAGGGTTGAATTAAGTTGAAGTGTACCTGCATTTGTGTGGAAGGAGAGTGGAAAAACATTCAGGAAAAATCACCCTCAGTACACCCGACTGAGATCAAACCCTGATCTCCCCATCACCAATGTTCAAGTCTATCGCAAGAGTGACACCTAACACCATGTGGCCATCGAAGCGGGTCTATGACAGAGTTATTTACTAACTTCTATTAGTATGCCCTTATTTTAGTTTAAAAAACTAAATAAATTAAAAAAAACAAATTCACCTCCGTGAGACATTTCACGCTATGCCAGTTGTGTTGTTTAGTTGCGTCCCTAATTGGTATATGGGTGTCGGCTGTAATATATTTGATGAGGCTTACAGCAACAATGAACAAAGTGGCCACAGTGATTGTGGGGAGGACGACGTTGACGAGACCAGCGTTCCACATGACGAACAGTGGCCACATCCTAGACCTTGAGGTGTGATTTAAAATATTTGTCAGTAGCCTAGGTCAACACAACACTGCAACAAAAAAGGAGGATTAGTAATCAATAATAAGTAAAAGGCCTACTTCTAATGAGGCCAAAAGCATTAACTAAAAACTGTTGCATAAGCGGTTTACTGTTGTAATATCTTGATGATAGTGATATAAAACTAGCCTATGAGTTTACAATGAATATATGACAAATTTAGTTGTACAAGGGGAACCCTTTTAATCTGTGCATCTGCCTTTTGAGATAAGGGTTTCAATTTTGATTCCTGGCGTGCCTAAAAAATGTACAACCATGCCAATGGTCATGTGGTCTAGACTGGATTGTCAATGCTGAGCAAAACAAGGTTTGAAACTCATCTGGGTGCAACAGGAGATATCTTTGAAGATAGTCATTTTTTTTTATCACCGCGCCTTACAACCTGTTCAGGTTATACACTTATATGCTAGTTACCACTAATAATTTTAGGGATTAGGAAGGTTGTATTTAAAGAAAGTGTACCCGCATCTGCATGGAGGGAGAGTGTAAAACCATTTAGAGAAAAACACACTCAATATACAGGACCGAGATTTGAACCTCGAGCTCCTCGTTGTCAGCAGTCTAATATATTGAGAGAGTAGGGCCTTAGAGCAGAGGGTACCATAGTTTTGTATGGAATGCACTAACATTAATGCAAAAAAGACACATAGTGGAAGAATATAGTAATCAGCAAGTGAGCACATTCACCTTATATTGAAAAAAAAAGTAAACTTGTGATATAAAAAACACTATAGAATAGCATTATTAATTACAATAAACACAACAAAGCACGAGACATATAAATATCAAGACTATTCGGATCTTGGGTTAGAAAATAACAATCAGTTCACCTAATTAACTGGATAACGTTCCACCATATTCCTAAGTATTTCCTGAAATTTTTCGACCTTGAGCTTAAACTTTTTTTTAGTATGTATAGCAAACCCAAATATTGCATGTGTAATTATTACTTTTTTATTATTTTGTTTAGGCCTATATAAATAATCTTGAATATATCTTCTATTGACTATAAACATAAAAAAAATGCTTACATATGACTAAAATAATGTTTAACAGAATATAATTAAAAGCAACAGTTATAGGTAACAGCACGGTAACTTTTAAAAAAAACTATAATCTATTAGAGCAAATTTGTTATAATTAGCTATAAGTAGTTTAAAATATTATTTTATATATAATTAATTATGAACTAATCTTGCATGGCTGAGACAAGTAAAACTGACACCTTGACTCAGTCGATAATGTATCTGTCTATTGAACTAAGGGTCCCGGGTTCGATTCTCTGGCATAATCAAATAATTTATTTATTGGGAAATGTGGGTTTTGCCTTTCACAGTGATGAATCAAAGGTTGGAGGTTTGATGTTGTGTCTGTTATCAAGCTTAGATTTAGGATAGTTTATTTATAGTAGTGTGATTTAATCAGTCGGTTCAGAAAGTGCATGTTAAATACTGTAGCCTATCTCAAATAAATTAAATGAAAAAAAAAAAGAAAATTAAAAGTTTAATCATAGTAAAAATGGATGATATAGGCCTACATTTAATAAGAGTTTTAGTTATTTTTCCGCAAAGATGTCATGGATGTAGGGCCAATAATGTGGAAGGATGTGGTAACCTACATTACGTAAGTAGATGTGAAAAGTGTATTTTATTTGGTTTGCTAGTTGAGTAGTCATTTGTTAAGTCGAAACAAAATATTGAGATATCAATTGCTTTTGACGTGATTGATTGATAATGCTGTAGGTAGTGTTTTTTTGTAATAAAATTTTTTTTCCAAAAACAAGAAAGAAGGTATTCGTGATCTTTCAGCGAAGCTCCACACAACTAAGTTGGAGATGATCAATAGCCGGCGATGGTTCATTTTCTTTTTCATTAGTTATAAATTAACAGTCCATTGAGATTGTCTGAGAATTTTTATTTAACAAATTTTTGTTACTAGCCTATCCTTTTCTAATGTTTTTATTCCCCATCCAAGTCTGAGGTTTTTTTATGTTCATCTTATATTATTTTCATGCATAGTGTTTTAACTTTTTCTCTATAGTTCCTCCTTCATAATCATATATAAAAAAGAGTGTACTCTATGTATATTTTATCAACGGCCGACTAGGCCCAGAATCCAGTATATAAGGCGAGATTATTTTCGCTTTACACCTCCTCATCACTTCCATTTAATGCCCGACTAGGTTTGTCATATTTTTAGTTTTTGTCGCTATATACTGGTGCGGGTGGAGAATTTGTAGGTATGTTTTGTAGCATTGTTGTATATTGTTATGTTGTGTTTAAACTGAGAAAATAAAGATCTTGAAATAATAATAGTGAATTATAAGTCTATAGTATTTTGTGTTACAAAATATTTGCAAAATTACATTTAAAAAAAAATACAAATAGTGTCAACAGGTAGTAATTAAAATATAATATTACCTTGTAAAAATATAACATCCAGATTAGAATCATCTTGTTTTCAAATACCACCTTATTCAACAAGTCAATGACATAATAATTATCTGTGTTTAATCGAATGGCGAGGAAATGACATTCCCAAATTGGTGAGAATGACATAAGACATATTATATTTTGATTGTCAATTGTTATTAAAGGGTTTTTATTTTGGTTAGATTTAATACGGCTTTTCTGAAATGTGTATACAAACGCCTAACGCATTGCGTGTTCCGAATTTTTATGTTTGATTACAAATAATTGAGAGAATGATCCAGGTAACAAATTGAATAAATGTAATGTTAAGTATATTATTTTCTTAACTCCATATGAACAGTAATTAATATAAATATTAATTTTATACTTAAGTTCCATTTCATATAGTTGTATTTCTTGATAAATCAACCTTTTCAAACACAGCACCAATAGGTTCATTTAGCATTTTAATTATCTACAAAATAAATCAAGTCGTTCAAACGATTGAAATAAATGATTTATGTTTATATTCTGTAAATTCAATAATTATTCGAACACAAAAAGGCAACATCATAAATATTACTAACAGCACAATTAAATTATAAGCTAACATTTTTTCGATGAAATTCTATCTATGAACGTGGGCGGTATTGGAAGATAATAAGTCGTTCTCATTACACTTTTCTACAATTCGGAACACTTGTCTGATTAATACGCTGGACTCTTGTAACTCGTAAATACTATCTCTTTTTTAGAAACCATTTGTATTACTTGGGAAAATAATCTTTACCTTGAATCCAGGTGTAAAAGGCACACAAACTCATGAACAGATAGCCTATCCTACAAACAGGAATAAGGTAACTTAAATTTCTGTCAAGGACTTAGCCCACCCTTTTCATAACATTAAGTTATTGAGTTAATTTAATAAACTTTGGTTGAGGAGGGGTAAGTGAAACAGAAAGAAACATTTGTAACTTAGAGTAGGCCTATGTTAGAAAACCACTTGGGGAAATCAATCATTAATCTGTTATAAATTTTGAAAAATGACCCCTAGATTACATACTTGGGACAAAATTTACGACCATAATCATGGCCCAACACCTAGTCTAGTGATCAAGAGTGCCTGGGTTTGATCCCCGGTGCGTACATATTTTCTCTGAAGCATCGAGTCTGGAAAAGACAGATTAATGGCTGGGAGGTTTGTTGTGTTGACAACATAACACACTCTATCGGCAGAAGTTGGCACTCTTTGCCAACCGACTGCTGCCACTCAGTAGGGTTCGATTGCTGGCTGTCACAATTTTTTTTTATATAGGCCTAATATCTGATGAGACTGTATCTGTACTAAGATAATGTTGATCTCTCAATTTTCGCTACTGTAGTACAAGTGTTCACACAGTCTCTATGTTCATTTATCTGGTCAATATTGACCCTGTTCTCGAAGTCTACCTACAGTCATTTACCTACACTATCTGCACAGAGTTGGTTCTAAGTTGTTAAAACAAAGTCTGATATGTCTATTAATAGAATATTATATTTACTGGCAACATTTATTAACTTACTCAATAAGCCAATCTAATGCAGTGAACTTTGAAGTTTTTAGTTCTTTATTGATGAGGTGTGGGGGCATTTCCACATGATTTATTTTCCACTCTAGGTAAATAGCTTTGTTTACACTTTTCCCTACTCTTCTTGTTTCCTTAGATTAGGTAATTCCTCACCGGAGACCTAAGATGACACTAAAAAAAACTACACACACTTCCCATGTATTGATTAAAGGGGTCTCGGTTAATACATGATAACCCTCATTTTATGAAAAAAATGTTTTAGCACAAATTTATGGTATCTTAACTCTTGAACTAAAAGTGGTTTTTATAGTCGGTCAATATTTTGAAGATAGCTAATATCAACAAATATTATATTTATTTCTTATAACAGAGTTTATGGACTTTATAGATATTTAAATAGTGAAAATATCCCATCTAAACCAATGAGGGCTATCATGTTTTTGCCCCAACACCCTCAATTCTTCTCATCAAGTGGACATTTTGTTGTTTAAAGTTCTTCTTGATATAGTTGGAATTTAACTCTAGATGAACCAATTATATGGTTGAATGGTATAAGGCGTCACTCTCAAGATAGACAAGACTGCTGATGATGGGAAGATTCAGGTTCAAATCTCAGATGGGTGTATTGAGGTTGTTTTTTTCCAAAATGGTTTTCCACTCTCTCTCCACACAAATGTGGGTACACTCCCTTTAAATATAATCTTTCTTAGTACATACGACTATAAGTCAAACAAATAGTAAGATGTGGTGCTAAAAAAACTCTAGCTGGCAGGTAGTATACACTATCAGGAATTGATACTCGGGTATATAATGTAAGTGAGCTTTATTCACATCCATATAGAATCAGGGAGTCAGACACCTTAGCTCAGTAGGTAACGTATCTACCTACTTTGCTAAGGGTTCCATATTCGATTCCTGGCTTGGCCAAAAATGTATTATTGATGAAAATATGGGTTTATCCTTTCACACTGATAAATTAATGGCTGGGGATTAGATGTGTTGGTCCTAGTCTTAAAATAAATTATAAGAAATATGAAGTTACAACAGACATAGCCAGCCGATAACCGTGAAAATATATGGCTTGAATAAAAAATTGACGCGGGCCACAGGCAGAAAACAGTAATGAATGTAAAAAAATATATCGAATCAGGGGTATAGTCCTAAAGGTAACAGTACTGGAGCTCTTCATATATGGTGTTGGCAGGGTGGAGAGAGTTACTTAAACAAAATTAGAACAAACACACTAGCTTCTTGCTTGCGTCTTTCTTTCATTATGGGTGACCTGGTGGTCTAGGGGTAAGATGTCAGACTTCTTTGCTGGTGGCCGGGGTTCAATCCTTGGTCCCGGCACAGATTTATCTGATTACCAAACCCTTCCTTCACCTCTGACAAGATATCTTGTGAATGTGTGGAATGCCAGGCCGCCACCGTGGTTCGGATTCCACGTTAAAGTGTAGGTCCTTCATTTCATCTCACAATCACCCTACCATTACACATTAGCGTAAGTGCGTATAACCCAAACGGGTAGTAAGACGCGGTGCTAATAATAATAATAATAATTCTTTCATTATGGACATCTATCTATTGTAATAATCATTAGCTTAATTAGCTTACAGCTACAATTAATTGATTAATTAATTAATTGTACAGCTACATACAGTAGCCCCATGGCTTCTTTGGTGCTGACTGACATCTCACAGCTGACAGTTGACAGCTGAGGCTTTGAAAAGCTACCAGGCTAAATTATGTATTCCCTACGCCAAACCATATGCTCTCCAAAAACATGTGTTTATCAGCTGTCACTCCTGACGGTCAAAATTTAGGTATATACCTAAATGTTGGCTGTAAAATGTCAGCTGTGAGCTGTCAGTCAGCACCAAAGAAGTAATGGAGCTACTGTATAAATTATAAGACAAGCCTAATTTCCTGGAAAATCATGTTTTAAGCTGATAATCAGCCAGACCCTCAAAACCAGTGTTGAAATGTCTCTCTGCTCCATCTGCATTACACCCCTCCTATAACTTTATATTTAGGCCTATATTATAGATATTTACCACTTGTTTGTAAGGTAGGTGTTGACATCCCATTAACACTATGTAAGTAACTTTAGTTGTTTGGCTATTTCCGATGCTGTATCCTCTTTTCACAATGTTTAAACATTATTCTTATTCTCTATTAATAATAATGATTATTATTATTTTATATACATAATTTACTATATGCCCTGGAATTCTACTTTATTACCTGTAAAATACTAAAAAAAAACTAAAAAAAACATGCCCTATTTTATGTCAAGGGTCGGCAATCTTTTTGGGCCCCGATCGATTTTTACATTTATCTAAAGTCCCTTGATCACCCTTATTTTCTCCTCTGTTCTTTTAATTATTTTTTTCATATAGATCTAGATCTGGTATTTATTCCTTAAATTCTATATTAACTCTAATATTTATGCCCCTTTCTCTATAGTATGTACATAAGATAAATAAAATGTTACATTCTGTTTATCCTGAGAGGTAGCAAGCAGTCTTACCTTGACGGATTACCTATGGCCTTATCTTATCATTATACCATAGTGGAATAATGCAGGCTTTTCTTTTCGTGGTGATGTAGTTTTACAGATCGACTGAATATTGTTGCAAGATCAAACAGTTGATCGCTATTGAAGTATTGTCGACCCCTGCCCTATATTAATGGTTATTGATTTATTTTATTTTTTTATACTTATTTCTAAGTATTAAGTTATTTGTAGTTTTTCATGTTTTTAATAAGTGTCTTGTTTATGTTTATTGCAAAGTTTGTATTCCTTTTTCAAAAATGGTCCAATTGTATCTGTAATTCTTTCTTTATATTATAGGGTAGGACGCCGAAACTTCCCAACTCTGTTTAATTTTTGCGTTATCAAGAAATTAGCGCAATTTGAGGGGAAGGCACATCCTCTTATATCTGCCGGTTCTGGGAATGATCATCATGACTTGAAATGGTCTCTCGGCGGTGCTTGTAGGACGTCTCCAGGGGCAATTTGACCTCTTGTCACATTGTTTTTTGTTTTATCGAAGGAATCCTGCTCCGCTCTTTTGTTTGTATAAGCAAATAGTATTCATACTATGGCAGGTATGTTAGAAATGTGTTACTGTAGCCTAGTTATCTAAAGTTCTAAGTCCATTGTTAATTCTTCACTGTATGATATACCACTAAAAATATATATTGGAGACTCATAAAAAATAAAGAAGGGAGGAAGTCTCTTTCAATTTACACACCAATACTGATCATTAACTGGGTTTTATGCACTTCGGTGGCCGTATAGTCTTCCACTCACTCTCCTTCCACATAAATGCTGGTACATTTCCTCTAAATCCAACTGTCCACATTCCCAACTCATTATAATAATAATAATTATTATTATTAGCACCGCGTCTTACTACCCGTTCGGTTATACGCACTTACACTAATGTGTAATGATAGGTGATTGTGAATGAAATGGAGGACTACAGTTTAACGTGGAATCCGAAACCACGGTGGAGGCCTGGATTCCCACATTCACAAGTTGTGTTAATACACGCTTGTCAGAGGTGAAGGAAGGGTTTGGTAATCAAATAAATCTGTGCCGGACCGAGGATTGAACCCCGGCCGCCAGCACAGAAGCCAGACACCTTACCCCTAGACCACCAGGTCACCTATTAGTATAATTAATACATAGGTGTACGACCCGAACAAGTAGTAAGACGCAGTGCTAAAAACATTTTATATTGAGACAGGTCAAATCCACTACTATTTCCAAATATCTCAGTTCTTCATTTTACCTTCGGTTCCCGACTTGTAAACTACTATGCATACAAGAGGAAATAGGAAAAAAAATAGAATAACTTAATAGAATGTAACTATGGGAACTAAATGTTTAAATTTTTTTGCTATATTGCATTCATTATAACATTCATACATTCAGTCAAGTGTTAAATTAATGGTCTGGTATCTGATTAATAAGTTTATTTTATAATTATGTCGGGGCTGAACCACCAATTAGTGTTATGAAACTAATTCTAATTCAAAATTTTGAAGGAAAAAATAAACACTATATTTTAATCTTTTCAAATCTCAATTTAAATAGTTTCTTGAATCATAGAATCTTGAATATCCTTAAAGATTTGAAAGTTTGAGGATTTCATTCCTAATTTAAACTATCATCCATACTGGTGATCCATGATCCGAGGTATATTTTTATGATAGAATATATTGGCGATAATGGGAATGTTGGGTTATAATCCTGACCTTGTACAGCCTACTAGTAATGGTTTTTCCTAAATGGTCTGCCACTCTACCTCCACTCGAATATGACTCATCATCATGAACAACAGTTTACAGCCAGTGGTCAAGATAATTTAATAAAATACCTCCATCTTCCTCTATCCTTCCACCATCCTTCCTCCTTTAATCACCTCCATTCTTCTCCTCTCACTAACACACTTTCGGTTACCTGCACCTCCCATCTCTTTCTTGGTCTTCCTTGCAGTGTTTTTTTATTATTCTCTTTGGTATTCTCTCCTTTTCCATTCTCATTACATGACCATACCTTCTCAGAGTTGCCTGCTTATTCCTGACACATTGTAATAAGGTAAAAAAAAGCACCAGGTAGGGCTAGTAAGATAGGCTTTAAAACTATTTTAAACTATCACTTAAAATGTTCTTAAACTAAATATATTCATGGTAGCCTAATTAAAAGATACTTAAATACATTATATATATATATATATATTTTTTTTTATTAACGTTTTGAGTTAAGTTGTTACAAATAATCTGTCACATTGGCATAGTTCTCTTCAGAGGGGCAGAATATGTTCAAAGATCCAATATTTCCCCAGAATATAATATTTTAATATAAAATTAACCCGAAAACCAAGCACTCAAAATAAAACATTTAATATTTTTATAGAGGCTGAAGGAAATAAGGATTATTACATACTACATAGTTTGGAAAATTCAAATTCAAATATATTTTTGATGATAGTTATTTTTATAGTAGGCCTTACTACCTATCTTATACAAAATTTAGTTGTCTCCCAGAAATGGCAACCTTCCCATTTCCTTGTGTGCAATACATAGCCTATTGTTTATTGATACTAGTAGGCTTACCAACATTTAATTTTACATCTTCTTGAGAGTAAGAGGCAAAGGAGTGTAATTCCGGGAGGCCTTGATTTAATTATTGATTTTAATAGACTTTTCATTTTTTTATAGACTAACCACTACTGCAAAGGTCTATCACTATCAACCACACTAGGGGAAATACTATCACTATTTACGACCATGAGTTTTTCCCTGATCACATAATTTACGTTTTACAAAACTTGCAATACTCTCTTTATTCTTACTTCTAGGTTTTTCTTGGGAATGTTTATTAGATACGTGACATCCAAGTTTATCACATCTGCCACGCCATTCACAATAAACTTCATTAAACCATCTATTTTTTTTATAAAGATTTATCTATTGTGCGATGTACAAAAAAAAAATTGGTCCATTAAAAACAACAATTTCATGGCTACGCAATTATTACAATACACATGTCACAAGTTTAAATAAACTGTGCGCACGTGATATAACGGGTGACTGAATTCAAACTAAAACAAAACATGGCTCAACCTTCCCTGCCCTCCCCCGCCTGCCCGCCATAGCTACCAAACAAACACTGTAGGGTACGTGACCGATGACTCATCACCAATCACACCATTAGCCAGGTTGAATTATTAGATTATTCCATGCCCCTTCTCTCAACCTCTGACTTCTTATCTAGAACTCTTACCCATTATCTTAGCCCCTAGACACCAGCAATTCTTTGTGCTTACACCGACACAGCCACACTATGGCACATGCTGATAGTGTCGGGTGTTGAGTGTCATCAGCCTTAGTTTTTCATACAAATGAAACTACCATATCAGAACCAGAATGTACTAAAAACGTCAACAGAATTGCCCCAGGACTACTTTAATTTCCCCCGAGGCTCGTTTGCGCGTTTGGACATATTCTGCACCACTGGTTCTCTTGCTCACATTCGTAACGGTTTTTAAGAGTTGAGATATGGTATCCAATAGGTTTTTTATGTGTGTGATGTTCATTTGTTTGTAGGGCGTAAAGGACGAAGAAACCTTAAGGTTCATGTACCCGAAGAAATTCCTGTCATGTAAGTAAGATACCATTTCATTTTCCTTAGGCTTACTTGTAAAGATATATTTCCACACTTCTATAGGAACATGATAAAGGCCTTTTTACAAACATAGGTATGTCAGGGCATTTTTTAAATGATCTGGAATTTTGGTATTTATTCAATCATCTAAAAGTGATTTAGCTTTCATTATAAAGTAAAACTACACAAGATTTAAACTTATTGACTTGGTTTTCTTTAGCTCACCACCAAGAAATTTAGATAAACGAACAACAATTACTATTGGAGAGAAAACATTTGTAGTGGAAGCAGATGACCTTGAAAAGCTCTGCGACCTCGGCAGAGGGGCGTACGGCATTGTGGAGAAGATGCGACACATCCCTAGCGGCACTATCATGGCTGTCAAGGTATAAATAACACTCCTTGGCCATGTTTTGTTCCAAGTACAGATTTAATTTAAGGGCATGCAGTTGCGAAAAATAATATTTATTGAAAGGTGAATTCCCCTTTTATATTTACCACAGAAGAAGATGATAAATACCTGCAACAAAGGTTCTGTAATTAATCTTGGTGTAGAATGTGACAGCAGTGTAAACTGTGAACTGGGTCCCTCTCTATTCGTTTACAGCACTACAAAGTGTGAACTGGGTCCCTCTCTATCCGTTGACAGCACTACAAAGTGTGAACTTTGTTTTTCTTTTCTTTGTACAGTCAACTCTCGATTCTACGACCCGGGAATAGCGTCCCTCTCGAAGTAACAACCCTTTTTGGGGGAACCGTGAAAATGTGGGGAAAAAGGTTGACAAGTTTAAGGAAATCGGCTGTAAAATGTGTTTGTTGCATTTATTTAGGTCGTTGTGTTGCAATTATCTTTGTGAGCGCTGTATTACTAGTAACTGGGGTGGGTCAGGTATAAAAATAGACACCAACTCATCAATGCCAACACTTGACTCTGTCCACCCCCTCCCACAAGCAAGACAATGTATTCACGCGTGCAACTGCCGCTACATCACGCGCCAGGCTTGCTTTTGCCATTGTTATTTCGATTCGGTTACTATTTTGGTTTGATTTTGTGAACGTTTTTGACGACCATGCTATTGTTTAACATTGTTATTTTGATTTGGTTACGTTTTTGGTTGGATTTTGTGAACGATTTTTGATGACCCACGCTATTTTGTCTAAAAAATGCAATTTTTTGTATGAAGGTCAGGGGTGGAACAAAATCTGTTAAAATTCCAATAACAACCCCTTCGAAATAACGACCCTTGTCCAGGGAACCGCGAAAGGTCGTAGAATCGGAGTTGACTGTATTAATACACTTGAATCAATTTTTTAAATCAGTATTATCACAGTAAGCTAAGTTGAAACTGTGCTATCTCATGCTAACCTTGGTATTTCCAGCCAGTTTAATACTTGTTGGTAATTATTTACTTTCTTCATTGGTAAATATTTTATGTCCAGCGGATAGCAGCGACTGTGAACACTCAGGAACAGAAACGACTGCTGATGGACTTGGATATCTCCATGCGTTCTTCCGACTGCCCCTACACGGTGCAGTTCTATGGTGCCTTGTTCCGAGAGGGGGATGTGTGGATATGTATGGAGGTAATGGACACCAGTCTTGACAAGTTCTACGCCAAAGTTTACAAGAATGGCAGAGAAATCCCTGAAGACATCCTCGGCAAGATCGCCTTTGCTGTGAGTGAAATTTGCCCATAGCTTATGCGTGTGAGATTTTAAACTAATTTTAAAATATGTATGACACTTAAGTGCTCTACCTACTTCAAAGAGAAAAAAAATAATTATTTATTTGATTGCAGGTTGTTAGTGCGCTACATTATTTATATTCTCAGTTGCGAGTCATCCATAGGGATGTGAAACCTTCCAACATTCTCATCAATCGAAAAGGAGAGGTGAAAATGTGTGACTTTGGCATCTCAGGATACCTCGTCGACTCGGTTGCGAAAACCATCGATGCCGGCTGTAAGCCTATATGGCTGTAAGTTTGAGATATTTTATTTTGTGTAAAAGTTGTCATTTTTCTCAGTTTTATATTTCCTCGTGAATGGATGCATGTCCAGGAGATGCTGGTTGGATTCCAGACAATGTGTCTAGAAGAATTAAGTATTTGTAGGGTCTTTCCTACTACTGAAATAATTCATTGAGATATGGTAAAGAAAATAGTTTTAATATATTAGTAGGTATTTAAGAGCGGGCTTATAATTAATTTCATCGAGACCATCAACATTATATTAATATAAAAAATATATTTTAAACAATTCTTTGATATACATATTATTTTACTATTTATTAAAGCTGAAGGCAAATTTGCATGGTAATGAAGTGGATGTGTTATTCTTACACAAATAATTAAATCTTGGCTGAATATTTGATAATGCAGGACTTAGAGCATCCTTAACGTCTTTTTAGAGTTGATCGATATTTTGATTTTATAATCATCAATGCTGAGAATGTCGCTTTGTATAGATACATAGTACAAAATGGCAGAAGTATGCTTAGGGCCATTTCAGAAATTGTTGGAAATCTTGTCCTAATCCCAAGCCAAAATGATTTTTAACGATTTTTTTTTTTTTTAGAAAACTCTAAAACCTGTGTTGCTTGATAACCAGACAAAGTAATTCTTGAACATTTAATGGTGGATGACTGACATTTTTGATTTCAATTCAGTATGGCTTATAAACCCAACCTAGTTTTTTAGAATTAAAATTTGAAGGGAAGTATTTCTGAAACTGTCTTTAGGTACTTCAGATGACCAAATAACTCTTATAATTAAATCTTTGGGAAGGCTAGTTACAATTATAAAATCATTTGTAGCTTCAAACATTTCTAAATAACCATTTTACACCCTATTCTTTGTTAACTCTTTTAGTAAAACTTTCAATTGTTTCTTTTACATAAATATGTTACAATTTGTTGTGAATTCAGAACCAAGGCTGCTGTGAAACCGCACGATGAAATTTAGCATGGTGTAGAGTGAATGATAGTGATGGTCATCACTTAACTCTAGTCATGCTTAATATAATACCACACATTTCACTTTTAAATAACCTTTTTGCATTAATAATCAGAATATTATTTTGTGTTGTTTTTAACTCACTCTATACAGCTGAGCTTCTAGCACCTAGGTTGTAATTATTATATTCGAATCTGAACCACTGAACCATTGTGGAGTCTCTTAAAGCACTCTTTGAGGTGGCCTATTGCAGCGAACTTAGTTGACGATAAGACCAACACACGCAATATTGTGTAATTTCTGTTCCCAGCCAGAACGGATCGACCCGTCGGGCAATCCCTCCCAGTATGATATCCGATCGGATGTATGGAGTCTGGGCATTTCTCTGTTCGAGTTGGCCACGGGCAGGTTTCCTTACAGTACCTGGGGTACACCTTTTGAGCAGCTCAAGCAGGTGGTGAAAGACGATCCCTCCTAGACTTCCACCAGGAAAATTTTCATCAGAATTTTATGACTTCATTGGTCAGTGGTGAGTCTCGGAGGGAATACAGTAATTAGAATCCCAACTGTGAACCATAAGTAGGGGTGTTAAAATCAACTTTTCTGATTTGAGACGAGATCGGGAACGAGAATTTTATAATCCCTTACTTTGAGACAAGAATGGGAATTCAAAATGTAAAATAATTATTTCTAAATTTGCTAATATTGCATACCTTAAAACATTGACAATATTTAATTTGTTAAATGAATACATAGGCCCTAATAGAGTAAATTAAACAAATATGCATAAAGTTGAAAACTTAAGCAATTTTTAATACTTAGGTTACTTAAATTATAAACATTTATGGAACACATTTTAAATCTAAATTTACATCAAGAATAGGTTGACATACATATTTTTAGTTAAATAATAAAGAAAACATGAAAAGCAAGTTTAAAAACACAAATTAAATATGGGAAAAAAGCAATTCTCAAACTTTTATTGAAATTTTCAACATTACAAATATGTTTCCTGACAATTGGGTCAGGAATAGGAAATATTTTTTCCCTCGGGAATCCCAAAGTTCACTAGAACCTACCGATGGCAATTAGGGCATTGCTCATGAGTAGATTATTTGCACTGATAAACCTGAATATCGATAATTTATCTATTGAAAGTTAATACAAATTGTGAAATATATGCTCAAAATTGTTATAGCCTAACAGTTAAGGCTGTGCCTACACTCCCTGGCGGTGTGTTTAACTTTCACCCCTAAAAATAGATGGTGTCGCTAATCTTATACAAACTAGTAAGTTCCTGTCATCATGTTGGCAGAACTACTTGATTGTTTAATCAATTGGTAGGCAAGCTGACTAGCAGACAGATCCAGCCCATGTGTAATTTTCCAAAAACTTTTAAAAATAACTGCAGTGAAAACCGAGCTGTACGATATGTAGGCGACTCAAGTTAGAAGGGTCCACATAAATAACAACACTAACCACTTTTTGAATACTTAGTTTAAATCTCGGTCAAGTCAAAATTTTTAGTCCTATTTCCAGTGGCGTGTGAAAAACAATGAGGTAGCTTCTGAAGCTTGAAACATAAATAGTTCTGTATAATATGACTCGTCTTGACTATAAAGAGAAAAAAAACTATAGTCTAGTGGAAAAAAGCTCATAGGCATCACACATGAAGCTACAATTTGTATATTTTAAATTTAGATTACATTAAAATAAATTGTGTGTTATTTGTTAAGTTTTGACCTCAAGGTATATTAGAGGCTGTTCATAAAACTTTGTCACAATTTTGTGGACCTTTCCTCTAATATTATGACACAATATCATTAAGCCTTCCTCCAATATTTTTAATTGTAGAACCTATATTACTATTTTATTGAAATATGTTCCTACACGTTCCCCAAGCTTTAAGATCAAAGTTGATGAGGTGATCGGTTTTTGTCTATATATACTCTCATTCGAATTTATTAACACAGAACGATGACTGATATGCTTAGTTATTGTACTCTGACATAACACACCATCTGACTCCCCTTCCCCCTCGTGCTGGCCACTACTCCCTTCCCTTTTATCCCACTCACCCTCCTGATATGCATATGAAGTTTATGAACAGCCTTTTAGAGACTTTTTTTTTTCAAACACCTTCAAAATTTTGGGGCTGTATTAAATGTGAACAGTATTATATTCAGGCCAATAAGTGGCCGTATTAGGTGACAGTGACTTGTTCACAAACAGGAGCGACTTTGGGTTTCCCAAATAAATAGCATTGCTTACAAAGGTAAAATGGTGCCAAATGGCTATATTTAATTGAACATTGAAAGGAGAGCAAGGCCTACACACTTAAAAGAGACTTGTAGGCCTCATAGTTCTCAATTAAATCACAATAAAACACATAGTTATCTAATTTTTGGGGTACATTCAGTCCCGTCTTCAACAGATGAGAGTAAAAAACAGACTGGACTATGGTAGCATGACTATGGGTTGATCATGGTCACTTAGATTCTGTTGTTGCCTGTTTCACGATAAAAAAAAGTTTAGGGTGGAATTCTGCAGTTGCCTGCTACGCAAGTTTGAATAGGCAAAAGAGAATCTAAGTGACCATAATCAACCCATAGTTATGCTGCCACAGTCCCGTCTGTGTTTTATTCTCTTCTGCTGAAGAAGGGAACGGATCCACCTCGAAAATGACATAAATATGTGTTTTGTTGTGTTTTAGTTGTTAGCTGTGAGGTCTACAGTTTTCTGCTAAGTGTGTAGACCTTGCCCTTCTATCCTCCTTTCAATATTTAACTGAAATTATATTGTTTGATGTTGTGGTCACGGGGTTTTTGCTGCAGCGAGCCGGTTGCAAGTATAGCCATAGTCTTATTGTTGTGTTAACCTTAACGGGCAGTCTCTTTTCCCTATCTTTATTATAATTTTAATATAATGAGCTATGTGTAATTTTTTCCAGCCTACAGAAAGATTACACAGCCCGTCCAAACTACAATCAGTTGCTCACTCATCCTTTCTGCGAAATACACCAGCAGAAATCGACCGATGTGTCAAGTTTTGTCAGCGAGAGTCTTGACTTACCTGACTAATGGACATTTATTTATGTATTTCTAATTAGATAATCTCCAACACCAATTCATAGACATCACAACCAAGTAATTTGTTACTTATCACTGAGAGAATTTTATTTTTACTATGGAATATTAAAAATGACATATTTGAAGGATTAGACTCCAAAAGTGGGGCGTGGCTTATCTCTCTCTCACTTATACTCCTTAGTTAAAGGGCTGTGTAGGAAACAAAATGGTTACTAGGGAATAAGCCACTGTAAGTGCTTAACTTGTCTTAGGACATTTACTTACAATATTTATACCAGGTTACAATATATAGACTTGATTCACCATGAACAATTGCTATCATAGCTATTTTTTTTTACTTCCATAATATCTTAGTTACCTGCATTGGTGGTCACGTGTACTAAGGCAGGGATTGGTCATGGCCAGTAAATCTTCAACCAGTAGAGCACATGGCACTTTTCAGTCAAGCGCTTAAGAAATCTACTTTGTCACTAAATTTCAAGGCCTTATCATCATCATCATCATCACATCTATCATCTCACCACTGTTCATACTGTTTCCACCCTATGGTCGGGCTAGTTTAGTAAAATGCCTCCATCTTCCTCCTTTTCCTCTCACTTGCACACATTTTTATCTACTCCTCCCATCTCTTTTTGGTTTCCCTTGCGGTATTTTTCCTACATACCTCATCTCCCTCATTCACTTTGGTATTCTCTACTTTTCCATCCTCATTACATGACCATACTATTACAGCCTTGCTTCCTCTATTATTTAATGTATTCTTTATACTCTAATTCTTCTAGCCCAAACAATTTCATTCTTAATTCTATTTTTCCTCGTGACAGCTAACACGCTCCTAACAAACTTCATTCCCATGGTCTCCACTTTCCAAGTCTCTCTTACTACTTGTTTCTGCTGTGTATGTGACAATTGGGTACAAAGTACGCCCTTTATAAGACTTCCGCAAACTTCAAGGGCATTTCTATTCTCCATAGAAAGTCTCTTACACACCTATAGAACAACTCTCCCTGCTTTCCTCTTATCAGATCCTCTTTAGTCTAATCCTTCACCTCAATCACGCTTCCAAGATATTTTGCGCTCTGTACTTTTCTCAGCTCTATTTCATCCAACTTAATAGCTTTACTAGGCCATATCTTCTTCCTTGTCTTTTCCATCACTTCACGCTTCACCAGACTAAATTTCATTCCACACTCTTTCATTTCCTCATTCCATTCCTGTTTCTTTACTTAATCTTCCTTCTCCCCCAATACCATAAAGTCTTTTTGGTCTTCTAAGCTCCCAAATACATCAAGCTTTTTTTTTTTTATAATATCTGAGTTCGACCAAGATTATCTTGATTGTCATAATTAGTAATGTCAAGAAAATTAAATAGTTTAGTATGGAAATGTAAGTTTTATTATTACTATTTTTTTCTAGAAAGGTGGATACCTTGGTATTAGTTGATGGAAGATTGAATTTAAGGATTATATATAAAATGCATAGGAAGAAAAGCAATGGTATAGTGAAGACATGATCGCTGGACTTTTGATTAATTTTTTAGGTTGATTAAGGCCCAAAAGATTGCTGACCCCTGCTTTAAGGCATCATTTTAGAAATAAACCGAACTGTCAGTAACTGGGAGGTTGAATTCCAAATCCTGATTGGATTCGCTAGAGGGTGTTTTTTTCCTAAATGGTTTCTCACTCTTGGTCCTCTCAAATATGGGTACATTTCCTCTAAATTACAACACCTACACTCCTGTCCCAATAATGTAACTATGCAGGCAACCCAGACGCAACTACATAGTTCCTCTTACGCCTCCTTAACACATGTTCTGGAGACTTCTCTAGCAACTATTTGTTGTGCACACCTGTTGCTAAAGATCAATGTTTGGGGAAGAAAAAAACCTTTTTTTAAGCTTATGCCACTAGGATTTGTCGGCTAGACATTCCTGTTCTTCTATTGGTAGTGTCGGACATGTGTAACTCTCTTCTGAGGTTGGGCCACCATAAAGATGCGGTTACTTCGACTCGATAAGATGATAATGATAAGGACGATGTGGTGCAAGTATAATTTTAAATCTAACTTAAGTCTAACTAACTAGACCATGGCAACAATCCCCCTTTGAGAAAATACATATGAAACTGCCAGGAATTAAACCCAGGATCTCTAGATTAGAAGTCAGGAATGCTGACACCTATAGCAAGAGGACGGTGATAAAATGTTAATTATTTTACTGTCTACTATCCTAGGATCTGAAAGATCTACATAAACTCACCAAAGTAATGATGGTGTATAACTTATTTGTTTTGGGAATGTTTGTCACTTCACTCTTTTTTTGTTTTTTTTTTAATAAAGTCAAAAATTATCTACAAGATACTTTTAATGTATATCTAGGGGACAAAAAAAACCCAAGGATTTAGAGGTTCGACTTTCATTGTACATGGTAACCTTTGATGAGGACACGGGGGGGGGGGGGGGGTCATTCACATACTCTTTCCATGCTAATGGGATGCATTTCCTCTTAAGCTGCGTCCTTCAACCTAACACTTAGGTCAACTCATCATTAACCTTAATGTTGGATATACTAATCTCCTTTTTCTCAATTTCTCTTTTATTTCTCTCTAAGGAGGTTGTGTTGTATGTTTCACACTTCCTTCTAAAGTGTTTTGATAGGATAAAACCTAGGTCAAAGATTCAGGCGGTAATTAATTATTTCCTCCAGTTGGCGTTCATTGGCGGCAATGCAAAGTGGGAGCTGTGTTATTCTTTTCACCGTAAATCCATCTGGTGTTTGCACCTTTTATTTGTTCTTATCCCGCTTTCCTTTGCTTTCTGACATATATAAATATAATAGTTTTTTTTCCCTTAAATAACTACTATATATGACATTATTGGTAATCATTACTTTGGCTTTTATTTGGTCACCTAGCACACATCAAAATTAGTAATGCTAGTGATAAGTTAAATAACCTGGAGGGATAGTTAGATTAGGGTCAGAGAATAATCTTCTCCCTTCATCTTTTCATATATCCTTCACACTAAATCTAAGATGAGACCGTTGATCCTCAAACTTGAGGATATCTGAGAACGAGGATTAGAAAAAAAATCTGATTCAAGTCTCAAATCCTTAAAAAGAAAGTTTTTCAATCTGCTTAGTTACATTTGTTTAGAGCTCCTTACTACTGCTTATGGTAGTTCAACAGAAATATTTAAACTACAGGGTGAACTTAACAACCAGACCCCAGACGGTAATCTAACACTTAACTGAATGTATGAATGATATAAGAATGGATTTGAAGCATGTTAACATTTAGTTACTACTGTTTCTATTTCTCTTTTATTTTTCTACAGTAGCCCCATGACTTCTTTGGTGCTGGCTGATGGCTTTGAAAAGTTACCAGACCAAATTATGTATTCTACGCTGAACCATATGATCTGCAAAAATATGTGTTTAGCAGCTGTCACTTCTGACAGTCAACATTTATGTATATACCTAAATGTTGACTGTCAGAAGTCAGCTGTGAGTTGTCAGTCACACTAAAGAAGCCATGGGGCCACTGTATTTATATTTACTCCTTTTATCTATTTCCAAGATTCATATTCATAAAATAATAGATTAAAGCCAATTCTACCTAAATCTTCTGATCCAATTTTTTTTATTATGAAAAAAATATTTCTGAAAATTAAAACTAATGTGTTTCTGTGAAAATGATTAAAGATGAAGAGAGAAGTGTATTAATTTGTTTTATAACAAGGCTTTAATCATTCCTTCAGATTGGATTATCATATTTTATTGTTCCCACACTTGAACAAACAAACTAATCATCTTTATCAAACAGTTCATTTACTTGATAGCTTAATAAATAGAAGATCTAATTAATATTTTAACTCTTTAGTATAGGAAAGAGATTGGAATTTGCGTGCAAAGTGTTGAAAAAAATATCAGCTTCTACTTTGCTTAGGAAAAAAAATCTGGCTTAGATAATGAAAGTATTGAAAGATAAAATACTCCATGTATGTTCAATTATATACATTACACAGGGTGTCCAGAGTCCTGGAAAGGTCATGGATAAGTCAGGGATCTTGATCAAACATATGCAAATATTATTTACAATAGTCAAAATAACATTTTTCTTCCATTTAATACTGACCGCTAATCTCTTTTAACACACTACCCAGTAGCCCCTAGCTTTAGGCTGAAATATTTTAACCCATTCATAGTGACACAATTTCAGGTTGTTTATGTGTCTAGAAATAGTATTACATTAAGTTGCAATCATAATAAAACAATGTTTGTATTATATTACTTTACATCCATTATTGTTTTCCAGCCTGTGATTTAGATAAGTTTTTTTATTCAAGCCTATATATATATATATTTTTTTCCACTACCAGCTTGCTAGGCCTGTCGTAGATTCATATGCCTTATACTTTAAACTAGGATAGGCACAACATCCAGTCTTTGGCCTTTAATTTATCAGTGTGAAAATGTAAACCCATGTTTCATCAACTATACATTTTTCGGCCACGCCGGGAATCGAATCAGGCACCCTTAGCTCGATAGGCAGACACGTTACTGACTGAGATCAAGTGTCAAGATATTTGTAATATATAGTGACTGGAAATTTTAAAATATAGTTTAGCTGGACACCCTGTAATAAATTAAGATGCATATGCAAACGTCAGAAGTAAATGAATTGAATGTTGTGGGGAAAGATTCAAACTTTGATTCATCTTCAAGAATATTCCATATATTCGATTCGAGTTTGTAAAGTCCATTTGTTCAAATCAAAGCAAACTCATATATTAGAAATATTTCGACAACCATGAATGTGAACTAAATATATTTAATGCTATAATTATTTGTTACTTTCAAAATAAAGTTATCAAGACAGTGACAAACATTTCATAGCTACTAACTAATTCGAATAACATTTATATTACAGAGCAGTGGTGATTTTTAATTTTATAGTAGGTTTTATTTTTCTATCGCTAAACTAAAATTCTAACTACAATGTTAATTAATATCCAGAGGTTTTTTTTAAAGTAGCAATATGTATTTTCATCTTGATCATGTTTCTTTTACTTTCTAATATTATTTCACAACTTCCAAACAAAATGTTGGGCTTTAAATTGAAGTCCAGTTAAATAAACACTTGTTTATATATTGTAATCATTTCACCATCATATACATTAGAGAGTACTATTTACATTATTGAGCACGGTATTAAATATGACTGAGAAGCATCACAATTACATAAAGAATCAAAACTTAAGAGTCATTTTGTAATAAATTATTGTAGATATTTTTAATATTACCGTTTAGGATATCCCTAACAATATAACGAGAGTGTACGATAAATTTATTGAAACTAAGTATATGAAAACGGTTAGAACTTTGTGTCTGGAATAGGGCTGTGGAGTCGGAAGAAATTTTGGGTGGAGGCCGAGTCGGTAAAAATGTACCGACTCTGGCTTCAAAATAAAAACTAATATAATTACAAATGGTAAATGGTATAAATTATATATGGTAAATATATAATTTTAATTTTATACTTTTTTATTCTTTATGACCAATATTTGTAGTTTGAATTGACAAATTTAAATATACATTTACAATGTCAAAGAAAGTTCTTATAAAGTCATTTGTATTGGAGAATTTTACTGCGGTAAATTTGTCATTACTATTTAATAAACGAGTTGGAGTCGGACAATAGAAACAAAGAGGAGTCAAAGCCGAAGACTGGAAGCACCGATTCCACAGCCCTGGTCTGGAAGAAGTGTTATATGCTAAAATATTTTAATAGGCAAAGTTAAGTTTTATCTTATGTTTTTAATTGTTTATCTTTAATGACTTTTTTTTTAGGCTAAGCTTGTTTACAATTTGTACACTTTTTCAAGTATTAATGTGATTTAAGATGATTATAAAAAGTTATAATTTTGAAGGAGTCAATTTCGTAATAAGTAACCAATTTTGTTTAAAAAAAAGTATGTTAATGTTAGCAAATTGTAAGTTTAGAATATATACGAGCCTAAAATCAATTTAAGTTTTTTCATTCATGTGACATAACTGAATTATTAGCTCTTGTGACTTTCTGCACTTTAGGCTAAGGCAGACTTTATTGAAAAATGGATTAAATTATTAATCATGTCAGTGTTTTCATCAAAATATTGTAATTAGCGTGTAGAACTGTGTGTCAAAGTGTATAGAGCTGTTTTTGGATCCACACACAATGCATGACAAATAGTGGACTTGGCACAATCCTTAGTTAAAATACTACCGTTCACATTAGGACATACCACCCACATTGGGCCCATGGTATAAGACGTTAGACTCGCAATGAGCTGGATTGCCAGTGACTTGGGAGGTAGAGTTTCCATTATATTCGTTTACAAATAGTAGTTTTATAATCCCTATTTCTTACTGATGTGGGTGCATTTCTTCTGAGTTGCCTTCCCAATCTTTACCTTTAAATTAAGTTATTAGCCCAAATGTTGAGCATACTAATTAATAATAACCCGCTTCAGTAGCCAAATGGTCTAAGGCATAATTCTTTATGTTAGACTGGCCTGTTGATGACAGGGAGATCAGGGTTCGAATCCCGGTCGGGTACTACGTAGGGTGGTTTTTCCTGAATGGTTTACCACTCTCTTTCCAAGAAAATGTGGGTAGATAACCTCTAAAGTACTTCTATATTCCTACCCCATTAGAGTAATTATCATAAATGTGTATAACCTGAATAGGTTGAGACATTGCGATAAAAATAATAATGTTTACTGAGAAAATTATTGCCAACAGATAAAATATACCCATTGTCATTTATTTTTTCAAAAGGATTCACCCAATTTAAATAGTTGTCTCTAATATGAATTTAATAAGTTCTTATAACCCTTTTTTGCCTCTGCTTTTATTACCGTTAGAAATATTTAATTAGGGACTTTGCATCAAGTCATGTGAAAGTGTTATTTTTAGTTTTATTTCAAATCATATTCATGGTCACCAATAATGGTTTACACAGGAGCTAAGGAAAATTCTTTAATAATCAACAACTAGGACAATTTTGTCTTTGAAGTATAAGTTAGTTTGCTCTTTTATGTCTCTCTTTGTGTTTTAACTAACTGGAGTTGAACTCTTCTTTGTTCACTAATTAGCTTGTGTTTAAAGTGGAACACGATGCAGTGATTGTGTTAGTTAAATAAACTTACTTTATGAACTTTGTACTCATCCTTTGTGAACAGTATGTTTGAAAGTACTTTGGTTTAACTTCCGGTACACTCCTTTCACGTTGAAAGGCAGCTTACCTTAACAGTTTAAACTATGGCACAGCTTATAAGATAGGGTCATAGTGTAAACTGTCAAGGTAAGACTCCTACCTTTCAGGCAGGGTAAATGAAATGTACAGTGAGCGTTGCATTTTATGTGAATCCAAATGTTGCCTGAACTTGGGTGTGAATGAACATCATTTACTTGTAACTCAATTTAAATAAATAATTATTAAAATACTTATTATCTTTTGTTTAAAAACCTTGTCCTTTTATAAAAAAAAAATTTTTTCTGTCTACACCCATGCATTTAAATAATATTTGGTTTTCCTTAAATAAATAATATAATATTTATTAAACAGTTTCTCGCGTGAAAATTAATCTATAAACTAATTTGTTACCCATGCTTAGTTAACATTGACCTACAATACAGGATTTTGATTCCAGATGAAGTAAACATTTTTTCCCCAATGGGTTGGTTGGATATTTAAATTTAAATAAATATCATGTCTGTGGTTGCATGGTCTAAGGCAGTGGTTCCCAACCTTTTGTGGCCCAGCTCCCCTTTCTGGAGGTTGACTAACACCTATCGCCCCCTTTTCATTTTCATTGTATGCCTAATTTTAATTTGAAGTAAGGTGTAAATAATAAAGCAGTTTTTATTATTATAAACAATTTTACTACCATTATAAAAACAACCAAAGCAGTTTTATCCGGTCACTCTTGAATAAAATAGGAAAAAAATGTACATTTTTTACAGATTTTTTTAAATAACAAAGAAGTGAAATAATTAACCAAGATCATTGATGTACATTTAAAAAACAGGAGTACATGTTTTCATTTTTAAATTGGAATCTGGAAAAATTAAGAAAGTTGGCAGTTAAAATTTGAAAAAATAAATGAAAGTTTGAAAATTTGTTATTGTTTTATTATTGGGTGACCTGGTTGGTCTAGGGCTAAGGTGTCAGACTTCTGTGCTGCGGCCGGGGTTCAATCCTCGGTCCCGGCACAAATTTATTTGATTCCCAAACCCTTCCTACACCTTGACAAGACATCTTGTGAATGTGTGGAATGCCAGGCTGCCACCGTGGTTCGGATTCCACGTTAAACTGTAGGTCCTTCATTTCATCTCACAATACCCTACCATTACACATTAGCGTAAGTGCGTATAACCTGAACGGGTAGTAAGACGTGGTGCTAATAATAATAATATTGTTTTATTTTACCTTTTCAATGGCTGCCTTGTGCTTGGTGGATTTCAGTTAAAGCTTGAATATCCGGCTTTATGTTCGTCAAATTCAGGCGCAAGTCTCCTTTGAGGCAAATGTCCAACTTATTTCTTTGTTTTGTGAGGAGCTGGAAAAACAGAACTAAATCCTTTTTCAACTAAATAGTTGATCGGAACGAGATGAGAAGTGGTTCAGTTTTTCCCCACAGTTGTGGATAAGTGTCCATAATCTTCAACCCAGCCCAACTCGTAACCACTCTGCTTGAAAATGATTTTCGCCTCACAGTCATACTTCAGATCTAGAAACTCTGTCTGCAAAGAGTTTATCAAGCTTATCCACAGCTTCAAACGAGAATGGATCTAGAATCCAATCAGGAATTTGTAACTTGGTCAAATCTTCAAATCTTAATTCCATGTCAGTTTTTAACTGGTCAAGGTGATCAGTAAAAATTAGGATTTTGTCTTCTGGGAGTTCAGGAGTCCCGTTAGCTGACACTGAACACTTTTTAAGGGTACGAGACTGAATCAGCTCTTTACGGCCAATATTTACCTTGTGAATATCAAACTTGGCTATGAATGATGAAATAATTCCTTTGGCCTTGATAAGGTTCATCTTGTTTCCTTGAAGCCTTATATTGACTTGTTCATTTTTTTCAAAAATATCTTTAAGGTACGCAAGTTCCAACTTGTGTTGCTTCAAATTCTCACTTAAAACAGGATCAGACGTGTCGAGAAACTCAGTAACCGTGTCAAATAATTCTAAGAAACGGCGCAAACAGTTTCCTTTGGAAAGCCACCTCACGGCCGTATGTAGAAGCAAGCGTTTGAATTCCTCATCATTTTCATGCAAATTGTCGGAACAGACGGTCATTGAGGGAATTAGCTTTAATCTTGTTGACACCAGTAATGACCAGTTTTAGGGTTTATGCAGGACACCACTCAATTTTTTCGCAGCTAAGTGTTGACGATGAATGACACAGTGAATAGTGATGACCTCTGGCACTTCTTTCTTAAGGTGGGCTAGAAACCCAGCATGACGACCTGACATGGCAGGAGCACCGTCTGTTGCGCAAGCGCTCACGTTTGTTAGGGGAATCTCTTTTTCCTCAAAATAATCTTGTACCACTTTAAAAATCGACGATCCCTTCTATCAGTGATCAAAGTTCTTGCAAACAGCATTTCCTCGGTAATTTCCTTTTGTTCATTGATAAACCTCACATAAGCTAATAAAATTGCTTTGTTATCAATCACAGTTGATTCATCAATCTGCAATGCAAATTTACTTTTTTTCAACAAATTGGTGAGTTTGGATTCAACGTCTGTGGCCATTTCGTCAATTCGCCTGGAAACAGTATTGTTGCTCAAAGGAACCAATTGACTTATCTTATTACTAGAGCCCTCGCCTAGCATGATTTCAACAATTTTTTTGGTGGCCGGTAAAACACGAGTTTCGCCAATTGTGTGAGGTTTACCACATTTAGCGATCAATAAAGACACCTCACCTCGTAAGAAGCAAGAAGACCTTTGTCAAGATCGGTTGCTCGTTTTTTAAATAATTCACTCACATTAGGCCGTTTAACAGCTTTAGCTTTGAGGTGTTGAAAATAACTAAGTTCTTTACTCACTTTATCACTGTGTACTCTTGATAAATGATCTTCCATTCGCGAAGGCTTCATGGCTTCATTACTAGTAAATGTTTTATCGCACAAAAGACAATGTGGAAACTGCACATTTTGCGGTGACGTGATAAAACCGAATTTTAAATACTCAGCTGAGTATTGACGACACTTCTTCTTTTTGAATCCATTGTGCATGAACTTATACACTTCAAAACAAACACACAAAAACAGAAAAGACACGCACAAAAACTGATGGTGAGGCACACAAAGGCTAGTGAAGACTGAAGACAATGTAGGTCAATGGCAAGTGTGTTGTGTTGGCAGGAGGGGAGGGGGTTGAGTCACCAGTCGGCCACGCTGAACAACAGGTGGGGTAACTGTGAAGAGGGGTGAGTGCAGTGAACTCGCCGGCTGAGAATAGCCAGTGACTCGTGCTACCCGGCAACTTCTACTGTACAGTACTATTTTAATTTTTCCCCCTTTGAATATCATCTCATCGCCCCCCACTTCCCCCCCATGTTGGGAAGCCACTGGTCTAAGGAATCACACTCGCAAAAGACTAGATTGCCTATAACAGGATATGTGGTTCTGTCCTGGTCGGGTGTACCGAGACTGGTTTTCCCTAAATAGTTTGCCACTACACAAATGCGGGTATATTTCCTCTGAATTCAACGTTATAACATTTTAAAATATAGAAGGAAAAATTAGTTTTTGAAAAGTAAATTTTTCTATACGTCAATATGCTAATATGTTAGAGATGATGAGGGTTAAATTTAGTCAGTGTACCTGCATTTTTATGGAGGGAGAGGTTAAAACCATACAGGAAACACCACCTTGGTACACCAGACAGAGATTCGAACCCTGATCTTACTGTCATTGGCAGTCCATTCTATTGCGAGTGTGATGTTTCCCATTCAACACATGAAGCAAGTTAAAAGGAAGTTGATATTAAAAGTTTGTATCTTGACGTTGTCAGGTTGCCACACACATATAATTTGACTTAAATGAGTACATCCTGAAGAGGTTGTAAGACAAAATGAAAAAAAAAAACACAACTCAAAAGTCACATTTGAGAAAAGTTACATTTCCACCCCAATCTATTTAACAATTGTTTCCAGCCTGTGGCTGGTCAGTTTAATAAACGCTTATATCTTCCACCATTATCACTTGCACACTTCCTGTGTTCTGCTCCTCCCATCTCTTTCTTAAGTCTCTTTTAGGACCCTACAAAATTCATCTCTATCATTCTCTTTGGTATGCCCACCTTTCTATTATCGTTACATGACCATACCATTTGTTTCCCCACTGCTTTCTAATGTGTCAGGAAAACAGGGAATTTTGTATTAAGAAAATAATTGCAACATTGCAGTTATAAATTCAGCTTGGACATTTGTTTTAAGCAAACTTTATTGAATCCCTATTTATGCATTTCCTGTCATACGTGGAGCCACACCTCACTGTTTCGGCCCGGCAGCCATTTTTTACTCATACTTTAGCTTAAAAGTATTTTTGCTACTCATTTGTTTTCTCATTTATTACTTTATTTGTTTTGTTTGTTTACACCTTCGCCAGGGAAAGGGTTGTCTTTTTTTTAAATCTTGTTACAAAGAATCTTGTGATAAAATTACAAATAAAAGAAATCTACTCTTCAAAATATACTAAGCATGAGAGGTTAACTTTCTACGTGCACATGTACCTATCTTTTATTACACGAATATTCTATAAATTTCAAAACACTGAATGATCCGATAAAATTATTATTTAAATAAACAAGATAAAGTAAAGCTACATCATGTACTTTTTCCAAACATAACAAAATACCTAAAAAAGTGGAGGTTTTACTTGAAGAGGTATATTTAAATAAACAAATAGTCTTAGTCATAATTTAACCAAATTTTTGCTTTATTACTATATGTTAAAAGTACAGTTTTCTATCTATAAAACATCATTTACAAGCACAGATTTTGAACTAATCATTATCATCAACAAACAATTTTCTGCCACCGGCAGAGTTTTTCTCCAACATAAACCTCTCCATTTACTCCTAATCATAGACTACAAAAATAAAACGTTTATTCAAAAGGAACATCGTAAAGAAAATTACAAGTATAGTTAGTGATTTTCAAAGCTGAGCACAATTGGAATATTGGTGTCGATTTCAGTTTAAAATAATACACCCAAAGTATGTGACAATTCATTGACTAGTCCATCATGAAATAACTTGATGCATTAAAGAATGACATTAATATTAGAATGTGGAATAAATTAGGAGTAACAGCCAACCTGAGTGATACTGGAATAGAAAGTGTTTATATAAAACACTAAATAAATATCTACACTTGTTTTTAAGGACAAGCTTTCACTGCCACAGACAACATCAGGTTAGGAGGAAGACTGATGCTATTTGTTGGACCACAAGAGTTGATTTGAATAAGTGCTATATAGTAGTAAGAGCGTGTATTAGAAATGTGTTTTAGTTGGAAGTACAATACATTCTAAATTTGGAAAATTAAAAAAACGAAAAAGTGAAGTAGTCAATAATTGTTGTTGGTTAAAAATTAATTTGTAATAAATAAAATTATAGAATACTAGGAAAATGGTAGAGCACAAATAAAAGTAAAAACACTAACACATATTTATGTTTTTGCTCCATGCACTTTATTTCATACACAATACATATTCATTAAAAATTAAAAACAACGTGAACACTATGGTGTATTTGTCAAATAAAGAACCCTCTAATAAGCAATTGTTATAAAATAGATAACTATTTCTATGATTGCCTCTTACAACCATGTATGCATCTAGAGGTATTGCACTAATAAAAATGATGATCTCTGTAGAACAGACTTTGAGCAATGAAGTATTCAGATAAACTGAGTCTCTTCAGCTCTCAGACTCTCTCTCTCTCTTACTGTGGATTCACACGTTCGCTGAAAAACTAGCGCAGAACAGAAACATATTCACGTGACGTGCTCTAAGCCAATCACAAGATTTACACTTAATCGTAGTGAGCTGTTCTGCTGAAGTTCAACTATTCTCTACTTTGTTCGCTCTGCTCGAGAACAAATCAATTCTCAGAACCAACCATCTCAATTTAGTGCGCATGCACATTTGACAACAGATGCGCTCTACTGCCAGAAGCAAGCAGAAAGCTTCGTTGGCCATAGTTAAGAGATTTGAAATAACTTGTTAATGTAAAGTTTGTTTATTAATGTATTGGATTGTGCCACGACACAGCGTTATAGTTTGTAAACAACCATCAGGACAATGATCTAAAATATAATATGTTTATCCACTATAAAATAAAATATATTGTTTTAAAGCATTGCAATGCATCATGGCTCAACTTAAAGTGTGTGAATTACTGCACAGATTCTGCTTTCTATTTTTCGGCAAGCGTGTGAATCAAGCCTTATTGCCAAACAATGCCATACTTATACAATGTTAAGTGGACGAGCTTCAAGGTAATTAACTTAATTAGAAATTGTTTTACATGTCCCTATCTAAGTGTCTGATTATTCTTCCCTCCCGATAAGATTTGAAAGAATAAAACCTAGGTCAAGGAATTGAACGGTAATGATCATTTTCTTCAAGAGTCAGCCAGTACTCCTTTGTCCAGTGGCAGCAATGTAAATAAAATTACGAAGTGGGTTCTTCTTTTCATTGTGAAAAACATATTGGGTTCTGTTTTGAAAGATATAATTCAAAATCTTTGTAAAACAGGTACTTACTGTTTAAAGATAGATACTAGGACTTATGTGAATTGTGAATAAGCAATTATTCATTTAATTTGTCCCAGAGCTTCTTCAATGTATGATATTATCAGACGTACAGAAAGCAATGGAACAAATATGGACAAAAAACAATGAAATGATGAACATATTTTTTAAATGTCTCCTATTATGTGTTCCTGTTTAAGTCTCTTATCATTCTTTACCAATTTTCTTTTTTATCCCTTGTATTATGTGGTCTACTATTTATTGAAATCAAAATGAGTGCTTCACACTTTTCCCTGAAGAGTTCCAATAGATAAAATTTGGGTCGAGAGATTGAGCTATAATGATCAATTTTTCTCTAAGAGGCGGTGATTAACTCTTTCCAAGTGGCAGAAATATAAAGTAAAAACTGTGTTCATCTTTTCATCATAAAAAACAACGTATTATTTTCAATGAATATCAACACACAGGTCCTGGGTTAGATTCTTGTGTTCAGGGGACATTTTTCAACTAATTTAAATTAATTTAAATTAATTATATTGTTTTCCTCTCCCATCTTTCATTTGTAAAATATATCTGTAAAAACAACAGCTCGGCTTGTAATTTTTAACATAAAAAGTATGATTTTAGAGCTGAATGTACTACCATACTTAAAACTGTACAGCATAAACGTGATATTATTCACTGTTAGAAGATAAAGAAAAATGTTCGATTCTTAGGCCATCTTAATTTCTGTCCTCCTTGTGGACATTTTTCTTCTTAAAAATTTCTAAATAGTTGTTTATGTTAATATTTTCAAAATTGAGCATAATACATAAAGTTGTAGTTAGATGCCATAGTATTAAACCTGGGTTTTAACCACACAGTAACATGATTTACTTTGTTATTTAAAATGGAGAGTTCATTCCGAGTTTGGTGCCAAATTCTAGACGGCCCTTTTTTGATATCGCACATTAGCTCTGAAAAAGAGGGAAAACGTTAGTTTATTGTTTTGAAATATACTGGACTGTTGATGACAGGGAGTTAGAGGTTTGAATCTCAGTTGGATGTATTGAGAGGGGTTTTCCCTGAATTTTTTTTCACTCTCTTGTCATACAAATGTGGAAATACTTCCTCAAAATTCAACCTTCCTCATCCTTAACAGATTAGCGTCATTAGCACATATGTATACAACCCAAACAGGTATTAAGATGCAGTGCTAAGAAAAGTTTATTATTATAACACTATGGTTTAAATTAGAAGGGATAGCCAGCACACTTACGGTACCATGGTAATACTGGAGTAGAAATTGTTTAGATATAGTGGTGACCTGGTGGTCTAGGGGTAAGGTGTCAGACTTCTATGCTGGCGGCCGGGGTTCAATCCTCGGTCCCGGCAAAGATTTATCTGATTACCAAACCCTTCCTTCACCTCTGACAAGACATCTTGTGAATGTGGGGAATGCCAGGCCGCCACCGTGGTTCGGATTCCACGTTAAACTGTAGGTCCTTCATTTCATCTCACAATCACCCTACCATTACACATTAGCGTAAGTGCGTATAACCCGAATGGGTAGTAAGACGCGGTGCTAATAATAATAATGTTTAGATATAACATTAAAAAACACACAAACACTTTTTGAGGACAAGCTTTCACTGTCACAGACAGCTTCATCAGGTCAAGAGAGTAGATTGATGCTTTTGGTTGAACTGTAAGGTTGACTGTCAACCTTACAGTTCAACCAAAAGCATCAGTGCCAGCGGTGAAAAGCCACAATGTATTTGAGCCGCTTACGTTTTCTTATTATTCTTTCCTGTAGATTCTTTCGGAGAGGCATTTAATAATATTTGATGGATGCAGGATAAAGAGTGCAAAAGTTAGCCTGTAAAATGTGTGTAATGTTACTTCTCCCCCTCCCCCTTTTATCTTGTGCCCTTCATTTAAAAATGTATACTATATTATCTTTGCTTAGTGTTGGAAAGTAATGAAATTCCTTGTTTTATTATTTACTAGTTTACTTTAAAGGTAGATTATTATTATTACTAGCACCGCGTCTTACTACCCGTTCGGGTTATACACACTTACGCTAATGTATAATGGTAGGGTGATCGTGAGAGAAAATGGAGGACCTACAGTTTAACGTGGAATCCGAACCACGGTGGAGGCCTGGCATTCCACACATTCACAAGATTTAAAGGTAGAAATATCATTACTTTTGTTAAGTCTAGGTCTGAAGTAAATTCCAACTTACTTTATCTCCTCTCTTTTGATGACCTCGTTAATGAAGAAGACAATGATTGGAGAGAAGGCACCAAAGATAATCATATGAGGAGGTATTTGATTAATGCCTCCTGTGAAAACTCTGTCTTCTGAGGAAAATGCTAACAGTGACCCAGTGTAAAGCGCCTGAAGAAGAAACCTAGAAGCAAATTATGTGTTCGCTGTAGTCAGAAACAAAATAATAAAAGACAAAGGTACATAGACATAGTAACTGTTACTTACCAGAAAGTGAGACCCTAGTGAACCAGGCAAGGTAAGCTTACTTTACTTTAGGTTAAACGAAGAATACATACTTTTACCTAACTAACATTGACAATAATGGCATTCTTGTGGACATGTTATATTTCTGACTTCTATGAAACTAGCAATCGCGCACGGCGTTGCCCGTGACCCACCGTGGAAGAAGAATTATATAAGCCTCCACCCCCCTCAAAAATGGTTTAGAATTAGGGAATTAGGGTCAATTTCGTACACTATTTTCCTTCTGAGGAGGATGCGGCATATTTTTATCCCAGCTATCGCTGAAACTTAATTATAGACCAGCCTGACAATAATTTCTTCAAAAATTTGTTGAAAATATCCTAATTAAAAAGCTAACTAAAATTTTTTAAATCCGGCTTCTAGGTGCATTCAGACCCCCTTTCGTTCAACTATGTTACAAATGTCAGATTTCTATGAGCTATAGATTTGGCTGGGAATCACACACAAACAAACACTTCTTTTTATTATTATATAGAAGATAGTCTGATAAACCATGCTTTGTTCATGTAATTAATTAGCTCTTTACAAAACAGCAAGTATGGTAAGCAATACAAAAAAATGATTAGATGACAGCCACATAATCAATAATATTTCAGTAAATGTTAACAAAGAATTTGTGTTTGTAATAGCATTTTTTGTTTTGCAAACTTTTTCAATAAAATTTGTTTTTTCAGATCCTTGTCTTTAAATTATTACCATACTATCTTAATAAATTTATTTATCAATATTTAAAATATATATTGCAGCATATTCATCTTTAAAGAAATGTTACAAACATAAAAATTCAGATGTTACCAATTTTCTCAAATGGCTCAACTATCCAGGGTTGTGATAAGAGGGATATAGTCAAAACACTAAAATGTTCACAGCAACGAAGCGCATATTTCCCAGGGTTAACTCTCCATAAAAACCAAGTAATACTGTCGTGCGCATGAGCACTAACAATTCAACTGTAACAAATAATTATAGCACTAATACTATGCTGCCAAACTGCTTAAAATAACTTTCTCCCCCACTTGCACATGACACAGTTGCCAACATTACACCAGAAAAGCGCAAATCCCAATATAAGAACATGTTTGTTTAGTGTGGTAAAGTGTTGCAGAGATTTAGATAGACTAATTAATTATTTAAAACTGAGATAGTGTATATTTGTTATCAAAATAGTGGGTGTTCACGTGCACATATGATTATACATGAGCCGCCTCTGAATAGAATAATAGAAAATATAAATAGTAACTAAATGTTAACATTCTTTCTTATAATCCATTCACATATTATTCAGTTAAGTATGGATGTGCAAGACTCGAAAATACCTCGAAAATTCAAGGAGAGGGGAGGGGGGGCAGGAAGAAGTGGCCCTAAAACTAAAAAAACAAACCAGGAATTTATTATTTCCAATAATACCGTAATATGACAAAAATAGACCCATTTCCCCCCAAAAAACAGCCTTTATTAAGAAATGTTTTGGTTATAAATATTGTTTTTCAATATCAAACTTTGACAATATAAGCTGTTACACTGCCAAATTAAATTATAAATGGTATTCATTGTAACTACCTATCATTATTTTATTAATTGCATTTAAAATGTGTATTAGGTGTCTTAAGTGTTTGAATGAACATATATAAGACAATCTAAATCAAGCACCAGCTCAAGTGTCAAAAATAATCTCTATAAACTATATATTTACTTTAATAAACATAATTTACATTTATGTACTTTTAAAAGACGTTTCCTCATTTTGTTCTCGTGTCTTGATACTTTTTTATATTCTCACCTCAAGATCGTTTTGAATTGAAAAAATTGTTCTCGCATATCGCTACAGTTAAGTGTTAAAATTACTGGTCTGGGGTCTGTTTGTTAAGTTCATCCTATAATTAGTATTGGTTCTGAATCACCAGTATTAAAGGTCAAAAACAAATTTCACTCGAAAATTCCAGGTAAACATTTGACATATTTCTAGGACAAGCACAACTACCGGTACATTTCCTTAAATTAAATTAAGACTAAATAAAGAAATGAGGTAAATACTCACGTTAAAACTACAGCAACGAGCCAAGCTTTATTATGGTGTGGACTGCTTTGCCATATGGAGGATTCTCGTTGCACGAAACTGATGGAGATTACCACTGGGAGAAACACAACCAATCAAACATTAAATATCATTTGAGAACGATGTGACAGCTTAAAAACAGAGGTCTTAA
This sequence comes from Timema cristinae, assembly GCA_039000515.1. Classification (NCBI taxonomy): domain Eukaryota; kingdom Metazoa; phylum Arthropoda; class Insecta; order Phasmatodea; family Timematidae; genus Timema; species Timema cristinae. The sequence goes on along the minus strand of JBCFYV010000012.1, from coordinate 112,371,732 downwards.
GATGGAATCTTGGACAAGTTTTCCAAATAAATCATAAAAACTAGAGAGGAATCCAAGAATCAATAAGAATATTCGAAATAAAAATTGGGTCAAAACTTTTTTTTTAAATAAATGAAATTTGTTTTAGAGCTTATATCCTGCTAATTGGTTGTTTAGCCCAACATTATTATAGGACAAATTTAACAGACAGCTCTTATTAATTTATTACTTTACCTATTTAGCATTATTTTTTTGTCTTTTTAAGCACTGTATTTTACTACCTGTTGGTATAATACACAAATGTACTCTTTACTTCAAATGTTTAATGAATGAGGATGGTTGAATTTGGAGGAAATGTACCTGCATTTTTGTGGAGGAAAAGTAAAAAGCTAATTAGGAAAACCCACCCTCAGTTTATCCAAATGAGATTTGAACCCTGATCCACTCGTCATGTGTCGTCGACTGCAAGAGTAACACCTTAGAGCATTTTATCACCAACGCGGTTCCTATACATGTTATAATGAGTGGATTGTAATAAATTATGCTAACATTCAGTTACTATTTAAAGAACGTTTTCCAAATTTACTAATATTGGGATAAGTAGGTAAAGTCTATCTTTCCCAAACCAAGTGTAAGTTTTATTTATACATTTTGATTAATTCACATTAATTATTTAGTTGACATTGAAAATAGAAATCCTAACTAAAAAATAATATTTTTATGTTTTAATATGAATTCATGTTCAAATTAGGTGGTAAATTAATAATTCAGGAGTTTGGTTGTTAAGTTTGTCCTGCAAATATGTTGAACTAAACCAGGGGTAAGAAAACTTTTGGCACTGGAAAACCGAATCTCACTGCATAGATTCCTTACAAGGCCGCCACACTTAATATACAGTAACTTTTCCAAAGATATGATAGTGCACCAACCATAGATGTAAAGCTTAATAGATGTATAGAATAATCAATAAGAATATTTACTTTTTTAAACATTTAAGCTTTAAAATTGATATTAATTAAAATGCAAGCAGTTAAAGAATGTATAGTTTGTAAACAATGAAGATACATAGTTGAAATAATATGTGAAAAGGCCGCAGCCTTATGAGGAATTCTTGAAGCAACATGTGATCTACCAATGCCAAAAGGTTTTCCAACCCTGGTCTAGTCTATTGCGAGAGTAGCGCCTTAGTCCATGTGGCCATCAAAGGGTAATATATATATATATATATATATATATATATATATATATATATATATATATATATATAAAATTAATTAATCTTTTCTAGTGGAAACCAAAAAACCGCTTCCCCATTGTTACTCACCAAAATGCACGACAAGCAGCACAAGTGTAGCATGTTGCACTGTTAGCAACGTGTATTGGTGGCCACTCCACGACTCACCGAGTGGGCCAGCGTTGGGGTAAATCACAGCACAGGAGGAGTTGGTGGCTAGTGCGATCTCAGCGCATAAATAGGAGAGACTCAGCACGTAGAATACTATCACCATAAACATTGCAGGCAAGAACTTGGAACCGTAACACCACAGTACAAACACTGCCACCTGCGAGAGAAAACTCCGGTGATGATTTTCTTGGGGATAATTTATCATGTCAAGAGCACCCACATCATTGGTTGCATGATGTCTGGCCCTCTCTTGAGATTAACTTGTTTGCCAGAGACAATTATATTGGAGTTCAAGTCTCAATCAAGTGTATTGAGGGTGTTTTTTCCTATGGTTTCCTACTCTCCCTCCACACAAATGTGGATGCATTTCCTTTCAATCTATTGTTCTTAGTTTTACTTTATCATCATGAATATTAGAAGTATAAGAGCTCAAAGATTTTTCATAGGAGTTGAGCTCAAGTGAGCTTCTTGGAAAGCTCTAGTGTCTAAACTAAAACTTAAATTATTGAAAGCTTACACACCTTAAAAAAGTAAAAATATTAATACCCGAGTGCTGACGATGTATTGGTTCTTGCCGGTCGCCCTTTGCATGACACGAGGGTCCGTGGGGATTCCAACCAGCGAGATGGACAAGGCAGGGATCACCAGACAGACCAACCAGAGCAATGGCCCTGTCGACACATATAACAATAATCCTAAATAGGCTTAATAAACCAGATCTCCTGTGCATGACAATCACATCCTCAAGATTTATTATTGTTATATTAATGAAAAGAAGAACACAGTTCACACTTTGCATTGCTGCCACTGGACAAAGAGGTAATGGCTTCCTCTTGGAGAAAATCTATCGTTACCATCCAATTCCCCGACCTATGTTTCGTTTTATCGGAACTCCCCAAGTTGAAGTATGAAATGTACAACGCAACTCGCTTGGAGAGAAAACAAAAGAAACACAAGGAAGGGAGAAAAAAGTAAAATGGTAAAGAGTGCTAGGACACTTAGATAGGAACAAGTTACTAGCCTATTGATTTTCTTTAAGAGGCTGCCATTATCTCTCTATCCAATGGCAGCAATTTAAAGTGTGAAATGTGTTAATCTTTTATTATAAAAGCATGAATATTGTGTGTGTTCCCTTTTATATATTTTCTATCCACCTATCCTGTACCTTCTTCCAAATATAGCAAGTATTATTATTAGAGATGGGTATGAGTCCAAATCATCATTGTATTATAATCAACGAATCTCAAGTTTTGAATCTCAATCATAGGAAAAATCATTTGGATGGACTTTAGCTTGTCCACACTGCTATGTTGTTTTCTGTTTGCAATTCTTATTTTGTTCATAACAAATCTTGAATTGCTATATACAATAAATTCAGGATACACTTATGTACTAATTAAACTAATTTTATTTATTTAGCACCGCGCCTTACTACCTGTTCAGTTTATACGCTTAAGTACTAATTACACTAATGGGCTAGAAATTAAGAAGGTTGAATTTAGAGGGAGTGAGCCCACATTTACTTGGAGGGAGAGTGAAAAACCATTTAGGAAAATAACTCTCAGTACACCCGACCAGGATTTGACCCCCGATCTCCCTGTCATTGGCAGTCTAGTCTATTGCAAGTGTGACGCCTTAGACCATGCGGCCACTGAATCAGGTAAAAACATATAACAATAACTTTTTTGATTTAATTAGAATTTAAATTCGATTAAGTGGAAACATACTCGGAAAAAAAAAATCGTATTCAAAGTACAAAAACAAAAAAACTTTCCTTTGATAGTTTTTGAAACCTTGAATATCTTTATAGATTCAAAAGATTAAAAGGACTTATCCCAATTATGAAATATACAGAAGAAACAATTACAAATACAATAAGGCTCTCACAATAAAAAAGAGGAACATGCTTTATGACAAACGGTGTCAGCGTGACTCACCAACGGGAAGCAGTGGGGGCAACATGAATAATATTCCGAGCACTTGAGCAATACAGAGAGAAGCAGAACAACACATCCAGAACTGTACGCAGTTCCACATGCTCTGCATATAATGGCGAGACTGCAACACACAACAGTGAGTCTAATAGAATGACAAACTTTTACCAGCAGAGTTTGGTGAGCACTAACATACTCGTCTCAGACCCAATAGGCCGGGGTTTGACCCCAGGCGGATTTTTCAAAACTGGTAATTTACACATAATGGTTTCCCATGATAGTATATCCCCCATCCCCACCCTAAACTTTAGCAAGGGTGGCATGGTATGGACATGTAATGAGGATTGAAAAGGTGTGAATCCCAAGGAGAGTGATGGAGATTAAGTATGTTAGGAAAAGATCACAAGCGAGACAAAGAAAGAGATGGGAGTAGCGTATAACAGAAAGTGTGTGAGTGAAAGGAGAAGAATGGAAGCAAATAAAGGAGTAAGAATTGTGAAAGGAAAGAGGAAGATGAAGGCATATTATTAAACTGACCTGGATACAGTTCATGATGATAAATATGGCAGTGACAAGGAAGGTGTAGTTTAGGAAGTGAACGCACATTAGCATTAAAGGGAGAGTGGTAAGAGATTTAGGGGAAAAAAACACCCTCAGTACATCAGACTAAGATTCAAACTGAGACCTTCTCATCACTAGCAAACCAGATTATATGACCCCTTTCTCATTTCCCCCCTTAGAACCACGTCTTACTACCTGTTTGGGTTATACGCTTATGTACTAATTACGCTAATGGTGTTAGAGATTAGGAAGGTTATATTTAGACAAAATGTACCAGAATTTGCATGGAGGGAAAGTGGAAAATAATTTTGGAAAAGAACATCCTTGGTATACCCGACCTAGATTCGAGCCTCAAAGCAGGGTTTTCCCATCGTTTGGATTCAATAGTTTGTCACTAAAGGTTAGCTATACTAATGACACAAGAACAGATTTATCGTGCCATAGGAAAAGTCTACTGATAAAATGTAATCTATTTAAGGACAACTTCTTTTCACTCTTTGAGATATTTAATATTATGGTGAAAGAAAGTAGAAGAAAGATAGGGACAAACAAAAGTAACAAACACAGCATGGCTTGTACAAAGAGGAGCATAGTTGTTATTAAATATAGTTATCAAAAGATAAGGCAAGGTGGAAAAACAATCAGTGTACAGTGAGCAACAAAATGGGGGGAAAATACCTATGGTATCGCCGGGAATCCACCCCGGGACCTCTAAAACTAGAGGTGCTGACCACTAAATCAAGAGACTGGCCAGTTTCCATACTTCATTACCCCTTTCAACACTTGAAAATGGCGGGAAACAAACAACAAACAAGAAAATTAATAAATAAGAAACTATGAATAGAATGAAACTATGTTAAAAAAAAACTACTCTACAAAAATGTTATTTCCGTATTTGATTAAAGTTCTAAGGACTGAACAGTTGGTAAAAGCCAATATCAGAACCCTGAGTTTATTTCCACCAATATTATTCAACAAATAGGAGCACATCAAAGGGCAAACCTAAAATATATATATATATATATATATATGTTTTCCTAGAAGTGAGCTTCAAATCAACTTTAAGCCCCCTGATTTCACACGATGGCATAACTAAATATTTAGCCCAGCTAGGCAACCATCTGAGCCACAGTGCCGCCTCAATAATCAAGAGATGGTAAGTTATGGAACTAACAATAAATTACCCTTCTATCCCAATCATATCTAACTACCAATACACATTTTTTTCAAATGTTACATAGGCCAGTAGTGTAGGGATGAGTAAGATAAAATTTAGAGGGAATGCATCAACATTTTTATGCAAGGAGCATAAGAAAAATTTAAGAAAAAACATCCTGGACAGGATTCAAACCATGACCTGTCAACGGCCAACTAGATGAGATCATATCATATGGCCTACCTATGTGGATGAATTGCAATTTATATTTTACTATGCAGAAAACTAATAAAGGGGTAAAAAAAAATGTAATTAGTTATCTTCACTGTCCTGAACTACCAGGTTCTATTTGGCCGAGCTTGTCCAGGCCAATGCGTGCTCAGGCGCTCACCTCCATGATGAGATGAAATATGGAGATGGGATCCTCTCTGCGGAAACTCAGGGAGCAGGCAATGGAGTTTAGGGCCCGACTGAGATCCACGGGTGATGACCCTTGATTTGGATTAGGGGGTACAAACACTGGCAGCTTCTGGCACACCTGCGGATACAAGGGCTCCACAGCAAGACTGAAACATCAGCATATATATAAAAAGAAGGAGGGGAGTGAAAAATAAGTAAAAAATGAGAGAGTTGGATAAGTCTTGAAAATATTTCGATCAATTTCAAGTCTTTGGTTTTGATTCTACTTGCAATAATTAATTGTTTTAACTTGCAATCCTTTCTAACTGTGTATTTTTTATATATATATATATATATATATATATATTTGTAATAGTAAAAATAGCTTTTAAGTAAAAAAAAAAAAAGTGTAAATTAAATTTTTCTATTTGGCTAGGCTATCTTATTATATAGAGCAATGATATAAGCATGAACATGGTGCAATTATAGATGAAATTAATTAATTTGAATGTGGGGAATGCCAGGCCTCCACCGTGGTTCGGATTCCACGTTAAACTGTAGGTCCTCCATTTCATCTCACAATCACCCTACCATTAAACATTAGCGTAAGTGCGTATAACCCGAATGGGTAGTAAGACGTGGTGCTAATAATGATGACGATGATGATGATGATGATAATGATAATATAATAATAATAATAATAATAATAATAATAATAATAATAATAATAATAATAATAACAATAACAATTATTATTATTATTATTATTATTATTATTATTATTATTATTATTAAATAATTAATTGGACGGGTGGTGGGTTCCAGCTTAAACACAAATTTATTATAAAATAAGATAAAAAGACATGTTTTTGTGATAGCAAACTTGTTAACAAAACTACATGTACTCTTTAATATCGTTCCTTAACATATCAACTGTGGATAAACGCATTGTTTGAAGAATATGCATATGTACTCATTAGTTTAAAGTGTTAGGGACATGGAAGATTGAATTTAGAGAGTATACCGGCATTTGCACGGAGGTAGAGTGGAAAACCATTAGTGGAAAAAATCTCAATATACCGGACTGAGATTTGAGCCCCGACCTTCCGATCATCGGCAGTCGGGTCTTTTGTGAGAGTGACGCTTTTGACCGTATGTACACCGAAGGGGGTTTCAAAAAGTTAACTTATCTTCTTTTATGTATTTATATAAGAGCAAATGTGTAATGCATCTGTCACTTTTTACAGATGATGTAAACCAAGAAAGCTGGAAGATATGAGTGATATTCAGCTTTGAAAGATTTATTTTTATATGTACTAAAAAGTTAAGTAAAAAGTAAATTTAACTATACCTAGCATCAGCTTGTAGGAAGATGGGCATGTTTTCGGCACTGGCCGACGAACCAATGATGCACACCACCTCCCCGTACTCTTGCATGATGTGCAGCATATCACGCGTCGCACTAGGAGTACAGTCCGTGAATAGAGATACGAGTAGAGGGACATTATCAATCTTCTCGAGATGTGGTCGGATATTCTCAATTCCTCGAGGCAACTTTGCCTGTGGAAAACAACAATCAGGTTAAAAAATCAACTAGTAAAAAGGATATTTTAGTTATTAGAACATACTAAAAACTAGGAGATGGGTCAAATCCACTTTTCTGAATCTCAATTAATGTGAATCTTATAATTTTATCTTCAAATCACCAATCTTGAATTAAATATCCGAACATTGAAAAAATTATGAACACAAGAAGTAGTAAGAATATTACAGAATACTATGTAATAGATTAAATATAAAATAATACCTTTAAAAGAGAGAGAGGTGTTCCTTAAATAAATACCAGGAAACTGTAATGATTCTCATTTTTATATTTCATATTTTTCCGAATTAAATATTTGTTTTTATTTTCAGTATACTTTTCTATCCATCCATTCAGCCATTTTGTTTTAATTTATTTAAATAATTTTGATGTCTTTCTATTTTGTAATCGCTAATCAAATTTGAGAGAAACTAGAAATGGAGTTTAGGGGGTGAGGGAGAAAATTTCAAAGAAGACCAAGAAAGATAGAGGAGGAGAATATAACAGATAGTGTGCAAGTGAGAGTAAAAAAAGTGGACTAGAGCAAGGGAGGAAGAATTACGCAAGGATAGAGGAAGACAAAGACATTTTACTAAAGTGACCTGGCCACAAGCTGAAAACAATTGTTGATGATGATGATGACTATTATTTTATCTTTCTATATATATATTTCTTAAAGATCCAAGTATTTACAACAACTTTCCGAAAGAACTTAAAGATTTCAGTACTCTCAAATTCACCCACAATATCTCACTATAGCATGTCACCTATTTGGATGTTGATTTCTTTAACGAGAACAATAATATTTGCACGACAGTTCATATAAAACCTACAAACCACCAACAATACCTCCACTACTGCAGCAGCCACCCTTCTTACACTAAGAAGTCCCTCCCCTACAGCCTGGCCATTAGGGCCAAACACATATGTTCAGACCGTGCTGACCTCACTCAGTATTGCATTAAGCTTTCTTCAGCATTTAAAGAAAGAGGGTACCCTTCAACTCTCATTGATACTCAAATATCCAGAACCATCTCAAATGACTTGACAAATCACAAACTTCTGGTGATATACCCTTCATAACTGCAAAGAATCAACACGATACTCAAGAATGGTTACAACTTTCTAATGTCTCCCACTCAGACACAAAACCTTCTCAGCTCTCCCCCAAGAATCTCTTTCAAACGGCCATCTAATCTTCACAACCTTCTAGTACATCTAAAATTGCTTGATCCCAACAAAATGTTCACCTCAATCAACACGGAAAAAGGTTCAAACCCGTGTATCAAACGCTGCAACACCTGCAAGATCCACCCACCCTGAAAGACCTTCAATAGTATGAAAAGCAAGAAGCAATACCCCACCCAAGGCCATTATGACTGCAACACATCCAACTTAATCTACAAACTTCAACGTAACTTTTGTGAGGCTGAATAAGTTGAACTCACAACAGGACCTCTGAGAATACGCATGAACAATCACCGTTTTGATACCAACGACAAAAATCTAGAAAAACCAGTTACTTTCCCAAGCTAATACCCACAATAAGGACTTTGACTCCTTTTACAACACCAGGGTACTAAGAGCATTCCCGACAGCCTCTTGCAATAACTCTCAACCTAGGCAATGGGAACTTGTGCATCAATGGGTAACCAAGTCCAGCCTACCCCCTGGTTTAAATCTGTGATAAAAAAACAACTATAAATAAAATTATTTCATATATTATATCTTTCAAATTACATATATATTTTTTAAATTTATTTAAGTATAGTCTCTGTTAGTTCTAAAGTTATATTTAATTATTAATTTGAAGCAAGCTATTTATTCTTTTCAAACCATATTTAGTTACATCAATTTGGCAACAATGTTTTCAGTTATATATTTCAAATCATTCTAGACATGGGCGTTGCACGAAATATATTTGAGGGAGGGATGTAGTGGGGAGGGGGTTGGGAGCATGGAACTCCCAGAGTTTTTTTTTTTAAATTTGGGGTAATATTCAAGCCTTGAACCTGAGCTTTTAACTAATGTATTTTTAAATTTATGTATTACTTCATACTGGATTTTTAAAGCTACAAGGCTTTTTCAGTGCATAAGGAAATAACTTGAATTATTATTTATTTCGGTTTACCTGCATTTGAGCTAAATATCCAAATGAACTTGAATATATTTATTTAGATTTGCAGATATTGTTCAAATCATGTATTTTAGATTGAGAAATTTAACTGAGTTTACTACAGCAGTTTCCAACATTTTGTAGTTAATAACCACAACTTTTCTCTCTGCGGTGATCACGGCCCTTTGATAACTTAAAAGCGATCTAATCCTAGTTAAGATTTTCCACTGTGTATTACTACTGGCCCGGACTATCTACAGTTAACTACACCAGTAGGATAGGTAAAATTGATAGGAAATGTACCCTTATTTGCTTGGGATGATGTTAGAATAAACTACCCCTGGCCAGAATTAAAATCCTTACCTCACCTTCAACAACAAACCAGGTGACCTGGCAGTCTAGGGGTAAGGTGTCAGACTTCTGTGCTGGCGGCCGGGGTTCAATCCTCGGTCCCGGCACAGATTTATCTGATTACCAAACCCTTCCTTTAACTCTGACAAGACATCTTGTGAATGTGGGGAATGCCAGGCCTCCATCGTGGTTCGGATTCCACGTTAAACTGTAGGTCCTTCATTTCATCTCACAATCACCCTACCATTACACATTAGTGTAAGTGCGTATAACCCGAACGGGTAGTAAGACGTGGTGCTAATAATAATAATAATAATAATAATAATAACAACAAACCAAACCAAAAGAGCATGACATTAAATCCGCATGTCCACCAATGCTTGTATTAATTATTATAAATTGCTTATAGTAATGATTAAATGCAACTAATATGTGGTAAAAGAGAATCAACATGCTTGAGGTTGGGGGATGATTTTATATTATGCTAGCAGCATCACAAGGCTGCCATAGTAAACAAGTCAGCAAGAAGCTATCAGAATGAAATAGCCAAAAGGAACCTAAACAGTAACTAGGTCGTTTTTAATACTTTAACAACTTACATTTCTATTAGAATTAAGCATCTTCTTATAATCATTAAAATCCTTGAAAAGTAAATATAAAGCTAAAACCTCTATATTGTTACCCCACACAAAACACACTGCGACCCCCAGGTTGGGAACCACTGCTTTATTACCACACTTGGAAGCAATATCTAACTGATCTGTAGAATTCACTCGTCACTTCAACAACAAATTAGCAATTTGGCCATGTTTATTTAAAAACATCCCAACTGTAAAATAAAGCAATAAAAAATGGAATATATTGATATTTCTACAGTATTTTGATACCTGTCTACCAATGTCCTGCCTCATGAAAGTTGTCCTAAAATGTGGATACGGTTACATGAATAAACTACCCAAAACATATTGTAATTTAGCACGTGTTTCTTCAAAATTGAATCCATTCCAAACATCTCCTGCAAGAGCGTCCGTTACGCTAGACAAACATTGCAACTTCACATCACTATTTTTGTGCCCTTCACACTTTATGTCATACAGACATGGACATTTCTGTACCTCAATAATGAGGTATTCGCTATCTACTGAATTATCCATTTTGGAATAAAATGGTAAATAAAATAAAGAGAACACACGAAGCAGGATTATGACGCCGATAAACAATACTGCACCTGTGGCCACTCCTTCGCTGTATGCACTGACTGTCCGTTGTTTCTGTCAACTGACAACGGCGCTACTAGACTACTTGATTAACTAAGCTTTCTACAAATTACTACAGAAGGAATCTCCTTTCAATGTTTAATGATTTTTGAAGTTGGGATGTTTTATAGAGGAGGGATCAACATTTGGGAAATTTTAAATTTGTCTGTACAGGTCTGTCGTTAAGGACTTTCATAATAGAAAGAAATGGGGTACAGAATAAGCCTAGAATTTCCCAACTCCAGATCCCATAGCTCACAAAATTCCCAACTTTCAAGCTTTTAGCCAACATTGGGGTCCCGCCCCCCACCACACCCCTCCCTCACCAACCAGTGTGACGCCCCTGATTCTAGAAACATGTAGTTCCATAGCCTATCTTTGTTTGTGTATTTTCAATGTGCCTCTTCTAATAATAAAGAAACATCTCCGAATATTCAACAATGTGTGAGGTGTAATATAGTGCAATAGTTTGAGAAGAGAATAAGAAATGAAGAGAGAAGTGTGTTTTTCTATCTAGACCTAACCTAACTATCCTTTCAGGTTGGTTTCCTTCACTATTAATTACTTCACATTATTGTACAATGTTTCTACACTGTCTTATTATAATAAGAAGAGAAAAATAGAGATCACACCAAACACTGATACCACTTAAGGTAATCAAAGCCTCCTGTTTGGCTTGTGATTGCGACTAACCCTGTTGGACATGTCGAAGTTGACAGGAGCCTCCTGCTCGGTGCTGTCAGTGAGACAACTAAGGGACCTCCACATCTCCTGTTGAGAGTTGAGGTCATCACTGTGCATCAACATGCTGTCCTGACTCTCATGCTCCCTGAAAACAAGACCTCGACATTCTGTGTTTTGTGGATCATAGTTAGGAAAATTTAAATAAATGTTGTTGATCAGTTTAAAGTGTATGAACCCATTTTTATTCTTTAGACTTGAATTTACTTTTAATGACATTTCACTTATTAATAAAATAAGATTCGATCACATGAAAAAACATGTGGTGTTCTTTACAAATACATTGTGACTCTCACGTGAACATACACATGTGTGGTCTACTCGAAATATCTACTGCATCTGTTTTACAGGTTTGGGAACATCGACAAAACTCTACAGTTCCCCTCTCAACAACCAATCATCGTGTTTATATTTGTCACATAACTTGGCAGTAAGAAAGAAATAGAGCTTGCGACACACAAGTTAAATTTCCATCCGTGTGACACGAAATGTGGGCGCGTAAGGTCAGCCCTAGAGTTGAAATCCCCAAATCCAAGTCGGCTGATAAGTCTAAGGGATGCAGCTTGCTAAGAATCCAAGAAGAGAATTACATCAACTTTTAACAAGAACTGAAATAAATTTAAATCAAAGTAAGAATATACTATGGGAATTTAAAAAATAAAATGTGTTAAAACAGGAATAGGATGTCTTTCAAATCTCTTAATGAATTAAACAAAAAGTTTTTCAAATCGATTATTATGTTGGCTTCTAGTGCCGCCAAACTCAAAATCACTAATTTACCACTCAACTTTATATAACAATTTTTTTTAACCTTAGTATTTATATTTTTATCTAAAGAATAAATGAGAGCAAAATTAGAGGCGAGGAAAAAAAAAAACCCCCACCAATGTTGGAAAGTTAAATTCTTATGGTTATCATGTTTCGTAAAAGATTCAAGAAAAAATTGTTTTGACCTCAGGTTAAAAAGACTGCTGCCATTCAGGGTAGATTAAGTGTACATGCATGTTACATGTATACTAACATGTTTCTAACCACATGAGTACAACCAAGCCTACTCCATCTACCCTGAAAGATATCAGTCTTAACTTAACCCTACCTTATAAGCTACACCATTACTGAAACATGAAAGGTAAGCTCGCTACCTTCAGGGTAAAACTGGGGTGTACGTATTTACTTTCTAGTCATCAACACAGAGCTATATTTTAAAATAACAATATTTGGGTGAATGCGACACACCTGTGACTCAGTGCAGACTTGTTCGGCAATGACTCCTCGAACCAATCGTTGTTGGTTTCTTCTTCAAACTTGACCTGCGAAAATTCGAGGTTGATGGCGCTGGGAGCCGAGAAACTCAGCACCCTAGAGTTTACAAAGTGATTGCTACGAAGGAAAGGAGAGGAAGGAAAGAAATGGAGAGAGAGGGGGAGTAAATGGTCCTTGTTAGTCTACGAGAGCTACTGTAGTCAAAAACTCTTATCACAAAATTACAACCGTTAAAAAAATTTATTTTTTAGCTCGACAATTATAACAGCTTTGGTAAAAACTTAATCATGCCAAACAAGAAATTATCAATAACGCTACACTTATTTATCTTATATTTAGTGATAGATTCTTTAATTACTTAGTGTTACTTCTAATTCAAGGATTAAAAATAAATTCAGATTTAATATTTGAACAAAATAAATATACAATTTAATTTTTTAATGTTAATATTAATTTTTTAAAGCTTACTAGAGGTTTAGCCCATCATAATTATAGCAAAAATATAGTAACCAAACTCGAGAACATTAAATTACCAATCAAATTAATGTTCCATTTGATTTACTATTTCTATTTTCTAGAATAACTGAAGAATTAATCTGAACAAAAACAGAATTGAAGGAAAAAATGTAATAGTGTGAGAAAGTTAGTTAGTTGTTATGCATATTGCCGTTTTCTAAGATGGGATTCAAGATTTGTACATAAAGTGAAGATTTAGGTTCTAGATAAAGTGGATTTAATTCATTTCTAATAAAAACCCAAACCTTTTTTGCATCAACGAAAGTGCAAGTGTCAAACACAAAACACATTTGGAGGCTTACTTAGTTTTCATAATTTTGACATTCACGCAGCACAAAAAGGTGTTTTTTTATATTTATTTTAAGCACTGTGTCTTACTACCTGTTCAGGTTATACAGTATACACAGATATTTATTCAAGCCATATAGTTTCCACTACCGCCTTGCTAGCCCTGTCATAGCTTCATATACCTTATAATCAATCTTAACACTAGGACAAGCACAAAATCCAGTCTCCAGCCGTTAATTTATCAATATGAAAGGGTAAATCCATATTTTCATCAATGATAAATTTTCTCCCGTGTCAGGAATTGAACCCGGGACCCTTAGCTCAGTAGGCAAACACGCTACCTACTGAGTAAAGAAAACATAATATTTACAAATTAAGCTAATGATTTAGGGATGAGGATGGTTGAATTTAGAGGAAGTGTACTTGCATTTGCATGGCGGGAGGATGGAAACTAATTTAGGAAAAACCACCTTCGGTACACCCGACAGGTATTCGAACCATGATCTCCCCGTCAATATCAGTTTAGTTTGTTGCGAAAGTGACGCCATAAACAATGTGGCCACCAAAGCAGATCACAAAAGGTTTTGATAACATATGAGACATTTATTAGTGAAATCAAATATCACACAAAACTAATTTTTCTGCCCTTTCAAGAACAAATCTGGAGGGAGTTTGGTAATCAATCGATTGAGGCACACCGACCTCTTGACCACAGTCAAGACTAGGTGGGGTAGGAGGGAAGGGGAGTAGGGGTGTAGTGAGGTTGTTGATAGAAATGGTTTGTGCAAAAATAGCTTAAACACCTCTGAAAATATGTATTTTTAAAGTGTGATTGGACCAGGATTCAAGACATAGAGCAGTGCTTCCAAAACATTTTAGAACAACTTTTTATGACCCACGTAGCTATAATGGACAGGAAAAGTAGAGGGGGGATTATTTTTTAATCTAATTTTTTAATGGATTAAAAAAAAATATTGAATATAATTTTAAGGGAAAAAAAGTATCTATTTTAGCATAATGAGGATTATTTTTGGTTTCGGTTGATAACAGCATTGATGTCCACGTCAATGTGAATCATTTTTAGGAGCAAGAAGTCTGACAATTGCAGTCTATTTTGAAATTCAGTTTTGATTCCCACTATCACCTTATATTTATTTTCCTGCTTCCCCTCCATATTTTTTCATCAATTTATAATTTCAAATCATTAACAAAATCTTCACATTTCAAAAACTTTTTGCGTCTCATTAAAAACTTGGATCACGGCCCATAATTTGGGGACCAAGGACCTAGAGATTTTTTGGATAGCGCATGTCATAAGATCTTGGGAGTTATGTGAAATCATTAAAAACAATGAGATAACAATCGAGTAGTCACAAGTCTGGTTTGCTAGACTAAGCTACTAAAAGGTTAAGAAAGAAAATAGTTATATTTAATTTTCTAGGTATATTTATATCCACTTGTATCCAGCCTGGCCCACTTAACAGCTCTATCAGAGATATGAACCCAAGACATTTAGGGGTGCTAGTCTTTGCTAACAAAATTTTTATTTTTAAATTTACACAACAATGTTAACAAAATACTTTTTGAGAAAAGTAATAATAATCACTTTAAAGTATTCAATATATGTCTAAATTCTTACCAAAACCAAAAGTTACACAGTATTTTTGTTTACACACAATAATCCCAAATTTAAAAAAATAGTGAAAAAAATATATATATATTAGTAAATGAGATAAACTGACCAAACGATATATTGTAAATGAGGAAACATGCAAATAAACAAAAAAAATAATAAAGAACATAAACATGCAAAGATTTTTAAAATCCACTATATAATATAGCACACATTATTTTAAAATAGAATACCTGTCGTGGTTGAAAAATCCAGCCATAACATTTGAGTTTAGAAAGAGTAAATGAAACAATTAAGCGGAGATAGAACAAAAATTGATATACATATATTTTTTTCTAGCGCCAGGTATACCACCAGTGTGGGTTGTATGCCAATTTGCTAGCCACACTATTGTGTTAGCGATTAGGAAGGTTGAATTTAGATTAAATGTATCTGCATTTGTATGGAGAGTGAAAAGCCATTTAGGAAAATCGTACTCAATATTCCTGATCTGGATCGAACCCTTAGCGACACCTTAGATCACCAAAATGAATGATGTTTCTTAATGAGTTGAGCATTAAAATGTGACTAAATTTAAATTATTAATGATCCTCCTATTAGCAATAAATAAAATTGAAACAAAACATGTATTTATGGATTATTAGCACTTTTTCTATTGGTTTTAGAAAATTTTATAATAAAATAAACTTATTTTGGATTATGATTCACATATTATATATTATTTTATATTATTCAAATATTTCTTTACCAAAATTAACTTTTTTCCATCAGCTGTTATGTGAAAAAACTAAACATTTAATCATCTTAAATGTATACAGTCACTTTTAGTATATTTAAAGACCCTATCAATGGTATCTATCAAAAATAAATAATGTTAAAAATATTTAAAGCAAACTAAATTTAAATTACGAGATCATTTGTTTTTCTTACTCATCCTACATGGTATTGCTGGTGTATTTCCTACAAATCCCTATTATTTTGTTCATAATTCTTGTGTTGAACGTACACATTAGGACCTGACTTCTTATCCTTATCATAATATTTTACAAATATATATTAGCAGGATTAGTTCCTTCAATATTCAAATACTAGAATCTTTAAGAATATTCAAAGATTTAGAAATATGTTCAACCGCACACCTGTGGGGTCAGTACCTTAGCTGTATCGCCTAAGTCCCAACCAACCACCACAGATAGCGAGTTGCAATATTACAAAATAAAAGAAGGGTAATCACCAGGGACGTATATTATCCATACTCAGCAAGCCCAACAAAACCCTTGTCTCACCAGAGTTATCATAGCTAAGCCTAAGGGAAAATACCACGAGGTAGTCTGGGTACAGACAAGAACAAGCGAAGGTAACAAATACAGCCCAAGGGCTAGTTTATTAGGGTGATTATTAACAGTGAATAATATGTACAATTTGGTATATCCAACTTTGATAGATATCAATACTCGGGTATAATTAACAAGGTAATACTCCTCATATTTATAGATATACAACAGGATATCATATTTTGGCATTGACAGGAAAGCCGTCCCTAATAAATATGACCAAACTAAACAAGGGGTACATGTAATTTACTTCCCTATATGAATATAACGCTCTCAAAACTGTAAGTTAACATTACAACCAAACTAACCATTAATATGTCTCGAACCATAGTAAACATAACAAACAAGATTAAACGTCATCTGACTGTAAACAATATAAATAATCTAATACCTAATATGTCCCAATTACTTAACAAACACTTAACAACTCCAGATGACTGACTTCTTTTAACTATGATTCCAACCCTGACCTGAATATAGAAAGATCATGGTCAAAGTTTAATCTCCCTCTATTACAATGATTTACCTAAACTTCGCCATGATTAGAACCCTAACCTGAAATATACAATGATCATGGTCAAGTTGAATTTTCCTCTTTTACAATAATTTACCTAAACTTCGCCATGGTTAGAACCCTAACCTGAAATATACAATGATCATGGTCAAAGTTTAATTTCCCTCTTTTACAATAATTTTCCTAAACTTCGCCATGATTAGAACCCTAACCTGAAATCTACAATGATCACGGCCTATGAGTAATATCCATCCATTACAATAGCTTACGTTTAAGGCAATCCTAGGGGCCTACATAGCGCCTAAATGTTCCTTACACCTAACCGACATCAAAGAGTGCCATTCATTGCAGGCCATGGGTTTATATTTGATTCTGCTCAGCGAGCGGGGGAAACATGTAAGGAAAGAATTACATCATCGAGCCGTCACCAATATCCAATCACATAGTCCAACTCTTCCACAGCGCAGTTGAGACTCACATAGCCACGGGGGTGGGGGTGACCTCGGACACCCGAGCCACTGATATCCACTTATAATTGCAATCTCGTGCATGCGCGCTTTGAACGGATTGTCTTATTTTGGAGAAGAGATGGGTAAATCGCTGACTTCCCATTCAAAGTTTTATGCAGTGCATACAACAAGGTCGTTCCGTGGCGTGATCGTTGTTATTGTACGAGACCTCGGCTTTTCTGGTGAATAGGGTGAGTATAAAACTGTTGTTGGTACCGGGTCAGTCTGTATCCACAGTACAATGTTAAATTTAAGATTCAATAAAATATCAAAATTTTTAATCTGAATTTTATTATAGAGCCATTATGATGATGTGTAGGTGCTTAGCCAATCATAATTATAGGACACATCTAACAACCAGACCCAAGACCATTAATTTGATATTTAACTAAATGAATAGTCCACTGCATAAATGATGGGTGTCAAAAATTCTTATTTATCAGGAAACAATTTTTAAAGTTGAAAACCTTTATATTGGACGAATATTTATTTTACTTAGAAAAAACATTTAACTTATCTATGCTTTCAAAACAGTAGACAAAAACTTGAATTATCTAATAATTACAAAACATAAAATATAGTTTTTATATATAAAAACATTTGTTAACTACACAATAAAGAGTCAAGAATGATGAATGTCATGGGGTAGAAATTTAGCACTTACAGAACCAAAGAACAGTGCATGTTACATGTTACATGTGAAAGTCACTAGTAAAGTTATTATAAAGAAATGTGTTAGGTAATAAAATTCATTCATTTCTTGTCACGGTGATTCTTTACTTTTATTTTTGTTGTCCTTTCTCTCCAAGCGGAGACAGAAACATTTTTAAAACGATTAAGCCACACACACACTCACAGTCTGGGCCAGACTCTTGACTACATAATCTCATATTATTCATAAATTCACTCATCCTACCACTTTTCTTCCTTTTCTTATTTGCAGCTTGATACAGGTTCACTATCACTTTCTGGATTCATGATGTTTGCGTACAGAACCAAACAAAACGGAAGCAGTTAAACAAACACCACAATTATCTAAAACAACAGACCGTATACTAGCTGCATCACTGCTAAACTGACAGAGCACAATCAGATGTGTGTGGTGCAATACACAGGTCAATATAGCATTTGTTTTTTAATGAGATCCAACATTCTTGCTATGTTTACCAGCAGTGGCCGGCATCTCTGTAGGGGATTTCGTCTCCCCTCTGTGACTCGGGAACCATAACCATTAACACTGTGGACTCTCGTGGTATAATTCTACACCACTTGATGTCTGTCTGTCTATCTGTGTTGCTAGCCTGAACTCATTTTCGTTAAAAAGTGACATTCATCGTTTTTGCAGTGGACTCTTCAAATATGAATATTTCAGTTAGGTGGCCGCATGGTCTAAGATGTCGCTCTTTCAATAGTCTGGACTACAAATGATTGGAATATCAAGGTTTGAATCCCTGTCGTGCGTATCAAGAGGTTTTTTTCCCAACATGGTTTTCCCTTCTATCTTTCTTTATGATATGTTGATACACTTCCTTAAATGTAACCTTCCTCATCATTAAACCTTAGCATAGTTATTACATATGCATACAACCCAAATGGGGAGTAAGCTAAAACAAATTTTAAAAAATATGAATAAATATCATAACAAAAAATGTCATCAGTTATTTCTAGATTTTAAACAACTAAACCCTGCTTCGGTGGCCACATAGTCTAAGGCATCACTTTCGCAATAGATTCGACAGCCAATGACAAGGAGATCAAGGTTTGAATCCCGGTCAGGTTTACTGAAGCTGGTTTATACACGCTAACCTTATGTAAATGTGGACACACTTTCTCTAAATTCAACCTTCCTTATCCCTAACTCACTAGCGTAATTAATGCATACATCTTTAATAGGTAGTAAAACGTGGTGCTTTCATTTTATTAAACTAAAGAATTTATGAAAACAAAACCAGAATTGAAGAAATAAAAAAATCAGAACAATATGGTAAAAATAAGACTCTCTCTCTTATCATATTTTCCGAGATTCAAAATTCATGGGTAAAATTAAGATTTGAATTTGATATATTTGTATATCATATATGTCATAAATGTCAGAAGTGTCGCATGATCCTGTAGTGCCATCATTGAAACACACATACCGTGATTGCAGGAGACCAACACCTTCCTCTGGACAGCCATCTTGTTTTTGAGAGACGTGGGTGTGTTGAAGAGACGAGGGGGAGGAGAATCCATGGCAGGGGGCCGCCCCACTCTCTAAGTGGTCACTGTCTGATCTGAGGGCAGTGTTTAGGGGCCCACCACTAATGCTACACACTCAAAATAACACAAGAGTTGCCAACCCGAGCAAGAATGGACACAAAAACTGGTCAAGGTTCCATGCGGCAATGAAAAAAGAGGAGTTGTCTCAATTTATTTTCATTTCAGGAGTTAAAAGGCTATGTTTTGAGATTTAGTTGTTAAAGTGGTTAGAAACGGAGGTTGGATGGCAAATACATCATAAAATAACTATTCTTTTTATGGAATATTTAGATTTTCTTTCAATAGAAAAATCTAACTCTTGTGCATTTATAGACAGAACAAATTTCTAAGTGAAATCCAACTGTAGTGCATGTGAAATTAGATGAATAAAGACAATTTTAAAGAAGAGAAGAAATGTGGGTAGAATCCAATGCTGTGGTGACATTTTGTTCCTTTATTCTGTCTTCTATGGAAGGAAAAGAGTCATCAAGGGATGGGTTTGTTTTAGAGGTCTAATTGGTGGTTCACTCCAACATAGCTATAATAAAGAATTAAGAGCCAGACCCTAGACCAGTAATTTAACACTTAACTGAATTTATGAATATTATAATGAACACATTTTAGCATCAAAGTTCTACTTTCTATTATTCTGTCATATTCTCCTTTTATTTTCATAATTTTTCCTGAGATTCTAAATTTTAAGGTACAATAAAGATAAGGACAAAATAAGAAAAAAAAAGTTTTTTTTTATTATAAGTGCTAAGTCTTTTTCTCTCGTGTTGACCTTCAAATTATTTTTTAAATATAATAATAACAATATATTAAACTTTGTTTGTGTTTCAATGTGTGTGCGACTTTTCCCACCAAACAAGACGGAAGATAGGAAGAAGACATCACCTTTGTGTGTTGGATTGTACCCACTTCTTTACTCTTATCCTAGGTGGGCTTTCTTGGACAATATTTCACCCGTTAATTTATTTTTAATTATTTTTTATCAATTACCATGTCTGATAACATCCTTTAACCACCGAGGCTACTAATTAATATACACTTTGTAAAATCCCAGAAATCTTGACTTAGAGAACCAAAAAAATTTAACCTTCTAAATATATTTTTACTTAGACTCAAAATATGTATTTATAGTTTATACATATTTATGTATATAATATAATAGAATATATTAGTATGAATATAAGTGACATACAATCATTTTAAAAACACAATAACTACTAGACATCTGCGAAGTGGGGTTTAAGAGTTTGAATCCAATCTCAAATCAAAGCAAATGTTATTCACAATCTTGAATAATTATCAAATCAAATCATAACCTAGTTAAATATCGTAAAATTATGGGTTTAAATAAGAAAGAGTTACTTACACATTGCAAAAACACATTATATTAGTTTTTTACCCTAGTCCCTATAAGTTATCATGTATAAATGTAAGTTCTTCAATATATTCACGCAACAATAGATAACTTCGTCTAAGTTAAGTGGTAAAGAGCACCATCTCTTGTGGTGATTATAAACAATTTCAATATACATCAGTCCCCAAAGTTAATGTGTTTCTTACATATTACTCAAGGGTGTGATTATAGGCTATACAAAGGTTTTATAAAGGCTGTTTTGAAAAAAAAAAAAAAAAAAGTGTGGCTTATTTTCCAGTCAATGTGGTAATAATTAATAAGCATTTTATTTTGCCCCACAGGAATCGTTATTAAAAATCTATTAACATATTTTAGGCACATAGTGAGACTTGCAAACAGCCTGAGACCCTATCAATTTTTTTCTAGTTAGTTTTGATTCGAGTTAACAAAGTGAATAATATAAAATTCAAATCGATATTGATGTTATCAAAGCTTCACCGATCCCTAATAATTACCCAACTTTTCAAAAATTTGAGCAACCTCAAAACTCAAAGTTTTAGTTTATAATTTAGCAAAAATATTAACATTATGGCAACAAGAAAAGATTTCTAAAATTGGGTAAAAATCACAATTTAAATTTGCAAGAAAAGCAAACTTAACTGTTATTTATTAGGAATCAACAGATTACTTACAAATTTGTTCTGAGGTGACACATGGACAGACACATTTTCAACAGAGACATAACACTTAAATGCAACACACCTTAAAACAATTATTAAAAATATTGAAGGTATAAAAACAAGAAGAAAAAAAGATGGATAGGATCAAAATAGAAGGAGTCACACAATATGGTTTGTACAATGAAAAGGGAAACACAGTTCACACATTACATTGTTGCCAATGGACAAAGAGATAATGGCTTCCCCTTGAAGAAAATAATAATAACAACAACAACAATAATAATAAACAAAGAGGTTAGAGCAGGCCTGTAAACTTGGTTGATCATAAGGGCTACAATGAAAACTCAAAATACTTTAAATTTTATGTTAAATTCACTTTCATTATTTATGACAAAACGAATGTGGGTAAGTCATGATCTCTAGGGTATTTGTTAATCTCCGTCATTTTCTTTGGTATTCTCTTTTTTTCCATCCTTATTACATATCCTGTTTCTCCACGTGACAACTAACATGCTCCTCACAAACTTCATTCCCATGGCCTCCCCTTTCCTAGTCTCCCTTATATTCAATGTTCCTGTTTCTGCTGCATGTGTGACAATGGGTATAAAGTACACCCTGTAAGACACTTCCTTACACTCCAAGGGCACTTCTCTTCTCCCTAGCAGGTCTCTTACATACTTATAGAATAACAGCCTTGTTTTCCTCTTCTTATTAGATCCTCTCCACTGCCACCCTTTGCCTCACTATCCCTTCACCCACCCCCCCTTCTCTCTCTCTCTCTCTCTCTCTCTATATATATATATATATATATATATATATATATATATATATACATATATATATATATATATATATATATATATATTATATATACATATATATATATAGTGAAGTATATATATAATATATATATATATTATATATAAAAAATCATATCATGAGGTCTGCGGGATACACATATTCATAGATAGGGCCTCGTGCAGCCCACAGGTTGAAAGTTTGACATGCCTGGGTTAGTGGGTAACAACAATGCTAATTAAGTGTTGGAAGTTAGGATTAGAGAACTAGGCTATGGTTCTCAGTTATTATTCGCCCCAGTGGGTGCTTTTGTCATCCCTCTTTTAGTCCTAATTATTTCAATAATTGTGCTACCTGTTTCTCTCGCTGAGCAATGAGATGTGACAGTTCCAACCGCTCTCCAAACCCATCTTCTCGGAGAAAACCCTTGACCTGAGCTCGTTCTCCTTACTGAAGTGGACAAACCTCACACAAGCTCGCTCTAGCTCGTCAATAAGCTGAACCTGCTCGCATAAACGTAAATAAGTGTTTGTAGGAAACCATTAAAATAAGGTAGGAGCAGATAACAGCATGTGTGCAAGTGAGAGGAGGGAAAAATTGTGAAATGAAATAGTAAGATGGAATCATATTACTTAATTTACCCGGCCACAGGCTGAAAACAGTTAATAATTATTATGATGAGTTTTGGGATTATTAACAAAATGGAGACAATGGTTGAATACTAGGGATGGGAGCCTTAACCTTTGATTCTTTCAGGAGATTCAATATTCGGTTACATATCGGAATCAAGATTTGAAAAATTAAAAAAAGGGTATTGTTAACTTAGTTTTTTTTAAATTTTGGATTGAAATCTGTTCAAGAGCTCTAATTAAATACTGCTTATTGGTGATTGAGCCCCTACATAATTAATTATAGGAGCAACTTAAAAACCATACCTCAGACCGTTTATTAGCACTTAAATGACTGTATATGCTACAGTGAATGCATTATAAAACAACATTTAGTTATGATTATTTTACTATTATATTTCCTCTTTTGTTCATAATTTTTTCATAGATTTGGATTTGTATGTAAAATTAAGATTTGGATTTGTAAAATATTGGATCCGAAGCGTCTCCATGGAATACTCATTTTGTTTAAAACTAAGCCATTATTCAAAATTTTTATTTTGGTAATAAGTTTTGATTGGTGGCATGCAAAGATTTGAAAACTTTGAGATTACCTCAAATATTGGTCAACTTTGACGTCATTTCGGGAGCAAATTCCTTCATTACAATTTTTGTAATTCTGTATTTTATAATAATGGAAATTGATTAAAAAAATGAAGAAAAAATAAAATAAACCAATAAGTGCAAATTTAATCAAGAAAGCCCACCTAATAAAGAGGGGGAAAAAAGCTCTTTAAGGAAAACCTCATTTCACTTTTTTGAGGTATTCTGTTATATATGGATTAAGGTACAGGAAAGATGGATATAAACATATAACAGGGAGGAAATACTAGATGGCTTTTGCAATGATACAAACAAAGTTCACGCTTCACACCGCTACCACTGGACAAAGAGGTAATGGCTGCCTCTTGAAGAAAATTGATTGTCACCACCAAATCTCCTCACCTATGCTTCATTCAATCGAAACTCATCAGGAGGGAGTACGCAACGCAACTTTCTAAAAGATGAAACCAAACACAAGAGGGAGCGAAAGGAAATGGTAAAGAATGATACGACAAATAGATAGGAGCATGTAAAAGGAACAAATGTTATATTAGACATGTAATACGGGAAGCAGAAATTGAGTACCATAGAATAAATCACTCACCATATCAGTCTGTGCCTGGTACTGCATGGTGACCATTCCAATAAACACCTGATTACATTGTAACTCAAAGCAACCTTCAACATCGGTTATATCTTCATCCTTCGCATCGTTCCCCAGCAGCGAATCTGAAACAAAGAACAATTGAGTAGTGAAATATTCATTTAAGTCAAAAACGACCACTGGAACATGAGAATCAAACTCGGGACAGTTAGCTTTGTACGCCAATGCTCTACCATTGAATCACCGTGGTTCACCTTGTACTCAGAGTCACTCTTAATCTGCTTTTCTCTCTCTTTAAAGCACCTTGTCTTACTATATGTTCAGGTTATATGCCTATGTACTAAATAAGCTAATGAGTTATGGGTGAGGAAATATGAATTTAGAGGAAGTGTACCCGCATTTGCATGGATGGAGAGTGTAAAACCATATTGGGAAACCCCACTCACCCCCTCAGTACACCCAACCAGGATTTTAACCTCGATCTCCCTGTCATCAGTAGTCTAGTCAATTAATTTAAAAACAAATTATGAATTAGCAAGTCGTTATTTGATTCTTAAAACTCGATAGCGGTTACTAAGTGATTAGATTCCTGAATCAATTTTAAAGCTTTTTAAAAGTGAAAGAGAAATAAGAGTATAGGAATAAATAAAAAGAGGGAAAGATAGGACTACCACATTTTTTCCCTTGATCAGCTAATATAAAGTGGAAAAAAACCTAATTAAACAACTTTAATTAGTTTGGCATACACATTTACGAATATATTTTCTTGAAACCCAAACCAACCTGTGGAATGGAACTGCCCAAGCACACCCTTGAAACGCGGATCAAGGACGTTGCGGAAGTCCCAGGCCAGAGGGGTGGGGCTACGATGGGGCATATAAAGGTGCTTGCAGTCGGACGGCAGCTCCAGGTACACATTTGACAAGTTACTGTGGACCCCGCGAGTCAAGGGTCGGTAGGAAAATGCTGAGCAATATGATGTCAAGCTCGTTCGCTGGTAGAAGTCCAGCACTTTCTTCCTGTGCGTAAATATTGAGGGAAATATCACAAGGATTGTCATAAATTAGCGTACATGAGACTTTTGTATTATATTTTCTGTCTCTCACTTTTTACATATTTTAAATAAAGATAAGACCCTTAAATCCTTAAGAACAGCGATTCTCAAATTGGGGTACCCGTATCCCCCAAAGGGGATGCAAGCACCTTTCAGGGGTACATGAGCAGCTCTCAAGGTAGAGTTGGCAAAATAATATGGAACTTTCGGAAAACCCTAATTAATAATAATAATAATAATAATAATAATATTATTATTATTATTTTAGCACCGCGTCTTACTACCCGTTCAGGTTATAGCTTTAAGTACTAATTATGCTAATGAATTAGGAATTGGGAAGGTTGAATTATAGGAAGTGAACCCGCATTTGCGTGGAGGGAGAGTGGAAAACCATTTAGGAAAAACCACCCCCAGTTAACACGACCGAGATTCGATCCTCGATCTCCCCGTCCTCAGCAGTCGAGCTCAACACGACTAGCGCCAACTACGCCACCGAGGCGGGTGAAAACCTAATTGTTAGCAGTTACTATTATCTGGTTATTTCCACCCCTTTTCCCTCTATTTGGTCGGCTGGAAACATATTTCTGAGAATTTTCAACCCTCTACACCTTTTATATTAGCAGTTTATTATGCCTTTTTCAACAACAGATCTCTGTGAGAGTGGTTTCTAATCAATTATGTACCTAAAGAATAAGTACCACAATTAGCTAAATTTGGAGCTGGACTCCGCTTGAAAAATTCAACTGGACAAACTGGACAATCAGACATAAAAAGTAGTGCCAAGCAATGCAGCCACACCCCTCTCACTGAAAAATTTTGGAATTCATAATATATCAGCTCCAGTATTGCAATTAAAAATGTTGATCCAAAAATATTGTGTTTATATATTTACTTTTTTTCCTTATTTTTGAACAATTTGTGAAGAAAATGTATAAAACTTTTTACAGTAAAAAATGTTTTTTCAACTGATCATAACGATTCTCTCTAACTAGTTTTGTAACATTTGAAATATTTTGATTATGAATATTTCTTCCCAGTATATTAAATAGATCAATAATTTACCAAATAAACATATTTTTAAAGCCTTTCATTTGGAATTTTTTTTTATCTTGGAAATACATTAAACTTTTAGACATGGCCAAGGTGTACAATCTAAAAGAAGTTTGGAAAAAGTTTGAGAACCACTGTTTAAGGAGATTCGAGGATTTGAGAGTATATAAAATATATTTCACTAACACATATTTACACACACATCAATATTTCGATGCTATAATACAATAATTCATGCTATTATAGCATCGAAATATTGATGTGTGTGTAAATATGTGTTAGTGTTTTTACTTTTATTTGTGTTCTACATTTATCCTAATATTATATCATTTTATTTATTACCAATTGTTTTTACTCAATGCACTTTATTTCATACATATAAAATATATTTCAAAATTTTGAATTTTAATTTGTTTTAGAACTCTAATGCCGCTTAATGGTGGTTTAACCCCTTCATAATTATAGTAAAAACTTAACTACAAGACCAGAGGCCATTGATTTAGCACTTAACTGAATGTACAGATGATATACTAAATGCAAAGGTTTGTTAACATTTCATTACCATTTTTACTTTTTATTTTTCTGTTATATTTCTCTTTCCTAGTATGTTCATAATTTTTTCCAATATTAAAATTTATCAAATAGTGGATTCAATCCATCCCTAATTTAATTTGAATAATAAATGTCAAATGGCTTGATTATCTAAACTGAAAAAGAAAAAAAAAAACTGTTGAACAACAATGGCTGTACCCTTGTTAAGAAATGATGTTGACTTGAAGAATATTACCAAAACAGATTTTTTTTTAAATATCATTAATTTTAACACATTTTAAATAACATTCACTACATGGAGGCCATGGAAATTAAGTTTGTGAGGAGCATGTTTGCTACCACAAAGAGAAACAATACTAGAATAAAGTTATCCGGGAAAGAGTAGGAGTACAAAGAGTACATGTGGTAGTAAAGGAAGCAAGGGTGAGATGGTATGGACATGTAATGAGGATGTAGGAGTACATGAGATAGTAGAGGAAGCAAGACTGAGATGGTATGGACATGTAATGAGGATGTTGGAGTACAGGAGATAGTAGAGGAAGCAAGACTGAGATGGTATGGACATGTAATGAGGATGTTGGAGTACAGGAGATAGTAGAGGAAGCAAGGTGAGATGGTATGGACACGTAATGAGGATGTTGGAGTACAGGAGATAGTAGAGGAAGCAAGACTGAGATGGTATGGGCATGTAATGAGGATGTTGGAGTACAGGAGATAGTAGAGGAAGCAAGACTGAGATGGTATGGACATGTAATGAGGATGTTGGAGTACAGGAGATAGTAGAGGAAGCAAGACTGAGATGGTATGGGCATGTAATGAGGATGTTGGAGTACATGAGACAGTAGTGAAGCCAGAATGAGATAGTATGGGCATGTAATGAGGACAAATAAGGAAAGGATTCTAAGGAGAATGATTAGGTTTGGAGGGAAAAGACAGTATGGGAGACCAATAAAGAGATGAGGGGAACAGATAACAGTAGGAAACCAAGTGAGAGAAGAATGGACTAGAGTAAGGGAGAAAGAATGACGGAAGGAAAGATGAAGATGAAGGCATTTTACTAAAGTGACCCGGCCACAGGCTAGTGACTAGTGGTCAATGGATCTAAGGTGTCAGGCTTGCAATGGGCTTGAACACCTGTAATGGGGAAGTCAGAGTTTTAATCTAAACTTTTACTTTCAATAGCAGCAATGTCTTCTAATGAGTATGTAAGACACAAAAATAGCTGCGAGTGTGTGTTGAGTACTTACCTATCCCCAGCCGACAAAGGGCAGAGGTCGTGTCCGTCCCAGAACTCTACACAAGAATCGAGTATTATGTCAGCAGTTCCTTGCGACATGAGTTGCAGGGCCCCACGGCTTTGCTCCCTCACGACCACCGCCATCATATGCGGGAAGGGGAACTTGAGTTTAGCAATGGAAAGCGACCGGGCAAATTTTATGTCTCGACGAACCATATCTGACTGCTAAGATAAGCCAGATGTAAAATTAAGATGTTATAAAAACTTAATTCAGGGTGATTGTAGAACTTCTATTATAAAATTCCCTGACTTTAACAGACACTATTTTTCCAATTTTCTTTGTCTTACTCTTTAACAATTTTTTGTAAAATGTTGATTTTTTTTTCAATTTATTAAAATGATAACGTATTTAAAAATAAATATTACCTTTATGAAACAACCTTTTTACAAGTTATTTTGCCAGTATTAAATGTGTTAGGTATTATTTGTTGTCCTGTGTAAATGTGGTGTAAAAACCTCACACGTTAGGATGCCATATCCAGGCAAATCATTTTGTTGCGTGTGAAATCTCACACTACTGTTTCATATCTCTTTAAAAGTAAAACCTCTTTTCACTTATTGGGGAATGTTTTGAAGTAAGTAGAGATAAAACACAATATGGCATTCACTATGAAGAGAACAAAGTTCACACTTTACACTGCTGCCACTGTACACAGAGTTAATGGCTGCCTCTTGAAGAAAATTGATCACTAATGCCAAATCTCTTGACCTTGGTTTCATTCTATCGAGACAATTCAAAAGGGAGTGTGAAATGAGAAAAATAAAATAAAAAACACACAAGAATATGCAAAGGAACATGTATGTTCTTCGTTGCTTTGAAAAAGACCTAGAACATATGTTTTTTGTTCCTTTTACATATTCCTATGTTCATTTTGTGATTTTTGTTTAATTTGTTAAGAAGTTGTGTTTCAAGGCTTTAATGCTGGATGAGTGTACCTATTTTGTAATTCTTTTCTAAATTCTTTCAACACTCTCTTCAAGCAAATGCGGCTACACATCCAATAAACTCAACCTTTATAATCCACAAAATATTAGTGTAATAAGTAAAACCAAAACATGTAGCAAAAGGAATGGGGGAAAATAATCCAACTTATTGTGTCTATTCTTTCTTGGTATTTAACTTTGATAAAAAAGAGTAGTAATAAGAAAGAAATATTGCAGAAACCTTTTTTAATAAGACTGAACAAAATTATTAAATGTTGGACGTCAATCGGTGCCTGCACTGGTGTTCACACTGTGCAACCTTTTATGCTCTCAATGAACTGAAATACCGGTTATCAAAGTCTAGGTTCAAACCTAGACCAGGAGAAATAGGTATGGTTTTGCAAAGAATTTTTCTCTATGGTTTCCCCATCCTATCTAAAGACTAATGTGGGCACATCTTCAACTAATTACCCTCCCAATCTCTGTTGGAATTAAGTCATTACTATCCTTTGCGTTCAACCAGGGTTTCCAAGAGGAATTTTATAAAGGGGTACAAAGTTTTTTTTTCAGGTCACTGTTCCATTTTCTATTAATCCTGTCAAAAAAACTTATTTAACTAATTATATCTGAAAAAAAAAAGGAAAAAAAATTATATTTGATTTATGCGTAATTTTATCTAAAAAAAGGTAAAATTAATAAAACAAAAATATTATACCTACATAATTGTTTAGTAATGGTTATTATAGTGGAAATGTGAATGGTAGTCTTCAATATATTCAAACATTTTCTGAGATCCCAGGAATCCCAGGCCCCCTTTAAGACCCCAGAGCCTGGATAAGATGGGTGTCAAATTCGATTCTTCAACACCACAATACCCTCAATTCCTAACTATCAAGTCCATTGAAATTAAAGTTTTGGTATCCAAACAAAACACAAGATTTATAATTGGGTTAATTAAGTTATATGTACTCAACCTGAAATGTGTTCAGGGACTTTGCACAAATCAAACCTGGCTCTATTGAGTTATTTTAATATTTACTAGGGTATGTATGCAAGGCTTCAATAAAATCAATATCAATTTGAATTTTATATTTGATTCAATAACTCTAGTCAAATAAAATTAGAAAAAAAATCGATGGGGTTTTAGGCTGTTGCGAATCCCACAATGTGCCTAGAACATATTAATAAATTTTTAGTGACAAATTTTGAGAGATAAAGTAAATGATTATTAATTATTACTTTATTAACCGAAAAATGAGCTCTACCTTTTCCTAAAAACGGCCTTTATCAAACCTTAGTATAAACTAGAGGTGCACACTTGAATAATAGGTATGACATGTGCCAGCTTTGAGGACTGAAGACATTTATTAAATAATTTATAATCATCACAAAAGATGGTGCTCTTTACTGTGTGAACATGTTGAAGAACTTATAGACTATGGTTCAAAACTAATTTAATGTTGTTTTTTTAATTTAAACTTTTTTTTTCTAACATCATAGCTTAAGCAAATTTAACTGGGGTATGATTTGATAAGATAATTATTCAAAATTCTCAAATAATATTTGCTTCGATTTGAGGTTTGATTCAAAGCACTTACAACATTTCGGAATGTAGACAGCTGTTCTTCAAGCAAGAATATATCCTGGCGTGGTCAATAAAACCTATTTGTTTGGCCAGCTCACATAAACATCTGCACAAAAGAGAAACAATGGTGATTTTAAATCTTCATTATTTAGCAATTATACTTATGGGAAATTGGTTTCTATTAATTTTTTACTAACAATTTAATGAGCAAAAACTAGTTTGTATTCAATAATTTTTATTTGTCATGTTACATCTTAGTGTTGTAATATTGTAAAGAAAGTAAATCAAATGTTCGCATCAGCCTGATTGGGAAAATGGCTGATCAGTACAGCCCCATTAAAAATATATAATAGTAAAATGAAGTATTGCCTAACGGTTTGGAAATGTATAATAAAACAGTGTAAACAGAAGTGTAGAACACTGTACAGTGATGTAAAGTAAGTGATAGTGAAGGAAGTCAACCTGAAAGAATAGTTAGGTTAGGTTTATACAAGAAAGACACACTTCTCTCTTCATTTCTTCTTATACTCATCACATTCACACTTTTCGTTTTGAGTCGTTCTAAAAGCATTTAGTCCCAT
Organism: Timema cristinae; assembly: GCA_039000515.1. Classification (NCBI taxonomy): domain Eukaryota; kingdom Metazoa; phylum Arthropoda; class Insecta; order Phasmatodea; family Timematidae; genus Timema; species Timema cristinae. The sequence goes on along the minus strand of JBCFYV010000012.1, from coordinate 112,340,255 downwards.
ATATCTTTATTTGTGTTTTATGTATTTTTATGTGTCTCTTTATATTTTTACATCAATTACTGTTTCATGCCTGTGGCCTGGGTCATTTTTATGCAATCAATAAAATATTTTCAACTACAGGCTTGCTAGACCTGTCATCGCTTCATATGGTTTATAATCTAATTTAAAACTAGGACAGACACAACATCCAGTCCCTGGTAGTTAATTTATCAATGTGAAAGGGTAAACCCATATTTTCATTAATGATAAATTTTTGGCCATGCCAGGAATCAAACCCAGGCCTCTTAGCTCAGTAGGCAGACACACTACCGACTGAACTAAGGTGTTGGACTCTCTTAATACGAAAAATATTTATTTCTGAAAATTCAAAACAATGTGTAACTGTGAAAGTGTGAAGAAGTTGGAAGTGTGAAGAGTGTAAGAACGACTGAAAGAGACGTAGGGGTGTGCAAAACTTTGAAACTTCGACTTGACTTCGAAACAAACATCAGCTTCGACTTAGCTTTGAAGCTTTGCCAGTAAAAATATTGACAGCTATAATACTCCATTTATGTTCAATTATAGCCATTCTGAGTGTCTTGTACATTACAAATTTATATTTATAAGGACAAAATCTGAAGAAATTGAATTGCATGTTGTGATAATAACTTGATTTGTCAGAGTAACACAAACACAAACAAATGTGCAATAAAACATTTTCCAAGTAATTTTAGTGATAAAATAATTTAAATAGCCACAATATAACATTTTTTCAAACATAAAACAAATAAAAGAAAATATTCGAAATTTGATTCATCTTCGAGAATATTTCATATCTGTATTTGATTCAAGTTTGCTTCGAATTGAAACAGTGGACTTCACGCACATCTAGAGAGAAGTGTATTTGTCTCTATACGAGCTTAACCCTAACTATTCTTTCAAAATATATATAATAAATTTAAAGTGACTCTGGTAAGAAAAATATTTTTAAGAGAGACCCCAGTTTTACTCAATCAATCTGACACAAAAACTCTATAACACGTATGACATCAAGATTATGTTGTACCTGCGATTAATGACAGGTACCAAGTCCTCGTTATGAATGGCCTCGCATGTAACATGTGAGCAGAATTGGTTGTAGTGTTCGTGGGTAGACATGTTACACGTGTTGAGGAGTATTGCCAGGCCAAGCGGTTTCAGAGAGTTGAGGTGGTGTCGCCACGCGTGGTCGTCAAATTGCAGTCGGAAGGGGCTGGAGTGATCGTGGGTAAGATCCAGGACCTCGGCCACAGTCTGGCATGTGTTGTACTCTGCCCAGACGAAACAACATATCAACAAATTTAGGTAAATTTGGGCATCTATTTCTAGCACATCTGCCTACTCATCTTAGGTGCCCAAGTTTGACTTGAAGAGGCATAAGACAATGTACTTTGAACATTGGACTTTATAAGACTTCCGTTTGCGGCAAATAAAAACATTTGGAGTCAGAAAATTGTTTTAAATAATGGATCCCTCAAACTCTCAAAAAATCCCTTAGGATATTCGATTTGAAAAAGTGTAAACAACAAAGTTCTTTAGTCAACATATAATATGTGATTAAATATCGATGATAGAAATGTAGAAAAATAAAGAACACATAAAAGTAAAAAAACATAAAAACTTCACTATTTTGATGCTTTCAAAGAATCTTCCACAGGGAGTAGTAATAATAAGAGGAAGGTGTCATAAAATTATCAAAATATTCAAATTTTTGTGAATATGTGTCAGTGTTTTTAATTTGAAATGGACTTCAATCCCTGGCTAGTGGGTATTAAATGAGGCTATTTCAGCCTCATGAGGACAAATGAGAGGCAACTTGAATGAAAAAGTAGAGGCTTCGGTTTAAAAAACAAATTAATTGCCATAGGATTAATTGTGCTGACCAACTGACACACTTTATCTGCAGGAGTTGGAACTATCTTCGCCAACAGACAGCAGCTACTAAGTCAGTTTAGCTCAATTGCGGACTGACACTACAATAGGTGTGTATTTTTAAAATATTTTACGATTCTATCATTTAGAAAAAGTGAATTTTATTTCAGAGCTAATATATTTATTTCAATAAGTTTAGAAGTTTAGTATAGTTAAAAAATAAAACTAATAAACAGACCCCAGTCTATTAATTTAACAACTAAATGAATGTTAATTCACTTATTGACGGAATACTAAATGTATCATTTAGTTAAGATTTATGTTTTCTGTAGGAACTAATAAATAAAGTGAGTCAAAATTAGAATAGGGGGAAAAAAATACCATCAATCAGTTCCTTGTTTTCCAAAATTTGTAATGGGATTCATGAAAGAGTAGATACATCTCATCTTTAGTTGAAGAACCAGAATTTAAAAACATTATAATTACTGTAGACAACAAGATGAATAACAATACAATACCTGTTGGCATATAACTGGATTTTGATGTGGCCTCTTCTTCGTCGTCTTCTTCAGGGACTACAGATGTGTATAGTGGTTCGGAAAACTGGGGCCCAATGGTACCAACACTGGAAAAACACTTCAACCATTAGTAATCAACAGTATACAGTTAATTTCATTGTCAAGAAACAAGGATCTTTATTTACATACTAAAACTTTTAAACACACATATTTATGTGCAAAAAATTAAATTAAATTAAATTAATCAAGGGTGTGCAAAAATTTCACAAACTTTAACTTGGCTCTGAAAATTTACTGGGTTCAATTTTGCTTCAGAAAAGAAAAGTGGCCTTGACATTTGGCTTCGCCAATAAAAGTATTAAACATTAAAAATACTAGGCAAGATTGTCTATATTCCGATGGCTGTGGCTAGTTTCTATAAAGTTTTGAGCGGTGAAACAAAGCCCACTTAGTGTTACAGCAGGTATTGCTGAGTCATCAATGCCTTATGCCTTCTGCAAAATGTCATAGAAGGCAAGGAAGGTTGAAGGAAAGAGGAATATTTAAATATTGTATGATTTGAAGAATATTGTTCTTTTTGAGTACGGGGAAGGCGGAGTTCACTAGGAAGGCAGTGGATGGCTAAGGATCGGTTGTTTGGTTAAGTTTTAAATTGATGGTATAGGGTACCTGAAATTATGTTGGGATTAAACCACAATTTTTAGTATTAAAGCTCTAAAACAAATTCCTATTTTGAATTTGATATTTTCTCAGTTTCTTGAATTTCGACTACCAAAATATATATACATCTGAATTTCTAAAATAAGAAGGGAAAATCTCACAAGGTGTGTGGCACCCATATTTACTTCAGCGTTTTGATAATGCGCAGTGGTACAAATAGTCGATATGTTATGATTTTCATAGTTTTGAAACATGATCCCCAATCAAAATCTAGCCAAGTTAACATAACAACTCCTTACCTGGAAGAGTGCGAGGTCGTGTTCCCAGAGTTGCGAAGAAAGAACACTTTCTCGGCGGTAGGGTTGGGCCAAGACAAGATCCCCTTCTTATCTGCACAACTCAGGGCCTGACGATCCAACAGAACCTTTGATTTAAACTATTTTAACAACAAGCAGTCACCAGCTCCAGTGGCCGATCTTCCTGTCATCGGCAGTCTAGTCTACTGTGGAGAGTAGTGCCTTAGACTATGCGGCCATTGAAACGGATAATCTGGATGTTATTTGTGAAATTAGCAGGTGGCATATGATCTTTTCATTATAAAAAAATTTAATTCTATAATAGTTACAAAAATGTTTTCTTTTATTTTTAATTTATAAACATATTTTTATAGGTTCTATTTAGGTAATTTTTTAAATTTTAAATTAAAATCTTTTTTGGATCCTTGGTTTGAATATATTTAAAAAATTCAAAGAATCCATCTTTATCAATTCCATTATTTGGTGCATTTAGGTGAAAACTTTACAAAGTAAATAAACAAAATGGTGCAAGAGGAAATGAACACCAGCCTTCTGGCTCAGGGCTATATTCTTATCACTTATAAAGCGTTATAGGTTGAGATGGCAGAGGGGATGGTGAGGGGGGTCCCAAAAGCTTCCACTTACAGTGACTGAACCCAAGACGTGAAGAAGGTTCACCGAGCGGGAAGGGATCTCTCCCCGACCTTGTAACAATTCGACGAAGTTGTTCCAAACATCTCGGAACTTAATTTCAGGAACGGAAATTTTGGATTCTGCCAAATCAGTTTCTTCGAATGGATCGACGACATTCTGAAAGTCACAAGATTGCTATTTTTAGCTTTTGTAAAAATCTCTTGAAGGAACACTTTGTTTCACTCTTTAACACTTTTCAGTCTAAGGCTTGTATGCATGGTTTAATTCAGCTGGCTAGCGTTTTTTCACTTTAAAAAAATCATAAATAATTTAGTCTTATCCCAGCATATGAGTATAAAACATGAAATTAAACTTGAAACTTGTTCTTTTAAAATCATATAATCAATAATGAAACCTAATTACTAAATTTTACAAAACTACTATAGATTTTTTAGCCATTTTTCAGCTGATGAGTTCGATAGAATGAAACCTAGGTCAGGGGATTGGGCGGTGACGATCAATTTTCTTTAAGAGGCAACCATTACCTCTTTGTCCATTGGCAGCAGTGTTAAGTGTGAACAGTGTTGTTCTTTTCATTGTAAAAGGCCATATTGTGTTTGTCCCCCTTTTATATGTTTCTTTCCACCTTTCCTGTACCTTCTTCCAAATATAATACAATTACCTCATAAACCGAAAAGAGGTTTTCCTTATAGAATCTCTTTTTATGTTATAATAGGTAAAATGATGTGATCTGTAGCTGTCATTTTTGGTAGATAGTAACAATACTGACCAAATAACACTAAACATATTATAAAATGTTATCAATGTTGACCTAAAAAGATTATTAATTATTATTAGCACCACATCTTACTACCCATTCGGGTTATACGCACTTACGCTAATGTGTAATGGTAGGGTGATTGTGAGATGAAATGAAGGACCTACAGTTTAACGTGGAATCCGAACCACGGTGGAGGCCTGGCATTCCCCACATTCACAAGATGTCTTGTCAGACCTAAAAAGAAAAGGTATTTTTTTCAAAAATATCTTGCTACCAAAGTCCTGAAAATCTATAAACGCTGGTGATCGAACCCTGGACCGCTGGGTATTTAACAGGGGACTCTTAACCACTAGACCATAGAGGTTATCATATATGCCTCAGTGTGTGTGTACTTCAAAAATTTAAAAGAGGTTTTCCTTAATATATATATTATATTTTTTTAGGGCTCTGCGAGTACTCAGATTTTGATCTTCGAGCCGAGCTCGTCCTTTAAGCTCGAGATCGATATCGTAGGCTCGTCATTCTCAAGCTTTCATTCGATAACAAATTGTTAAAAAATTAATATCAATGTTTACATTAATAACCTAATAGAGCTTTAAAACCACTTTAGACCGGTACATTTACTCAATATTGTCGTCCGGTTTGAATTTTACTTGATTGAAGTTGTTCACTTGTATTGCCATGACAAAGCAATGAAAATAATTAATAGATATGTAGATTACTAAATAAATGAATTATTATTTTTACTGTTTTTTATCTGGTCCCTTTCTAAAATAATAATTTATGTTAGATTAAAAATGTAATATCAATAATATATTATTATAATTAAATGTTTTCAAACTTAAGATATTTAAAATTAATGAATTAATATGTTTAGCTACAAAACTAGCACCATTTAGTTACTATTTAGTTATAGAATTATGTTGGTTAACTTGTCTAAAATCAATAGTGGTCTGTGTAGACACTCTACAATAATGTAAAGTGAGAGTGAAGGAAGCCAACCTGAAAGGATAGTTAGTTTAGGCCTAGATAGGAACAAACACAATTCTCTATTTCTTTTTACACTTTTACACTTACCACTTTTTAAAACTTTCAGTTGCACATTGTTTTGAATTCTCGGAAATATTTATTTTTCATATGAAGAGACATTAATGAAAAAGTATATTTCTGAACATTCAAAACAATGTGCTACTGTGGAAGTTTTAAATAAATGAAGAGAGAAGTGTGTTTATATCAAGGCCTAACCTCTCATTTAAGGTTGACTTCCTTCACTATCACTTACCGCATTTATATTTATAAAAATGAGTGTTATTCATATTTTAAGAACATGTGTTTTAGTATATATTTTAAATATGAAATTTCAAAGATGTGATACCTATTTACATTTAAAATAAACAAATATGTATACTCTTAACATTTTTAAATTATGAATATATTCAAACTCAACTCAAACTCGAGAGCTTTTAGAAATAATACTAGACTTGAACAAAAAAAAGAAGCTCGCAGACCCCTAATTCATCTATATTATATACTATTCTATTTGATAATAATCCCTCCAGACTCTTCACTTTCTAAGCTATGTTATTACCTGAACATGCATAGGCACATGAATGAGAGCTTGAAGTCGAGCCATTCCGAGTGAATCCAGGACAAGCCAAGCCGCGGGGAAGGTGATGGGTAGGAGAGGGAGAGAGACTGACACCGGCTGCAACAGGAACACTTCGGTCCAGTGGCCCAACCACTGACGTAGGTATATAAACTTCAGGAGATTCACAAAGAGCACAGATACCTGCACAGAAGAAACCAGCATCGGTTTTCAATTATCACACTTAACGCTGACCCAGGCAGCTATGGTTCTACTAAGGGTGCATGAAGCTGTGAAAACTCACACTTCATTTCAAATACTCGCCAGCTTTGATTTTGATTGAAAAATAAAATTCTATATTTGACAATTTTGAAGCTTTGCCATTAAAAATATGTAAAGTTAAGCACACATTATATTAAAAAAAATAGTGACTGTTATTTAAGGAGGTTTTACAGTATCAGGAGGCTGCATGTAGTGTGAGACATGTTGGCTTCTGTTGCCTATCGAATAACAGAGTTCTTTGCATGCTACTAAGCATCTACACCAAAGCAACAAGATTGCCTTCATTTTCAGCAACGACTTTGCTTGAAGATCTGATCGAGAATGAGTGCGGTCGCAGACCGTCTCATTCTTGCCGAACAGGTGACACATTCTAGAAGATTAATAGGGTGGTGGAATAGACAACTTTATGTATGACAAAATTTATTCCAAAAAGATTTATCTGAGCAAATAAATACATTTGTAGATCCAGAATTTTACAAAAATTAGTGCTACTGATTTTAACCATATCTTGAGCTAAGTATCTATATATTATTATTATCATTTTTTAAAAAAGGTACCAACTATTAGGGCTTCTTAATTGGCAAATGTTTAAATTGTAGTTTATGTTTGACCTTTATATTCGTGTTAGAATTGAGTACAAAGATTTTTTATTTTACTCTTTAAATTTGGGCCGTCACATTTATAGTTCTCCCACAGTTTTTTGTAAAATATCCACCTTCTTTCTGTCGTTTTTAAAATCAGCTGATTGGTGATACCAAAGTATTTCATTACTCCTATTCATGTCAATGAAATTCACAGTTTTAAAATTTATCTTGAAATACTGAAACTATGCGATTCAAACAATAAGAAACACAAATAGTGGCACAGAATATAGCAAACAATACGCCAAGTCACAAGGTGTTGTTGCCTTTCTTCAGATTGTTTGTGAGAAGGGAAGAAAACACGCAGCTTTTTTAGCAAATGAAACAGGAGGTGACATTCGCAAATGCTATGTGTTGCCTCCTATTGTCTTGGTGTAAAGTTGCCTTTATGTTACAAATTAATGTTCACATGTAAAAAAAATTTAGATTAATTAAATTTCCTGTTATGGATAGTAACTTAATTTATCATTTTAAGATTAATTATGTTGACAATATGTGTTTTGTAAATATATTTGATACCCAAAGATATACAACTATGACCCTCGTCTGTGGCCACATGGTCTAAGGCGTTACTCTCACAGTAGACTATAGACTGCCAATGATGGTAAGATCGAGGTTCGAATCTTGGTCAAATATACTAATGGTGGTTTTTACAAAATGGTTTTACACTCTCTCTCCACACAAATGCGGATATACCTCCTTTAAATATAATCTTCCTCATCCCTAAAAGTCCATTAGTATAATTAGTACATAAGCGTGTAACCTGAACAGGTAGTAAGACATGGTGATAAAAAAGATATTTTTATATATATGCAACCAATACTATATTTATTTCAACATTAAACATTTTGTTTACATACTCAAACTTCGATTAAGCTTCAGGAGTAAATAATATTATTTGATTCTGCCTCACCTTGAATTGAAATAGTGGACTTCACACACCCCTATCTTCTATCCTCGACCAGATTTGATGAGAGAGCTTTTCCTTCATGTTTAATTTACTACACTATCTTTGGGTGAAAAAATGGTGTATTCCCTTAAAAGTTTCCTTACACCTTTACTTCACAATGTCACTAACATATTCTTAACAGTGTTGCCAAGTCACTCATGTTCAAGGTATCTCAACAGTGTTGCCAAGTCACGCTACAGAGAAAGAAACAAGTATTTGTCACAAGCAACATCGCAATTAAGGGATGTTTAGTATTATCATATTAGTTTTTGATGTGACATAGTATATGATATGGACAGCTCAGACAGTGAACAAAATGTAAAGGAACCCATGCGCTGGAGTGCAAAGTGTCTGGAACAATTTGAAGCTACTGCATCATTGGGTAAGGGGACTAAACGTCAAACTTGTCTGGTCTCCCGGTGATGGGAATATTTAGGTTTGAAGCCCAACTGTGTCTACTGAGGGCGGTTTAACCTAAATGGTGTTGCACTCTCCTGCCCCACAAATGTGGTTACATTTCCACTATATTTTGCAATCCTAATTTCTACCACATAGTGTAATTAAATGTGAACGATCCAAATGAGTAAAAAAACAAAACAAAACAAAAAACTTACGACAGTGACAGGAAGGGCGAGCTGTTCAATGCAGGTGATGATGAGAAGGTGACGCAGTCTGTTGTAATAGGTGACAGGACGGTCTAGGAACTGCTCAAGGGCCAAACGAAGGTTGACAAGGTATGGTGTCTCCTGAAGAACATACTTTTTGTTGGGGTAGGGCACACGTGCTGTGGGGGCGCTGAACAGCTCATGGGCCATTTGAGCTGGGGGGATGTACGTCTCCTGGCTTCGAAGTGGGGGACCGTCTTTCTCCTGGAACATGTATCACTGTCAGTTCCAAAATGTTTTTTCATCAAGATTTTATTTTGTACATAGAACCCAATAAGTTACACACTCAAATCAGAAATGGCCTATAACAAAAAAATGTGGAGGTGCCGTCGTGACTCCACATTTAGCCCTAGCTATCGTAAATCATCATTAACATCACATCATGTTCAACCATTTTCAGCCTGTAGCCAGGCCAGTATAATAAAATGCCTCCATCCGCCATTATTCTTATACAATCACTTGTACAAATGCTGTTATCTGCCACTCCCATATCTTTCTTGGTCTCCCTTGCAGTCTTATTCCTACATAATTCACCTTCATCAACCTCTTTGGTGTACAAATTAGCACTCCAAATTAAATTACGTCAACACCTATCTACCTTTAAATCAGATGACTGATGTGATATGAGTGTAAGACTATATCAGTTAATTAAGAGTTTCATTTTTATGTTTACATATCAAACAAAAGTATTGTGATCGTGGAAAAAAATTAATCTAGAGAATATGACAGATTTTTACATTTTACTTATGTGAACACAAACCCATAAAAGTGGGTTTTACTATTCTGTCCGTCTTTCTGTCCCTGGCCACAGATACAAACAGTTTTGATGGATTTTGTTCAAACTTGATACTTATGTTTCATAACACTATAATTGCCGCCCAATGCGGACTGATTAATTCAGTATCACTTGACTCTTCAATTAAGGTTAGTTTACTAATGAGTTATTTTTTTGAATTCCAAATTTTTTGAAAATGGCTCTAACGATTTTGTTTAAAATGCATATTTAGGATTTGTTTGATATGACAAATAACACTATATAATTGGGTTTTGGGCAAAAACTTGTTAAAAGGTGGTTTACTGACGAGTGATTTTTCAAAGATGTGAGATATTTTAAAAAATGACCTTAATGATTTGGTTTCAAATGACTATCTTGGGAATATTTTACATGGCAATTAAGGGTCGTAATACTGAGGAGTTATCATTATCAATATTAGTTTATTGTTCCAGCGAGCTGGGTAAAATAAGTGAATTTCTTCCATTTCTTTCTATCTAGATACATTTCTTTATCATTTATGGTCCTCCAGTCGCCCATCATTTGGATGTCTTCCTTTACAGCGTCCATCCATTTTCTTCTCGTTCTTTTCCTGATTGCCAAACTATCTACTTAAGGATTGATTTTTGAAAATTCGTATTATTTTAAGAATGGCTTTAACAATGTTGCTTAAAATGTATATCTGGGGAGTGTTTGACATGAAACATGACAAATAAAAATGTATACTTGTTTGGGAGGGTAATTTGGTTATGAGTATTTTACAGATGACTTTTTTAATAAATATATTTAAAAAAATATTTCTATAGCGATTTGGTTTCAAAATTAATAGCAAGAGATTCTTATAAATATTAAGAATAATGTAGCTTTATTTATATAAAATAAATCAAATTAGGGGTAGTTTAGTTACTAAAAAGTTATAGAAAATTTGAATGTTATAGAAATTAATCTTGAAGATTGAATTAAAAATGAGAATATGTGAATTTTTTTCACTATAAATAATAATTATGTTTCTATTTTTACAAATAACCAATAATCTTAGGGTAGTTTAAAAATAATTTATTTATGAAAATTTGAATTTAGTTAAATATATTTGATTGAACATATGAGTGATTATTGTGATTAACAAGAAAATATGTTTGTTTTTATGATTGAAACTTATTTAAGGTAGTTTACTAAAAATACAATTTTGAAACTTTTCTTTAAAGCTATAATACACAATATGTGTGATTGTGTCTTCCCATTTATTTATGTGGTCGTCAAATTTATGATTATTTACAGCGAATTTCTAAAATATTATGAATAATAAATATACTGTCTCAGATATAAGGCTCTAGGCTTCAGGCTTCAGAAATGTAATATCTAAAACATATTTCAATACAAACCTGTATCAGTGTGCACACAGGCTAAGGTGTCAAGCTTGTCTAATTTGATTTGCTGGTGACAAGGAGACCTAAAGAATTTGAATATCAGCTGGGTTTACTAAGTGTTTATAAATAAATTATTTTCCACTCTCCTTCTATGAAAATGTTAGAACATTTCCCCTAAATTATACCTTACTCATTTCTACTTCATTAGTGTGTGAATAGTCCAGTTGAGTAGTAGGTTTTATTATTTATTTTGTAAAGATGGCTGAATATTTTATTTGTTTTTGTTGATAGTAAAATATAAATTACCTCTAATGGGACGCAGTTTCCAGGGACAGTCTGGCCTGGTCTGATGACTATGACATCACCAGTCACAAGAAGGGCCCATGGCAGGTTGATGATCTTGCCATCCCTATAGGTCCACTGCAAGGTGATGCAGGGTGCGTGCGGGGAGAAAAGGTGGGGGTAGTTCTCGGCTGACCATTCACATCTGCTCCTCGCCTCTGAACCAACAAACATCTTTAATTTTAATAGGAGTTTACAAAGTACACTTTTTAAAAAAAATTCAAAGCGAAGCCAAATAGTATCATAAAATATCCCAAAGTTGAAGTGAAATTTGAATTCTATTTTTTTAAGGTTTTATGTTGAAGTTTTTTTTATATCAAGTACTAAATCTCACTAATAAAAGTATTGCAAAAATGTTGAACATATTTTAAATTAAGCTCAAGAGTCAAGTAAATATCCCAACATGCAAGTCTATTACTGGAGATTTTGGTCATGTGACTACTAATTGGTAGATACACTGTTTTTTAGCATACATTATTTGTAAAATAAACATTTTGGTTTTGAAAAATTGCATTTTTTAGCATTTATATTTTAACAGCAGGGTGATTTTGTCTTTATAGAGCATGTTTGCATTCAAAGACATTTTAACAGTATTGCTTATGAACGCAATCTTTTCTGTCTTAGCTTTCTTCGCCCTCTGGTTCATTTATAAAATCGTGCTTTGTCCTTTGCTGTAGCCAGCGACCCCTGTGTCCAACGCTATCATTGTAATATGCCCACTTGAGAGGGCACGTTTATTCAGTGTGTCCAGTTTCTTCCACTTGAGATGGCTGTTACATACACCACACATTAAAATAGTTGAGTCACTCACGTAAAGTTTGTCAGTTTTAAAATGACAATCTGAACATGCACGCGATGATGCAAGCACGTGAAGTGAAAATGTACACGGTCAAATAGCCACCGGGAGAATGCAATATTTCTTCACTCATAAAGGCATTTATCATGGAAATAGTCGTTTATCGCTTTAAATCGCGAATATAAAACCACTTGAAAATTCAAACAAACCACATGAAACATGAACATTGAAAAGACCTATTTTTGTGACTTTTAATTTAATTGCCTTTATTGCTAAAATGAAAAAAACAGTGTCTCTACTAATTGGTAATTTTTTTTTTTTTTTTTTTGCGTGTGTCATCAGTCTCTCGGATAGTTTTAATGCAATCCTTTATTTCTTCTCAACCTGTGACAATCTCTTCATCTTTACATATCTGTTACAGACCAACTCCTCAATTTATCTACTTCACATACACTAATCTTTGCCTTTCCCTGCAATTATTTTCTTAACACAGCTGCATAAAATCACAAAAATTTAACATAAATATATAATTTATTCTCCCATGATTTTTTTTTAATTGGACAAAGTTTTGTAATTATCAGATACTTTATTTTCATCAAAGCAAAGTCAAAGATTTTGGAACATCACGTAACCCTAAATCTTACTAATTAATATGTTTTGCAAGTATGGTTCCAAAAGCAAATTAAAACCATGTGGTCTAAGAAAATAAAATAAGGATGGATTTTAAGTAGGGGCGTGCAAATCTCACTTTTCTTTAAAAAAAAAAAATAGCCTTCAACAATTACAAAACATGGTGTATAGTATATATATTTATGTTCAGTATTTGCAATCAGAGCTGTTATTCACATTAGAACTAACCTAAATGTGAAAATTCAATTACCTATTGTGGAATAGCTTATTATTAAAAATTATGAAAGCTGAGAAAAATTGTACAGTAAAATATTTTGTAAATTATGTTTGGAGACTCTAACCTGTGTATGGGTGAGGCAGAAGAGGGGTTTTTAAACATTCACAGTGAATCCCTCACCAGATCGAGTAATGGTCTCCAAAATCGGAACTAAGGAGGCTCAAGTATGATTTAAATAGGAAATAACTTTTTTGGCGGCCATAAAAGTTATTAATCTTTTAACCATCATATTTCAAGTGATCTGAAATGGTCTCTTTTCATTGATAATATTAATACCTATAAAATAATACTAATAATAAAGTAAGATGTTATCAAATTTTTGTTTGTTTGTATTTTATTTATTTAAGGTATTTAACATGCTCTTTCTAAACCAAATGATTATATCAACAAACGACTTATAAGCTATAAATCTATAACAGATGAATCATCCAACCCCACTCCCACCCCTCTCACCCTTTTTGACTTAATTCATCACTATGAAAGAGAAATCCTCAAAATTTCCCCAAACATAAATTAGGCTGTATATTGAATGTTATTACTAGTATCGTTCAAATCTCTACCACTTACATATTTGTCAGAGCCATTATTGAGACTGAGACAGATCAACGAAAGTTACAACTTGCTTTAGCCCATACCAGAAGATATAATACAATTCAAACACTATTTCTGACTAGGGATGGATAATTAGTACATAAGTTTGTCACCCAAATGGGGTAGTGAGAGGTTGTGCTAATTTAAGGCAGTGAAATCTTTCTTGTGCACGTATATTGTCCAAGGACATAAAAAGGTTGAAATCATGTAAAAATGTGTGTTTTAATGTTATATTTTCTAAGAGAGCGTAACGTACGGAAAGATTTGACTACCTTTCAACTGTCTCAAGACAGCTTGTACCCGATGAGGAATCTCTGCATGTCTCAATTTGTTGTCCCTTCCAACGAGCCAGAAGTTAACGGAGACTAAAAATAAGATGACAAATCCTTCCAGTAGGCACGTATCACTGTACCTAGTAACAATCCAATCAAGAATAAACACAAACACTCACTCCAGTGGCTGCATGGTCTAAGGTGCTGCTCTCATAATAGACTATACTGCTGATCATGGGGAGATCGAGGTTCGAATCTCGGTTGGGCGTATTGAGGGTGGTTTTTTCCAAAATGATTTTCCACTCTCCCTCCATGCAAATGCAGGTACACATCTTGTGAATATAACGATCCTCACACCTAAAAACCATTAGGATTTTAGGTACATAGCGTATAACCCAAAAAGATAGTAAGACGCAGTGCTAAAAAAATACAAAACATATCCAACTAGTGAAATAAGGTGAACAGCTATTAAAAAAACACATCAGAGTAAACAGTATTTGTCGAAGATAAGGGTAAGCACATTTTAATAAAATATACCCTTCATTATTGGGGAAGCTCAGTTCAGTTGGAATAGAATCTCGGCCAGCTTGCGAGTCAGAGTTTACTGTTATTGTAGTCAATCTTGATGGTAATACCTTGAATAGTACTATTGGTAAATGGGTACATAAATTAAACTATTACCAGTTATAGATTCAAACTAAGGGCTGACAAATGCACAGAAATTTTCAGTTTATCATGCAAGAAAATTAATTTGTCAATAAGCCGATCTTTTGAGTTCTTTAAACTTTCAAATAATATTTGGGTATGACCAAAATTTCCTTGATCTGTCATATTCGGTAATGTTATAAGAAATATAAAGAGTTTAATATGAGAATGTAGGCTACATTTTATTATTCAATTTCATTTAATGATAGTGGGGCCATAAGTATTTGAGGAAATAATAAATTTAAGAATAAATATAAGATGTATGGTAAAAAAGAAAAGTAAAAGTATAGAGAAGCAATGGATGATCGATCACAGGATTTTTGATAAGTTTATAAGTCAAAGGAGGCCCAAAAAGGTTGCCGACCCGTGTCTTAGACTATGTCAGGGCATACCTTGAGCCATCGGAAGCAAAGTGTGCTACAAACAGGGCCAAACTGTTGAGGACAAGAGCAGCCGCAGACGTCCAACAAAGTGTTGTGTAGCGGCTCTTGAAGTAGAGTGTGTCCCTCCACCAAAGTTGTCTTTTCCTAAATAAAGGAAAATACAACATTTATAAGATTAGTGAGACATTGTGGTCCACTCAAAGAATAGCCATTCATGACTGCAGTGACCTACTCAACAATCCTAGGCGAGTGAACTCATTGTCATCCCGTCAAGGTTGAAGTAATGACCAACGAAAGATAAGACTAGCAGGTCTTGATGTTGTCACATTAATTTCCCCCTACAGGATGAATATCAATGCTGTCAGCTTACCGCTTCGAGCAATAACATAGGTTTACCTTAACCCATACCAAAATAAAGTAAGGAAACGCTACAACAGTTGAGACTTTTTTTTTTTTTTTACTGTTTACCTTACTTTACATGAACAATTTAAATACAATTTAGATATAGAATTCACTTTTTCATTTATTTATATTTGAAAATAGCAAATTATATTCAGTAATAGTAACAAAAAACAAAATTAAGCCCTTGGTTTAAAATTACTTCCATCTCACCCTAAAATCACCCAAAAATAATATCTGCACGCTTGATAAAAAAACAACCAAATTTTTAGTTGTTTGAATATGGTCAGAAGCATCTTAAGTAGGAAATGGGTTTTAAATAATTGTAACCCCCCCCCCCCCTCCTGTGTGGGTCTAAACTGTCAGGATGGGTTGCGGCTGAGGATAAGGGTGGTGACTGGAAATATGACTGTGTTGGTCCGTAATTGATGTTTGGTTTGGGTTTTTATGGTTTTATTGAACTACTTTGGACTATTAATAAATGTGATGTTGATAATAAATGTTAAAAGATATTAAAGAACTTAATGTAATTACCTAAGAGCTTGTGATAGAACAAAATATTGCAAGGAATGCTTAACCTCTAGGTTGCCCGATGTGGACATGAAATCCAGTGCCTTGGGCACAATGGTAGTCCCTCAGCATTCGTATTCGGCAATCCGGCGTCCTGACCCACGTAGATCTCAAAATGGGAAGTGTGACCCTCCTAAGTTCAATGGTGACAGCCCAGTTAGCTCGAAAGCATTACAGTACTTTTTATCCTCCCTAATAGCCTGATTTACCATAAGGAGTGCTGACACTCTGTTTAAGTTGCCAGTTCTATTCTTCACTAATTAAACAAAACATAATATCTTGCAATGCTAGTTTTGTCACTTACAATCCACAACACAACAAATTTTAAAACAAACAAACGCCTCAATTTAGGTTGTGTCGCTTACATAATTAAAATTCAATAGTCTCAATTGACAACATTTTAGATGAGAGCTCACCTGTTTTTACAAGAGATATTGTATTCATCGAGGATAGTTTGAATAGAATCGTGTAATCTGGTCAAAGCTTCCTTTGTTGTTAAACCGTAAACCTCCTCGGAATCTTGTGTGGTTAGCATAAGGTATCGTGCATGTAAACAGAAAGAGTGTACAAGTAAAAACGATGTACACGCTCAGTACACTATGTCCAGAAGAATCAAATATTTTGAACGACATTGCTAAGATACATGAATTACAGTTGTAGGTGTACCTGTATATTTATAAGAAATATTGTAAGATGTCGAATCCCTTCTATAGCTCAGTTAGAACTTATTGTTCACACATCATAGCAATCTAACCACACAGATTTGTCCAACATGTCTAGTCTGTGTGGTTAAGTGGCCGACTTCTAATTGAAGCTTCAGATTGGAGCCTAAAATGGTTAGTTTGAAATGTCTTACTAAACTATCACCACTTCTCCCCAATATACCCTCTTGGTCTAATGCGCTACTCTCATGTTAGACTAGACTACCAAAGAAGAGGAGATAGAGGTTCGGTCCCAATCGGGTGCAGTGAAGGTTTTTTTTTTCCTAAATGGTTTTCTACTCTGCTTCCACGAAAACATGGTTGTACTTCCTCTCAATAAAAAATTTTCTAATCCCTAAGTCATTAGTGTAATTAGTACATAGGTGTAATCTGAATGGGTAGTAAGACATGGGGCTAAATATAGCAAATTAATGTTTTTATTATTATTATTATCTATTTTTGGTATTTATGTCCCCTTTATGAACTGATTATATCAGCACACGAGAATTTCTATGGACGAGAGCGAAAGGACCTTCAATTTTATCGATTAAAGGTATTTTCCCATTCGTTTTCAGACTTCTTTTCCATGCCACAATTGTCATGGGAATGATGGTTTTACTTCCTCTCCGAAGAAAGTTTGCAACGGATTCTTATCATTCAAGAAAAATCCGCCGACCACGGCTGGGTTTGAGCCCAGGAACATCGGGTATGAAGTGAGGACCCCAACCCAGTGAGGTCACAATCTGTTTTATTAATAGGACAAATACACAAACAATTATGTACCAACCCGCTTCAGTGGTCAAATGGCTTAAGGTGCCACTCTAACGATAGACTGGACTACTGATGATGGAGGGATCAAAGTTCAAATCCTGATCGGCTCTAGCGAGAGTTTTTTTCTTAATGATTTTCCGCTAGTCCTCCATTCAAATAACGGTACTATACGTCCTCTAAATTTGACCTTCTTCATCCCTAACACATTAGCGTAATTTTTCATACATATAACCTGAGCGGGCAGTGAGACATGATGACAATTTTTTATATATATATATATATATATATATTTTATATATATATATATATATATATATTTATATATATATATATATATTATTATTGGTATTTTAGTGGTTATTTTGATGTCGAGTGTATATATAAATTTGTTCCTAACTGGAGTGTATATCATCTTTTATACTCATATCCATAACGGAGATTAGAGGGGTCAACCCAGGTTTGTTTCTGGTGGTGGTGGCAACTATATTTAATTATACCCCATTTACAGTAGGACTTGCAAGCATCCGACCATCAAATCATATGATATGCAAGACCATATGTTGAGTTTCTGTCACTTTTGGCAGCCAAAACTTACACAACAAATAATTTAATTCAAATTAAGTTTTTTTTAAGTGTTTTTACATTTTATGTCAGTTACTACTAATCCTATGGTGAATGTACTTAACAAAGTTTACAGATGTTTGTCGGGCTATCCAATCAGTAATATAAATTGGTGTGTACAGTCCAGATATCATAAGACGACAAAGAGAGAAGTAGCTAGATTTACTTTTGCGTACTCATTTGTCAGGTCTTACAATATGCAGCGGAACTTTTTGACAGTGTTGGCCACAAAAGATTACATTTTCAAAAAATGTCTTCCTATTGAAATTGGACTATAGTATTGGGGTGTTACTGTAACTGATTAAGTATGGTAGGTAGTTTGTAGGTTGTGTGTTGATCCTAATCTGTTTGTGAGTGTTAAATACATTTGAAAGATGTCCATGTCTATTCAGATAGTTTAAGTAGGTCTATATAAATAGTTGAGTTGGCGTATTTAATACATGCACTTTAAAACACAGCTATTTTCAAAATTTCTAACTCAAGGCCGCACTGAGAAATGTGCTAAAATTGTCAAGGAATACCATCCTTTTTTCAAGAGGAATTTGTATCATGAAAATAACTAGGCCTTACTCTTTAGATTGTGTTTAGTGTTCAAAACCTAGATGAAATTATATCAAAACATTATATTTAAAAAAATATTGTTTATTATTGATTTTTTTAAATACATATTTTTACTCTTAAAATTTTTTTCTTCTTCCCAAACTATCCACAACACACAGGTTTAAAAAATGCTGTTCTAAACTAACTGATTAGGTCTATATATCAGCACCCAAACTTATGAACTAACTTTATTCCATCGTAGACACAACACTCAGTTCCCTAAGCCTTAATTTACCAGTGTGAAAAGTGAGGTCCCAATTTCATCAACAATACATTTTTTTTTTGCCATTCCAGGAATTATCTAAGTTGGAACCTTTAGTTTAGTAGACTGAAGTTTTAGCGACAGAGCTAAGATGTCAAACTGGTAAGCCTATGTTACTAATCATTTTTTGTGTAGGGTACACAGTTATAAGGAATTAATAACTTAGTTCAAAGTATTTGGGTTCCTCTTGTTCATATAATTATAGGCCTAAATGGTATAATGGTAAGGGTTGAATTTTAAGTCACTCATTTGCAAACTAAAATACTGAGCAAGTAATAAATAATTACATTTCATTGAATGAGACACAAAAATGATAATTACTCTAAGGGGGTAGGAATGATAAAGAAAGCTATTTAGAGGCCTGCATTTGTGTTAAAGGAGTATGGGAAACCATTTAGGAAAACCACCCTCAGTAGACCTAACCGAGATTCAAACCATGGTCACCCTGTCTTGAGCATCCTGTTAATGAAGGTTATTTATTTTTTCGTTGTATCTTAGTAACCAGGAAATGTTTTACTTGTTTAGAGAGACGGTGTCAATGTCACCAGGACCCTCAAAACTATTCAACATAGCCAGTTTTTAAAGTGGAATACCCCCTTACTTAAACAACAGTGCCTTATACAAACAATTCAATGATGTTCTATAAAGGGATGCTCCAAATTAAAATTAAGGTAGAGCTGATTATAAGTAAATGCGTTCCAGTAGCAGTACTTTCTATGATACACATTATAATGTCAATGTTTACGCCCTAAATGGTGCGATTTGTAAAATACTATAGTGGGGGCCTAATTGTTTAAGTATATTCAATGAAGACAAAGTGGTTCTCACCTTTAACAGTAGTTTTGCTATCTCCAACAAACTTTTCTGTCATGTTTGTTTAGTAATTTTTTAGAATTTGCCCAACTACATTAGAAACATTTAAAATTCGTTTACATTTATACAGAAATAAAGTTGGTAGTCCCTGTCAAAGCAAAACACAAAACACACTACGTTAATATGGATTAATCAATCTTATTTTACTTAATTTTACTACCATTCAAAGCTATTTGGAGAGACATTAGGAACGTAATTAATGTATATTATTCACTATTTAAATTGATTTACATAATATATAATGTCCATCTGGTTTTACATTGATTTTTTAATTAATATTTAATAAATGATCAATATGTGAAGTGTAAAGATGATTAGTTATTCTTTAAGGAACATGTGCGTTTGTATATATACATATATATAATTAAAACTAGTTTGAATCTGTTGTAAGCTTATGTTGCATAATATTTTTACGTTAAATACTTAACATTCAACAGTTGTACTGACTGGAGAATCATTTAATTTAAACGAATGAAATGTCGTCTGCGCTGGTATAGTGAGTGCTGATTGTTATTTTGACTGATATCGAAGGTCAAACAAATAAAAGAAATACATTTTATCTAATCGATTCATAATATAATTATGGTTAGACATTTATATTAAGTTAAAGTAGGAGTGCAATGTTTTCCCACTATTTGGTTACGTGATATTGGCGTTCATAATGGCTCTTATTCATACAGCTGAAAAGCTAAAGCGCGTATTATTTAGAATTGGTGAGATAAACTACCAAATTAATGGCTGTGATGAAATTTATCTTCAAAAACTCATCGGTCATCTTTCTGTTCAAGACAAATCACTAACAGGTATGTTTCAGATGCTGTGTTTTTAAAAATAAGGTATACTATAAGAAATATTATTTTAATTTTAAAATAGTCTAGCACCACATGTAAAAATGCTTATGAAACACTTTTATAGCATGAGCCATAAGATATTATAGATAAATATTGATTACTTGAATAAGCTACATAGCTACAGCTCATGGCCTTGGAAAAAAGTGTGCATACAAACAAGATGGTATATAGCTATTTGAATCATGAGCGTCTACGGTGTAATTCTATAGTACAGCTATCCTAAAAGAAACAACTAATTATTTGTTAGGGTTTTTTCAATACCAGAATTAAGTACCAGTTTAGATTTTTGAAGTGTAAGCAAGGGCTACAGAACCGAGGGGTCCCCCCCCAACCCCTTCTGAAAGATATCTCCCACCATCAGCTTGAAATAAATTCTCCCCCCCCCCCCTTCTTGATATTCTATCAAATGAGTCTGAAAAATGTGTTGAACTGTATTGAGTAGCATAGATTACATTTAAATTTAAGATCGACCATTCATAGTCATGACACCAACAATTCAAAACACTTTGAGGGGCTCATATCCACTCTAAGAAGTTTGGCTATGTCAGCTTAAAATATGTAGTTCTAGCTCTAAAAAAAAGTACAATAACTTACCTTTGCCGATGAGTTCATTAAAGAACGTTTTTCACTTTAAGAAATAAGTCAAGAAAATATTACAGTACTTAAACTATAAAATATTTATTACCTATATCAAACTCTCTGATATATACTATCTTTGATTTTTTGGTCTAAAGCTTGAAAACACGTGTATGTAGGCTTACCAGTTCATAAAAACAAATCTTGCATCAAAATTCAATATTTAGCTTTTAGATGCAGCCAATCTTAAAAAATTTGCTAGGGTAGACCCTCTTTAATTACAGGCAGGGGAGGGGAGGTCTTATATTATTCTTATACCACCATGTGGGATTGCTAGTAAATAATAATAAAAAAAAAATTATTCGTCCATCTTATAAATAAATATATGTTTTCTCAATTTTATAAGTGTTTAATGAAGTCAGGTAAGTCAATTTTTAAAATGATATCCCAGTTTTATGAATATGAAACTCTTTTTAGAAAGGGTGATTTTTAAACTTCCAAAAAATCCAAAAGTTATTTTAAATGATAACTGTTATTAGTATGTACAATCACAAACAGTCAGATTTGAATGAAATAGACCCTAGGTGCCGGTACTGCTTTAAACTTAGTTTCAAATGTACTGTAATAAACTATGGTATAATCTATGCCTTAACAGTATTTTATTCATAAAATTAAAATAAGATAAACATTTTTTTAATAGTGCAACATAACTATCTCATATGGATATACCTGAACGGGTAGTAAGGCGCAATGCTAAAAAAAATCATATCATATAGTCCACCTTTTAAAAGCCTATAATAATTATCTTTCAAGTATGATATAATATACAGGCCGGTGAAGTCAGGAGTCGTGAAGTCTGTTGGAAGCTATATTGGGTGGAGTCTGAGTCAGTAAAAATGTAGGCCTACCATCTCTAACTTCAAAATAAAAACTTTTAATTTTATAACATATTTATATATGTATATATATTTATAAGTTAGAACTAAAATTTTAAATTCAGATTGACAAATTTATTTAAATATAAATCGTCAAATATACAATGTCACAGAAGCTTCCCATGAAGAAATCTGTATTAGGGCAATTTAGTGCAGTAAATTTGTTATTGCTAATTAATTATATATTGGCCATTTATGGAGGAGTCTTGAGATTGAGTCGGAGTTGGACAGTAGAAAAATAGATGAGTTGGAGTTGAAGGCTTGGCGTACCATTTCCACATCCCTGAATATAATGTCCTAACTTAAAAAATATGGATTTAAAAAAAAGTATGGACCTAAGTAGGGTACAAAGGCTTAACATTTTCAACCTCACTTAAGTATATGGTACAGTGTTAATAATCATGTGTTCAACACAGAGTTAATTTCCTGTATAAATGTTAATCACCCACAGCACAGATTGTCTGCTCAAAGGCATAACTCCCGCAGTAGGCAGGATTATGGTTACTGGTAGGTCGGGGCTGGAATCTCACCCAAAGTGCAATAGGGGTGGTTTTTCTCGTGTGGCTCATCAATGTGTTTTTCCCCATTCCACTCACACCCTAACACAGGTGCAGTTAACCTAAAACCTTATTTCTCATCCCTATCCTTTAAATTAAGCCATTAATAAGAAACTTAACCCGCTTCGATGGTCGAATGATTTCTAAGACATTACTCTCGGCAATAGACTGGACTGCAGATTACGAGATAAGAGTTCAAATCCCTCTCTGCTGAACTTAGGCTCATATTTCCTTCACAAATGCAGGTTTACTTTTTCTTATTTCAATCTTCCTCGTCCCTAACAGATTAGCCTTATTAATAAAAATGTGGATGAAGCTACGACACGTCTAGACACAGTAGTGGAAAATATATGGTGTGAATAATGGATGTAAAAATTACATATATGCGTATTACCCAAACTGGTAGTAGGACATGTTGCTAGAATAGATAATTTTAGTGTTGAACTAAACAATTTGAAGAGAAAAATATGTAATGTGTGTATGTTTTAATTTTTTGACAGGTGGGCTTGTTAAAATACCGTTCTGTTTTGAATGGATCGAGCAATCAATAGATTTATGGGATGATGCCCCACCACATCCATCCATTTATTCGTTTGCCCTGCGCCTAACAGGGCTCATGGGAAGTGACCGGAAGAAATTTCGATTGCTACAAACTTCTGGTGTTGTCAATAGATTTCGTAAACAGCTTGAGCAGGTAATCAAAGAGAACGCATCAGTGGCTTTGGCATATGTTGATATGCTATCTGGCCTGCTCAAACATGAAGAAGGTTGCTACTGGGTAGTGCAATCAGGTTAGTTTTCTTCTTATTTGTTGAGGCAGAATCATTTACAAGAGCGGGGGTAGAGGGTGGGGGAGGTGTTTAATCCACCTACCCCCCATATATATCAACTTTACTTTATATATATTTTCATTTGATATCTATATGATTTTTTTGATTGGATTTTCCTTAATTATTTCTAGTGCTACCTTCACACAAATTTGGTTACATTTTCTCTAAAATTCAAAGTCTCTATACATACCACATTAATATAACTAAATGTGTTCAGACCAAATGTTTAGTAAAGCATGATGTAAAGAAAAAATACTAAGGTTTAAGGTGTCGCTCTTGCAATAGGTGAGATTGCTGATGACAGGAAAATAAAGATTAGAATCCCTGTCGGGTGTACTGACGTTCCCTCCCGCCCTGCCCCAAATGATTTCCCACTCTCCCACCATGCAAATGTGAGTACATCTCTTCTAAATTAAACCTTACTCATCTCTAACTCAATAGGGCACGTACTGAACAGGTAGGAAGATGCAGTTCTAAAAACATAATATAACATTATCATACTTGTTGATGTTTGTCTACACCCAAACACTAATGATCTAGAAAATAACTTTGGTTGAACTAATCATACATCTAATTAGTTTGAATAAACATGTGTGTGTTTTGTTTGTTTTTTGCCTAGGATATAAAAGTATTGTCATAAAAGTATATCCATATAATGTGATTGTTTTAATTCTCTACTAGTAAAAAAAAAATATATATATATATATATATATAATTTTATTTTCAGAGCTATGGAAAGATGTTATTGCATTCTGTGTTGAAAACAAAAGCATCTACCTAACACGAGGAAGTCAAACTTTTGTCACTGATCTTGTGACAAAATTGCAAGCTGATGAAGACTGGGGAGCTTGTGAGAAGATTCTGAGCCATATATTTGGTCCTTTAGTTAACACGTTTCAGGTGATACCATCCATTTGTATCCCTGGACCAATCGATTTAGGTGAAGACGACAAGAATTTTGTCATTGCATCACTGACACTTTCTTGTAGTATTTTTGAAGCGTCTCTTCTGGAACGTGCACCATGATATCGCAAATGCTGGAGAAATACGATCTCGAGACAATTATGTGGCAGCTTCTAGAGTCTACTGATGATGAGGAGTGTAATGGAAGAATCTCGAGAATCTTGGTGCTCATTTATTTTGTGTCGCTCGGTAAAGAATGTGATGTATCGACAAACGTGGCGAACCAAAGTTTCAAGACTAAGATATTTGACATTTTGTCACATCTGGTGGCCAAAAAAAGCTTGGCGAATATCCTGAATGTGTGCGCTCAATGCCAAACATATCTTCACAAGTTTGACATTTGCGGATCCAAGTTTGAGGGCTGTTCAACGATTCTGAAAAGTAACTCTAAATTGTTTGATTTTGAGGACCAGATCAACTGTATACATGTAAGAATTCAATTTCTCTTCTTCTTACTCGCTTCAGGGGCTGCATGTTCTAAGCCGCTACTCTCGCAATAGACTACACTCCCAAAGACGGGGAAATCAGTGTTCAATCCCAGTAGAATGTACTGAGGGTGGTTTTCCCTACATGATTTTAACTCTCCTTCCCTGCAAATTTGGGTATACTTCCTTTAAATTCATCCTTCCTAATCTCCAGCACATTAGTATAGTCAGTAGCCCTAAATAGGTGTGTAACTCAAATGGATAGTAAGACAGTGCTAAAAAAAATATCTTCTTGGTGTTGTTTATATCATGATTATGATAGCCAAAACCTACTACCATGATTAAAACCTGTCATCAAGGCTCAAATAATTAATAGGCCCACAAATTTGCTAGTCAACAGGCTTTTCTAGTTATTGACTAGGTAACAAACATTTCTTATGGTAAGTGTAAAATGTTTATCATTGCATACCAATCATGATAATCTAATGTGCTTTGAAATTGGTTCATTGCGTTGCGACCCCCACACTGGGAGGCTTTATTGTCTGGTTTACACTTTCTTACACTTAATTAGCTTATAAAGAGAGTTTAAAATTAGTAGATATTCAAATGTAAAATGTGTTAAAGAATAAAAAGGCAAAGTTAAAATTAACAACTCATTTAAAGAAAGAAGGGTTATCACTTTTCTCGTTATATTTTATGTAATTATTTAGAATTTCTGACTAGTTTACCCGGATAGGTTCCCAATAAGAGATCTCAACAGGGGCTTATTTGAACTCCGGGAAATTTTACTCTGGTATGCATTAAACCATATAATATGTTGTTCACTTAGAACAACTCTGGATACGCCCGGGGCTTGAGGAAGGTCATGAACGCAAGCAACATTACACTCCATTATGTAGAAATAAGACACTTGATTATTTTTTAAACTTTAAATTTATAGTGAAAAAAATATTTAGTAGAGAAAATATTATCTTGATTGACTAAAAATCAACTTTGCTATTTTTTTAAATAAATTATAGACAGGAAATAATCAATTAATTAATTGAATGTAATTATTTATATATATAACAACCTGTTTATTCACCTTATTACAATGTTTTTTAATCTCATTACTAGCCCATTTATTTCCAGTTGCAACAAATAAAACCAAAATAACTACTACTAACCTATTAACTAAACATTTTGCTAATATAAAGGGTACAATTTATGGAAATGAGCAACCAAAGGATATGCCAGTGCAAAAGGTTGTGAACGGCTGGTCTAAGACACTACTCTCACAGTAGACTAGACTGCTGATGACGGGGAGATCAAGGTTAGATGCTTGGCCGGGTGTACTGGTTTCCCACTCTACCTCTGTGCAAATGTGGGTACATTTCCTCTAAATATAACCATAATTCTTAAATCCATTAGCATAATTAGTACATAAGTGTGTAACCCAAGTGGGTAGTAAGACGCGGTGCTAAAAAAAACCTCAAAATTAATCATTGTTAAATTGAATTTGTTCTGTTTAGTATCTGTTTTTTGTTGTTATTGTTAAAGAATAAATCACTCATAATTAACCCACATCACTTTCATATTTAAAAAAAACTTACCTGACTAGATGAGGTTGACAACAGGTTTAAGTTACGCTGGATTAATCCTTTTCGGGCCCAAAATAATAAGATTTAGTTTGTAAGAAGGTGACCTGGTGGTCTAGGGGTAAGGTGTCAGACTTCTATGCTGGCGGCCGGGGTTCAATCCTCGGTCCTGGCAAAGATTTATCTGATTACCAAACCCTTCCTTCACCTCTGACAAGACATCTTGTGAATGTGGGGAATGCCAGGTCACCACCGTGGTTCGGATTCCACGTTAAACTGTAGGTCCTTCATTTCATCTCACAATCACCCTACCATTACACATTAGCGTAAGTGCGTATAACTCGAATGGGTAGTAAGACACGGTGCTAATAATAATAATAATAGTTTGTAAGCGTATAATTTCTATATTGGCTGGTTTGGATGTTGTGTGATGTAGTAAGACGTTCTTTTAAAGGAAAACATTTAATAACCATAAAATAGTACACATTCTAACTTAAAACTTAACTTTGTTTCAGGTTATGCCTCTCCTGGCTTGTTTAGTAACCACCAAAGTTTCCGATGACAACTTCTGTGTAGACACATATTGTGAAAAGATTCATAATATTACCTGTGAAGAGACCCTTCGTATTGTGTACTCATTTAGAAATTTTTTGGTGGACAAGGGCTCCCATAGACAGAACTCTCTTCAGGCTGTCATAAGCATCATGCAGATAAAAGATTATCTTTCTAGGGTATATGAAGTTGGTTATATTATCTTATTTGTAGTGATTGTCATTTTTATATTTTTTCCAAATTTAAATATCTATGTGTATTTTTGATTAATTTTGATATCATTCTATTTGGTAACTGTGTACAGCCCGAACTGGTTGTAAGACGCAGTGCTAGTAATAATATTTGGTAACCACGCACCTCACAAGCGCAGTGTTTATTTCAATGGCACTAACTGTTGATGTTGTCAACTTTTGGAAACTTTCCGTTATGATGCATCCTTCTTTGTTCAGACAGGAAGTCTTGATTTAAAGGACGATTATGGCGTTTAGCCTAAAATCCCTAATCGTCCATCTTGGGATGCTGATTACTGATTATTGTACTGTGCAGTTAGCACATGGCCAGGTGATAGTTATGATTATGGTATACAGTGGAACCTGGATAATTCGAACTTGAAGGGACAAGGAAAAAATTCTAAACATCCAAAAATTTGAATTAAATATATCTCTCTCCCAAGTTGAAATTTGGCATGCATACTGGTAAGATAAGAGTGAAAAAGTGTGATTTTTTTTCAAAATTTTAAAACATATGTTTTTTGAGAAATTAAAAATCAAAATTTTGAGTTGATGATCTTAAACTTTTAAAATGTCCTAATATGAGCATGTGATATATCATTTTAAAGCCCAATAAAAACCCTATAAAATTTCTCTATTTAATTTCTTTATCTTATTTCTAACTGACGAAATAAAATAAAATATTATGGATGATGAAGCCTAAAAAGTCCCTTTTTTGAAATTAAAAACAATCAATAACTAAAAAAGAGAAAATTATGACATTTTGTATTTTTAATTATCTTTGTAGAAAAAACAATCATGTCAAAGTTTATCAAAATCTAAAGTGTGCCAGTTATTTCAGTGGATCACTTGACATGGAATATCCCGAGTGCACTATTTATTGAGTTGAAATCGCACATTTAAAATTGAAAATTTTACATTGCACTCGACACAGATCTTACTTGTGTAACCAACCGACGCAAAGAGCCAGAGCCACGCAGAAACCGCTCCAGCCCCTTATATCGGACCTACCCCTTGCTTCTTGAACCCTTGTCTTTAGTGTTGAAACCAACCAATAAGAGAGCTCTTGGCATCAGATGTTGTGAGGATACTATTGGTTCTTATTGGTTGCTTCTAACATTTAAAGGACGAGCCAAAAGCTCTAATCACCAACTTTTAAATGGACGGAAGAACTTTTAAACAAAGACGGTTTTAATATTATTATATTTGAATTTACTTCTGTAAATGCCTAATGGGTTTAAAACATAGTAAATAAATAATAATAAAGATATAATTTGAATTTAGACTCTTTTACTGAAATTAAATCTTTCAATTTTGACTGGTCATCCATGGATGAAGTATTAAAAGAAAACTTACAGTTCTTTGAAAAAATAAAATATACTTCATCCATGACTTTTCAAATAAATGAGAGGTGCGTGCAGAACAGGGTCATTACACGATCATCAGTTGCTCTTGGCTGAAACATCAACTCTTGTGCATGTTCTTCGATGAGAATCCAGGTTTAATAACGTAATTCTGATATAAATCGCACTAAATATGTATTTAAAGAATAATTAAATAGTTTTGGCGCTAGATGTAATAAATAAACTTAAAATCAATAATGTTTTATTGAAACAAAATTATATTAGAATATCTGTAGAATCTAAGTCTCAGAAGAGTATGGATGTCGCAATAGTTAGTTAGTCACTCTTTCAATAATATACTTAAGTCACCGGGCAATAGTCACATACACTATACATAATAGCAAATCGTGGGGTGTATTACTTCATACATTGCTAGCACCTGCTTCAGTGGCCTCAATGTTTAAGGCAGCGGCTGGCATCCTACGACCCGCGGGCCAGATTCGGTCTACAAAATATTAAGCAAACAAACATTTGGGTTTATAAAAATAGTCTAATAAATAATTACATTATGAGAAATATTAAGTTGAAAATTTTTTGCTCAATATTTTTTGTATACCATATCAAAAGCATGTCGATCTCTGGTCTAAGGTGTCACACTCACAATATTATTTAGCACCATCATCTTACTACCCATTCAGGTTATACACTTAATACTAATTACACTAATGGGTTAGGAATTGGTAAGGTTGAATTTAGAGGAAGTGAACCCCCATTTGCATGGAGGGAGAGAGTAAAACCATTTAGGGGGAAAACCACCCCCAGTTTTCCTGATCCAAGATTTGAACCTCGATCTCCCCATCCTTTGCATTCTAGGTCAACATGAAACTAGCGCGTTAGCTAACTACGCCACTGAGGTGGCTCCCTCTCACAATAGACTGGGCCGCTGATGACGGCGGGATTGGGGTTTGAATCACGGTCGGGTGTACTGAGGTTGGTTTTTACTAAATTAATTTTCACTCTCCTCAACTCAAATATGGGCACACTTTCTCCAAATTCAACCTAACTTTATTTCTGACAAATTAGCGTAATTAGTACATATGTGTATAATTCAAACAGGTAGTAAAATGTGGCAAAAAAATAACAACATTGCTAGCTACAGAGCCCATCATATGTGTGGTTTCACCTTCTAGTCACTAGAAAAGGGTTTGTTAGGTTTTTTTTTAATGTATTTCCATCCTCATGCTTTAGATTGACTTTTATTACATACTTGTATGTTTAAATTATAAAGTTTAAGTTAATAACTGCTAGCACACAAAGTTGATAAAAATATAAAAAGTGAGCAACCTTATTTAATCTGGTTTGCCAGTGACAGAGGTTCGAATTTCTGTTGTATGTATCAAAGGTGATTTTTTTCTATATTGTTTTTCCACTCTCCCTCAGCATAATTGCAGGCACATTTATTTGATATTCTACCTTTTTTGTCCCTGCCTCATTAGAATGCTTAAATGTTATTAGCCCGGTCAAGTAGTAAGGCACGACAGAAAAAAAACATTCAACATAATAAACTACTAGAATGTTTAAAAAAAATATATCAACTAATATTTAAAGTTGGCTAACGCGCTAGTCGTGTTGAGCTCGACTGCTGAGGACGGGAGATCGAGGTTTGAATCTCGGTCAGGTTAACTGGGGGTGGTTTTTCCTAAATGGTTTTCTACTCTTCCTCCAGCAAATGCGGGTTCACTTCCTCTAAATTCAACCTTCTCAATTCCTAATCCATTAGCGTAATTAGTACTTAAGCGTATAACCTGAACGGGTAGCAAGACTCTGTGCTAAAAAACATATTTAAATTTGTTGATGTGCACCTATCACAACACCTGAATTTATGTTTATATATTTTTTAATTTTTTTTTTTAGGATCGAGGTGTGATAGTATTCCAAGCACTCACATACAGTTTGAAGGACTTCATTCCCGGATGGCCCAACGTCCCCGTTATTAAGAACGAGTGTGTTCTTCAGTACCCAGAACTTCTGTCAGCTCTCTTAGATGGGCTTACCACCCTTATCGAGCAGTTCCAAATCACCTGGCGAGACAGTGTCGAGAGCATTTGCTTGTTCACTTTCACGGAGCAGCTGCTCAACAACCCCTGCCTCTCAACGAAGGTGAGTCAATAGCTACCAACTTTTTCTCCTCGTCTAATATTTACATAAATATAACTACTATAACATTTTTATGATTTTTATAAAATAACAAAGGATCTGTCCTTAACAATCTTCGAACCCTAGAATTTCTTAGAATATTGGAGAATCAAGGTTTAAAAAAAATTCTTTTACCATTTGAAAAAAAAAAGTATATCATATTTAAAATTTAAAGTAAAAAATTAATCTCAAATTTGAAGTTTTATTGTTTCTAAAAACTGTCATTATTTTAAAGAATTATAAGGACCAGTCATACTTTTTGCGCACCACATCTTACTATTTATTTAGGCTCCATGCATATGTACACTAATAGGATAGGGGTGAGTTTAAAGGAAATGTTATTGCTTTTGTATGAACAGAGAGTGGGGAACCATAATTATGAAAAAACAACCTGATTATACTCGTCTGGGATTTTAATCCCAATCTCCCCATAACTGGCAATCCAATCTATTGAGACAGTGATGCCTTGAGCATTTTGATCACCAATACTGGCCCTTCCCTACTCATAGTAAGGATTTTGACATCCATTGAGGTGATTAATTTTTGAATCACTGTGCTTCAAACAGTGTCCAGAACCTTTGGTTTGACTCCTGGTGTTATTTATTTTGATGTAACGAAGCATGTGAGGTAGGGGTACGTCTTGTAATAGGCACTGATAGGCCCCACATTTTAATAGCTTGATAAATCAATTATCCCTAAACACTTGTTTCCTGGAATACTAGTTGGCGGTGAAAACATTGAAACTAATGCAGAGGACGATTCAGAGCTACATGCCCCCTAACTTGGCCCTGCTGGTCAATACAATGGGGGGTCCAGTATTAACCAACTGGGTCCCCTCATTCACAAACGTATGCATGATGTCAGCTGGGAGGTTCGAGACAGCGCTTTGGAACTACTGCATACCATCGCGACAATCTCCTATGTCAGTGAGTAGCATGACATGCCCACTTTACTAGTGTTCGACCAAGTATAATTAACCTTCTCGCCTCATTTATTTTTTACTCTCTCTACTTAGATCATTTAATCATTATTCTTTCTCATGCATTTAAACCGTATTTGCTCGCATATAACTCACAATTTTATTTTTTATTGTGAAATTAAGATAAAGATATCCTGTAAATATCTTGCATGAATGTCTAACGCTGAAATAAATACATTCATAGTCTTGCCAAGTGCATTTATGTTGAGGGGTTGGGTGTTAATGAGCGAGTTTCTTCAAGAGGTAGCTATTACCTCTTTGTCAAATGGCAGCAATGTTGAGTGTAAACTGTGTTCTTCTTTTCATTGCAAAAGCCATATTTTGTTAATTTCTTTTGTATGTTTCTAGCAACATTTCATATACCTTCTTCCAAATATAATATACATTCATGTATCTTTATTGTTTACCAAACACAAGCAAACAAGGCAGAAGTTGCCTGGCGCTACCTATCATATTTCTCAGTTTATCTGCCGTGAAGATTATCTTATTGGATTATATTGTATTGTATTGCATTGCATCGCAAAACTGTATTTGTAAATAAACATCCACAGTGTAACTTGATGTGTCTGTGCTATACTAACCCTCATAAGTCCTCACTTACATCATGCACCCAATTTTTTGTCACAAATTTTTGTAAAATAATTGTGATCTATAAGTGAGTAAATACAGTATAATACTAGAGAGAATGATTTAATACAATTGAAATGATAGGACCTTGTTAAATAAAAAGCTACGTTTTGGTGTAAGAGGTCAGTAAATAAGATATTTCTTTGGTTAAAAATAATTATATATCATTAATAAATAGAGAAAATTATTGCCAAACTGTGTACACCAACATGACCATTTATTAGCCAGATCAAACCCATATTTTTAACAGTGGTCTTTGGTTGGGGGAAATAAATGTACTGTGCTGAGGGGCTGGGCTTTCTTTATTTGATTTTGGAATGTTGATATTATTAATGCATAATTAGATAATTATAGATTGATCATAATTCACATTTAAAAGTCCGAGTAGCCAATTACATGAAAATGTTTGACTTTATTTTATTTTGCATGTATATTCTAAAGTCACAAATGCCGCAATTAATCTTAAATGCAGGGCTGATAACAAGTCACATTTTGAAAAGAGTCACTTTTCTCACTTTTTTAATAAGTTATTACTGTCTGTAATGTGTTTTTTTATTTAGGTTTCTATATAAAACTTTGTTTTTTCCGCCATGGTTTATTATGTAAAGTCTGCTATATTAAGATTAAAGTGAGTGCAAATAAAATTATTATATTATTATTATTATTATTATTAATATAAATAATATATTATTGGGCGTATTTGTGGTGATGGCGTTATGCAGGTATTGCGGAATGCAACTGAGAAGGACAAACTTAGTTTTTTTGAAACAAGTTCAGAAGCACTACATTTCAGCAGGTAAACATATCCTGATGAAAGCTCCTGTTTCCTTTTCCCACGTTCTAAAACACTTTGGATGTCTTCAACGAGAGAAAAGAACATCTAGTAAAAGCTGCTATGACATTGTGACCATTGCTAGAGCTCTTCCAATAAACATATGTGAAGATGAACTACTTGATGAGTAGAAACTACTTCAGTTAGAGAGCGATACTACAAAAAACAATATAGGACCTATTGATTTTTACTGGTGACAATTTTTTGACTTGTGTAAAACATCTGGAAACATAAAGTATTTTCTAATGATGAAACTAGTAAAAGCATGTCTCGCACTTTCCCATGGAAATGCAGACATCGAAAGGAGGTTTTCTAGTTCTGATAGAATTGTAACAGATTACAAAACCTCGATGTGTGAAAGGACTCTTAATGCAATTTTGACATTCAAAGATGCCTAAAACTTTACAACGACAACAAACTTTAGTGTGTGCCGATCACAAGCGATAGGTTGAGCTTAGCATATGTGCATATAAACACTATAACAGCTACCCTGAAGAAGAAAAGAGGTGTAAAGATGAAGAAATGTGTAAAAACTCTGAAGAGAAGAAAAACAAAGCTGCAGAAGAAAAAATCCAAACAAAACATACTGTATCAAAGAAAGCAAAATTATTCAGGATCGAGAAGAGAAATTACTAAAATGAAAGCAATCACAAGGTAGCTGATAAACTCTTCTCTGAAGCAAATTAAATGTTAAAAAAGCTCTTCACCATAAAGTTTGGAAGAAGTGAAACTAGCATAGGTTATGTTAGAAGGTGTTTAAACAGTAAGAAAAAAAGAAAAGAAAAAAGCAGCTGATTTAACCCAAAGGTCCGTATACAAGAGTAAATCAATCTTGATCACTTCATTTTTCAGCAAAAGAACACAATTATAGTTCCTGAACCTAATTATTTCTTGTGTCTTTGGGATTTGTGGGGATATATATTAACGTGTTGAGTAATGTTATATCTTATATTTACTAAGTGTTGAATATACTTGTAACATTGTAATTAGACTAATTTGGCTATACCTCATCCAGGATCAAAGTTAGGTTGTTTTTATTGACTAAAGCTTGACATTTTTTTCATTCATAGGTATTAAGAATGATTCTAATCACATTAAACAACTTTAGTTTGATCTCAATCGGTCATTCATGGTTGGGGACATTAATCATAAAAAGCTCTTAATATTTTGTATTTTAGTCAATTATTAGTCAGTATTTTGCTCATTCAAGTCACTTTTTATCACCTTGTTTGATGTCCTAAAGTTTTATCAGTCCTTTAAATATAATTTGATAGTAATTTTAATGTCGAAGGTAACAGTTTGTAAAGTTACATCCTGTAAAATTATGGTATGTGTTTATAATATAGTGCACATAATTTTGAATTTTTTGGAAATATTTCTTTTTTAGAAGAAGAAACAAACACGCATATATACAAGAACAAAATACTGGTAACGTTTGAAAAGTTATTTGTAGCTTTTGTAGGGAAGAATGGTGATTGGAAATTAAAATTAGAGTTTAATTTTTAGTTCTATCAAGGCTTAACCAAATATTTTCCCCTTTACTAATACATAACACTACTTTATAATTTTTATTTGGAACCACATCTTTATACCCATTCGGCTATCCACTTAGTTTATATTGTTTTAAATTGGTTAGCTTAAGTTGTGGATAGCCCCTAGTTTCTTAAAAGTTCACAAATAAAAATTGTGAGTGTTTCTGCCGTAGAGTTTACAGCATTCCAAGAGCATGTATTGGAGAACGAGTTGTGCTCTTTAGCGCTAAGTTTGGCACTGGACGACAGTGAGAGCTACGTGCGAGTGTCAGCGCTCAAGTGCCTCGCTGCCATGGTGATGGTCGGCCGTTATTGGACAGATTGTCTTTGCTCCAAGAACCTGCCCGTAAGTATTTCTACACTAGTGGTGTTGCAAATAATAATAGTGCATCCCAAATTCTGTCGACGCTGTTAGTCTGTCTTAAAATTTGTAAAATAATATATACCCTTCACATACTCTTTCATGGGTCATAGTTTAATTTGTTAACATTAGGGATGGGATCCTTAAAATCTTCTAACCCTTGAATTCTTCAAACCATAAGGACATTAAATATTAAAGTTTTTGAAAAAATATTAGATTCGAGATTATAAAAAATTAAAATAAATTTTTTCAAAATTTAGAATTGAACAGTAATTTGTTTTGGAGCTCTAATACTGCTTATTGGTGGTTCA
The DNA here is from genome assembly GCA_039000515.1 of Timema cristinae. Lineage (NCBI taxonomy): Eukaryota > Metazoa > Arthropoda > Insecta > Phasmatodea > Timematidae > Timema > Timema cristinae. The sequence goes on along the minus strand of JBCFYV010000012.1, from coordinate 112,304,746 downwards.
ACCCCGACATAGTTATAGGAAAAACTTAACAACCAAGCCCCAGACCATTAATTTAACACTTAACTGAATGTTTGAATGTTGTAATGAATGTATTTTAGCAAAACATGGTAACTTGTAGTAACTATTTGTATTTTCTAATATTTTATATTACCATTTTCTTTTATGTTAATAATTTTTCCAAGATTTGTGATCCAAAGTTAAAATGAATATTAAGATTCTTAAAATATTGGATTTGACCCAGCTATAGTTATAGAATGACTTAATTCTATTATCCTTCAGGAATACCACTTTTCACTTTTTGAGGCATATTTTGTTATGTTGGAAGAAGTTAGAGGAAAGATTTATAAACACATAAAAAGAAACAAACCTAATATGGCATTTACAATAAAGTAAAAGCACAGTTCACAAAACTTAAAAGAATGGTTTTAATTAGCAGTGAGGGTATGAAAATTCAAGTTTATTAATTCAAGTCGATTTCGAGTGAGCTTTTCATTAAGCTCCCGAGTATCGAACCGAATCGAGCTTGGGTTGAATAAATACATAACCCGCTTCTGTGGCCGCTGGGTCTAAGGCACTATTCTTGCAATAGATTAGACTGCCGTGGACGGGGAGATTGAGGTTTGATCCCGGTTGGGTGAGGGTGGTTTTTCCTAAATGGTTTACCACTCTCCCTCCATGGAAATTTGGTTACATTTTCTCTCATTTCCACTTTTCTAATCCCAACATAATAATGAATCAATAGCCAAAGCTATTATTTATGCTTTTTAGTGAGAATTACTCCATCTAGATATCATATTCTGAAAATTGAAAAATGATACCTGGACACAGAAATCGAACCCGGGACCTTAGCTTAGTACGCCATTGTTCTAATCACTGAGATATCCAGGATTAGTCTCGTGCCCAGGGTCATTATTCACTCATATTTTAAGGCAAAGTATATGATGTACTGCGGAAAGTGTCGGCTACAAATGTGTGATTTTTTTTATTATTATTAAGATCACGTTTAACTCTCTTCTGCTGAAGAAGTGGACATTTGTTTTGTTGTGTTTTAATTGTGAACTTTGAGGCCTACAATTTTATGGTAAGTGTGTTTAGCCTTGTCTTTCTATCCTCCTTTCAATGTTTATTTTAAGAAAACTGTTTTAATTGTTGCAGAACTTGATGATAACCATATTAAGAAATGAAAGTGAAGGAATTGTTCGTAGAGAGGCAGCAGAATTAATCAAAGAGATATTTGTGCACCAGAAATTTATGTAAGCATACCTATTAAAGTAAATTAATACACTTGAGTTTTAGTAAACAATTAGTTTAAAGATGAGTCAGATTGAATTTTTCTGAAGTCAAATACTCGTTTTACTATAAATCCTGAAACCAAATAGAAAGCAAGATAAGTATAAGAGATTAACTCTCCCACTTCCTTTTTATCTAAATTTGATTTAGTTACCATTATTATTATTAATTTTTAGTTGCTCTAGAACAGAGGTATTCAACGTTTTTTGTTTGCATACCACAAGGCATATTTCTTTTCAACTCTGTACCCCCAAAATGTTTGGTACATAATGAAAGTTTAGATAACATCCACAATATTGTATTTAAAATAAGTTTAAAATTAGAAAAAAAGGAAGATAAAACTTTTAAATGACAAATATTTTATTGCTTATCAAATATCCAACTAACAGTCCAGTAAGAATCAAATAAAGGAGAAAGAAGAAAAGGCAGAAAATAAATAGTGTTTTAAGATTGCATGAAAGGCCAAGAAAGAGATGGGTGGAGCCAATAATAAATAGATACAACACCTTAGCTCAGTCATTAGCGTGTCTGTCTTCTGAACTTAGGGTTCCGGGCTTGATTCTTGGCATGGCCGAAAATTTATTGTGAGTGAAATATGGGTTTTTAATTTCACAGTGATGAATTAATGACTGGGGACTGGATCTTGTGCTTGTACTAGTCTTAAGATAGTTTATAAGGCATATGAGGCTATGAAAGGCCTAGCAAGCCGGCAGTGGAAAATATATGGGTCGATTAAAAAACTTACGCAGCCCACAGGTTATAAACAGTAATAGATGTAAAGTAAAGGGATGAGGAAGGTTTAATTTAGAGGAAGGGTACCATAATTTGTGTAGAGGGAAAATGGCAAACTATTTAGGAAAAAAAACACCTTCAATACACTTGACTGGGATCCGAGCCTCAATCTGGCCGTCATTGTCAGTTCATTCTATTGCAAGAATGACACCTTAAGCTGGGGTAGACAACCTCGTTGCCACATGTGGCGAATTGTCTATAGAAGTGTGGCGAATTTGAGCTGATAGCAGGATCGTTGTTGTAACTTGATATTTACTGAATATCATTGGAAACATTCCACTTTGGGAATAAGTCAAAGATACAACACTGCCATCCAATACCCCCCTCCACACTTTTACCAACAATTCGAAGGGCTGTATTTAAGAACAAGCGGTGTTTGTAAAGAGAAATGACTTTGTGGGCTTGGTTTTTAAAGAAGGAAAACTCCTTTCCACGAAAGGGATTGAGTTGTGAAGGCGCGATTACACGAGGCCAGTTGATAAACTGGTAGTAGTAGACTGACACCATTTGAGTTTGCCTATCGACTGGCCTTTTGTAAAAGTGCCTTGAGGACAAATGTTACTTGGCACTGCTATTTTGTTTCAAGTTTCACAGTAATTAGGGTCCATTCACCCCTTTATTGATTTTAGTTCTCGCGCTTTAGTCTAGCCCTGACATTTAATGAGTGGTGTACTGACTCTCCAACTCGTCGAATATTGTTTGCCAAGTTGACAGCGTGTACAACTTTTCCATTGAAGTTCTGTGGTGTGCGGTGGTTAGAGAATGCAAAGTGCTTTCAAAGGGCATTACAAATTTGGGACCATGTTGTTAAGTTTCCCAAAGAAGCAAAACTTCTTAAAACAAAACCAGTAGGGACACTGAAAAGAGCAGCCTATGATCCATTCCTGAAGTGTAAATTAACTGTATGCAAGACGATTGCAGATGAATGTCAGCCTTTCCTGCAACGGTTCCAGACATCAAAACCAATGGCTACATAGGTTTTTGAAGCGGTATAGAAACTTCTAAGATACTTTATGGATTGTTGCATGAAACCTGATCTGATGAAGTGCACAGGTCCAAAGTTACTATCTAACGACACAAAAAAAAAAACTTTGAACCTTTGCAAAAATATATTGATATAGGATTTGCAACAAAACATTTGCTAGGAGAAACTGCGATCACAGTAACAGAAAGACAAAAACTAGTATTTATATACGAGTGCCGCAGTATGTTAACCACCATGATGCAAAACTACAAGAAAGAAGTCCCTTAAAACAGAAAACTGTGAGAGGTGTTTATCTTTATTGGATCCTTGTGTTATTCAACATTCACCTCAACTGGGCCAGAAGAGATTTTCTTTTCTTTTGGAGGAACCCAGCCATGCCAACATTATAAATGATGTTCTGACTGAAAATGCCAAGAAAGAATACTTGCATTTTTGCAACCTCAAAAGATCTCAGCTTTAAGAAATATTTCATCCTTGTGATCAGTTTAGTGAGGAAGTAGGACTTGACACTATTTATGGTAGCTTTCTAATAGGAGATGCAAACTACAAATATCTTTGGGAAGTAATAAAGATTTGCCTTGTCTTGTCGCATGGGAATGCAACTGTTGAAGCTGGTTTTTTATTCGATAAATCCTTACTGGTTGAAAATATGCATGAAAAGACAGTCACTGCACAGTGTCACATTCGTGATGAGATACAAGAAGCAGGAGGGATTAAAAACATACACATTAGCAAAAAGACGTTGGATTACGTGAGAGGTGCCCGGAAATGCTATCATGAATATTTGGAGATGAAGAAGGCAGAAAAGAGGAAATTAGATACATAAGTTAAAGATTTAGAATGATAAAGAAAAAAATTAATGATAGCAACTGAAGAGAAACGAGAAGCAATAGAAGTGGAGTTGCAAGAACTGAAGAAGAAACAAGCTTCACTTTATTAAATATAGCATAGTTTTCTATTGAATGATTTGTGATAATGTTAATAAAAGAAAAAATTAACTTGAGACCTGAATAATATGAAAGCAAACACAGTTCCTCCTTTTGTGAGATATTCAGTTCAGGAAATATACAGGTTAGGTTAAATAAAACTAATGATACCAAACTTTTTATTATGTTCTTAGTGGCCTGATATTTAGTACGTATTTCTGCACATGACACCAAAATGAATCAAGTTTGTTAAAAATTTTTGATAGGGTTAGAAATATATATTATTATTTTTCCATCATTTTCCATGAACTGATTGGCAAGATTTCTGCTTTCTTATTCTTACATGAGGGTGAGGCAAGGTCGGCTGTAGGGGAGGAGGAGGCCAAAATAAATGTACTTGAATTAATATTTCCACATGTATAGTATCGTAAAGTTATGGTAGAAATTTTATGAGAAGTTGGTCAGGGAACTTGGGAAAAGTAGTCAGGGAAAGTCAGGGAGAATTTTTTTTACAAATACTGTAGGAACCCTGGTTTGTACTATTATTATATTGTGCTAAGCTATGAAACTATAATCTGCATGGTACCTCAAAATAATTCTTATACAAAATTTAAATAAAAAATATTTTTTCAATTTGCTTGAATCAGGTATGTAAATAATTTTTTAAACTCCTTAAATCCCCTTTAGGATTCAAAGATGTGAAGCACCCTTCCCTAACTATCGTAGTTGATTGTTTACTTGACAGAAAACCAGTGGAAGATGAAATTTACCAGGCCATGACGATTGCCGCCACTTCCGACTTATATTGGGAGGTAAAGGTGAACGTGCTGACTTTCTGGGAAAAGGTGATCGAACAACAGATGAGCGACCAGGGCATGATTGATGGGGTGTTTCCGAATGTTACATTTTCCAAGGAGAATCGTAAGATCGTCACCCTTACCTCAGAGGTGATCAAGCTACGTCTTAACAAGGCACTCGAGGAGTTGGCTCGATTGGGCTGTTTGCAGGTGCGTACTAAGCTCTTTACTCTAGTCCCATAAAATATATTTTAGGGTTTATTAAGTTATGAATAAATTTTTTTAATGATTAAATTCCTAATAGGATGGAAGCTAATATCCCAAAAATTTCAAATACTTGCACACTCTTATTACTAATTTAAAATTAATTGTTCCTTGACTTGTTAAAAGAAGGTGTGTGAAGCTTCCAAAAATTCAAAGCGTAAGCGAATCTTGGTTTACTTCATATTCGATTCAAACCCATGTTGGTTTTTGGCAGCTATTCGAAGATTCATCTGCTATTTGAAGTCTAGTGATTATATTACACTTATATTTTAAATCAAATATAAGTGAACTTCAATAACCTAGAGATATAAAATATAGTTTTATCATTTTGAGTTTTAGAACAAGTTTGCTTTATTTTCTTCGTGGAACTGGGAAAATTTCCTTAACATTTTGAATTTCAAGACCGCAATAACATTAAACCTTTAACTGCCTTGATCACAAATATTGATTGTTACCAACTGAAATTGAATTTATTTCTCATAAGAGTGTAAATTAAAATAAATAAGAAAAGTTTATTTTTATTTTCAGTGTGTTTATTAAACTTTTAAAGTATTTTTTTTTTAATTTTAAAATTCACACATGCAGCCAATTCAGTTGTTTCTTACGTGAATCAGTATTTTCAATTTAAATTCCTGTTAATGTGTAGGCTAGCGGCATACTTGTGAGATAGCTGAGCTCGCTTAAGAAACATGACATTCCTTAGATTATTTTTAATAAAATGTACGCAAATGGTGAGTATTTTTAAGCAACAATTTTTAATTCAGATAAAATCTTATATATTTTACTAAATATAAAATTAAATTAAATCTACAAAAAAATGTGTTATGTTATACATATTACATGAATAATTAATTTATGAATGATTATAATTAAGGTCATATTATTTGTTTTAGTAATCAATTTGGGAAGATTTAAATGAATTTATAGAATTAAAAGTTTCCTTGTGTATTTGTAAAAGAGAAAAACTAAAATTGTGTACCATTAGACTTTTCAAACCTATAAACGCACCTGCCGAATTAACTCAAACTCATATTTTTCTATAACGTTCTTGTTCTTAAATGTCCGTTAATTCTATCTTGTGCGTGAAAGGAAAGGTTAGTGAAACACCATGCAGGGCAAATCCAATAATATTAAAGAAAATGCATCATTTTTAACCGCTCGGGCTGTACGCATAACGCGAATATAATATTTATATGATGGGCAATAAGTTACAAATAAGTGTTAAGAAAAAATAAATCTAATATTTAGTTTGGTGTTAGATAAATATACGCAATGTCAACATACTATTTTTACTCAAAATTAAATAGAAAAATATTCAAACCAAAAAAGTGGACTTTGCACACCCCTATAAAAAAATAGTTATAGTTTATAAGTTTGTTGTTTTATAAATAAAGTTGTGCCACAACAAGAAGTCAATACAAATAAAAAGGTGAATGTGAAAAATTGTTTTTTTTAAAAAAAAAAAGTTAATCTATAATATCAGAGAATAGGCTGGCAAAACTTTTAGACTGATATTCACGCTTATAAAAAAATAGTTATAGTTTATAAGTTTGTTGTTTTATAAATGAAGTTGTGCCACAACAAGAAGTCAATACAAATAAAAAGGTGAATGTGAAAAATTGTCTTTTTTTAAAAAAAAAAGTTAATCTATAATATCAGAGAATAGGCTGGCAAAACTTTTAGACTGATATTCACGCTTGGTATTGTGGAAGTCACATTTAAACACATACTATTACAAAAAAATCTGATTATAGTGGAGGACTTGCTAGAGGATAAAGTGTGAATACGGAGCCTTCTTCGTCACGTTTATTACTCTGGGACAGCTAATCAGTCCTAGGTCACACTTTCTCCTCCACGGTGAGTCATAATTGCAAGCTGTGAAACGTGCAGTATCAGCAGCTTCTCTATCCTGTCATACTCATTTGCAGTTAGTATTTTTCCGTGATTGGGTCGTTCAATATTTAACATGATTTTAAATAGTTTGGTGAAAGTGTTGTAAGAAAAATACACAATGGAAGGAGAAAATACACCAAGAAATAAACAGAATTACTGCAAATTGTATCATAAACAAAAGTAAGGAAAAAAAATAACTCCTATGAATCAAGAAAAATGAATAGTGAAGTACCTGATTGGGCAATCGGACAGCCCTGTAAATGTTGTCCTCAATGTTTTGAAGAACTGGGGATTACAATTTGCAGAACTCATATCTCTCAAAGCTTCTTGGTTGAGATGAATATAAGGTTACAACAGTGGTGAATAGGCCAAGTAAGAAACTCCAAGTCATTGTATTATGTCTTTGTCATCAAGGATTTTCTAGCATTCATGGTATCACAGAAAAAAGAGTACTTGTGATTTTAGGGACGCAGAATATAATGATGACTGTTGAAACTTACGGTAGGGGAAAAAGATCTCCAGGAAAGAGGCTTACTAAAGAGAGGAAAGCTTAGTCAAGCAACACAGTGAGTCTCTTGCTACAGTTCCAGTCACTACAGCTGGGCAAAAGTCCCTCCAGAAAGTATATGCCTTCAGGTTTATCTATCAAAGGTGCTTATCATGCGTATAAAGAAAGAATGACTGAGAAAAAGGTATCCTGGCGAAGTACTAGTCAAGAAGGACTACTACCATTGAGTATTTGTTAGTGAGTACAATATTTATATCAAGCTTCTCTAAGTAGATGACTGCAATACTGCCTCAAAGCTGAAAACTGAAATTAACGACTTCAAGAAAACTGGTCCTGATTCAGCAAAACTTGTACCACTGAATCAAGAACTGAAACTTCATCTGAAGAAACAGCAAGCCGCCCAAACCATGATGAACTATGAAGGAAATATAGATAGATGATAGTCTTGCCGTGATTGGTGTCAAGCTAAACCAAGATATACCAACTCCTCAACTATATTGTAATGTTCAATTCTACAAGAGGAAAATTTCGACATTTAATTTTGGTGTTCACAACGTCAAAACAGAAGTGTGCACTATGTATTTTTGGTATGAAACTGTCTTAGAACATGAATCTTGTGAATTAACAAGTTTCATTAATCACCACCTTGAAAATATTGTCAATCAAAACTTCAAATTGGTAATTATTTTTAGCGACATTTGCTCTAGTCAAAATAAGCATTTGAATCTTGTTTTAGGACAATTTCATCTAATTCATAAAGGCTGGTTAGAAAGTATTAGGATTTTTTTTATGTCAGGGCATTCAATTATAGGGTGCAAAAGGAACTTTGGACACATAAAGCCTAAAATCATTAACTATGAGGTGTTTTCATAAGACCATTACATACATTTCATCAAAAATACCAAAGAAAAAAACTTATTTTGAGTAGTTTTTGTTATATGGGAGATGATAAAAGACCTTTATATACGTCTCAATTAGGTAACAAAAAGACAGCTAGTGTGATCAAATTTCAAGGCTGGGAAAATCTTTGAATTTTCAAAGCACAAGACAGGTTTTGAAAGCCACCTTTTTTACGACAATTTTGCTCCAGCTAAAGTCCAGCTACAAAAAGGAAAGAGCATGAGATACAATGAAGATCTCTTCATCCTTAGCTCAGTTTATCTTCCACCAAAGAATCGCGGACCTATCAAACCGTGGCCTAAAAGACTTGCTACCTATTGTCTCATTGCCTTACAAATTGGTTTTGGAGCAAGTGATAGGAGAGGATGGTGAGAGCAATGTCACAGAGCTCAAAGGTTTATCTTACGACATCTGCAACTTACTCTAAAGCAGACTCGGAGACTACATTCATGCAGTTTGATAAGATTGTTTGATTTAATCCCACCACCCTCATAAAAAAATTCAGCAAACACTCGAAACAAATTATCAAAGGGCATTTTTCAGATTGAACACTATAGGGTGATTATTTAAGAAAAAAATAGGCAGTAACTTACATGTTTTACAAATTTGAAATAAATTAGTAGTGTAGAAGAAATTTTTTTATACTAATGAAAAATTACAATCAAATTTTGTATTTAAAAAAAAATTGACGGAAAAAGAATTAATTTGTACTCAAGGTAGTTGATTTTTAATGCTCATTTATATATTAGCCCAAACTATATTGATAACATTCTCCAACTTTAAACTTCATTTTCCCAACAACACTATGTTTTCCATATTCATCCCTTCTCCCCTAGGCTCCTGATGTAATAAATAAGATGAATAAACATAGTAATAATATGATGTGTTCAGAAAACAAATAAATAGTTAAGTAAAACATTACTTAAAAACTTGTTGTTTACGATAAATTATAAAATATGCCAAAAAAACTTGTTTAAATGGTAACAATAAGGTTGAGCAGAAATTCTGTCAAAACAACACGTTTACAATTTATGGTATATATTTTTTGTTTGCTATACCATATTATTTTTATTTTAAAAAGCTTTTTGTACATATTTATAATGGACAAATAGGTTTTAAAAAATAATTATTTACTTATTCATTTGTGCTTCATTTGAGTCGAATAGTAGATACTTGAGTTTGACTCGTATAAAATGGACCTTGATCTAACATATAACAGTCTTTTACTGTAAAAGGACATTTATCAAACAAATAAATAAACTATATTCATAGCCATTTGGAGTTTTCCTTCAAAAAAAATCTTGAATTTTGTTTTTGTTTTACAGGCTCTGTTAAGTGGAATTTACGATTGTGACCTACAAGTGGTGCATAAAGCAGTGGCCATCACCCAATCTTTATTAGACTTGCTTTACAAAAACGGTGTATCGACAACCAACACAGCTGCTGTCAGTCCTGACAAAAAATTTAAAATCACCAACGGTTGCAAAGATATCTGCTCTCCGTCAGAAAAAACATTTAATAGGTCAATATCAGAATCTCAAGTTTCATTATTTAACCAAGAATTGGTTGACAACTTATTTTCTAGTGAGTCACCATCAGATAGTATGTCCGAAACCCCGCCACACTCCCTAGAGCAAGTTGACGATTCATCTACCAGCGATTCACCTACTCGAGTGATTGAAACTATTGTCTTTGACTCTGACATCAATCTTTTGTCTAAAGTTTATCACCGGAGTATGAGTGTTTCGAATCAGGCGCCAAAACCTTCTCATATATCTATAACGGCTAAAGAATTTTTGTTGATTTTGGGTAATATCAATTTGAGTAATTTATTAGCCGAGAGAAACCGATGGCTTGACTACTACAGCGACAACCTGGACTCGTTGCTGGATGACTTGATAAGCTCTCATCGAGAACCCGGACAAAATATTATTGATTGTTATTAGTGTAACATGTTTTTAATAATATTTTGAGATATGATGAATGCTTGGAAATATTTACACTGAAATGTGTTTTTATTTCTTGAATCTGAAACTTAAATTTTCTTTTAAATCTCAAATCCAATCACAACCTTAAAAATTAACATCCTTAGTTAAAGTAAAAATTGCAAATATGAGGAAAGAAATTTACATTAAAATAATATGATTTGGAAATGACTTGATATTTTTGCAAAAAAGTTTTGTCAAAAGATTGGATGATAATCATATAAGGTGGAATAAATTAATATATTTCAACAAACATTATATTTACATTTTGAAACAAAATTATAAAAATAAACCTTATTAGTTTTATTATCAATTTCTATCCATTTTGACTAATTTATCTACAGTAAATATAGTATTTGTTAAAATACACTAATTTATTCAAACTTAAATATCATCCAATCTTTTGTTGTAAAGTTTTTTTTTGCAAAAATATCAAGTAATTTTCATATATAACTTAAGTTTATAGTTGTAATATAATCTCTCCTTACTACAATTAACTATAAAATTACAAAAATAAAAATATATGAAATTGAATTTAAAAAAAAGTTGTTTAAGTCTTGGTCTCACAGATAAATGCTATTTTGTTTGTCATGTATGTTACATTATAAACAACAAATAGAACACTTTTGATTTGGTTCTTCAATCATATTTATACAATTTTGTTACTTTTTGTGATTTTGTTAAGATCCCAACTAAATTCTATAATTCCTATTGCTTTTTGTAAAAATTAAAATGATAGAATAGTAGGAAAATAATAGAGCACAATAAAAGTAAAAACACATATTTTTACACACACTTCAATATTTCAACCCGCCTCGGTGGCTTAGTTAGCTAACACACTAGTTTTATGCTGAGCTAGACTGCAGTAACGGACGTAGACTTCTGGCCCATATGTTACTGTTCAGAGTTTGTGACGGGGTGCTTGTGAAAGGATGAAGACGTTAGCAGACCTTTTAAAGGAGGCGTTCATTCAACAAAAGCTACATGAGATGTTCTACAATACAGGGTTCAAAGAACAGAGATGAAGGATCCGCATTGTCGAGTTGGATTTCTACTCCATTCATTTCTCATAACTAGATACGGGCCTAGCCGCGTAACCCATATAAGTAGTCATTCCTCAACAGAGGTCTTGTCCTCGTATAAGTAAATAAAAGGCAAGTCCCATCACCGACCCTCGACCCCTAGAGTTTAACATAGAAATGTTGCTGAACCTGACATATTATGTTATAGACGCCTGTTACTACGACTCATGATCCGAAAACAAGTGCGTCACATGTCTGTCCAGAGAAGAGAGAGCCCCTTCTTCTCTACCCCTATTTAGTAAAACATTTTGAAACATGTGCCGACTAAGGGTTTTTCAATCACCTACACTCGAATAATGCGGCTATGATCCAACGGATTCCTTACACAGATTTTATTCACTTTATTACTATATTGTAACACTCAGTTCTTAGATTGACGAGGAGATTGAGGTTTGAATCTCGCTCAGGTGAACTTTGAGTGGTTTTCCCTATATGGTTTTCCACTCTCCCTCCATGCAAATGTGAGTTCACTTCCTCTATACTAAACCTTCCCAATTCATAATCCACAAGTATAATTAGTACTTAAGCACATAACCTGAACAGGTAGTGAGATGCTGTAATAAATATATATATTCAATATTTCAATGCTATTATAGCCGTGTGTGTAAATATGTGTGAGTATTTTACATTTGTGCTCTATTATTTTCCTAATATTCTATAAGTTTATTTACTAAAAATTGTTTTTTCTCATTGCGCTTTATTCCATATATATAATTCCTATTGCTTGAAATTATTGTATTAAGACAAGGTATTCATAGTGTTTTCGAGATACTTTTTTTGATATTTTTATGACTCACATCTCTCAAATACTACATGATTCATAGGATTTGAGGAATTTAGGATTTAAGCATCTACTCACGAGTTTTTACACAAAGGCCCATAATTAATTTGAAGTTTCAGCTAAAAAATGTTAATTACTAGAGACACCAAAATATCACGAGACATGTTTATTAAGATTTTTTTATTTTGAACACTAAAATTAATAGCAAAACATTTTTTAATTTCCATTGTAGAATTTTCAACTGCATTATACTTACACAAAACAAAATTAAATTGGATCTTTTTGTGAAATGCATATAATGGTCCATTAATAAAAATGAAAATATGTAAACATAAAATACACTTTTTATTCAGTCAATAAAAAACAAACTACACTACGATTTAGATTCCAAACCGAGGCTTCATTTACGAGTAATTTTTTTAATAAAAAGGGAAAATGAACTACTTCAGAAATAAGAGTTCACAAACACAAGATTACACGAATTACAAGACTTTTTTAAACTTAAATGTGACCTTAGCTATGCTTCAATGATTGAGACTGTGTATATCGTAGTGCTAAGATTATTTACCAGGAAAGTGTAGGTCTACAAGTTCACATTTAAAACACACTCCATCCTGCTCTCGTTACTTGAATAAGGGGTTTAATATGACCTCTAAATTACTCTGGTTTGTAGTTTTAATCGTGAATTTTTGAATTTGAATTTTGGTTTATTGTGTAGACCTTGCACTTTTATCCTTCTTTAAATCTTCGTTGAATTCAACCTTTTGCCGGAAATTCAACCTTTTGCCAGATGTTTTACTTTGTTTAATGTTACAGCCTAAAATTTAATTTAACCACTTTATCCTAAACTTGTTGACTGTGTATGTTAAAATACTTTTTCAGTTCAAAATAATTCTGAAACAAATATTGTATTTCTTTGATTTCTAAGACGATATCGATTTGTAAGGCATGCCTTAATTTTTTCAATAACACCAACAGAAATAAATCTTTAATTAAAAGAAAAGAAAATGCTAAAATACCCTATATTTAAGGAATATTTTATTAAAGAATTCAATTTACTAACAAAAGTAGTACCTTATTTTTCAGTAGGTATGTTATTCGTCACGACCTTCTGATTCAATATCAATCTGATTCTTCTGAGCCATCTTTATCTTTACCATCTCATAATATACCTTCTTCTGAGCCATCAAGAATATTGGTCGAAAAAGAACTGCGATTCTATGGCACACCCCATTTTTAGAGACGTTTAAATAGGGAAAAAGTGTGTCTCGGAATTGAAGAAATATATAGTATATAAAATAAAGTTGAGATTTGATCATGTGGGGAAACATATGTTCAGGGTGTGCGAAGCTTCAAAATTGTCAATAAAATATTCTTTGCTTTTAAAACCCACGATAGTCTTTGCGCCTTTGAAACATTTCAAAGGAAGGAGAAAATTTGAATATATTATGAACAGATTTGAAATCTCCCAAAATGTGACTTGTCTCAACATATAATAATTTTTAAAACAGCTAGACCTACTTAACAGTATTTTAACACCAACTGGTTATTAAATTACATATTATATAACATAAGTACGGATAAATTTATATATGTCAGCATAAAATAATTTAGGTGTTTTTTTTTCCTATATATCCTAAAGCCTTTCTTTTTACCTCGAGTCACTTTATGGATAATTTAGAAACTAGAATTGGTTTTATATTTTAACAACACATCCTTTGACTTCATCTTCAAATTTGCTTTGCATGTTTCAAGCTAGGCTTCCATTTAGGTATACATTTAAAAAGCTACCTTTACACACCCAATATAATTTTTTAAATATTTTACTCTAAAATTGTTTAGCATATTTCATGCTAGTTAGTAGAGTTTTTAAACCATATAAGTTAATTCAATTTATACAGAATTTTGACATTTAAACATTAATAATTATCATATGAATACAGAAAAAAATTACAAAAATTGAAAATTTGTTTTTATGCCGTTTTCACATACAAGTTTTTTTTTGTTTTTGTTTTAACTATTAAAGCCAGAATTTCTTTTATAATGAGACGTAAAGCTTATAAGAGTCAAAGTTTTTAAAGCTTCCCACATCCTTATTATTTGGATCTATTTTCATAAACTATTTTTATACATTAAGCCCTAATTGAATATATATTAGAGGACAGTGCCTTAACTGTCTTTGATTAAATATTATATTGTTGGTATGTTATGCATTCAAGCCTTTTTGCATTTGTTCTTTTTGTTGTATTCGTACCATATTCTGAAAAAAAAAAATTAATTTATTTGGAGGTAGATAAAAAAACCTCAATCTTTGTATTATATAGCTGTTAGAAAAATGTGTTTTTTGTAGTTAGTGTTGGTGCAATACTTAGGTCCGACCTTATGACTACTAGATAAATATTGCTATCGGCAGGTTAAATTTAGTGACCAGTTATAGATTATCAGCCTCTTTAATATTTTACGCATATTATGAACGAAATTTTTCTGCTGGATAGCTCTCTGAAGGGTAAATATATTTTTATGCAGAAAATGCAAGGTTGGTACTGTTTTTACTAGTGCATGCATGCGTATAAGCCCTAATGCTACCGCTACAACCTGGAAAGTGACTACAACGCTCAACAATTGTTAAATAATGACAGCTAAACAAGTGCGAGTAAACAAATGGCATCATGTGGGCGCAGAAGCTCAGATGTCTTGCAAGTACTAATTTCGGTGTCTGCCAAAGTGTGGTCAATAATTGGGTATAACGTTTACAAAATTTAATTTATTGTACTAACATTTTGATAATTTGTTCTTGCATGAATATATCTCTACAAATAGCTTGTCAGTTTATATAAAAATGTGAATTAAATGTTCTAACTTTATATAGTCAGAGCCTGGGCCTGTACCTACTAAACGCGTGAAACCAAAATTTTAACCTAAAAACACATACTGAAGCGAAAAACTCATTAAATACAACGTGTCACTATGGCAACAACGATTTTAACTTCCAGATAAAAGTTATCAGGTACTTGAACCTACCGATAAAAATTTGATGGATAAATACACTTTATCTAGTATATGAATGCTATCTGGCAGTCATAAGATGCACTTTTAACTTATCTGCCAGATTAATATTTATCCAGGATTCATAAGACCGGCCCTTATTGTGATATAACATTGGACAAGATAATCCTTTGGAATATATATTATTGTGTATGTTATATTGTGTGATGCTAGATGATTGATTTATGTCAAACTTTGAGGGTATATTTTATTTCTCTGTAGTGCATTTAAGTAATGTGGTAAGCTAGTTGATTTTTTAAAATTTCTCTTTACATTCTAATACCAGTTTTATATATAGATTTGTAGAAAGTAACTAAAGACTTACTACATACAGACTATACATTGGAGCATGATTTACACCAAAGGTTTTTTTAGCATCCCATCTTAGTCTCGTTTGTGGCATAGTTACTAAATAAATCAATATGTTAGGGATTAGAAAGATTTAGTTCAGAGAAAATGTACCTGCATTTGGATGAAGTGAAAAGTAAAGTATTTAGGAAAAATCAATTTCTGTACACCTGACCTGAATTTGAAGTGAGTTATTATTAATTAATATCTCTCTCAGAGTTAGGTGTGCACCAGTTTGAGCAACTCTAACTCTCTAGGTAAAGTCCCTGATGGTGTATGCTAATTTTACAGTGTTACTTACACTTTTGCCCACATGGTACCATAAGTATTGGTATTTTAGTACTAGTGTGGGAGTAAAAAAAAGTGCTACCGCAGATTTGCCACCCAAAGTAGAAAGGCGTTGCCATTTAAAATCAACTGCAGGAATTCTTGCACGTTAAAGTAATTGCAGTATAATTTTCAACCCATTTTCTAGAACAATCTTGTTCATCATAATGTTCTTTTTGTGTCCTTAAAGATAATCATGTCTCTCGAAATAAAATTTAATAAATATTTTAAGGCATACATTTAAAATGTTTATCCACACATTGTATAATAAGTAAAATAATTTGAATATACGCTGAAAAAAACACACACAGCTAAAAGATAGCTCTTGTCTCAACAAATTTAAGTAACACACAGTTAAAAGATAGCTCGTCTCAACAAGTTTATGTTCAGTAGTTTATTTATACTATTTCTTGGAACTTTTTTTTTTGTGAACATTAAAAAGGAAAAAAATATTTCCCCACTTGGTTTAGTGTAAGGTTAAACGAGTAATATATCACTATCATCACATATCAGTCCACTAGGACAGCCTTGAGTATGTTGGTGAACTAGTAGTTATAAATCATTGGTTCCTTGCTGTAAAACTGTAGAACATTGATGGAATATCATATTCTTATTACACCTGGACACAAGAATCAAACCTGAGACTTATGGTCTAGCACCTTTTAATAAGCCAAAAGCCCCAGGTTTGATTCTCATTTCCAGGTGTCATTGCTCGGCTTATATTCAATCAATGATGGATTAAATCTAACAATAATCTGCACTAGTGGTCATGTCGACAAGACGTCGAGTTCATCTAGTATGCTCTTGATGTCAAGGTCGAGGTTCCCCAATTCCTTCCATAATTTACTGAGTTTTTTCCCTTAAATGCTTACACACACTCTGTCCACATAAATGCAGGTGCATTTCCTCTGAATTCCAAACTATTTATCCATACACCATTAGTGTAAATATGGGCTTAAGCCAGATGGGTGGGTACTTAGTGACACACAGATCGTAATGAGGTTTGTGATAAGTTGGTGTGGACACTAAAAGGTCACAAAAAATTTGAAGTGTAGACACTTAACGACACAAATGTTATATTTTTATATAGATATTTTATTGTTGTTAGTTTTATATTGTGTGTATTTTCACAAGATGTATCTGTCAAGATAGGCAATATTAAAAAAAAACTATTGGATTGGTTTATTTTAATCACTAAACCTTTCCTTCAACCCATTTTTCCCGATTGGTCAAGCTTGTGCAAAGCTTTGAAATTGATACTACAAACCAAGTAAATGAGCCTTGATATTATTGAAAACAGGGGAATATTGTATATGTACTTATTATTTTTGTGAAACTTTTTTTGTGAGGCGTTTTCCAAAATATAATTTAGATTAACTGATCTTTGAGTGGACAAAACCTGCATGTCATTATGTCTTTTCATGATAGCATTGTCTATATGTTATGACCAGGGTCCAGATTTTGATGACAAGGGAGAGAGCGGATTTCTAGGCACCAAAAATGTTTAAAATACAGGCAAATGGGGGGGGGGGGGGGGGGGGGGGAGCATAAATTAAGCAATGTAAAATTGATTTTACTACCTAATACAGTGGCAGCTCATCACTTTAGAAGCTGGAGGGTGTGGCCAATTCGGTTATTTAATCATTTCTAAATAAAACATTAATAAAGAAGAAGTTTTGGCAATATTTGTTAAATTATTATTATTAGCACCGCGTCTTACTACCCGTTCGGGTTATACGCACTTACGCTAATGTGTAATGGTAGGGTGATTGTGAGATGAAATGGAGGAGTTACAGTTTAACGTGGGATCCGAACCACGGTGGCGACCTGGCATTCCACACATTCACAAGATGTCTTGTCAGAGGTGTAGGATATTTGTTAAAAATTCAATCAAAAAGTAAAATAAAAAATATCACAAACATATAAAAATAAAAAATTGCAAACTCACTCTAAAAAATGTGGATTTATTTATTTATTTTACATGAGGACAGCCTTATTGCTCAACGTGCAACTTATGATGCAGTCACTGCAGCTGGGGGACTTCTACATATGACAATTTCAAAAAAGATGTTTCATGCTGTAAGGAATTCATCAGGAACTAGAAAAGGATTGAAGTAGACTTAAGTAAAAGAATGAAAACGGCATCTGAAGAAATAAGAGCCGATCTTATGACTACCAGATGAATATTGCTATTGGGAGGTTAAAGTTATCTACCATATAAAAGTTATCAGCCACTTCAATGATTTACGCGTCTTATGAACTTAATTTATCTGTTAGATAGCTATCTCTAGGGTAAATATGTTTTTATTCAGAACATACAAGGTTGGTACTGTTTTTAATGGTGTGTGCATGCTTATAAGCCCTGCTGATAGCGCTACAACCTAGTGAATGGTGAGAACGCTCAACATTTGTTAAATAATGGCGGCTAAACGAGTGCGAGGAAACAGATGGAATCATGTGGGCGCAGAAGCTAAGATGTCTTGTAAATACTAATTTCGGTGTCTGCCAAAATGTAGTCAATAGTTGGGTACAATGTTTACAAAATTCCATTTATTGTACTCACATTTTGATAATTTGTTCTTATATAAATATAACTCTACAAATAACTTGTCAGTTTGTATAAAAGTGTGAATTAAATGTTCTAACTTTATATAGTTACATTTTATCTGGTAGATAAATGCTATCTGGCAGTCATAAGACCCACTTTTAACTTATCCACCAGATAGAAATAGTTATCTACTAGATTAATATTTATCCAGGAGTCATAAGACCGGCCCTAAGAAAATTAGAAGTGAAAAGAACAGTTTTGCCGAAAGCAAAGGAAGAGGTAGAAGTGTTAGAACATGAAATGCAAAAATTGAAAATGTTTTGTGATTGAATGAATTATAACTTATGTTGGGTAATCTTAATTTTAATAATGTTAGGTAACTGCAAATATATTTATTTACAAGCAATTTTTATCAACATAATATTTGTTGGTTATTTTTCACTAAAGAACCTGTATCTTTTGTATATCTATTCATTAAACAAATTCATTATCAAAAATACAACTTGTGGAAAGTATTGACTGTCAAGGGGTGGTGGGGATAGTAGTTAGTTTTTGTGGTATAGCTGTAATCATTCTTTGAAGTTGCGTCAAGGCTGATTACTTGTACCGAGGTGAAATGACCTACCAATTTTGCCAGGAGCGTTATTTTACATGCCACATGGAACATACGGCTTTACTTCCTCTCTGAAGGTTAAGCATGAGTTTTTCTCGCTCAAGAAAAAGCCTTCGGCCTCTGTTGGGTTCGAACCCACAAACATCAGGTCCTGAGGTGAGCACTTTACCCCAAGACCACCAAGGTCAGCGATGGTATAGGTCGTTTAAAAAATGTAATATATGTGTGTGTGCGCGCACACATGTATTAAATATGGGTTGGATCCACCTTTTTTTCAAATCTGAAACTTCATTTTACCATCAAATGCCTAATTAAAATTTTAATTTTAGTAAATATTTTAAGCATACATGTTTAACTTTCCCAATAACTAGGATTTTTTTCCTTCTGATTTTGTTTACATTAAATGGTAAATTAATGATCTGGGGTTTGGTTATTAGATTTTTTCTATCATTATTTTGGTTTTAACCACAAGAAACTATTTAACTATTTTAATATCTTTAAAAATAACTCAAGCTTAGTACCTATTTAAGAAAATTATAATGATTTGAGTCTTGAATCTATGAATATTCCTTGTAGGGTCTAGGGTCTCATCCTTTGTATATACTAGATTATATGTGTCAATATACTTGATTCTTGATGTAAAAATGTTAAACTATGACAGACCTAGGCCTACCCTAACTTTCTATCATTTTATGATTTTGAAATAGGGATTGTTTGTCTCTGAGTACCTTTCATATATACTGGATTTCTTAAAAAAACTGGAATTTCAAAACTATAATCAGGTAGACACCCTGTATGAGCACTCGGAACGTCAGCTCGAATCAGAAACATCAGGTTAGTTCCTCACATGTGCTGCTATTCTGGGAATGGCATGTATTGTTGTGATATATCGAGATGAAAAAGTACAAATGTTTGTTTATTATTGAGATGTTTAGTTTGTAGAACTCAATTCTTGAATTATTTTTTTATTAGATTTTATAATCCTTATTATATGCTGAATAAAAAACTTTTTGCTTGTATAAGAGTTCCTAAAAAGACATAAATTTATATTTATTAGTTGGATACCTCTTCATAATTTTGGCAAAATGTACTTTACATGAAGTGTGTGGCCCCATGAAGAATCTGTGAAATGGCATGCAGTCTTTCAATGCCGAAAGGTTCCCCATTCCTGCCCTAAACTGTGTAACCATAAGCAGAAGTTGCTTCAATAGAACACACGAAAGCTACAGAAAAGTAATTAAAGTGACAGATGGCTGCACTTGACATAAATAACACAACACCAGAAATTATAAGATGCACATTTATTACACAAAATTATTTGAAGCTTTGGTAAGAATAAACATAACTTGTGTCTAAACCTGACATTTAAAAAAAATCATAACTCAGCAGTGTATGACCAAAAGTGTGTACACTTTGAACCAATAAAATCTAGTACCTTAACTAAATAGCATACAAGCTTTAACAAAACAAATACTAAGAAACTATTATTAAAACATACAGTAGGCCGAGCTATACCTTGTGGAGTGATTCAAATTTACAGTTTCAATGAGTATAGTGAGGGCTAGATTTATTGGAACAATGTGTACATCAAATATTTTTCTTTTTTTTTACAAATACTCTTTATTATTTACAAAGAATATACACATTAAGTTTTATTCATTCAAACTTTGTCACCTCATAACTATCACTGGTACACATTTAACTCTTTATTTCATATTGGCAAAGACATATATTTTTTTATTGATAGTTTATTAGTAATGTTGATTTTCACTAGACATAAATTTCTCTTGAAAAGTATGCAGTGTACTACTTTGTAAATGAAAAATGTTCAAGTGTAGTACAAGTGCAAACAAGATGGCACATGCAATGTCTTCCAGAGTTATTAACAAAAACAACTTGGACGACAATTCCATTTTAAAACATTTAAATGTAAGCTTTTGTTAATAACACACATTCACAAAACTGAAAAGATAAATTACTCTAATTTCAGAAATGTTAACAGTTTCTTACAAGTGGATACATTTCAGGTTCAGGATTTGAAGGTCAATTGGAGATTTGGATTCGTAAAATAGTGGATTTGACTCAACTCAAGTAATAATATTGAACGAAAATGAATGTTTTTGATTATTTTTTGAGGTGGAACGAGGATAGAGAGGGGGAGGGGGGTAAGGCAGATATACTGGTTGCCCCCCAAACGAAGTTTGCCCAGGTCCCCATGTCCGTTAATGGTGGCCCTGCTATCAATGTGGATAGATTTAATACCATAATTTTAGGATGGTTGAACTTGTCTAGCAAGAACATAATAGGCCTGATAACATTAAATTTACTACATTTATACAGTTTTAGTTACTAAACACTTCAAAGGACAAAAAGTTTTAACTACAAAAACCAACAACTTTTTGTAAATCACTTTTTCATATTTACATTTTATTATTTTGGCTGATCATGTTTTCAAGATCTCAAACTTGTAGTGTTAATCATTTATCTGTAAAATGATTCAGGGATGTTTTATAATAAAAGTATGGGGATGAAAAACGTTTATAATACTCCTTGCTCCCTTTTTACACAATCCTATTTTTTATTCATTCAACATTTCACTGCTAAGGCTTTACACAGCACAACCTTTTGAAATTAAGAGTAAATTATTCATCTTAATAAATAACAGTACAGTAATGTAAATGGATAAAAATCAGGAAATATAAACTAATTAAGTGAAAATTGAGTGAAGAAAAATCACCTTGGGGTAGAGGAAGAAAAATTCAAACCACAAATGTGACATCTTCCATTCTTATGGCCTCTATAGTAGAAATGGTCACGCAAATTGAAACACATACTTATATTTTGGCATTATTAAATTTATCAAAAGAAGAGGTAAAAAAGATAACTTGTGAAAAACACTAATCTGCTCAATTTTTGTTTAGCACCTCATCTTATTACCTGTTTAGGTTATACACCTATGTACTAATTACTTTAATGTGTTAGGGATGAGAAAGGTTGCATTCAAAGTTAACTGTGCCTGCATTTGTGTGGAAAACCATTTGGGAAAATCCAACCCCAGTACACCCGACTGGGATTCAAACCCTGATATCCCCATCGTGTCAGTCTAACCTATTGCGAGAGTGATGCCTTAGACCATATGGCCACTGAAAGGGGTTAATTCATTTTGAATTACAAAAACTAAATTAAGTGTCCAGTTATTGAGGTGTCTGCCAAATGAGATTCTGTAAAATGACTTATTCTTGTATATTTCTTAACTTTTATTATTTTCTCTTTCTTAACTTATATTAATGAAATTAAATATTCCCACGTTTCATTATATACAATCACAGATTTTTAATTATTGAATGTAAAACATTTTTACAGTAACAATTGAATAAAGTTAATAATAATAATAATAATACACCAAACCATATAAAGTGTTACAGGTTACCAAAATGTTATTACATTATTACAATATTTACATATTACTGATCACGACTTCTAATGGTTTAGAATAGGAAAATATTGTTTTATGCTGCATTAAATTTAAAATATATCAACCAAGCATAAAACATAACACTAAAAACTAGGGCATTTAAATTAAGAATGTAACATTAATAGTTGTCAGGTACAAATATTAAATAATAAAAAAAATATTATATATATTAAAGAAGTGGGATGTGTGTGTGTGTGGAGCTTTCAAACACTTTTACACTATAGAATATATGAAGATATGGTTTTTATTGAGATATTTGACTCACGATACGGCGCCAATTATGATGATACATGATTATATATTGATAATGCCCTGTGATTGAGCACTATTTATAATGATATCTGGGTTTTATGATGATGATGATTTGTACATGCCCTACTGTGCACTTAGCACACGATTTATTTAAATGATTACACCTCCGGTACTGAAGATGTGATATAAAATGACACAGTTTCTGTGTGCTGCGTAGAATTGTGTTAGTACTTCACTGTCTTAACGAGCCGCGTGATTAGTTGAACTGTTTTTCTGTGTATCACTATATGGATTCATACGCACAAGCTGCTTATATATGACCCACCCCTTGTCACCAGTGTCAAAACTAATAGAAAAACTCCTGGCAACCTGAAGTTGTGAAGGCTGGCTTCCTATTGGGTAGAGGGGCCAGGATGTCACATGATTATTCTAAATACAACAAAGTTGATCTTTAATAAAAGAAAAGATTTTAAAACGTCTATTGAAATTATTTCTAAAAGCGCGTGATTCTCCTTGGATGAAGTATTAAAAAGACATTTTACAACCAATTCTTTAAAGAAAAATACACTTCATCCATGACTTTTTAAATATATGAGAGGGGTCCAAAACAGTATTACAAATATAATAAAACATTTAGGTCGATTAAGTGCAGAGCCATTAAAGAAATTCAAGGCATATTTAAAATTATACATCTACAGTGCATTCAAGCTCATTGCGCAATACAGAGGAACTAGGAAGAAACCTTCCTAGCAAAAAAAAAAAAAAAAAAAAAGCACAACAATTCTACAGACTAGCCTCAAATATCACTTCCCAGCACCCAACTTATCACTATGGAAGCCGTACAAGAGAAAAAGTAAAAATCGTAAGTGGACGTACAAATAAGAAGTGTAGCATTATCATCAATGATAAGACATTCATTCCAGAAAGCCTAAGAATAAACGCTCTTGCTCTTTTTCGGCTTTATACAGGCCCCGATTGCTTGGCTTCCCACCTCGAACCATCTCCTTTATGAAGATGATGATGTACAATGGATAACGATAGTTTATTCCACTGTAGCACTCTAAAGGAACATGATTTAACCCAGTGCTTCGTAGACAGTGTATTGTGCAGCCACAGCCCGGGGCGCCACGTATTGCTGTTCTATAAGAACACAAATGAAGTTGGTATGAGCAGCAGTCGTGCTTTGTCTGCAATTAGTATTTACTCTACTAATATTTTTAATTCATCTGAGCTAATCAAAATCTTTCACATAAGGTTAAGAGTTATGGTATGGCCAAATTACTAATCGTTTGAATTAAATGTTTCCAAATATTAAAGGTGTGGGCACATAAAGAAGAACATCGACCTTTAATCTTTGAATATTTGAACTTACTTCAGGAAAATAATAGTCTATAATTTCCTAATTTTGATTTACGGTACAACCCTTAGATTGGGTGCTTAATCCATGTTCTGCAGTCATGGCGCATACCCAAAACAAAAGAGAGTGCTGCAAAAAAAAAAAAATTAGGATTGTTAAGTGTACTGTGAAAGGGATACAAACAGTCATAGGTCAATAATATATTGAGGGCATAGAGAGATTAGTATAAAATATCATATTGAGTTTTATTATAAAGTTGGAGATGAGGCTATTTATGTATAAATGAGATCAAAATTATTGTTCATTATGAAATTAAAAGTAAAATAAAACAAAGTTTTACTTTTTAAATCCCTGAATACATAAATAGTTTATGAATGTAATTCAACAATGAACAAGATCATTTACCTTCCCATATTTTATTTTTCTATCAAATAAAATGATATAATATTAGGAAAATGGTAGAGCACAAATAAAAATAAAAATTAGACAGTCTAATTACTACTACTTCCTGAAGAAGATGCTATATATCATCGAAATATCAAAGTGTGTGTAAATATGTGTTAGTGTTTTTACTTTTATTTGTGCTCTACCTTTTCCCTAATATTCTATCACTTTATTTATTACAATTTGTTTTTGTTCAATTCACTTTATTTCATACATTTTTTTCTATCAAACAATAATGTGTGTGGTTGCCCATTTTGCATCACTACCCCGTACATAAAGCCGATGTACATACAGATTTACTATGAAATTTTGAGTTTTTGTTTATTTCATTTTTAATAACTTTTTTAATGGTTTGAGTACTTGTTTTAAATGTAACTCTCTGAACATTGGTAACCATGCATTTACATAACTTCCTGTGGTAAAATGTGTTTTGATTAAGATGGTTTTAAGTGGTGATGTATAGAAAATACCTTAGAATTTAAAAACTATTTTCCTTCAAAATAACAGCATGTTATTTTTTGTTTTTTTAAAGTCGTGATCAAGAATAAATTCTGACAACAAAAATAAACAACTTTGAAACACGTACAATATTAAACATTTCTTAATTTACATGGTAACAAATATGATATACATTGATACAGCGTTTCTGAATTATTCACATAAAAAGGCACATATAAAATGGTGAAATAAAATTCAAACCAAAGTGGAACATTCACATTTCTATCGTACAATAAAGCTTTTCATTAACATATTAATTTTGGTTTATTGTTCAAGAACTTCATATAAGAAAAAAAAAATTAAAAATATGTTAAGTATAACCATGAAAGAATGTCAAAAATTACTTTAGTATTTCTCAACTTTCTGCTTTGGTTTAATTTTGTTTACTTATAATGAAATATTGTAACAAAAATTTGGTATAAAATGTAATTCAATTCACTGCAAGACACCAAATTTTTAATGAGAAATATTTTAACAGAAAATTTTGTCTAAAGTGAAACCATTTAAAAAAATAATTTTAATTGCATAAAAGTGAAAATTATATCAATTATTTTTAATAGTGATGTGGTAAAATTAAACTTGAATAAATGTGAGAGAGATATGTGATCACATTTAGCATGTAAATATTTCTAAATAAATATCAGTTAAGGCTAAATGTGTTCAAAATTAAATGAAAGTTTGAAAAATGACAAGGAAACTGTAATGACAAAATCAAGGAAAGATTGAATGAAGGCAAGAAAGCTATAGAGGCACTCAAATAAATATTCTGATTGCTAAGAATGAAATACTTAATGGAGAAGAAGGGTTGAATGCAAGTTAAAAGATAAGAAAAAAAAAATTATTGGTCACAGAAACAGACCACTTAGAAGAATCTAAAGAAAATCAAAATTAGAAATAGTTAGAAACAAAGACATTTGAAAAAAGATTGGATAGAAGAATATTTTAGACAATGTGGAGAAGAGACTACTAACATGGTTTGGACATACAAAAAGAATGGCAGAAAATAAAAATAGACTCGAAAAATACCGGAATGAACACCGAAAGAGGATATCCAAAAAGAGTTTGTCAAAATGATGTCAACAATTCAATGTGTGAAAGAAACATAACAAAAGAAGAATATTACAACACAGTAAATTGAATAGGTGACCGCTTCAACAAAATCTATCGATACTTGGTGTAACTTTGAAAAATAAAATTAAATTTTGTCTAATGCCTTGACAGTGTAGAAACACCGAATAATGTTAAGTGATAGGGAAGGAAGCCAAACTGAAAGAATAGTTAGGGTAGGCCTATGTAAGAACAAAAAGACTTCCCACTTCATTTCTTCTTACACTTTTACACTTCCACTTCTTTTCACTTTCACAGCTACACCTTGTTTAAATTTTCAGAAATATTTCATCTTGATAAAAAAAAAGAGAGATATAGACTAGCGCATAAAACACAAAGACATATGGGACTATATGTTTTAAGAATTTGAAAAATAACCCTAAAAAAAAAAACCTAATTGACTATTTTCTATTAGCTAGAGAAACAAAGGCGTGTACAATGAACATTAGGTCCTGCCAAATGTATCTTTGGACATGGACCATAGACTATTAGTCGCTGATATGAAAGGCTGGAGGAGGGGGTGCCAGATAGTGAAGCAGGAAAAAAGGAAGCTCAGCCAAGTGGAGGAGAAAGTAAGCTTTCAAGCAAGAGTAAGAGGAGCTCTACCAAAGGATTACATAAAAGGGGTGGCAAAGGTTCAAAAAATGTATGGGGGAAGGGGCAGAGGAGATATGCAGAAGAACTAGTGGAAAGAGAATATGGAAGGAAGCTCCATGGTGGAACGAAAACGTAAATGAAGCAGTGAATACCAAGAACAAAGCCTTTAGAGCATGGTTCAAAAAAAGAAGAGAAAGAGGATAAGTATAGGGAGGAAAAGAGAAATGCAAAGAAGATAGTAAGAGCAGGGAGAAAAACATGGATGGAAGAGTGTACAAAAGTGCTTAAGACTGATGTGGAAGGGAGCGAGAAAATATTGTAGAGTCAAGTGAGCCAAAAGAGGAGGGGAAATAGAAAAGAGGTCCGAATGATGGATGAAAAATAATAATAATAGAGAGGGATGATGAAGTAAAGAATCTGTGAAAATTATCTTCTGAGAGATTGTTAAATCCTGATGGGGAAGGATTGGTATGGGAGGAAGAAGAAGAAAAGTAAATGGACAGAGAGATGGAGGAGGAAGGGAAAGGCACCAGGAGTGGATGAACTCAGGGTGTAAATGATAATGGCAGAATAATAAATGGGCCTACAGTGGTGGTATGGAGTAGTAAGGTCAGTGGGGAGGGAGGAAAAAGTGCCAGAGGATTGGACAAAAGGTATTATATTACCAATATTCAATAAAGGGGATAGGAAGAGGTGTGGAAATTATAGAGGCACTGATGCGTCAATGCGCGAAAATATTCTGGAAAGAAGAGTGAGGAAAAGTGTTAAGGGAAGATGGAGAGAGGAACAACATGGGTTCAGAGAGAAGAGGTCAACGGTAGATTTAATATTTGGAATTAGACAGTTATTGGAAAAATCTTATGAATTGGAAAAGGACCTGGTAATGGCACTTATGGATGTAGAAAAAGCTTATTAAAGTGTGGATAGAAAGAAAGTATGGAAAGCAATGGAGGAAGCTGGAGTAGAGAGAGGAGTGGCTAAGAGAGTAAGAAATATGTATGATAATAATGTGAGTTGTATAAAGACGGAAAGAGGGTGGACAGAGTAGTTCCTATTAAAAAATGGGGAGTAAAGCAAGGAAGTGCCCTCTCACCATTATTATTTGAAATGGGTGAGGATAAAATGAAAGCAATGATGTTTGCAGATGAGTTGATGGTAGGGGGAGGGGGGGGGGGGGGTATTAAGAGTAAGTATAGGAACAGTAGCAGGAATGAAATGAGGTGGTTAAAAAGTGTGGAATGAAATTTAGTATGGCGATAAGTGAAGTGATGGTGATTACAAGGCAAAGAATAAGGACAAGAAAGGTGATAGAACTGGATGGAGTAGATTTGAAAGAAGCAAAGAGTGTGAAGTATCTTGGTAGTGGGAGTGAGGCAAAAGGGGGCAGGAGAAAAGATATGGTGAGACGAGGGCAGCAGGGAGAGGTTTTCTACAGGTGTGTAAGAGACCTACTATGGAAAAGAAGTGCTGTATAGAGCATACTTCATACCCACAGTAACGTATGCAGCGGAAAATTGGACTTTGGATAAATGAGAAACAATGTAAGTGTAGGCCATGGAAATGAAGTTTTGAGGAGTATGTTAGCTGTCACCAGAAGAGATAGGATTAGGAATGAAGATATAAGTCCTAGAGTTGGGGTACAGGGGATACATGAGATAGTAGAGGAAGCTAAGATGAGATGGTATGGGCACGTAATAAGGATGGAAGGGGAGAGGATTACAAGAAGATTAATGGATATGAAGTATGTAGGGAAGAGACCACAAGGAAGACCAAGGAAGAGATGGGAGGAAGTGATAGGAGAAAAGGTGATTTTACTAAACAGACACGTCCACAGGCTGGAAACAGTTCATGATAATGATGACAATGATGAAGAACTGTGAAAGTGTTAAAAGAAATTAAGCGAGAAGTGGGTTTGTCCCTATCTATGCCTAACCTAACTATCCTTTCACGTTGTCTTCCTTCACTATCAATTTACATGAATATACAGCATATGGGAAAAGGAGTTCTGAATGCAGGAATCAAACACTAACCTTCGGCTGCATGCCAATTCTACAGAGATATATTTAATATTCACTTGTCTCCAGGGTTCTCAGCCATTATTTAATGATATCTATAAATATGGACATGTGTAATAGTCATTTACTTGAGCAATATTAAACACAGCCACAGCTACCTGTCAGTTCCTATGCTGTTGTTTGTAAAAAGTTACCCACGTCAGCAATCACACTGTCATAACTTCAACATCAAAGGAAAACCACCAAATTAATTTTAAAAAAACTACATACCAAATTACTTTTATTAATTAAGGTACAAAATATGAGTCGTCATACTGAAAAAAGTTATTTATCTCCCAAGAGAAAAAATTAACAAACTATTTTTAATATATAGTATTAACAAAGTGTTTTATTTTCTCCCCGAGCACAGCTCCCATTATGACAAATGATGCTCACCTTACTGAGTCATGACAGTAAAAAAATAATTTTTATAACGTTATTGTTGACATAGAGATATTTAATGATCATCATCAAATTATCAAAGATACATAAAATGGTAAATGTAGTTAATTTTTGTAAATGATATGAAAAATAATTGTAGAATATTGTCAGCTATGAAAATCATATTTGTAAATTTGAAAAATGACACCTAGACACTGGAATTGAAATTATTTCGATCTCCCAAACTTCACTATTCATGCACAATTATTTGTGCAAGCGACAACTTTCTAAATGCTATTAAAATGACTCATTATTAATGATGATGACAAGTAACTTATACTTTGTATGAAAATAAGAATGTCCTGTAAGTAATTGTGTTTACTATTTTAAATGTGTCTCTAAAAAATGCATGAAAAAATTACAGGTTCAATAAATGATTTTGAAATTGAAGTAGCTCTTAATTTTAGTTACGAATTTTTTTCAAGGTCATAATTGAAACACAAAGATTAACTCCAAAATTGAGAACACATGTTCAGTTAAAACAAAAATAATTAGACAGCAATAAATGTAAGAGCATACTGTGAATGGTTTAATTTTTAGAGATGGTGACAAGTGTGTTAATCAGAAATAATTTTGGTGAAGAAATGTCTTCTTGGTTGATAAATAAGCTGGAATATACAGTATGGCACAAAAGTCAATCTCCCCTTACATAATAATTGAAAAGAGTAGGGACAATTGACTTCTGCGCCAACCTGTATATAATGCAATCATCATCTGTGTGAACTTTGAACCTTTGAAGCTTCAATACCATTTTATATGTAAGGATTCGAAAAGTATTTTGAATTTAAGATAATATATTTTGGTTAATAAGCCATTATTAGTGGTTTATTCCAACAAAACTAACTTATTTAAAAGTGACTACCATGAAGGAATCTGGCGTGGCCTGAAAATGTATTTCTTTTGTGATATGTCATGCATATTTATTTCCTAGAAAACTTTTATTTTTATTAAAACCAGCAATTAGTCGCCATCTTTCGTTAGTTTAAATTAACTTTTGATAATAGACCTGCTAGTTTAAATATATATACTCTCTACTATAGCTAGAGGTTGGAAACGGTTGATAATGATTATTACTATAATTACATTCTTGTACTCTCAAGTTCAAATATGCATGATCCAAGCAAATGCCTTTTCAATATGCCTATAAAAATTTTGTTTCAGCTTATTTTATAATGATGAGCATACAGTATATCAGTTTGTTTAGAAAATTCCAGTTAACCATTGCAAATGGGCTATTTTGCCTTGAATATTAACTTTACAAAACTAAGCAATTATTTAACCTTTTAATAACAAAACTTTTCCAGAAATTTGTATATTAAACTCCAGATATTTACCAAAGAAGATGAAAAAATTATATTGAAATAGTGTTAAGGTCCACGCAATTCAAAAGCCAAAAACATAAATGTAGGTGTTGTGGTATTTCAATTAATGAAAAGTGAGGACACTTAAATAATTACACTAATGAGTAGTAACAAGAGAAAAAAACTTGTTTATAGTCACCTCAAATCAACGGTGAGCGATAACAATTACGTTTAAATAATACACAACAATGAATCTCAATTTTAAAACAAAACTTTCATAATAGAAATTTACAAACAGGATTTTTGAAAAAGTTCTTAAAACTATAGTGTTTTATGGAACACTTCAACGTTTGACAACACAGAGCTGTTCATTGCTTGATAAACTATTCATAAAATAGTAACAATACAAAGTAACAAAATAAGAAATTAGCAACAAGAGAAAAATAATCCCAAGAAAAATATTGTAGGCTCAATGATTCTGGGAACACTTGCAAGACTGGCAAACAAACTAAAACACTGCTATAACCTTGAGCAAAACATTAACCAGCATACACCATGAACAAATGCCATAACGAGACAAAGCGTCTTCTCTTTGGTAGCAATATATTCCTAATATTACTATCGTCAGGTATGGGTGTGCAAAGCTTTGAAACAAATATAGTATAGGGGTGCGCAATTCTTTGAAACAAATATAGGTTAGGGGTGTGCAGAGCTTCGAAACAAATATAGTATAGAGGTGTGCAAAGCTTTGAAACAAATATAGTATAGGGGTGTGCAGAGCTTTGAAACAAATATAGGATAGGGGTGTGCAGAACTTTGAAACAAAAATAGTAAAGGGGTGTGCAGAGCTTTGAAACAAATATAGGATAGGGGTGTGCAGAACTTTGAAACAAAAATAGTAAAGGGGTGTGCAGAGCTTTGAAACAAATATAGTATATGGGTGTGCAGAGCTTCGAAACAAATATAGTATATGGGTGTGCAGAGCTTCGAAACAAATATAGTATAGGGGTGTGCAGAGCTTTGAAACAAATATAGTATAGGGGTGTGCAGAGCTTTGAAACAAATATAGTATAGGAGTGTGCAATGTTTTGAAACTTTACCTTCACTTAGAAGGGAAAAAAATCCTGCTTTGATAATTTGCTAATAAAAATTTTGACAGAAAAAACCATTTCTGGTCAATTATTGCCATTATGAGATGTTATGTGTTTTCTCGAGTATGAAAGAGAAGGGAGGGCCTGGGAGGAGCAGATAACAAAGTGTTTAAGTGAGAGGAGAATAATGGAAGAAATTAACGGAGAAAGACTGATGGAAGGGGAGAGGAAAATAGAGGCATTTTACTAAACTGACCCGGTCACAGGCTGAAAACATTTGATGATAAGTTATAAACATTACAAATCAATATTCATATGGAAAAAACCTGAGGTAGTTAAATTGTAAATTGTAATATTAATATATATTAAAACCAAATCTTATAAATAATTGTGCTAATAAACATTTTCCAAGTAAGTTTAGTGTATAAAGTTATGTAAATAATCTTCGATATGGCTTGGCTTTGATAATATTTCATATATTCTGTTAGAGTTTGTTTGAATTTGAATAAATGGACTATGCACACCTCTAATCTAAGGTGAAACATATACCGCTTGACAAATAGCTAAAATAACACAATATTTTCAGGCACTTGACATGTTTGTGACTTGATTGAAGTAGACATATAACATTAGTCCTTTCTAACTGCTAAACTGTTCTTTAGAAGTAAGCAGATTAGGGTAGGGCACTAATACCCTCGGAGAACTTTAGTAGCCAAAGGGCAGCATTTAATACTTACTACCTCACCGCTCTATGAAATAGTGACAGAGCTTTAGCTTGGTGTCTGACAATTTGTCCAAAACATTAGTTTAAATACTCATCTCTAGACTTTCTAAGTTAAGTATATAAAGTTTTCTTAGGTTGATAAGTAACTTATAATACACAACAGCATTCCTCACACATTTGCCAATATGATGTTTCTTTATGTCTTTAGTTAATATTTGATAAAGAGACTTTTGTTACTAAAATTATTTTTCTTCCTTTTTTTTTTTTAGATTAGAGTATGAAACAAATAAAAAACATAGAACTTAATTTAATTATTGGGTGTTTTATTGAATTTTGCACAAATCTAAAACGGCTTGGAAAACTTCCCTGATTTTTCGAATAGCCAAAATAATCTCGTCCACAAAATAAAATATTGAGGAAAGAATGAATGAAAGGCTGATTTTTTCAAGGGTTCAATTTTATTTGTGTTACCAACCAAATTATAACTAAGTGTTTCACGCGTGAATATAAGAAAGTAGATTAAAATATATATTTTACATACTACTCAATACCTATTCGCTACATAGATTTTTGAAAGAAAACAAAACAAAAAAACTTCAACATAATTACAAACTAATAATTCTTATAGCCAATGACGAATCTGAGGCTCTACAGGTGCTAAGAAATTGAGCTTGTAAAATTTCAAATCACATGTGTGAAAAAAATTATCAAGCAAATTACTAAATCGTGAAATCATGAAGCAATAAAGATTGAATAGATTCAATAACAAAACAATTAAATAAATTGTTTTTACATTATTTTTATGGTTAAAACATACCTTGCTATATCACATGATTTGATAAGACCAGTATATTCAAAAACTTACAAAGATAAATAAACTAAAATTTCTCTATGCCACAAATTTTAAAATTTATTTTTCTTGGGGGTAGTGGGATTTTTTTTTTATCAAGATGCTCATGTTCCCTAAACTCCAGAGACCCTGTGAACATAACGTGATAACAAAGACAACTATTTTACGAGGATGCCTCAGCGTTCACTGTTGCTGCCGCTGGAACTAGTGTTGCTGGGACTGTTCTCTTTGAGAAGACGACGCCGCTTGTGGTCCTTGCTTCTCCTCTCCTGTTTCTTCTCCTTCCCTTCGTTTGGCTTCTCTTTCTCCTCCTCTTCCTCATCGCTGTAGTCCGAGTCATGGCGGGGGTGCAGTGAGCTACTCACTACCATCACACGTTTCCTCGAGCTGGCTTGGTCCTCATCGGGCCTGACATACACACACACATTATTATTGTTAAATCCATTTTAAGTATGGTTGATATACTCGAATCCTTAAGGTGATTGATTGGCACTTTTCATTTGGCGTGGAAATGCAGAGCTATGGGAACAAACGGTTATCTTCAAGAATTTTGATTGTTTTGCAATTTTCTTTTCGGAAACAGTTTGTTCAAGAATAGAAGCATGTTCATTAAGTTGTACTTTTTATATACACACCTCCTCTATGATTTTAACAGTGATCAAATATCAATAAACCTGACATTTTTCAATAGAAAACTGCCAGCTTCGTAACAAAATATAAGAAAATGTAACAATTAATAAACATCAATACATTATGTTAGAAGGGGTGTTGGGAATATTAATATAAAAATTTAACTTGTTATCGAGAAAACTGATATTTCCATACTTAAGATTTTTCTACAAGATACAAGACCCGTCTGGTAGCTAGCGGCATCTACGGTTTCCCTGATCCATCCATTTTTGTTGGGCGGAAGGGTACTTTGATCGGTTATGAAGCCATGCCCAGTCTTTCATCATCCCGCCGACCATCCACAAAATAGGTTTTAGACTTGCATTCGACAGGGCCAAGGGCCTCAAGGGAATTCAAGATTTGAAATAGATTTTTTAAAACGTTCACTAAATATTATTATTATTATTATTATTATTTTTATTATTATTATATTATTATATTATTATATTTCACCACGCGTCTTACTACTCGTTCGGGTTGTACGCACTTACGCTAATGTGTAATGGTAGGGTGATTGTGAGATGAAATGAAGGACCTACAGTTTAACGTGGGATCCGAACCACGGTGGAGGCCTGGCATTCACACATTCACAAGTTGTGATTAACACACGTCTTGTCAGAGGTGAATGAAGGGTTTAACAATCAGATAAATCTGTGCCGGGACCGAGGACACTAAATGTTGAATTGTAATTTGTTTCAGAGCTCTAATACTGCTTGTTGGTAGTTTGTCCTAAACATATTTATACTTCAAACTTAACCAGCAAAACCCAAGCCATTATTTAATATATCAAACCAAATGTATTAAGGCATAAATGCATAGTGACAAAGAAAATGTTAACATTTAATTAATCGTCACCATGAACAGTTTTCAGCCAATGGCTGGGTCTCTTTGGAACACAAGCCTCTCCAACATATCCTTATCACCTCTTCTCCTCCACCATGACCCAGTCCTTTCCTCTCTCCTCTACACCCTTCTGCCACCTATCCCTTTATCTTCCACTTGGTATCTTCCCCCCCCCCCTTTCAATATCCAACATCTGTGGTAATCTTCCCCTCCTCCATTCTCCTCACATAGCTGTACCACCTACCGCCATCTCTATCCTGTCAAGCACTGACTCTTCTTTAACTAATACTCTCACCCTCTCATTTCTCATTATATCATTCTTTTCACTCCTATAGTACTTCTAAGAAATGTCATCTCTCACCGTCTTGAGTTCTGCTCTTATTCTGCTCCTTCATTACTCATGTTTCCACTGCGTATGTCAATATTAGTACATAGTATGTCCTATAGATCACTCCTCTACACTTCAATGGCACATCCCTGCTCCAAATTATACTTCTCGCCCTCTTAAAGAAGCTTCTGCTTGCCTCCCCTCTTTCACTGATTTATCTTCTGTTTCTTCCATTTTTAAATTAAAATAGTTGAGATTAGATCGCAAAAATATTGAAAACTAGAGCTAATGAAAAATAAAAAAAATAAGCTTTTTTACTCAAATATTAAATTAAAATTAGTTTTAGAGCTCTTACCCTGCCAAAGATAATGATGGAAATGAAGAATGCGGGAAAAAGACCGCAAGGGAGACCAAGAAAGAGATGGGAGAAGCAGATAACAGTGTGTGTGAAAGTGAGAGTAGGAGAAGAATCGAAGCAAATAAAGGAAGAAGAGTGGTAGAAGGAAAGAGGAGGATTAAGGTATTTTATTAAAATGACCCGGCCACAGGCTGGAAACAGTTGATGATTTTTCATTTTAAAGTATGAACATCAACCTTTATGAATAATAAAAATTGTAATGAAATTAAGTTTGTAATAATATAATTTCTAATTAAGGCCCATGCGTAGTTGCGCATAGAGGAATGGAATTGGAACAAAAGAAGTGACCATGCACGATTATTACACTAAGGACTAATAGACAAAATATGAAACATTTACAATGTCTAAAGGCTGATACACACAGAATGATAAGCTAAGAAATAGTCTCTATTTCCTCTCCAGAATTCAGTTTTGTTTATTTCTGGTCTGCTCCAGTGAAGTTTAGTTATAATAACGTTCTCCAAAGTGTCTTGTTTGAGTTCAGGATATAGTACCGAGTAAATACGATGCTGCTGTTAGCAGCGTTTTGAAAGATGAAGAAAATTTAGGAGGTGGAGGTTTGACTTGTTCTATTAACGCTTCCATTTCAATATAAAAACTTTATATATAAAACCTCAATAGAATATTAATTAAATGCACGTGAAACAAACTGAAAACAAAACTTCAACACTTCTTTAGTTATTTTCACCAAACCAGCATTGCGTCTGTTCAACACGGAGCCCAAGTTGTGCTATATGCATGTGCAACGTAAGATGGTTCAAGATGGGAGATGGAAAAATTGCCCAGCCAGCAATCAGAAAAAACATAGCGTGGCGTAGCAAAGCTTAGCTTAGCTTTATGTGTGAACCAACACATTTAAATATATGGTCGCTATTTTTCTAAAGAGTTAGCAGAGCAAATTTTAGCTTAGCATTCTGTGTGAATAGGCCTTTTAGTGCTTGTGATTCTTACATCATATTATAGGGTAATTCAATTAACAAAGGTTTATTCTGGATAAGTATTATCTACCTATACATAGGGTTTGTTAAGCTTTTTGTAAATGTTAATGTAGTTTTAATGTCATATTGACATGGGTGTTAAAATTATTTTGATTGTTTTTCTATCTTTTTTTCCTCGGGTGTTATTTTGATTTTTAAATCCTGTTTTTTTTAAAGTGTTATTTCTAATTTAAAAACAAATATTCCCATATAATATATATTTATTTCTTTAAAAAAATATGTATTGCTTATGAATGAAAAAACCCAAGCTCGCAGACCCCCTATAAATTCCTGCCCCACACATGAAGATTAGATTTTACAAAACCCTTATCTTACAAGAGAGGTTTGCAGTATATTATTTGAAGCGTAACAATCAACAAACAGGCTGAGTCAAAAAATAAATCAAATCTAAACAAGATGACCTACCTTGAAAGACCATTTATCTCTTGGTACCTGGGAGAAGACGTAACACTGATAGGAGGCAGGACTTCACCCATCGTCAGTCGGGGCGCGTCCGGGAAGACCCTACGGTAGTTAGGTGCACACAAAAAGTCACGTAAGTTGTTTTTGGTGAGGATAAAGGTGATCAAAAACAGTTTTTTACGAGTTGTTTGGGTTATGCACTAATGTACTAATTACCCTAATGTGTTAGGGATGAGGAAGATTTTATTTAGAGAAAATGTACCTATATTTGAATGGAGGTAGAATGGAAAACCATTTAGGGAAAACCACCTTTGACATACCTGACCGGGACTTTAACACTAATCAATCTTGTTTTAGACTTTAATCTTTTTTGTAAAATCTGTTTATGAATTATTAATGCATTTTCACTGATTTTGTCCATTTTTTACATTAAAATATCACTAGTACATCAATTATTTTCAAGTCTTATTCGTTTGTATTAGAAATATATATTTAACATATTTTTAACAATCGAATTAATGCATAGTAAAATAAAATCATAACATTTTTGATAAAATATTTTTATTAGAATCAGTAATTATTTCACATCGGCCACTGAAGGTTTCTCTTTAATTTTCCCCCATAATAGTGTGAGGGTTACATTTTCAGTGAGTGCAGTCAGCATTTGGCCCATGGGACGCCAGTTGGACCACACTGCCTTTGACCACTCTACAACTGAAGTGTCATAGTTATATCAATTTAACAAAAACACACCTGCGCAGCAAGATGACAGCTCTTCGTGCGATGGTGTCTTCTGGCCGCACACAGTGAGTTACCTTGTCGGCCGCAAAACCACTGCGACAAACAAGAATGTAGTTTAAGCCTCCTACTGCTGTGCACCAAAAAATAAAATACTAGAATAAAGACAATTAACTATCTATCTACTATATATTTGTGAATGTTTAAAATGTTTACATATTTTGAGAAGTATTTAATAGGGATTTTTCCTTTCAAATCAAAGCCAGATCCAATTTATGAAATATTACCAAGGTCAAATTGAAGTTTAAATAATTCTGTTATTGTTTTATGTGGATAAAGGGGATAGTTATTATATTATTTGGAGCAAAGTGATATTTATGATGTTTGCCAAAATTTGATTTCATTTTAAAAACCACTAAATATTTACATTTTTTTTTTGCACTGTGTCTTACTACCTGTTTAGATTATATATAATATGCACTAATTACGATAATGAATATGGATGAATTTTAGAGGAAGTGCACTCACATTTGCACGAAGTAAGAGGGGAAAACCATTTCGGAAAAACCACTCTTAGTACACTCGACTGGGTTTCGAACCCCAATCTCCCTGCCATCGAAAGTCTAGTCTATCAGTGATGCCCTAGACTATATGACCACCAAAGCAGGTAAATATATTTTACATGTTTTATTGTAAAAATATTTATAATAAATTGGTTGCTTAACCGCAACATAATTATAGAAAGAACTTAACCAAACCACAAACACACAGTCAGCAATTGACGGCCAGATCCGGCACAAATAAAGCTACAGAATATTAAAAAGCAGATTCATTCTAGTCTCAAGTGATTTTACACCGATTTTAAATGGATTGTACTTTTGCTGGCAGGATACATTTGTTTCTATGTAAAAGAACACTTACTACACAAGTATCAATACTTATGGTAAAGTCCGCAATTATGTTACTGGTATATTCAAATTCAACCGCATCACATTAGCGTTAGTTTCCATCCAATTTGAACCAAAAAATTATCTCTAAGCCCTAAGTTTGACAACATTGATCGATC
Organism: Timema cristinae; assembly: GCA_039000515.1. NCBI lineage: Eukaryota > Metazoa > Arthropoda > Insecta > Phasmatodea > Timematidae > Timema > Timema cristinae. The sequence continues at coordinate 112,266,009 of JBCFYV010000012.1, read as the reverse complement.
AGTCTATTTTCATAAGAAATTAATAATAATTAAGGTATTCGGAGGTCCCCAGCATATTACTTTAGCAAAATATCCCAATATTGAATCTACAGGTGGTGGAATTATGGTACAAGTAGTATCCAAGCGTACATTTGGCAACACTGTATGAGGCAGCATGGTGGCAGAACGGCCGCTGGTGTGGGAGTTGCACAAGCGGAGGAAGGGTGAACATAGTACTAACACAAACATGATCATGAATTTAAATCTTAAAAAAAACTCCCTGCGGATTATTTTGGTAAAAGAGTAGAAATCAGGCCTTAACCGGGCAGGTAACAGCTTTTGCTTCTTTAGATTGAACATGCCGGATTTTAGAAATGTATTATTATTAAAAATGGCTCATTAGAAAATGAATGTGATCGCAATGTGTTTTTAGCAATTTTTTTAAAATCAAAATTACAACAAATGTGCATATAACCCAAACAGTTAGTAAGACGTGGTGCATAATAATAATAATAATAATAATACATAATACATAATTAATAAATAATAATAATAATAATAATACACATGTATTTAAAGCAAATTTTTGGCAACAGAGATATAATTATGGTAACGATAGCTATATAAATCTGATTTAAGTTTTAACCTTAAAACTCTTATATTAAAAATCATATAAGAGGCCTATGTTCTTGTTGATGTCTTTAGGCTATTAAAATATAGCTAAATGACAAAATAACTTTATTTAGCAAAAACACTGCAATAATTATTGTATTCTACTTCTATCTTAAATAACCATTTAATACATCTTGCTCATCTGGTAGCTCTCCAATATTCTAATCATTATTAGGTTTATTATCAGGTTTATTATATGGGTTATGAATCCAGAATCTATACCAACACACACTCAGATTCATGATATTGACCTATAGAAATATACTTGTAACAACACTGTTGCTAACTTATTTAAAGAATAAAAGAAAATATTGAAAGGCACTTGAATAAAACATGTTTAGAAACTGTATCAACCACATATTGTAATAATGATGCATTGGACATGACGATCTCTGATGGAGTAAGGACGGTTAATGGACGTCACAAGTTATGGTTCATTAAATGAAATGAAACTGTACCCAAATTTTATCCGCTATTTTAAAGAGTGATTTAAGGTTGGTTTTTTTTTCACTGTTTGCAAGACTTAAAACAAGCAGTGAATGTTTAATGGCCTCCAAAATATACCCACAGATATCTCAGTTTCGAATTTTGGTGGACATAACAGCCTTTGGAACTGGGTGGTCCAAATCCAACATAAATATTTTTAAAAGTACTCTTTATTTAATAATTTACTATTTTTACAGAACTGAACAAAAAATAAATAAATAATAGGTGTGGACAAAGCTTTGGCTTAGCATTGAAAAGAAAAATTAGATTCTACTTCGCTTCAAAAAAAAATAATCTGGCTTCGACAATTACAAAGCTTTTCCAATAAAAATATTTACAACTAAAATATTTAATTCATGCTCAATTATTGCAATTTTTAGATGTTATATACATTTTCAATCAATGCCCATTTAAAATAATCTTAAGTAATAAAGTTGCATGTTGTAATACTAGCTTGATTTAAAAAATAAGAACAAAATATTACAAACAATTTTACAATAAAAACTCTTAATTTCTTAAATTTATATAAATAAACACAATTTACTATTTTTTCTAAGCATAAAACAATCAAAGATATTTGAGCTTGGATTCGGCTTGGAGAATATTCCATATATTCAATTAGAAATCACTTTGAATATTGTAAAGTGTACTTCACACACTCCTAACAAATAGCATATAGTTTTAATGAGGTGTGTGCATAGAAAAAGACTAAATGTTAAGGAATAGTAATCAAGAATTTAAAAAAATCTAAGAATCGAAATATGTAAAAACGGGAATCGTGATATTTTCCACAAATCAATACTTACCTAAGGACAGTAACACAACCGCGTGATAGAGGCAGGCACAGAATGGGCTTGGAAACACGAATGGGTTTGAAGCTGAACTTGCACCCAAAGCTGAGGGCGCTATCACTCATGAAAGAAACTGAAATGATTGGCCTGGACAAATAGATAAGATCCAATCAAGTCAAATATTGATAAAAATAAGAGTTTGTAGCCTATTCCACAAATATACTGTAGAACGTATACAGAATAAAAAAATGTCACAATTGAAATGTTTTTATTTTGTAGAGTAACTTTATTATATTATGTTGTCAGTATCAAAAAACTTTTTAAGTTTTGAAATACTCTTAATTTTCCAGGTTTTCATGACTCCTTAAAAACACTGGAAATTTAAATTAAAAAGTTATTTCTTTTAATCTAAAATTAAAATTTGTTTTGGAGCTTTAGTATTGCTTATTTTCACCCTGAGACAATTGATAGAAAAAATTATGGGAATTTGAACAAGTTATGGGGATGGTATTTTTGGATATTTGCGAGGCACATAGCAGTGTTCCTAGGAGCTGCGTTTGGAACTGTTTGAACCAATTTGAGATATAGAAATGGCTGGTAAACAGAATATAGAGTACGGGTACTTGGCATGTAGAAACATGGTTTCCCGGGAGAAGAGGCTGAGACAAGGTAGTGCCCTGTCACCTCTATTGTTCGACCAAGTAATGGACAATATAGTTAAGGTCCAGGAAGAAAAACTACAGGTGGCCTTTGCTGATGTTTAGGTAAGAGGATGTGAAAGATGTGCAAAATTAGAGAAATTGAATAAATGAATGACTTTGGATTGAAGGTCAGTAAAGATAAGAGTTGTAATGAGGTTGACACCGAAAGAATATAGTAAAAATATACATCTAAAAAAAAGGAAGCATCACCATGCAAGAAATAGAAACATTCAAATATTTAGAAATAAAATACAGTGAAGGAAAAGTTGGTCATTAGATAAAAAAAAACAATACAACAGGCAAGAAAATTCTACCACACGGTAAGGAAAATAATCTAAAGTAAGGAAGTATCTAAGAAATTTAATATCACTATATTTAAGACATACTTCTTCCCAAAATTACTGTTTGGAGCAGAAAAATTGAACGACGTTGACAAAAAATTAGAGTAAAATGCAATCCTCTAAAGCTAAAATGATTTGGCCAGGGAAACAGAATGAATCTTTAGCAAAGCACTTGAACTGGAAAGAGTGAGAGTAGATTCAAAGGGAGACCAGGATCAAGTGAAGGAGGATGTGTCAAGAAGTGGAGGAGACTGGAACAAAATATGTAGACATGAGGAGTGGACAGACGGACAAAATGGAGAGGCTTTTGTCAGCAAATGACCTGACAGGATGTCAGAAATAGTTCATGATGATGATGATAATTGATGGCTTAGCCCAGTATAATTGTCTGACAAATTTAAAAACCAGATCTAAGACCACTACTTAATGTATAAATGTTTTAACGAATGAGTTATCACAAAAAAAAATTAACATTTATCTACTATTTCTATTTTCTGTGGTAAATTACTAATTAATAAAGTTAACCTCTTATGTTTAACCCATTACCTGGCGCATATGTAGGACAACAAATTGCGTAAGCTCGGCAGCCATTTTTCTGCTCGTATGCTATTATCCGACAAATATTTTTGCTACTCACTGATTTTCTCATTTATTGCTTTATTCATTGTCAAAGTATAACATTGAACTGGTAGTTGTCCACACCAGGGAATGGGTAAGCGTGTTTTTTAAGATTTGTATATGGTATACAAATTTGAGATTCAGCAATTGTATGTAAAATAAATATTAGAATACAACCTATCTCTATAAATTACAAAATTATTTATATTAGCTTCAAAAATACTATGTTAATTTCCTGTAAAATAGCTTATAAAACAATATACAAGAATATTGTTTCACTTTTTATTTCAGTATTGCCAATCTGGGGATAAGTATTATTATAATATGGAGATATGTTTAAGCCAATGTGCCTTGCTTTTGAGAATTGTATTTAAAAAGTGATTTTGGGAGATCTCAAATCAAAACTAGAGGCCTTTAATGAATATGAAAAAAATGGCTAAAATTTTGAAATGAAAGGCATGATCATCTCCCCAGCCCCAGCAGGAAATTGAGCTTGTGGTCATTAAATCTGTGGTATACACACTAACAGTTGAGCCAACTTCTTACTTAATTGTCTTAAATCAAGTAAACCAGAAATACAACTAACCTGTCGAAGATGTGGATGGGGTCAATATGGGATACAATACAACCCCCAGGTTGGTAATCGTTGATGACTGCTGAATTGATGAAGCCGTCAGGTACAACGTTGGATTTCACCAGCGGCTTAATGACTAGCTCATGGACCCACTCTGGGATTGGGTCCACTTCCCGGGTGGGTATAATCGTTCCATTCCTGGGCCTCGCTTTGACAGCTGGGAGCCGTATGTATATCCCTCGCCGAAGAAATACCTGGGTACAACAAGTGTAGCAAGTCTTAGTGGCTAGATTTTGAAGAAACCGAGGAAAAAACAAAGTATTTCAGGAGAGATCGGTCTCACCAGAATAAAATTGTCTCACCAATCCTAGTCACGGCCGAGGATTCAAACCAAACATCCAACTGTGAAACCCTAGAGACCATTTTTAAAGACTAATAATTCATACTCATGCCAATGATCATGCAGTTTAAGGTGTCACTCTTACAATAAAGTGGATTCACATATACCCTAAAAGGTGAAAGTTTGAATCTCGTCCGAGAGCCTTGGAGCTAGTTTTCCAACTGTGATTTATTTCTGGCCTTATTCTTACTAAAAGAAGTGCACTTCCTTGTAGATAGCTTCCCGATCCTTACAGCTTATATTGTTATTGATAGCCTCTTGTCAAACATTCTAGTAACAAAGTTATACCATCTCTAGAAAATTAAGAATGGAAGATCCCACAACTCAAGAATATTTTTTCTTATGACTATATACAACTTTATCACAGACTACACATACACAACAACCTAAAACATTATAAGAATATTATCATACTAACATAATAAGGCTTGGTAAATTGATAACTAGAGTAAAAAGTATCTGTAAAAAACATCTGAGGGTGTTTTGTCACCAAAATTAAAACTTTTTTTTTAACTAGGGGTACACCAAAATTATTTAAAGTGCAATTTTTAAACTAATTAGTCATATCAGCACACAACTTATACAAACTAGAACAGTTAATTTGCAGCTATCAGGCCATCATAAGGAAAGAGGAAGCCCCAATTTCATCAATTTATTTTCAGTGGCGGTTGGTGGCCTCGGGAGATGGGCAAGCGACTTTAGATCTGGGGTCCACAGGGTAAAAATGTTTAAATCTGATTTATATATTTGGGATTTAAATTATTAACTTGGTATAAAATGTATTTAATTATTGTGTTGAATAAATAAAATTATGCTTGATTAAAGTAAATATGGCACATAGAATAAAAGATTTAAAAAAAAGCATTTAAATACTGGTAATTTAAAACAAGACCCGTCAGAGCAGTCCTGATGTAAAACTGACAGATTGTGTGTGCGAACACTGACCGAGAGCACTCAGTAGATCTGTATTCTATTCTTTCAAAAACACATAAAAATATAAAGCCAAAATAATAGCTGTTACAACAGCTGTAATTTATAAAAGAATATTTAACTTAAGCTTTGTAAAAATATATATTTTTTTTTACAAAGCTTAAGTTAAATATTCTTTTATAAATTGACAGCTGTTGTAACAGCTATTATTCTGGCTCTATATATATATATATATATATATATATTTTTAATATATCAAATTATTTCACAACATTTTTGAGTGACTAAAATAATTATGAATAGCTGGTAATGGTAGTTTATTCCTGTCTTAGTGGTGATGTGTCTAATAAGCAAACAAAGAGTGAGAGAGAGATGCAACTCATAGATATGCAAGTGCAGGTTTAGACTCTGGAATTGACAACATATCCACACTGTTTTACAAAGCTTAGCTCTATTTAAACTTTTAACTCAGTGAACATGATCCTTTTCCTAGGGGTTTGGTGGAGTTGTTTTCTGCTACTGTATCTTCATTTAAAGTTTTGAATGTGCTGTCTAATAAGAACAAAGTTTTGCACAAGGTAAGTTCGTAAAGAGGGCCTTCACTGAAGCTGCTGTAGAATTATTAGTTGAATTCAAAACAAAGAAAACCTAACCACTATCGATTATGTCAAATTATCAGTGTGCACTATGAAAGGTCTAGTCGGGCTCATAGCCACAGATTTACTCAAACATCTTAAGGCAGATGTAGAATACTTTTCTTTCCTAACAGTTTACAAATGGACAAATCAACTACTAATTTTAGCACAGTTTAACTGAGCCTATTTTTTAAAAGTGAGCTTCAACAATTTTTCAAGCAAAGAGGAGGTTTTTTTAATCCTACTCATAACTGGAACAACTATTGGAGGATATCTATTTGTCTAATTCAAGAATTACATGTTTGAGGAAATTGTGCTCATTCAAAAATTAGCCAACATAACCATAGATGATGCTCATGAATCAGCAGGAATTCTGGGCTTTCTTTCATTGTGTCAAACAGATAAACAGATTCCGTCATTTCTGGAATTTAATTTTACAATTTAAGCTCAAGCTCTTTGCAGAAAATGTTTATTTATACAGAATGTCATGAAGGCTATTTTAAGAAATGTTAACAGCGCCCTAGCCTTAAAAGGAGAGTTTGTTCGGAGAGTTTACAAAAGAACTGGACTGTCAGTTTGGAGAGCAGCTTCTTTAACTCTATGTTTGTCATCTAAATAAAGACAAAGTCTTTTGGCGATTCAAAAATCTGCTTCCTCAAAGATTATCTCAAATAAATGAATATGATCTGGAATTGCCAATATATTTTGCATTATCTGATACCAAAATGACTAAATTTAAAACTTAAAGGCAACAATCAGTAACATCATTTCTGCAGTTTAACCATTTTCAGGAACCAGTTTTCATAAATAAATTTTCAACAATTTACTTACTTCAAAAGGGCAGTTAGTGATTTTGATTACAAAAATTATGAGCAAGAAAACACACTCAATCATCAAGCGTCTGAGACCCCGAGTTTGCTTGAAGATGCATAAAGTTTGGAAAACTAGAACCAGTTGTAAGATCTATTTTAAACTAGTTTTATCCAAGTGATGTTGAAAATTAATCTAAGGAAATTCATTCCATCTCTAGTCATCTCAATTCTGCTCCAATAGAAATGAAAAACATCACATTCCAAGATGCTGTTGAACTTGAAACAATTTACCTTTGGCGACTAGCCAGTATTCAGAAGTAACCGTGTTTATTATGTTTCAGAATAGTTATAAATTTACTATACAACTATGTAATATTTATAAGAAAAGTAGGTAGCTTAATTTGAAAATGTACATTTTATGTATTATAATTTTCTTTCTAGATAGAAGGTGAAATAAGTTTTGAAAAAAAAAAACACTAAGTTTGAGCGAAGGAAACAAAAAAATATATATCAAAATTTGAGCAGAAAAACAATGGGTAGTAGCAGGACCTAAGATAGATTTGTACTTAGTTAATAAATATAAAGCTAAATGAGAAAAATAATTTCAAAAAGAGATTAATGTAAAAGTTGATGTATAGAAGTAATACCAAAGTCTTATCTGAGTATGAATATAGTCCCTTATTCCTTGGTAGCTAAGGTGGTGTGTTTAGAATCACTCAGTAGATTTTTAAAATCTTTGTAGATAATCTATAAGTGTTATGAATACCATCATCAAGAAAAGTTTTGTAGTTAACCGAAAAGTGTTCTGAATACCACCATCAGAAAAGTTTATACCTATCTAGTTGATAATTGTCAAATAAATACAAAACTTATCCTGATGATGGTAATCATAGTGAAACATGTCAAAAATCCAATAAGTAGTTTTTAAAAAAACAACTTAGCTACCAAGGATTAAGGGTCTAAATTCATACTCAGATTAGACTTTGTAATTACTTCTATACAATAAATCAACTTTTACATTAACCTCTTTGGAAGTTAAGAAAAAGTATTAATTATGCTGGTTGTAAATTTATTCTTCTTTTTTATCCTTATTTCACTGCAATGACTTATCTTTACTTATTTTATAACAAGTGAAACTCATTATAATTGTATTTCAAATTACTTTCATGTAATCTTATGGGTACATTTATATGCCTAATTAAAAAATGAACTTGGCAACCAGACCTCAGACCAGTAATGGCCCGTCTACAACCAAACGCACCCGCTTGTCGGACTCACAACTACGTAATAACGTAATTTTGTCTGTCTACAATAGCTTACGCAAACACAATCGTATGTTGGAATTGTCGGACCAGCTTGTCGTGAGGAGATGAACTTTGTCCATCTCTTGGTTTATGTAGTTGCGTTGGCTTGCGTTCAGCCAATCAAAAAACAAATATGGATGGACTACTAAAATCAAATAATTTGAAGTTATTTGGTCTATGACAAAAACGCTTGGAAAGGTATAGTAATGAATACAGGATTTTCAATTAAAATCATGTGTATTTATCCATTTAAATATTTTTTAAATATTTATTTCTTATTTGAAAACATTAATATGAATTTGACTATTATAGTCATGATTGATGTGTGTTTCTATTGGTTGAAATTACATTTTACGACTTTTCATTGTAGACAGTCTATTTTGTATTTAATAAAAGCATAATTACGAGTGGATTTGCGATTACGTAGTTGCGAGTCCGACAAGCGGGTATGTTGGTTGTAGACTGGCCTTAATTTAACACTAAATGAATGTATGAATGTTATAATGAATAGATTATAAGAAATAATATTACTGTAACATTTATTTACTATTTTTATTTTCCATTATTTTACTATATTTATATTTTCTCTTATGTTAATAAATTTTACTAAGATTTGTTTTATGTTATATATCAAATCAATCCTTAATTTTTTGTAAAAATATTATTCATCATTCGTAATAGGCTTACTTGTGTGACCAACAAATACATTTCGGTTTCACTTTTCAAGTTTTATCTCATCTTCCAGAATTAGAACCAAAAGTAACCAGTATACTCACTTGTTTCTCAAAGGGGCCCTGTCTACAGTACAAGGCTTGTATTTGCCTCCGTCTGCCAACTCTACAACTTCATCTATTTTATTTTCGATTGTGGCACACTGATCATTGTCAAAGAGTCGCCGTTGTTGAATCCCTGTGTGAATTCTCTTCAACATGATGAAATTGTCATCAACGCTGTGGTATGGCGTGTACTGATGTGGGGAGTTTGAGTATCTTCAAGGGAAAAAAAACAAGAAAAAGTTGATTCATTTAAGCATTAAGTTTAATCACAAAAATAGTGTAGCAGATTTATATTTGAGAGGGTAACATTTGATTTCCAACAGGGTGTATTTGTGAGTGAATTTTTTCACTTTTTTTTAACTACCATGCTTTTCTTTCTATCCCTCTGAACTATCTGTGTATTTATGCTTTTGGAGTAATGCATGCTGAAGGTTGAATTTAGAGGAAATGTACTAGCATTTGATTGAGGGAAAGCATGAATCCAATGAGGGAAAAGCGACCTCAAACTCAGTCAGGATTTGAAAATTGATCTGTCAATCTCCAGCGAACCAGATAAAACTATGGCAACATTATTGTTTGTGTCTTCACTAGTCCATGATGATCAAATTGATAACTATTAATTTCAAAAGGAATTCAAATGTTTTAAGTTTTGTTTTGAGTTGCTTGGTTTGTTTTTTAGCGCTGTGTCTTACTACCAGTTTGATTTATATGCTTGCTTTTGTATATTGTAGCTTAGTTACTAATTTTACTCATACTCAAGAGGATTAAATTGTTCTGCATAGTTTTGAAATATTGTCTCTCTCTTACCTTATGTGATGAAAATAAATTTAGGGTGTTCAAAAACAAGGGACTTAGGAAGATATTTGGTCTAAAAAGAGATTACGATACTGGGGAGTGGACAAGGATTACATAATGATGAGTAACATACATTATACTATCACACAATATTGTTAGGAAAATCAAATCTCTTACAATGGCCAGGACATGCAGTGCAAACAGAATAATAAAGAACAATGTTCAGGGTATTGATTAGTAAACCGAATGGAAGAGCTAGACACAGATGGGAAGATAACATTAGATGGATACGAAAAAGATAAGGCGTAACGAGGTAGAATGGATAGAACTAACTCAAGATAGGGGTAGAGGGCTTACTTGTGAAGTTGGGACAATGAACTTTCAAGTTCCTAATGCCATAGAATAAGTATAATATTATGTGCTGAGAAAGTAAAAGGATTTTGCAGGAGATTAGGCCCTTTGCGATCTAATTTAATGGAAGAGCATTTTAATAGATTTATGTGGACATAAATTTCTCTTTCTTTGAAGTTGAAATGTTTCAGAAGATAGTCAAGAATATTGTGGAACAATACTTTGGGAAATAGGTGAGTAGAGTTAATATATTCTAATTTATTAATTAAATATTAGTAAATTGATGACTTTTTTTTGTCCAATATATAAATTAATGCAATGTTTAAAAAAATTGTTTTCCCGTTATTAAAGAAAATGTAGACAAACTTTTTGACAAAAAAAATAACATAACCTGAAAAATGGAGAACCTAGTTTATAGTCTTACAACACATGATAGGAGATACAACCAATTGATATGAGCTTTGTTAATAAAAATTACAAATATTTTAGGAATCTACAGATCCTATTTTGATGTTGACGCATAAGCCTACCTCTTTCAGAGTATTAGTTTCACAGCATTAGAGATTAAAACATCAGTTTCAGGCATGTTATAACAATGTTAGTTTAATTTCCACAATACTATTTTGAAAGTTCCATTTGATGACACCTAAAAAGCAAATGTTATTTAAAACATGTAGTCATTGAACTATTTAAATAAATGAATCAGATATTAAAATTGTGTTGTGTATTTAAGCAAGTCAAACAATTAAAAAAAACTATTAAAAGGGATAGGTAAATAGAAAGTGGATAAAAGTCAAGAAACCTTTTTTTATATGAAGTGAGTTTCATGGCATTAATTTAAAAAACAAAATAATAAAACTAACTTTTTATCTTTGTCATCTGAGTGGAAGTTTTTGTGTTTAAACTGTAGTTTTTGCCTTAGATCTGAATAACCAGCTGCCATGTTCACAAAATTACTAGTTTATTTATGATTGATTACAAAGTTGTTTTTTTTCCTTCTGCATTGGAATGAATACGAATACGTTGTTTGATTCCTTTCATAGAGATTGGTGATAAACTACAAAATCGCATATAAAATAGATAGCTAAAACAAAACTGTATGATAAATATATATATTACATATAAAACACAAATTAGTTATTTTAAACTGCAATTTTTAAATTTGTTTCAGCTGTTGATCAGAATATATTTCTAACGGCTGTAAGTAAAATTGTTCAGCCGTATTGTTTCTACATATTTAAGCAGGTTCACGATTTTTATTTTCAAAAAATATATTTATGTGACAAACAACGTTTAAATAAGTTGAAATACAAAAACTACCAAATTCCCAAGTAAAATTATAACAAAAAAAAACATTTTCTGAAAAATATTAATATTACATATATTGAATATATAATTCTGTGTTAGTAACGTCTAGTTAATTAGATTTCATAAATAAATATAAGTGGCGTATTCTGAAAAAAAATCAGTAGTTTTTTATTACCGCATCTTACTAAAAGTTCGGGTTATACGCTTATGTACCAAACACGCTAATGGTTTTAGGAATGAGAAAGGTTATATTTATATAAAGTGTACCCACATCTGCAAGGAATGAAAGTGGTTGGAAAAAACCTCAGTACACCTGACCAAAATTCAAACCTTGATCTCCTCGTCATCGGAAGTCGTCGAGTATACTTCAAGACTAGCGTGTTAGACAATACAATCACCAAAACAGATCGTAGGTATGCTAATATTCAAATAGGTATTGTGGCTCGGGGCCCAAAAAACCATTATCAACAGTAACACATATAGGGAATATCAAGAACTAAATGATGGATGCACGTAAGAATAGAACAAAGCTTTGTATAATGTTTTATTTGCTTCATACCAGTGACCGTCAGTTCAACTTGAAAAATCAATATGTTAATAATGGATTTTTCAAGTTACAGTAGAAGTGTGGTTTTGACATTCGCCATCATTGCGCCTAAGAAAACTAACAGTTTTTGCTTGTAGAAACAGCTGGCTTTATCAAGTGATCAACTTAAAAAATTACATAGCCTTCTTAAGGCTACAAGTATTTAGTATAATTGACATGATTAGCTAAGCTTTCTATACATTCTACTAGATAAGTTATTTCCTTTCAATGTTTGATGATTTATGGAGTTGGGAACTTTTTAAAAATTGAAGATGCGTCAACGTGTAATTGAAATGAAAGAGAAAAACCTGGTATATACAAGACATCAAGAGACTCAAGATGGCGTTTAAGCGTGGTAAAAGCTCTATTTTTATCCAGCCTACATATAAATATCAATCTTTCTTTCTTAAGGATGTTAAGAGGCTTGGCAATTTCAGAAACTTTAGGATGAACCTAGCATAGTAATTACTCATGTCCAAAAAGCGCAGTACACCTTTGATATTCCTAGGAGATGGAAAGTCCAAAATCAGCTTAAAACCGTCGGGTCAATAAGAAGATTCCCTTCAGAAATAATGTAACCTAGGTATTGGATGGATCATTTATCCCAAGCAACCTTCACAGGATTAACCGTCAACGCCATCGCGTGCTCAACACAGTTTCAACATTGCATAAGTGATCCTCGAGGGCAGTGGCGGGTTATTGAGGACTTTCCTTGCGTCTTCACGGCTATAAAAACAACTTTGACGTACTTGTTGAAGCTTATTGAAAGTTTTGTACTTATTAATCACTAAAACTTGAATAAATATGGAAATAAGGCGTGGAGGCGCGCGCCCCCCCCAACCCCACGAATCCCCAGTTCCTTTTAAAGTTATTATTCGCACTTTCACGACAATTTTATCTTGCCATAATAGTTTCAAGAAAAATATGTTTTTGGTTTAAATAATAGCAGGCAATGTTTTTAAAATGGCATGCGGTTGGGCGCAAGGTGGTCAGTGCCTGATATTGTGAAACATGACCTTCCCACCCCTTCACCTCTTGTCATCAAATAGCATGCAGTCAGGCGCGCGACGGTCAGCGCCTGACATAGTGAAACCAATCCTTCCCTCCCCTTAGCCCATTGTCCCATCCTGCTATAGCTAGCTAGCATTGCTTCTTCTTCTTTTGAAGGCGCACTCCCTTACGCGCCCTAAGGTTGAAAGCTTGTGAAATGTGTATAGCGTGAACCAACAATAATTGTTGTCAGTCATCCTGCGTGCTCCTGCATCTTGAGGATGTGTGTGGCGTATGCGTTTATAATAATATTATGTAGGGTTGTTTTAGGATAATGTTTATTTGAGTTATATGTTTTAATATTTTTTGTAACTAGGCTTAATATGAATAGTTCAATTCAGGCGCTTAAGACAACGAATATTGCAAGATTAACTCTTAATCAAAAAAGAGAATTGAATTCATTAGGTAGGCCATGTCCTGAATTTTGTATGAAACAAGGTGAAAATATACATACCTATATATGCATACACATTACACAGCTGCAGAGTTTATACAACACATCCACGTCCTTTGGGGGAAGTTTTTTTTTTTTCTGTTGTTTGTGATATTAATTTTTGAGTTTAACTAAATGAATATTTAGCAAAACATATTCCGAAATTTGTGTCTTCTTTTAAATATATTATTTAGAAATAATATATGAATTAAACAGGCTGCGCCCTCCAGCTTCTAAAGCGACGAGCCGCCACTGCTCGAGGGTTTAATGGGAATGCAAATGTCATCTAAAATAATTGAATACAAATTTATATTTTATGTCGGACAGAATATGTTCAAAAATGCTACCAATAGTAGCCTTTTTATTCTCTTTTGGTGATACTTAGGCTAAGGGCTTAGAGTTACATAGAAGTTGCGCCACTCTGCTGGTTTTAAAACAAAGAAATTTACAAATGAATATTCGATCATGCCGTCTAGTGATTCATATGTAAGTTAATTTATATTTTATTAAACTAGCCATTTGGCGACCTCGAGACATGGTCCTCAATATTTGACCATGTTCTCTGCTGGGCTTAAGACTAAGTAATTTGCAAATAAATATTAGGCTAACGGCCTTGAGACAAAGCTACTTTCCACGGCCACCAAACAACGCCATCATGGAGATTAACAAAACAATTGTACGTTATTAAAGTGATCCCAAAACAAACAATATGATGTGAGCCAATCATATTGCCTTAGAGGTGGAGTGGCAGGAACGCTGGGAAAGGGGTAACACAGGTAGGAGAACATACCATCTTTTCCAAGCATCAGAGAGAGAATGCTGATGAAGCACCTGCAGCCTTCCTAGGGCCTGGTGCACTACATCACTGGTAAAGGTCCGTAAATAGCATCACTATATGACATGGGACTAACGGAGACTAGACAATGTGATTGTGGCGAGGAGGATACACCGGAGCACGTGGTCCTGGATTGTGAGTTAACACAAGAGATAAGATTGATCCCCAAGTATGAAATATAGGGCAGATTAGTTGGAGATGTTTTGAGAGACCCAACCCTGTTGAGCTTCCTTGATATGATAGCCGAGACAATATCGAAACATGAAAAGGACGCATACATAAATAGAATGAAGGTAACTAAACTCAACAGTCAAATACAAGACAGACGTGACTCTGAGGTTCGAAACTCGACTGATACTGAAACTGATACTGGGAATATGAGTGAAGACTTACAGGAGGAGCACATGGAAGGAGAAGATATCATTGATATCTAGGCATAACTTTGACATAACTGGACAAGAATAAGGACACAAACCAATTAAGAAATTGACAAATGGACTTAAGAAGCGGATATCAGAAGCATAACTATAGGGCCTTCTAGATATCCTGGAACTGCTGGGTGTCAGCGTGATGAAATATCTGAACTAAAGCTCGGAAAGACCATCGCGCTGGTACTGGCAGAAAATTTTAATAGGCGTGTAACACCTGACGGAAGAGACTACCCAACCGCAACCGAGTTCCACCTCACTTGGGAACAAGTGATTGTGGGAAGAAGCGGAAAGGAATCTCCACAGTAAGCTGATGTAGATGGGCGTCTGTAGTCAGCATACATCTGGTACCATCAGAAAGCAGATTCAAAGGACGTCCAAGATAAAGTGTAGCAACAAAGATGTAATAGCAAGAAATTTATAGTGTATTTTAGGTTAGTTTTAGATTTAGAATGGTTTAAGATCTAGCTTTAGGGGTCGTTCAAGTATTACTTAAGCACATTTTTGGCCATATTTAACACCTCTCCCCATTTGTTAAGCAAATATAAGCAAATGCCTGAACCCCCACCCCCACACCCGCTCTTGCTTAAGATTTGTAACTTTTTTCAATATCCCACAGGAATAACTTTTTTTTTCGTGCAATTTTGCGTATAGCCTGAACAGGTAGTAATGACGCATTAATAAAATAAATTCATGCAATTTATAAATTACTGGTAATTATTAACATAGAGTTTTAAATTAATATTGCAAAAATAATTGACAATGAACACTGGTATAAAATGAATTTAAATTTATTGAACAGATGAACTTAAAACAATATATAACATTATAAAAGTTTAAAATTTTAACTTTACTTTTAATTGAAGTTATAAAAAAGTATTATTAGTGAATAGGAGTAAATGAATATTATATTTATAAAAAAAGCCCATAACTCCATTTAATCCGATAACCAAGATCCTTGAATTCACGTCTCAACATTGTTATTTATTATGTTACTATTAAGTGGTGGGTGGGGAGGATGACCTCGGTCACTCAAGCGTTGGATTATTACTATAGGCTTCTCCACTTCTTCCTCGTTTAGCCACACAGCATCTTCATTGCTGCCCAAAGTCCAAGCGCCCTCCCTCAATTTTGTCCGTCTTTCTCTGTCTTACTTATAGATTGTTCTGGCCCCACTCCCCATTGTCAGCAAAAATAAGCAAAGCTTGAACTCCCTCCCCTAAGGTGCTTAAGTAATACTTGAACGCCTCCTTAGAGTTGGTTTCATGTGATAATAAGCGGAGCACTATCTCAGATAGGGTGCCTCCCCAGGTGGTTGATAGGGGGATGCCTGTCTCCGATGGATCTCCTGACGACCCTAGGTATTTAAGATTCAGGGATTTGTGGAAAAGCAAGCGGAGAAGGGTACCGAGGGTGTAATATAACCGGGTGGACCAACTAGTGAAAACTCTTAATGGATTTTTGGGGATATACGAGCTAGTTAGTATATAAGATTTATAGCAGATTGTAATTTTAAAAAAGGAAATTCAACCTGTAAATGGGAATAAATTAGGATAAGAATTAACTAGGCCTGAATTAAATTGAAAGAATGTCAGGTCATAGACCTATTTTAATAATAAAAGTAAATCGTATCAGTTACCATTAAATGAATATTCAAAAAACCAAGACAAAAAAAAATTCAACCAATATTTAATCTGAAAGTGAATTTTGAATGCACGTGGAACAAATCTGCTGTGGATAGCGCTGCTTACACTGAAGTCGGTGGTAATATAAGTAACAATAGTGGGGGGGGGGGGGATAAGAGCGATAGGCCCCCGAAGCACGCACTGTCGCATGTGATAGCCGACTCTACTATTGCTCTTTCCACAAGTGCAAGTAAGCTAAACTATGGATGGGTTCTATATAAGCGTTAGGTCAAAACATATGACCTTTACGGTGCGTGATAGTTTGTAAGCAAGATATGACTTTAGTAGAGAAGGGTTAGACAACTTTAAGCAGACTGAAGAAGAATGATTGCCAGAGCCACCCCATTGAGGGGAAGTAAGAGCAGGAAAAACCCTCGATAAAAGTGATGACGGTAGTCAAGAACGTTGTAATGAAAATGTTTTTGACCCCTCTCATATATTCAAAAAGTTATGGATGAATTGTATTTTTCTTTAAAGAACTGTATGTAAAGTTTCCTTTTAATACTTCATCCATGGAAAATCACGCGTTTTCAATAGTACTTACAATATGCTACGTTTTTAAACTTCTTTCTTTCTTTAAAAGACAAACTCCATTGTATTTTGAAAATCATGTGACATGCTGGCTCCCTTTACCAAATTGGAAGCTAGCCTTCACAACATCAGTTTTATTTAATACTGGAGAAAAGGGGTCCAAGAAGCAAGGGGTAGGTCATATATAAGCAGCTTGTATCGCTCCCCCTTTTAACCTATGATGACACAATCAAACCCACGTTAGTGTTCACAAAGCATCCACTTAGTCAATTTCCTTCATAGGCTCTGAGGGTAAAAACCTGCCATAGTATTATGCAGGTTGTTATGTTACCAAATATATGTTTTTATGAATATCCCTTGTGGCATGTGTATTTTACGGGACATGTCAGGGATCTAATTAGATCCAAGGGACAGTTGTCACCTAGATAAAAAAAAACTACTCTGCTGTATGTGTTTAGCAAACCAATTGGAACGTATATTGCTGTTGTAGCACCACCAAGAGTGCGGCTCTTGCCTGATCATTCCCCCCGGGATCGGTCCCAAGTAGTGAACAGCCTTGCGTATTATTTGGGGTGGAAGGTAGTGTCTGTATGTTGGCGCGTAATTGTATTTGACTTTTCACTGCCCCCAGCTCCATCAAAATAAGTATACGAGTCTATGAGCTTTGTAGTGCTGTATTAGCGCCCGGTGATTGGGACTCGGCTGAAAGGACCAACCATGGTGAAAATCCCCAGTTCAAGCTCACGCTACCCGTATGTGAGATGTTCTGAAAACAGTTACATCAGAGTCAACGCACACACAGGACGATCCCCCAAATCAAGTCAGAACACCAGAACCGGACCAGTGAGAATAGTATCACAGACCGTGCCTACAATCCACCCGTACCCGGATTTCTCCAACCACCGAGACCACAACGGATCAGGAGTGTGCTGTCATCCTGAACCAGCTTCACTACTGTTAAGACGACTTTCTCAGGAAAGGGTCCATCTAAGTCTCACCAGTAATGTCCTAATTGGCGATGAGGACTTACACAGCTAAGTAGCTAACTGAGACTAAGTCCGAAACACACAACCTCCCCACCATTAGGTCTTTTGCTGCCGAGAATGAAATCTCACTTGCCTCGGGATACTCTTCCAAGAGCGGAACTTCTTGTTCACCCACCTCTCTTTGAAGTGCTCGCGCCCACTCAGGGGATTTTCTCACAGACCAGTCGTCAGCTAGGCAGTGTTAGCTTGCACGGCGTCCATAGACGAAATATGTCAATTTACAGTCGTGGAATATCACCTGATCCCAGAGACGTAACGATGGGAATGCAAAGGAAGAAGAATCATGGCACGTGCGTAGACCCCTGATAGAACACCTGGTGCTGGCCCAGACTATTCTAGTCGTGGAAACCCATGAAAGTTTCTTCACCTTTCCACTCGGATCTTGGGGCTTTGTTGCGCGAAATGTGTGATACTATTTGGCATGACACACCACGCTGACCTCTGGCCATCTCATCAATCCAACGGGAACGTGTTAGTGTGCGTCACAGTTGACGTCTCTTCGGAAGTAACTGTTTATCATATATTTTTTGTTTGTAGCATATAACAAAATGGTCACTTACAGATGCCCCCTGCAAAATGTTTCTGAGCCATAACGTGTAGGAGGGCTCCAAAACACAGGGGCATTCCAAATGATGTGTTTGCAAGTAACAGACAAAAGTCAACCAATTATTTTCCAACGCTTGCGCGGTGCTGTCAATAAGATTTTCTTTTCTTTCATGGTGTGGTCGTCGTCCACTTATTGGCCTTCAGTGTCAATACAGTTGTGGATTGGACCTGATCCTCCAAACAAATATGGTTGGCTGAACCTGTTGTAATAAGTTCAGATAATACCGTAACCTGACTTATCAAACTAGACGCCCCAAACTTGACAGTGGTCTACTCATTGTTCCCAAACAAGTCAAACTCGTTCATTTGTAGGGGTGTCCCCTTGGTGATCGTCGCTGTTTGTTGCAAGGATTAAGGGGAGGGGGATAAAATGGAACTGACCAACTAGCCACTTAACTCTAAATCTGTCATCTGAACTTTATATATCTGCAACGTGGATTATTTCTTATCACATCGGTTCGACAACACTGAAATGCATAAAGTAAATGGCTCAATATGGTTTAACAGTTACAAGTCATACATGCATTAACATAAAAACAGACACTTGGGCTATGGACTTTACCATTCCCCACACTTAACATGCCCGCTCACAGTAAAGTAATTGCAGCAATAACAAAACATGTGGAATAGTATGTATTATTATTATTAGCACCGCATCTTACTACCCGTTCGGGTTATACGCACTTACGCTAATGTGTAATGGTAGGGTGATTGCGAGATGAAATGGAGGACCTACAGTTTAAAGTGGAATCCGAACCACGGTGGAGACCTGGCATTCCCCACATTCACAAGTTGTGATTAATACACGTCTTGTCAGAGGTGAAGGAAGGGTTTGGTAATCAAGAATAGTATGTAGCCAAAAGTATGACTTGCAAACAAAATAGCTAAGAGTCCCACCAGATTATGAATGTATGTGCACAAGGAAATATTAAGAAGTCCATAAAATATAGTTACCTCATGAGATCGAGGATATAGGAACAATCCATAGCTTCAAGAAAGGGTGTGCAAACACACATGATAATAAAAGTCAGAAAGGCATCAGTCCATATTAAATCTTTACAAAAACATACCCAAGACTAAACAAATATTGAGAAAATGTAAATGATCAAACTTTATTAAATGGGATTAGATTTTTATTCGTATAAACTGTCATGACAAACGACAACCAATTTTAACAAAAATAGTCAAGTAGAAAAAAATATATTGATTAGTCCAAGTTCCAAACCACTATTAACTTCCTAATACTGATAAAAACAAAATATATAGTACATATAAAATATAAAACACAGTGGAAAAGAACATTTATTACCAAATTGAAACATTCATGAGAAAATTTTCAATAAGTATAGATTTATAAGAGTAGTTTTAATCCACTCTATTAATTGTAAAAACTTATAACTAGGTACCTTCAGAGATAACAGGCATAACTGGCATAACACCTGGCCATCAATAACAGAGTTTTAATGAAAGCCAGATATTAATTTGTTTTTTCCTCATGTGATTTTATCTACTCTACCCAAGCTAATATGGCTGTATTTCCTCTAAACTACCCTTCTCATCCTTAAGCCTTTGATTAAGTATATAATAACCTTTTGTTGAATACATTTTTTTAATTGCTTGGATTATTAGTATTTTATCATACTTAACGGTCAGCCAATAAGTCCCAGCGGGTACTTGCACAAAACAAATATAAACAAATAAAATCAACAAGTGCACCACTCATTTATTTGTGTTTGAGCCTCAGCTAATATAAACCAGTAAAATGAAAACACAATCAAGTTAATAAATTAATTATTTTCTTTGGCGAGTGATAAAAGGAAAAGTAAATTTGTATAAAATAACTATCGGATCCTTTTAGTGTTTCAACCAATATTGTGCACCTTTAATTTCCATTTCATCTGCTACTTAGAGACAAACTTTATTATGACTTTCAAAAGAAGAATCATGTTTGTGTTCATAAATGAATGCAAGGGAGACAACAGGTGCAAACATTTAAATTTCAGACTATCCATAATCAGGTTTTCTGGTTTGTAAATTATCTGTGCATGTTTCTTCAAAATATTACAGTAAACATACAGTAGTTTTCATGCTTTAAAATAAATTAAATAGCTCGGCAGTAAATATGAACACAAACATGATTCTTCTCTTGACTGTTTTATATAAATGATTATCCATGTTATAAATGTAGTCAATATACAGTAAGGTAAGGGCCCTGCTCATATGACTGGCTAAGATCCAGGGCCCCGCTATAAAGGGGAAACATTGCCTTTTAAATCTTTCAAACGTATAAAAAAATCCTAATATATTTACACTATTATATAAAGTGTACAATAGAGTTAGGCCTAAGAATAATACAAAATTAGTTGAATGAAAACAATAATGAAAACAAATTAAAACTATTGAATGATCATTCGATAAACAATAGTTAAAATCATTCGATAGAGCCCATCACTACTGTAAACAGACTGAACTACCCACACGGCATGCTGAAAAAGGTTGGAAGAACAAGAAAAGCACTGAACATGTATATAATTGAAAATCTCTGTATTAGCAGATTGCTGTAAAGCAGGGCTCTACTGTACATTAAAAAAAAGTTATGTATTCTATTATTATTATTTTCAACTATTCACGCATTCTCCTTTAGCGATTGACCCTGATATTTGGTAGTTTACTGTATATGGTTTAGATAGGCAGACATGTTAAAAGTAATGTATTCTCAGCTACTTATAAGATATCTGCGTCACTACAATCTGAATATGAACTATGAACCAATTGTGTCCCAAATAAAAGGATTACACTGAAGTCTTAGCAAACTAACATGAACTTCAACCAGGCCCTCTGAAGAAAAATGGCTCTCTAATAAAAAAAAAACTGGTACTTTCAGCATCAACCAAAAACCTACTTCCCACACAAAATAAAATTATCTTCACAAAAATGTTTTGTTCCCAAAATTAATATAATTGTGTTACAAATAAGATCCCTAAAACACAACTAAAGAAATTACATGTTCATATATATAGATATATATTTAATGTATATACAATAACATTGCACACAGCTTTATTTTACTACTTAAATGATACCCAAACCCGTTTTCTACTTTGTACATAAGTTTTCTATTTTATAAATCTTGAAACCATTTCAAATGAATTAGGTAGTTTTGAGCGGGGATACCAAAACAAGGGTTGTGAAAAGACTTTGTTGATTGTGCGGAAATTAAAGCAAAGTTTTGTTTCCAACCATGAATGAGATTCAATGTTTCTTGAAACCCTGGATGGCTTTCTCTTACTTTAAGCTAAGCAGTACTGTTTTCATGTGCAAGTTACATAGAGCCATACAACACA
The DNA here is from genome assembly GCA_039000515.1 of Timema cristinae. Classification (NCBI taxonomy): domain Eukaryota; kingdom Metazoa; phylum Arthropoda; class Insecta; order Phasmatodea; family Timematidae; genus Timema; species Timema cristinae. The sequence continues at coordinate 112,243,992 of JBCFYV010000012.1, read as the reverse complement.
GATTTGAGACACTTGTTGTAAACAAAATAGGTTTTAATTAATCTAAAACTTAATAAATGCTAAACAACTCTTTAACCAACCCAAATAAATAAAAGCAATTTGGTATTAACACCAAAGAATGTGGGTACTTTATGGTACTGCATATTCAGATTAAATAAACATTACTTTAATATAGGGCTACAATACAGCCAATAGGATTCATTAATTTTTTATTACTAATAGGTTCCCACAAAGAGTTATTATAAACGTAACATAAGTGGTAGAGATAATGAGGAAATATTAGGAGAAATATACCTGCATTAGTGTTGGCAGTGAATGGGAAAATCGCATGGAAAACTAATCACGGTTCACCCAGTTGAGATTCAAACCCTGATCTCACCGTTAAAAGAGAATAAGGGCAGATCAAACCCTTAGAACGCAAATACACTTTTTCCCACGATTGTTTCCCTAACAATGGCTTAGTAGTCAAAACCATTGTTGCAATATAAATTATAAAATGAATAAGATTAACTTTTGTTTATTTAACCTCAAGAACAAATGATAGAGACTGCAGACTGGGTCAAAAAATTACAGTGAAAATGCTATCATTTAATAGAGAAATTGCTAAGAACATCAAAACACAAGAGAAAAAAATAACATGTGTGTTTATTGTTCTACTAAAACATCAAAATATAATACTTGTGACAATTTTTCAAGAAATCTACCATTTCACATCACAGCACAAAGCATTTTAATTTACAAACAAATGTCTAACCAAACAGTGGCTCGACCAAGAATAAAGTTTTTGTAGGGAGGACTTGTAAGAGTTAAAATCTCAAGTGTCAACTTAATTCAATGGTGAGGAGCTTGTAGGGGAGAGGGCAAATAGTTTTTTTTCATGAAACAGTGGGTCTGTAACAGGGTCATTGAATCTTAAGAATACAATTGAGGATCTACTTGAATAAAGTAGCAGCAGCAGATCCAATCTATAAAACAGAGGTTGACAGTCAGAGGATTCGTTGTGCTGACCATATGACACTCTTTATCCGCAAATGTTGGAACTATCCCATTACCATGTGTCAGCCTCTCGAGCGGTATAGCTCGCTTGCAGCCGACACCATCAATTGTTTTGTTTTATAATAGTACTAATTGGGGTGGGGAAGATGTTAACCAGGTGTGTAAGAGACCTGCTTTGGAAAAGAGAAGTGCCCTTGAAGTGTAAGGAAGTGTTGTATAGGTGCTTATAGTTACATATATAGTAGAAACTTGGACATTGGATGTAAGAGTGTCGAAGAAGGTTCAGGCCATTAGAATAAAGTTTTTGAGGAGCATGCTCGGATGTAAGAAAGACAAGGAAGGTTTAGGCCATGGGAAGTTTTTGAGTAACATGCTAGCGGTTACAAGAAGAAACAAGATTAGTAATGGTGTTGTCAGGGCAAGACTTGGGTACATGAATTACATGAGATAGTATAGGAATCAAGAATTAGATGGTATGGACACATAATCAGCATGGTAAAGTACAATTCCCAAAGAGATAACAGCAAGTGGGAGAGTGAAAGAAAAGTTGTGAAATGAAAGAAGATGGGAATTATTTCACTAAATTGATAAAGCCACAGGCTGGAAACAGTTTGATGACGACAAGTAACTAAAGTTCAGTCCATCCTTTTAAATCATTCAACCAAATAATTTTACTTATATTTGTGTGTTTGCCACAAAACTGATATCAAGGCCATCCATAGCTTATAATATTTTAAGAACTCTAGATGTGGAGTGTGCGAAACACTAATATTTTGCATCTAATTCATTCTTTGACCGAATGGTGTGAACAGGGTGTTACTGTTAGACAAGGTTGTGTTATGTCTCCGTGATTGTTTAATGTATTCATGAATATGTTTATGAGAGAGGCTTGTGAGGATGCAGCTGGTGTACAAATGGGCAATGTTAGTGTAAGAATGCTGCTATATGCATATGATTCCGTATTAATGGCTGAGAATGAAAGTGACTTGCAGAGTGCATTAAATCGTTCAAATGTGGTGAGAGGCAGAATGGATCTTCGTATAATGTCTCCAAAACTAATGTGATAGTTTTTGATGAGGACGGATCTGTAAATGATTGTCAGCTTGGTATAAATGGAAAACTGTTAGAAAAGGAATGATTTTATGTATCTGGGCAGAATGTTCTGTAAAAATGGAAGAACAGATGGTGAAATTGATAGACGAGTGAATGCATCTCGGAGAGTAGTTATATGGTTATGTAATATTGCAAAGAATGAAGTAGTATCTTTTATACTATACTTAGAACTGCAGCTTACTACCCGTTTGGGCTATACGCTAATGGGTTGAGAATTGGGAAAGTTGAATATAGAGGAAAAGAACCCACATTTGCATGAAGGTAAAGTGGAAACCATTTGGAGAACACACCCCGCCTCCCCACTACTCCCAGTTCGCCCAGGAGAGATTCGAGCCTCGATCTCCCTATCCTCGGCAGTCTAGCTCAACATGAAACAAGCGCATTAGCTAACTACACCACTGAGGTAGGTGAAGTAGTAGCCAAGAGGCAAAAATGGCAGTATTTAAATTGTGTTAGCACCAACATTTTTTTATGGCTGTGAAGCGTGGGTTTCTCAGTAGAAAACAAGAGCAAGGAGAATGCGAGTCGGAATGAGATTTATAAAAAAATATGTGTGGAAAAATTTGTATGAACAGGGTCAATCATGAATGGGCTCAAAAGTAGTGCGGTTTGAAAGGGAATCAAATAGGTAAATGTGAGAAAAGCGTGTTACGTTGGTTTAGGCATGTTGCGAGGATGAGTGTGGATCGAATGACAAAGCAAATATATGAAGGTAGAGTGTGTGGATTAAAAGGAAGGGGTAGGCTATACAATATGTGGCTAAATGTTGTAGATGAATGTGTGAAAAAGAGAAACATTAAGAGTTAAAAAAAAACTGTATATCTCGGTGTATGGATGTTGTTGAAGCGAAGGGAGTTTGCAAGGATGGGGAAGTGTGGAAAAAGTTAGTGAGAATGGATCAAGTACAAAGTTGTAGTTTTTGAGCTGTCTGCACAATGACATGGCAACGAGAAAGGCATGATTAGGTATGCATGTTCATTCTTCGAGCTTCACTCTAAGTGACTCAATTTCTTGTATAAGAACCCAAGTTCTGTACATAAATTACCTATAATTTGGTTTTATGATGGTGTACTCATGGGGAATGATAGTCTTGGGTCTAGGTGTCTAGTGTTTGTTTTTTACTTACTTTCAAAAGCGTTTTAAAATAGAAACTATAACTTTGGTTTGATAATTTTAATTGTTAAGTTATGTGATTTACAAAAAATATATATATATATTATTCTAACTTAAATTATTTCGAACTCATCATATGACTAAGTGTTTAAAAAAGTGGTTTGGAAATTTGTCAAAACACATTTTCAGTGTAGAACAGATCACTTTAATTAATCAAATGACTGCCTGATAAAGATATTTAAGAAAGAACATAATTTTGATGATGACTATTCAGTTGTCTTTTAGCTAATTGAGGTGTTTATGAACATAACTTTAATGTTGACTATTCAGTTGTTTAATACCTAATTTAGGTGTTTAAAAATATTATTCTGATGTTGAATTTTCAGTTGTGTTAAGACATATTGATTCAGAGAAAATAAATTTTAATTCAAATATCAGTAGTTTATATTTAGTGCTTCAAATTTAAACATAATATTTACTCTTTTAATTTAATTCATTTCAGGTTCAAATGGTTATTATTAAAACACAAAGAATGAAAATTAAAACAGAGCTTTATGTAACTCAAAGAAAAATTTGTAAAAATAAGCAAAAAACATTAATTTAAAAAAGAGGAAAATATATATCATAAGCAAAAGTGTTTTTTTTTAATTGTTACTAAATAATCTTTCTTTCCCATACAAATTTTTTGCATATTTGTTTAAACATTAGGTTTTATCTTTAAAAAAAACAACTATTAGTAAAGACATCCAAAAAAAACAATATTTTCAATCATATAGTATTGATTTCTGTCAAGGACGTCACTAACGTAATCAAACTTTTCTGTCAAGGATGTCATTAACATAATCAAACTTTTCAACATGTTATCAAAAACTGTCAAAAAAACATTCAAAATAACATTCAAATTCAATGGGTTTTTTGTACAAAAGTTAGTTTTATATTAGAAGCTTTTATGTAAAAAAGATATACATTTTAGTTATATTTCAACATGAAGGCACATATTTAGTCTAAAAGTGATTACAAACAGTTCAAGATACTTTTAACAAGACATATTTTCATATTTGGACTTTTATACAAATACTTTAAGCTAAATGGATGAATATATAACTTGTATAAGATGGGATTTGCTCAAAACATATCACTCTTAAGTAAAAAAATAGCTCTTAAGGAAAAACTCTTTTCACTCTTTTTGACATTTAATATTATATAAGGAAGAAGGTACAGGAAATGATAGAAACACACAAAATGGAAATAAAAAACAATATTTTTTTTTACAATGAAACAAGGAACATAGCTCACAGCTGCCTCTTAAAATAAATTGATCTTTACCACCCAGTATTTCAAATTAGGTTTTCTTCTATCAGAACTCACTTTTTTTAGTTTCCTCTTTTAGGTTGCAAGTTTCACACTCTTTTTAAGAGTTCAGATAGAATTAATAAAATGATTGAACGGTAGCAATTGATTTAATTCAGTTGGCAGTCGCTAATCTTTTGTTTGGTGTCAAGCAGTGAGCTGTGTTGTTTTCTTTTTAAGAGTGATACAATGTTTGTTTTTTATTTTTATTTGTTCTCATCCCGATTTCCTTTATTTTCTTTTAAATAACAGAATTGTTGTTTTGTATTAGTAAAAACCAAACAATTGGAAAACCAAAAGATGACATCTCATTGTCTTTATCGACGTTTCTTGATTCATATAAAAGTTTTAATAAAAGTAATATCAAACTATTAAACTAACCATCACCCAAATAATGAACATACTTCAAAATTTAACAAGTTATTTGAGATAGTCTCATAAAACTAATAAAAAAACTACCATTGTTAGTGAAATAAACATCTATAAAAATATATATACATCGGATACTAAGCTTACTTAATTCTATGAAAGTACAAAGAATAGGTAATAGTTCAGAATGGTATCATTATTCAGCCAGACAACTTCTACCAAACAAACGTGTCATTTTCTCACCATTTCTTAACAATAACACTAACAAATCATTTTCAAAATGACATATTACACCAAGAACAATATTAGAAGTTCATCTATAAAGGCCATTTGTGAAACAATTATCAGGTATATATAATGTTTAAAATAGGATGAGACCATTCATAATTGCTCAAAATCAGTTGATAGCCAGTATTAAATTAACCATGGGGGTAAGAGGGTTATTAATTGAAGAAAATATATATGAAACAAAATTATTTGTAACCAATTTAAATGCATCACTGGAGAGTTTAGTATGGTAAGCATCTTAAAACAATATTTTATTCTAGTCTACCAAAGTGTTTTTCAACTGGTGCATTAAAATAATTTGTTTTTTTATTGTCTTTGTTTACCTTGATCAAGAGTATTTAAATGACATTCTGAATAACACATATTACATGTTAAATAAAATAATTAATAATCTCAAATATGTGTGGAAAAATTCGTATGGACAGGGTCAATAATGAATGGGCTCAAAAGTAGTGTGGTTTGAAAGGGAATCCAATAGGTCAATGTGAGAGAAGTGTGCTACGTTAGTTTAGGCATGGTGCGAGGATGAGTGTGGATCGAGTGAGGAAGCAAATATATGAAGGTAGAGTGTGTGGATCAAAAGGAAGGAGTATGCTATGCAATATGTGGCTAAATGTTGTAGATGAATGTATGAAAAATAGAAATATTAAGAGTTAAAAGAAAAGACATGTATATCTCAGTGTATGGATGTTGTTGAAGGAAGGGAGTTTGCAAGGATGGGGAAGTGTGGAAAAAGTTGGTGAGAATTTCATTAAAAGCTATCCGATGACGATAAAACAAGAAAGAATATTGTAAGTGTAATTTGGTGTGTGGCAGCAAGTTTTTTTTTTTAATTCTCATTATTTTAGTGTGCTACTGCAAGGATATTGTTGAAATATACTTCCAGTGAACAAGATTGAAATAAAGTAGTAAGACGTAGTGCCAAAAAAATTTTTTTTTTAATATATACCCTTTAGAATGTACACATTAACTAGTGGTCTTTTTTTTTAACTTGTTTTATGTTTGTTACTAAATTAAATGAAAGAAAACAAGAGAGTTGTACCAAATTAACAAAATCACCGACAGTTATTTGAAAAATATACAATCCTCCTGTGTGGCACTATATTTGAAAAATGTGTCCTTAAGAAATGTGTTTTAATAATTTCTATGAATGAGTTTTGAGGTTATGTGATAGATCAAATGATGAGCTTGTTGTATTCTTAAAATATATGGAATGTGTCATTTATAATATGTAGGCCTATACAAGGACAAGGGGCCATGTGGTTTGTACAAACTGGGAAGCAAAAGTCTTATGGATTTAGCGGGAACTATTGATAAAATGGTGGCTAAACAAGATAATATCCATCTGTTTGTGTATTAGATATTTATTACAATTTCTGACTTAATAGAACTTATTTACTAACCTTTGCAGAACTTTAAGTGGTTATATTTATGTGCGTATAATGTACAATAAAGTTCATATTCATCAAATTTAAGCAATGCTAGGAAGCTCAAATCTTTTGATTTATTAAATCCTATAATATTCAAGATTTAAAAAAAAAAATCTTGAATCATACTCTGGAAGCTTCCACTTAAATTCACAATTTTACATAACCAGTAAAATAATTTTAATAATACTATGAAAACCTGGCATTTTTGTTTCTTTTGAATAAAAAATAAAATACCAAAATGTGCAAAATAAAAATGTATAGAAATATTTCAGTCAAAAAAATATCCTCTTGGTTCTATAGTGTAAGGTAATAAACAAGACAAATAAACATAGAAATAAACGTTCACTGTTGTCGAACCTTAATCAAGAGATTTGATTCATTCTAATTCCTTACACAAAAACAAAGTTTCCCTTTTCTGTTAAATAACTTTTCAATATTTTTATTTTTAGTAAATTTGTACATCCTGTTTACTTTGAAAAGTAGCAAACTGATATTGAACATTTCCACTATTGCTTATAAGAAAGGGCCATCGTGTAATATATCAAGGGGTGGTTGCTAACTTTCAAGGTAAACAAAGTGTAGGTTCTATGTGTGTATTTTTAAAGATTTAAATTTGGATTTGAAATTATAAAAAAAAAATTTTTAAGGTCTTTGATTTTAAGTGGATATGAGTTTACCATAATCTTTTAGGTCCTACTTAATATTTTCATTCAACCCCCATAATCCCCTGTCTTTAACTTAAACAAACAAAGAGTTTTCACTATGGAACTATAAAGACAAGTTTTGGCTTTTGGTGGGTTAGATAAAGCCTTTCTATCATGACATTTATTTAACTTGAAAGAGTTTATTTTGTGCCCTCGGCCAGTACACCAAGAAGTATACTTTATAGGCTCTATGGGTGAGTATGGAGAGTTTCTGTTGTTACATCAGCGGTGTGTTAAGCCAAAGGTTTCAGGTTTGTATCACTGTGTGTGATACATTTTTCAAATATAAAGCATACACTCTGTTTCAATAGAAAATAGATTCCTTTATAATTGAGAGATATGTCATAGCTAAAATTAATTCCCTACAACATTAATGTTGATACGTATTAGCTCAACATGCCACTACATCAATTTGTGAAGTGATGAAAACATCCTTGTTTATTTCCAACACATCCATCCAACATATTTTTTTCAAAGAACCTATATTTTATTAAAATATAATTTTACGTTAATTTTATCTTAAATATACACTTCAGTTGGGGCTTAGATTATTTCTTATATCTATTTAAAGCTTCTTTCTACTGAATTAAATATTAGTAACCCCTTAATTGGAGTTTAAGTAACAATTAAAGTTAGCCCCACTTTTGAAACTAGACTGACATTTACTGCCAAAATGGCCAATGAACTTCCCCATGAGCCTTGCCAGCTAAATTAAGGTTGAGGTTAAGCATTAAGAAAAATATAACCACCCATCTTAGTTTGGAGCTAATAAAAATATACAAACATCAATCCAAGCTTGTGACATGTCTTAGAAACATATTGTATCTATTTAATTATGTTCAATGGGTTAAATACATATTATTTTAAAAGCAATCAAAAACAAATTATAATTATTTTAGTTCCTTCATTTGTTAATGAAATGATGGAATAATATTATGACTAAAAAAAACTTTGTTATACATCACATAGGCATAGAGTGAAATTGTATCAAATTTTCTTTATAAAAATAAGTCAAGAGACATTTTTAGTTCCCTAAACATATCACTGGATGTGTGTGTCATCACAGAAGTAGTCAACATATAAATATATTGCCCAATCATATTGATAAGCTTTTGATTCATTATTGACAAACACTATCATGTCAGTTGAAAATGGCAGTTTATAGACAGTAAGCTTTTATCATTTAGAATATTACTGAAATATTGGCTTACATAAGAAAATAAATACAAATAATAGAATTTCAGTGTCACAGTTTCAAACAATGCATCATAAATTAAATGCCTCTTTATAATATTTAAATGCTATAAACTTAACAACAGTCTTTTGTGTCATTACCTTCAAATTTCCCAGTTTTACCTTCAAATTTCTCAGTTTTATCTTCAATAATAAGATTTGCCATATGTTCATCAAGATGTTGTTTGAGCTCAGCTTCCATCATGAAACTAGCTTTACAAATCATACATCTGTGTAGAGAATGTTTGCGAGCGTGTACTTTGTAATGATCATTTAGAGCTCCCTCTGTGAAGAAATTTGATCGACAGACCTGGCATGTGTGGGCCCGATGACCATCATGGCAACGCAGGTGTTGCAAGAGCTTGTGATTTGATACAAATGCTTTGCCACACTGGGGAACTTCACACTTGAAAGGTTTGCCAGTGTGAAGCATCATGTGGGTCATGAGTCCGGATTTCTGTGGGAAACGTTGTGAGCACACCAAACAGCTATAAGGTTTTTCTCCAGTGTGAATACGGACATGCTGCTTCAAGATGGATCGAACAGCGAATCGCTTCTCGCAATATGGACAGCAGAATGGCCGTTCTCCTGTATGGACTCTAAGATGACGCTCCAAGTGGGACTTCTTTGTATAGCCCTTTCCACAAGGCTCACAAAAAAACCTTCGATCCGTCATCCCAGCGGATAGATCTTCATCAAATCTTTTGTGTCAATTTCCTTCTTTACTTCATCCACTGCCTCTAAAATATTTCTAGTGGCATAGAACACTGAGGATGAAATGTCAATGTTATCAAGATTTTCACATGGTATTGGCGTGAATACCTCACGTTTTGTTACAGGACTTGTGTCTGATTTATAATCGGATTTGATGATCTTTTGAGCACTTCGACGTCTCCTTACCTTTGCTTTACGAAACGATACTAATTTTTTGGTCGATGAGTTACACTCAGTATATTTACCGAATTTGGGTGATTTTGATTTGTTCTGGGTTTGCAAGTTGCCGTTACCATTGGTCATTGGTATGTCACTTTGAACAGCTTTCTCTGAAGATGGTGTGATGCTATTAACTGTCTGAACCTCTTTTTCAGTAAGGTCTAATGCCGTCGTCCCACAACCAATATCTAATGTTTCTCCCACACCTTTCATTTCGATGCGAGGGATGAAGTAGTCTTGCATTACTTCCTGCTCATTTCTTTCTTCATCGCTTTGAGGTTCCCGTTTTACTCCATAATTGTATCGAACCGTGGGCTGGTGATGCCATGCCACAGGAGATGGCAACAGGTAGTCATTGTTCACTAGCCGTCTCGGTGTCTGTTGTTTTTTTCTTTTGGAATGTCTTCCCAGCTTAGAGTCATCTTGAGGTAATATCACATTAGGTAACCTCGTAATGATGGCTTGAATGTGTCTTTCAGGGTGTGGAGAATTGTCTGGAGACAGTAAACTTGTGGTGGAGTTGGGAGTGAACAAGTTACTAATCTCGCTCTGAGAACCATTCCCCTCATTACTACAAGATGGACCTGATTCAAGATCACTACTCTCAGAATCATTGTAACACTCCATCTGAAGAGAATTCTGCACTAAAGGACGGATACCTAGATTATTTCTAACTAACTTTCTATTTTTTGTTTCAAATGAATTGTTGTTGTTCAGTGTCCGTTTTATGGATCTCTTACCGTTTTTGATTTTAAGCTTTATTTTATCAGGTGATAAATTTGTACAGCTTTTAATGGTGTTACCCTTGTCAGCTTTTACTTGCTCACTACCCCCATTGACCAAGGGTTGTATTTTGAAATCTTTCATATCCTTCTTGCTTTTAAATTTTAAATTCTTGTGTATATTTGAGTCATTGCTTGTTTTGTCACTCAAGACCTGACTGCGGCTCTGAGTCGTGAGACTGTTCCCTTGGTGTTCGGGAGTTTTTTCACACATATTAGTATGGTTTTTGGAAAGTGTTTTAATGTTGGCAGATTTTGGAATAGGACCTTTTGAACGCTCACCCTTTTTCTTGTCTAATTTTTCTTTTAATTTTTGTATTCTCAATGCTACAGAAATTTTAGAGGTTTTAATATTGTGAGAAGTACTTTTAATGGGAATAACTCTATTATTTATGTTCACTTTCTCATTGTTGGTGTTCTCTATAGAACTTGGTGGGGTCGAGCTTGACTCCGCTGTCATCGTGGATTCACTGTCACTATTTCGAGCTTTGTCTTGACCAAGAATAAAATGAGGGTACTTTGCCAAGCTGTTCCTCAAAAGTAAGCTCTCAACTTCAGTTGATTCTTCAAGGACTAGCCCAAGTCCCTTTAGAGATAGCACTGCGAGAGAAAGCTCTTCTGTTGTGTGGCTGAACATCTGGTGGTAGTGCAAGGTACCAATTGTCTCCAGGTTCTCGTCACAGATGCAACATGACAGCTTGTGGGACAGCTCCACGCTCGATGGCGCCATCTACAAACAAAACATTTTGTAAAGCCATTTTGCTAGGAATTTCATTGGCAATATTTAATACAAAATAAAAGGTAAGAGTCCCAGGTTCTATTCTCAATCATGCTTAATCCACATAAATTTTCTTTCCCTCTTAATTATATTTTTTTAAATGTTTTTTATTGTATCTACAAACCAGGGACCTGTTTTATAAAGCTACAAGTCTACAATTCAACTTGTAAGAAATAATAAAACTATGTTTCAGAACATTACAAGTAATAAGTATAATTAGATCTACAAAGGAAATTTTGAAATTTACAACTGTTTTTACAAGTAAGTTTATAGTTTGGTTTCATAAAGATACTTGTAATTTACAAGCACTTGTAAATCAATGAATATTTTCTACAAGTCTCGGCAGATGGGCAACATACAATATTTTGCAAGTGCGATTTTAATGGGTTATTCAAATATAATTAGCTCAGTATACTATTTTAAACTGTATGAACATTTTAAACAACTAGTGCATTATGTTTATAGACTTAAGAGGGTGTCGACAAGGATAGACAAGGTAATTATAGGGTTAAGAGACAAGGTGATTATTTAGGTTACGAGACAAGGTGATTATTGAGGTTAGGAGACTAAGTGATTATAGAAGTTAAAGGCTGGTCTACATAAAGTCGTACCCGCTTGTCGTGAGTCGGAGTAGTAACATGTCGATTGTCATGTTGTATTGTAGTTCCTTACTGCAAAAGGAACGGTTTGCAATGAAATGTCATAGTAAGTAATTTCAATCAATGGGAATTAGGAAAACATAAGCAACCGAAAAATAATAACTATACCAGACTGTTACAGTTTATAAAATTATATAAGTAGAAATGTTTCAATATAACGACTCTTTTCTTTTGTAAAAAGGAGTATAAATACTAACAGACTCAATAAGTGTATTGCCGAAATCCCTTTTACACTAGTGTTTAACGATCCAAAGTCAACAAAAAACGAGGTAAGCAAGCAGGACATGGCAGGAGCTTTTTGTCAAAGAGGTTTATTTGTTTTGATTTTTTTTTATGTTTTCCTATGATTATTAGACTTAGATAACTTCCTCCCTTCCCCTAAATCTTAGGAATAAGAAATCACAGTATTCATGTACTTCTGAGGAAACTTAACAATTGTTTCCCTGTATCTCTTTCTTGTTCCATCAAATATGGTAACCCTTGTCTGCCCTTTTTGACTATTTAATCCTTGGTGGAATAATTTGTTTAAACTACTTACACCCACTTCGGTGGCCGCATGGTCTAAGGCGCTACTCTCGCAACAGACTAGACTTCCGAAGATTGGGAGATAAGGTTTCAATCCCAGTTGGGTTTACTAAAGGTTTTTTTTCTATAAATATTTTCCCACTCTTCCCACACACAGATGTGGGTATACTTCCTTTGAATTAAACCTTCCTTATCCCTAGCCCATAAGTATAATTAGTGCATAACCCAAATGGGTAGTAAGATTTGTGCTTTAATAAAAACTTACAAAATAATTAATAGCACATGTGACATGATTACACTATCTATTAAAATAAAATAAGCTTGATAAAAAAGGGGAAGAATAATTTTCTAGCGCTACCTATGGAAGCCTCAAGAAAACAATTAGATTGCACTGTTATCACTACAGACAGACAATGAGGACCTTTCAAAATCTAACAAACACAATCTGAAATACTCTCTAGCCATGTCACTATATTTTCAGATATTGGCAATATCTTTAGTTAAAAACCCAGAAAATTTCGCTTTTTAAACACAATCCACCCATCGCTATATTTTATGTCTTAAAAAGAGGATATGTCTGGGGATAAGAGTACATGTGGTAGCCTGGCCTTCGAATCCGACTCCTAATTCCTCTATTTTCTTAGTGTTTGAATCTGATATTTTCAGAAATGGCTAAAGTACATTAATTAGTAATAACACATTTACTGCAGTAAAATGTCTTCATGGGAAGCTTATTTGGCATTGTGAATGTTTATTTGAATAAATATATAAATCCAAAATACAAATATTGGTCCAAATGAATAAAAACGTATTAAATTATAATAAGATATAATTTACCATATATTGTTATAATACTACAAGTTTTAATTTTGAAGCCAGAGTAAGAGTTAATACATTTTTACCAACTCTAACTCCACCCAAAATGTCTTCCAACTCAACGACTTGAACACTACAGATCTCCTGGTAACCCTGACTGCAAATGTACAAAATCATTTTAAAATTCTTTGTGTACTTTTTGCTGCTATAACAATGGACATTAAAGAGGATAAATTAATATTTCACTTGTAAATAAAACAGCTGACTTATTAATATTTTCTATAATTGACCTAAAATTTACAAGTCAAACAATTGTCTTTATGAAACCGTTTATAGCTACAAATGTAAAACATTCACTTGTAAATAGTAAATTTTAGACTTGTATATTTATTAAATGTGGGACAAAATTTAACAGGATGAGATATGGGAGAGTAAGAGTAAAGGACAGGACAGGAGAGAGAAGGAACGATTAAGGTGGTTAGGACATATAAGAAGAATGGAGGGGGAAAGGATGCCTAAGAAGATGTTGGATATGGAGGGGAGGGGAGGAGAGGAAGACCAAGGGACAGATGGCTGAAGGGAGTAAGGAGGAGTGTGGAGGAGAGGACTAGGCCAAGGTGGAGGTAGAGAGGTGGTGGGAGGACGGGGAGAGGCTTACGTTCCAAATAGACCCAGCCAGTGCCTGGAAGCTTTTCATGATCATGATCATGATGATGATGATGATAATGATTTTTATGAAACAGGCCACAGTATGAACTAATTAGAGCTGTGGAGTAAGAGTCGGAAACTATTATTTTGGGTGGAGTCGGAGTCAGTAAAAGTGTGCTAACTCCAACTCTGGCTCAAAATAAAAACTTATAATATTATAACAATCTATGTAAAGTAAATCATTTTACTTTTATACTTTTTTTTATTCTTTGGGATCGATATTTCTAATTGGATTGACAATTGTATTCAAATCTAAATTCACAATGTCATAGAAGCTTCCCATGAAGTAGTCTGTTTTGGAGCATTTCACTTCAGTTAATATTTTATTACTAATTAAAATACTTTAAGCTATTTCTGAAGTCAGAGTCGGACAGAAGAAAAAAGGAGCTCGAGTTGGAAGCTTGACGTACTGACTTCACAGCCCTGGAATTAGTTACACTAATGTGTTAGGTATAAGAAAGGTTGAGTTTAAATGAAGTGTATTCACCTTTGCATAGAACAAAAGTGGAAAATTATTTAGGAAAAAAACCCTCAATACACCCAACTAGAATTCAAACACTGATTTCCTCATCATTAATCCATTTTGAAAGTGACACCTTAGACTATTTGAACACCTAAGCAGGTCTCCTCTCCTCTTGTTTAATGGTTTGATTGGTCAACTAAAAGTATTGAAGAACTCTGAACTGGTCCCAGATGCTATTGACCAAGATATTTTTTAGTTATTATTATTTCTCAATAGCTCTTATAAGATGAGCCCTATAGGTCATTGTATCCATAGCGCCAATTCTAGATTTGTCGAATTCAACTTTTATCATAAACAGAAAGCTAAACTTAGAGAGTTATTTAAGGAAATCCCATATCAATAATTTTTCATGTAGAGGTTCTGCCAATAATATCTAAATTTTACAATATTCTGATTTATTTTTTGCATATTGTTACCGCTTGTAATCATTCTTTAGTCATTTGTTATTATTGCTATTTTTTATTCTTATCATTATTAATTACTATTTTTTTTTTAACTATTCAACAATATATAAAATTATTTAGCTATTATTGCTTATCTTATTTTCTCGTGTAAATATTTATATTTTAAGGTAATTGTGTACTTTTCAGTGCTGGACTGTTATAGGTCTTACGACTGTTGGCCAGCACTATAATAAAGGAAATTAAAATTATTAGTATTATTAGCACCCTGTCTTACTACCCGTTCGGGTTATACGCACTTACGCTAATGTGTAATGGTAGGGTAATTGTGAGATAAAATGGAGGACATACAGTTTAACGTGGAATCCGAACCATGGTGGAGGCCTGGCATTCCTCACATTCACAAGTTGTGATTAATACACGTCTTGTCAGAGGTGAAGGGAGGGTTTGGTAATCAGGTAAATCTGTGCTGAGACCGAGGATCAAACCCCGGACGCCCAGCATCAAAGTCTGACACCTTACCCCTAGACCACCAGGTCACCATTTATTAGTTGTACAAAGGTTTTCCCTGCTATTTAATTAGTAGCCTAGTTATTAAGTCACTAAAGTTTAGTTTTTAGTGTTGTGGCTTGTTACCTGAGCAAACCTCACTATTTGACCAACACACACACAAAATGGTACCGGGCAAATGTTGATTCATTGGCACTGAATAAGTGGTACCCAACTGGTATTCTGCGAAATTTTGGAAGTGTGCCCCCCAACCTTTCCTTGAGTTTTAATATAACAAACCATCTCAAGATAAATCTACTATTAGTTCAATTTTTAAGATTTCTAAAGTGTTAACAATATAATGTTATTTATTTAGCTTTAAGTTTTACTTGGAATGAATATTGTGATTGACGAGTTTCTGTATCTTTTCGTGGAGTAGGCCTAAGTATGAAACAATGGTTCAAAGTAAAATGGCATCTAACCACTAAACATCTCGGTGAGTCCCAAAAACCATCACCATATTATTTTGAACATCTTTAAAAATCACAAAACAAGGCATCAATTAAAATGGGAAATAGAGGGTTTAAGTGTGAAATAGTGTGCCTGAAGCATTATTCAAAGTTATTGAATTGATCAGAAAAAACACAAAACCACATCTTATTGGTGAAAATGTAATTAGGCCAGCTTGTCAGGTCATCGTTGGATCCGTAATTTATAAAATACTTTATAAATAGTATATTTCAACAGTGCCTTTGCCGTTATATGAAAGTTCGACGTATTGCTTGTTATGATTATAACTATACCATGATTATGGTAGGGAGGACATTATCTGGTAGTTAATGAAGTTACTAAAACAATTTTAATATATTAATACATCAAGTCATGTTATCTGCAGTAAACACTTTTGATAGATATTATCAATACCTGTCACAAATAATATAGTAAAATGTTATCAATGTTGACAGCAAACAAATAAATAAGGCTATATTTAAATTTTTTAAGCTGTTCTTTCAACTAAAATCAGGCTATACATTTAATGTATTATATAATTTAAAGATTTTTATATAATAATAATAATAATAATAATAATAATAATATAATACTTAGCACCATGTCTTACTACCCATTCAGGCTATACACCTATGTACTAATTACACTAATATGTTGGGGATTAGGAAGGTTGAATTTAGAGGAAGTGTACCCACATGTACATGGAGGGTTAGTAGAAGATACCCTTAGTACACCCAACCTGAATCGAACCCCAATCTCCCTGTCTTTGGCAGTCCAGTCTAGTCTATTGCAAGACTAGAATCTTAAACCATGCAGTCACAAAAGCAGGTAATTCAAAGTTTCCTTTTTCTTTAAGAAATCTACACTTTATTGTGTCACGATACAGGTAAGATTAAATAGATTTCATTCCCAGCATCACAAGGTTCATTAGTCTATTAAGCTGAAAGATTTTTACTGCAAAATTTTTATTTTTCTAACAAAATTAGGTAATAAACATTACCAATTAACTGTTTAACATCGTCAAAACCAAAGTAGACCAATTAGAAATAATTTCCAAGCCAAATGTGTCAGTTAATTAGGTAAGATGTAAGTTAGCTTAGTTAGGCGAGTACTTAACAATGCAAAATAAATATTTTTCTTTATCGGACGAGTAGGCCTCCAAAGATATGTCCGCCATGTTACCAAAAGCTATTATACATTTCTATTGGTCAAGCTACTATTTGTCCACTATTTTTATAGGCCTATATTAAATTATTGCCTTTTAGACTAACTATGCCGATTTACCAATTTTTATAAATGGGTGTTTTTGTAGGCTATTAAGTCTAAAATTAAAAAAAAAAATTATAAAGTTGAACCATGGTTGTATTACATTGACATTTTAAGTTCATATTGAGTGTGGTCAAAGTTTCGAAGCAAATAGGCTACAACAGAGCTTTCCATGTAAAAGCCTTCTTGTAAGAATTGATACTAATGTAGTGATTCACATTTTCAATTTGACACTAGGATATTTTGATTCCTTATTTTAGTTTAAATAATACACCACAATTCAAATAAAAATAATTTTGTGTTAATGTAAGCATATAATTAATTAACTAATATGAGCTGCTTTAGTTTTGGATGATTAATATACGCATTTTAAAGCGCTATAAAATAAAGGCAATATGTTCACATTTTGTAATTAACATTATATTCCCCCATATTACCGATTGGGTGACGGAAATGCATACAAATGGCTTGGCCTGCTTTCTGTGGGCACCATTTACTTTTTGTAATCAACTTCTTCGCCCATTATATGAAAGCGATAAAAAAAAAAGTATACAAATATCAGTACATCACTCACCACAAATGTAATTCTTTTCTATTAAATAAAATGTTGAGTAAAATAAAAACTTGGATAACAGTGACTCCTCTGTCAAAAGGGACCTCATATCATTGGGACTTAGATCGAAGGTCTTGTTTTTATGTAAGAGGTGCAATAGGAATACCCCTGTGTACACAACATATATTATAAAGCACTTTTTACAAACTAACACATTGTACTAACAGGTGGTAAAACAATTCATATTAGGCACAAGGACAAAGAGTCAAATGTTTCCAGAGTGCATTATCAATGGCCCACTTGTTTATCTTTTTCACACACGACCTCTTACTGAACACGAGTTAAAGCCAACAGTGTTTTAGTTCAAAGTTAATAGATAGATTTTTAATTCCATTAATCCTGTTTGAAATCTTTTAAATCCCCAAACTGGGTTAATATATCATCATAATCTTTTAATTTTAATAGACACGATAAACTATGTTAAAAACACTCTCAAAGAATTACTTATGATAGTAAAATTTCTTTGAGGTTCTTAGTACGCAAAAATACTTATAAATATGAAACAATATAAATACATGCACAATATCATTATTTTTGAAATACCATACCTTATTTTAAATTTACATGCTGGTAGCGTATAAAAAGTGTGAAATTAATAAACATGTATACAGGAGGCTTGTTAAAGTTTTGTATCATGAGTAAAATACGAGGTAATTTTTCGTAAAATAAATAAATTGGATGTCAAAACTTTGTTTTTCTAATAGTATTTGATACATTGAAATATGATTAAATTATCTTAATTGAATTAATGCATTTAGTATAATTATACAGTATTAAGTATTACGCAAGGGTTTTAAGTCTGTAGTATTCATTAGCTAAATTCATTAGTGATAACCCACCTCGGTGGCATATTTAGCTAACGCACCAGTGGTGTTGAACTAGACTACTGAGGACGGGGAGATCAAGGTTCAAATCTCGGACGGTTGAACTGGGGGTGGTTTTATCAAATGTTTTTCCACTCTCCCTCTACGCAAATGCGGGTTAACTTCCTCTAAATTCAACTTTCCCAATTCCTAATCCATTAGTGCAATTAGTACTTAAGCATATAACCTGAACGGTAGTAAGACGTGGTGCTAAATAAACATTAACGGTAATAATGACTAGATTTCTGAAGTCTTTCTAAAACTTAAGTGTATTATGATTTAACTCAAGAATGTTTTGTTCAGTAACAACTTTATGAGAATGGTATGTGTCCAACTTTATTTTGATGTAATAAAACTATAAATAGGCACCAACTTAAAAATTATATTGTAAATTTAACAAAAGATGGGTAAAATACATTTTTAAATATAAAATATTTGTGTGTAATATTTTATATATATATTATTATTATTATTATTATTATTATATTAATATATTATTATTAGCACCGCGTCTTTTACCCGTTCGGGTTATACGCACTTACGCTAATGTGTAATAGTAGGGTGATTGTGAGATGAAATGAAGGACCTACAGTTTAACGTGGAATCCGAACCACGGTGGAGGCCTGGCATTCCCCACATTCACAAGATTTGTGTATAAAGACATAGTAAGAGATAGTAAGATTTATGTATGTAATTGTAACAAGGTTGGAATTATTTTAAAAAGATTTTTTTTAATATGATGATGGTAATAATATCTTTAATTAATTTAAATAAACTTATAGTAATCAAATTCAAGAAGAAATAAACTGAATTTATTCAGGTAATGCTTGTTGTTATAGAATTATTTTGTAAGGTTTTACTTAGTCTTCTCTCTCGATATTTTAAAGTGGGAATATGTACAAAGATATGATTAGAGTAGTTATTCTTTATGTATGTGAAGTGATGGTCTCTAATTTTATAGCTAGAGAAATAATTGAGAGTTTTTGAAAACAAAGTGATGATAAAGATGTTTGATCCTAAAAAGGATGAATAATAATAAAATGGATAAAGTTACGTCCTTAATAACTTGATATTTATATGAGACCCGATAGTAAAAGCCCGTGGGTCATATTATGCGTATAGGTGATGACGTGTGTAAACAAAATTTTATTTGGGAAATCTGAATATATAAGACCTTTTGGTAAGTCTAGACGTTGATTAGGAAGATAACATTAAAGTAAATTTGTCGGGTTAGGACTGGATAGAGGATGAGACTTTATTGGTTGGAAGCACGCCATCTGAGGATAAAATTAAGTGGGGTTGATGAATTGTTTAGCTCCTTAAGGCCAGATATTTGAAGTTTGAAATTTATTACAGTTTAAGTTTACATAGCTTTACAATTTACCACTTTAAAATCAAGGCTATAATGTTATTTATAAAGTAACAATCAAAATATCTGATCCTTTTGAACAAAACTCTAGGTGGAGTTCTTAGGTACTAATTTAATATAACAATTTAATTTAATTTAATGGCGAGCGGTGATAGCATATTGAAATGGTTACAATACAATAATGTCAGGTATTTGAGGATATTAGGTTCGTTAATTTAATTTTAATATTTACGTACGGGGCTTAAAATATAGTAACATAATTATTTATGTGTTTCTTTTCTTGAAGTCAAAATTGTTTAGTTGGTAATTGTTAATATCTATCTAAAGCTTAATAAGTGAAGTGTATTTTCTTCCATGTAAATATATGTACCTTGAGATTGTGAACATGATGTTCTAGAATACAGTATCATTTACAACAGTTGTGCTATTGGTCCCTCGCTTAAAAGACTTGAAGGCTATCTTGATTGGGCGATCACCTTATTTCAGTCGAAAATGTTCAGGCATGTTCTAGAATAGTATTGTGTTAGTATATATTAGAGCGCCATAGCTTTTAAGCATGCCATTTACATATCGTGATAAACCGAGTTTGAGTGAAAGATTACGTGGAAAATCTGGTGATCAGTTATTTCAAGATTTAGAAAAGGAGCTCGAAGATAATAGAAAGATGTTCTTCGAGACGAGTCCTACTTGGGGTACAGCCCAAGATCCGGATCGTTTTCTAGGTGAGTAGATTAGCCAGAGAAATTAGAAGACCTTGAATGTTATTAGATTTAATCCTTACTTCACACTTATAAAATATCCTTGTATATTATTTGTTAACTAATTAAATGAGGTTAAATCTTAAATAATTTAACAATTTAAAATTAATTAATAGTTAGCTGTATCAATATTGTAGCTAAACTATATCCATATTGTGATAGCAGTGCTTCAAAATGTCTACTAAAAGACCTAAGTTTTAAATGCTTTATTTACAGGGAGTTAACTGCTTGAGTGTAATTGACATAGTGTAGGCCACTGTTATATCCGTCGCTTTCTCTGCCATTACTTTCTTTAATATGTCAAAAATTTTGATTCAACTGTACATTCCATTTATAAAAACATAGGCCTAATCACTTTGAAAAAATTATATTAAATTAAAGTTCTACTCACCTAAACGCGATAGAGAATATTTTGTCTAAGGTTATCTAAGACACAATTCACTTTACATTGTAGTAAATTTAACCTAAGATAAATTGATGAAGGGGGCAAATATCCATAACAATTCGATTTTAGAAAAAAGTAAAATCTCTTAATCATATTGGTCATGGAAATAACATCTAGTAAATATTAGTTTTAATTATTATAGTCAGGATTGATTATTATAGCTTGTCATCCAACCCAATTGAGCTAACCTTTCGTGTGTTAATACATTTTAATTATAATCATAAATATATTAAATCTGGGTGGTTACACTTACAAAATAAATAACCATTTTAGTGCACAAACAGTCACGCGAGTAACTCATGCCATCATGGGATGTCATCTGTTCATTGTGTGCACGCAGGATCACAGGGTAGTTGCATGTCATCATCATAATTAACATTTCAAAAGTGATTTGGTTGATATGTTTAGTTTTGCTTGAATGTAGTATTAAGTGTTTCCATTTTTAAATCTTAGTCATTTGATTCTTCTATGTGCGCTTATATCATGAACCGCATATCATTCTCTTGCAAATAACCGTTTCTTAGAAATAGCTTATTTAACTAATCCCCTTATCCCAAAAGTAACACTGTTTCACATCCCAACGATTTTAAATTCAGCAAACTCACGAGGATAAATTAGAACTTTTCTAAAAGCTAGTCAAATCTGTACACATATCAACCCGAATTTATCCACTGGGAGTTGCATGTTAAAATAAAGTAGTACATATTTTAAAGATTTAAATGTATCAATTATATTCTTCAGGTTCCTTTCCAACCTAGCTTAGCCTAACCTTAATTGTGAGACTGTTAATCGGCTGACTTGATCTAACCTTTCTACTGTTTTATTAGCTAATATTATCTCAATTAAGTTTACAAAATAAAACTTATGTGGTAGCCATTGAGATTACATCATATAAGAGATGAAGCAAATAAAATAATTTCAAAAAATAGGATTCATCATTTCATCTGTACCTAATGATAGTAAATTTTTAAAACTTTGGTATCTTAAGTGAAAAAGAGTGTATTATAGGATAGGTATGCTTGCATTATTCCCAAAGGTACTTCATTGCAATCATTGTGGAGATCACTAAAATGTCAACATAGTCACCAGACGTTTTACTACCCTTCGGCTTTTACTCTTGAATATAAATTTTATAATATTGAAACCTAAGTACCTAAATATGTTGGTGTGCATATTAATTAGTCATTGGTATTGCGGGATTGTTATGAGGGCATACAACTCTTTGAAAGGTTACAAGCCTAGTATTAATATTCTTCTATTCTATTAAAGACAACTTGTCTCGTTGGTATAGTTGGCTAACACACTTATTTTCGAATTCGGCCGGGTGGACTTTGTGGTTTTTTCAAATGGTTTTCCACGCTCCCTCCACACAAATACAGGTTCACTTCCTCTAAATTCAACCTTCCCAATTCCTAACCCACTAGTGTAATTAAGTGGAAAACCCAAAAGGGTATTAAGACACGGTGCTAAATAAAAAATATTTAAGCCACTTGTTTGCGTTGTGTGAATTTAAGAAATAGTGTTTTTGTTACATAAACTACAATAAAAGGCAATTCCACTCTCATCACTGTATTTCCACACCCCTGGTTCTGGAAACTTGAAATTTTGCTTTGCAGGAAGGCACTGGTATTTCCCATATAGCCTAACCAGAAAAATCTATTTGGGAAATTTCAAAATGGGGCTAAATGAAAAAGGGATTTTTTAGTTAAAAACCTCTTGTATGCTGTAGACAATTAAAGTTTGGCTAACAAGCAACCTCTAGATAACTTCTTAAAATTTTAAATTTCTAAGATTGGAAAAGGGAAGAAGACTATTTCCAAAAACAATTTTTTTTTTTAATTTCTTCGTGGTGTAGTACTTGATTTAAATTTGGAAAAGACCACTCCAATTAAATATTGGAAGGATGATTATGTATTCAAGAAACTGTGAATATAGCTTAAACAATTTCTATTTAATCCATCCTCACCAAATCTCTCCACACTCTGTAATGATACTGCAACTCTGTTGTATTAGAAAAAATGCATGTGACGTGATGGCTCCCTTTACCCAATAGGAAGCCATCCTTCACAACCTCGGGTACATTCCGTTCACAATAGGTTTTTACCTGGATGACAGTTCGAAAATCATATGTTTAGGTTTTGGGTTGCCAACACTTGTAAAAGATCAGTTTTGTTATAAATGTAAAGATCTTTAATTACCTGTTATATATTACATAACGTTAAACTTAAGTTTTCTCATACTATTTTATTTTTTTAAATTCTTTTTATCCAACTCAAAACAATATTTTATACATAATTAAAAGTACTTATTTCTCGTTTTGGAACATTACTGATTTTGTGCAATATAGTGCACACATCAATACCTTTTAATACAGGCATGATATTTACTTTTAAAAGAGAAAATTGTCAATTTTTTTACATACAATAAATGATTTTATGATTATTTTATCTTATTTTGAAATATTTAACAGAATAAAATATTTTCATCAACTGCGTGTCTGCATCATTGTTGTAAAAAACTTGTTTACCGTTATGTTCAATCATATGGTTTAGATTCGTTAGTCGCCATTTTAAAGATATGTTTGTTAGAAGTTTTTGTGAAAGTGGTGTTAATATTTTTTTTAGGGGAATAAAACTATAAAGATGTCATAGCTGTTGATGTAGTGATATATTAGGGATTACTTCTAGTAACATTCGAGCTGTCATCCAGGTAAACTTAGGTCGTGAATGACTTATAGCCATGAGTTTTTCCATTAGTTAGTTTTGACACTGGTGACAACGGGTCCATGGGGGTATGTCATATATGTGCAGCTTTTGTGCGTATGAATACAGAGAAAAACAGCACACAGTGCTCAGAACACACTGAACATGTAATGTCACAGAAAAACAATCTGTAAATTAGTAAAAACTGAATCATTTAATCTCCAGTACCGAAGGTGCAATGGTATAAATAAATTGCGTAAAACACAGTCGTGCTCATTTCATGAAAATAAGTATGGCATATAGGCCTGCACATGATAAAACCTGGTATCGTCCACATCCGCATCAAATATCGCAATAAAATTCGTATTTCCATAATTGATGGCTAATTGTGGACCAATATCATGCTCAATCAGGAGGGAAATAAAACTCGTATTACAACTTCCCTATCCTTACTCACTCCCTTGGCTTCATCATCCATACTAAACTGGTCTGTCTGTCACCATCTATTCTTCCATTTTTACCAAACTTTTGCTCAGATACATAATTCACTTGTTCTAATAGTTTTCCATCTATACAAAGTTTACATTTCTTTCCTGATCCAACCTATCACCTTAATTTTGGAGACATTTATACGAAGATCCTTTCTGGCTGTGACCACATTCAAACTAGTTCATGCATTATGCAACCTTGGGGACATAACATAACCTTGTCTAACACCCTGTTCAATGCCAAACAATTTGCTCAAAGCTCCATCCAGCCTAATGCACACTTTACTTTCATCATACACCTCCATAATTGCATTTACAAACCATGCACCCACACCATACTCTAAGAACATTCCATACATACTCCTATTCACCCGATCATACATTCTACAGATCAACGAACGCACAATAAACTTTCTTCTTTACTGCCATACATTTCTCAATCACTTGTTGCAATGGAAATATTTGGTTCATTCAACCTCTACTTATGAAACAACATTGCACAACCCAAATATTGTTCGCCTTGGGTTACTCGACCAACTAATTGCCCTATAATTCACACATTCGCTCTTAGTGCCTTTGACTTTGTACAAGAAAATGAAAGCATTCTTCCAGTCATTAGGAACATTTGAAATCCCATGCGTGCGCACACAAACACATTGAAAAACTCACAATTTGGCAAGAACTGTACTCTTCCACGCTTGAGCATTTCACTTTTGATCCCATCTTTGCCCGCAGCTTTGCCATTCTTTAACACTCTCATAGCTTAAACATATCAGCCTCATTAATTCTTTCACTCATAACATTTTCTTGGTTTTCTGCTATTTTATCCACATTTTTGCCATATAGTTGCTCAAAGTGCTCCCTTCATCACTATTTTATACTGTTGTCATCACAGATCATCTCCACACACACACACATTTTAAGAATTTTCAAAACTAATAACTACTACCATTAGGCTTTTTGCTAAAAAAAAAACAACTTAAATCCAGCATGAAGGTATACAGACCACTCTAAATAACCATAAGAAACTAAAGACTTTAAATGAAAAAATAAATATAAAAAAATCTGTTTAGAAGAGACAGAATTGAAATTTGCTAGGAATGTTGTGGAATCACTCTAATTACAAAATATGTGTTCCATATTTATTATATAGAAAGGGGGAGGGGGTTGAAAATTCCCAAAACTAAAATAATTACTTTTCAATGTGGTAAGAGGATTTATATTTGTCAGCAGGACTTAAGAACCACTCCAACCATTAAGGTCTGATCGTTAAATTTTAAAATGAACCAACAAATGAGAAAGGAGGACCCTCTATAGAGATTCCTATGACTAATATAAAAACATGTGGTGTGATTTTAAAGTTTTACATATAAATAGACCTTTCAGGGGTGCTGAATGACATCTGAACATCACATTTCTAAATTGAAGCCTGTGAAATGTATGAGATAAAATGTTTACAGCTAATACTTTTTTAGTGTTTTAAAATTTAAATTTGTCTAGCACTAGTAGCTTAAGGGAACAAAGTATACTCTTCAGTGAACTGTGATGCCCTTTTTCCCGAAATATTTCTGTCATTTTATTAACATGCTTAGGTAAAGAATGTATTTTTTTAAATAGTGTTAGTGCACTCATACAAGGTATTGTTGTGTAATGTTTAGTTTAATTTATTGGATTTGTTAACATAATTGGTTTTTACAATTGCCACGTAGCTTAAGGAAAAGGGCAGGTATTGCGTGTTCTAATTTGATATAGTTTTAGTGATGCTTAACTATGTTAAGAACTGGTCAATCTGCTAAGTTATTCATAATTGACACACTTGAAGACCTGCAGATATAAAATATTAATTTATGGGTTTTGTAGCATTAGGCAGTTAATAATTGATTGTCAAACTCATGTCACAGGTTATATGATGTTCTTAGTTTGAATTGTATACAAAAAACATGAGCTTTATAGAAAAGTGGTTTTTCCCCTTCTTTAGTATTTTGTCTGAAAATTCTTGAAACTATTAGAGGTAAGCCCACATGTAGCAAACTGTCACACATTCATAATATTTTATAGCTTAAAATACAGACTGATTTAAAAGTCTTCAGTTTGTATGGATGCCATTATTGTGCTCTGCCGTGCTGTGGCCGATATCAATTCATTGGAGGATGTTTGTAAACTGCCGTGTCTATATTTAGCGCTTCCATTCTTCCGGAATTTCTCAATAAGTGTCGCAATATTGTCGTGGATTAATTTTCTTCCTGTTGAATTCACCTGCGACAGCATCTTGATCTGTCCACGAAAATTATCGCTATGGGCTCTTCCTTAAAAAAAGTAGGGGGGGGGGCTTTTTAAATATTGGTATCAATGTTGACCATGAAATAGTTTTGGATTTCAAAAATAAGCCTATTTTTCCTATGGAAATTGGATCTATACCCTGATTATGGTTGGAAAAACATTAGAGAAAATTCACTTTTTTTTACAATATTAGTGTTATTTTATAGGTGTTGATGATATATATCAAAAGTGACAGCTGCAGATAACATTACTCGACGTATGAATATATTAAGATTGTCTTAGTAAATTTAGTAACAAACTTCTACCATTCTTCCTAGCAAAATCATACCATAGAGGATATATCCGTCTCCTGGCGTTTTGTCTTTTGATTGTGTTCAGAAGGGGGTTTCTAAGAAAGAGAGCTAGTGACGTTATTTTTTCAGCGAAATTGTTGTGATGGGACTATTGGCACAATCTTTGTTTAAATTGTTGGAAGGGGACGGCTAGTGTCACATTAGGTTTACTTGGGGATATCAAAGAAGTGTAATCTTCCGCCTTGTTCACACTTCTCTTCGCCCATTCATCCCTTCCGCATCCGCCGTCATCTGTTTACACTTTGTCCGTCCCGAAATGGTCTGGTGAGTCACACACATTCTCCTTTCAACGGTGTTCTCTCGTGTGGGCTCACTAGTCGCATTTACATGTTGGCGTATACCACATCTCTTCTACAAACGATATTTAAAGGGTTTTGTCACCTTGGGAACTCCATCAGTCGCGATTTGTAAGTCGTTAAGTGTTGTTGTGCAACGCACGTATTTGGATAATTTTTTTCGTTGTTCATTATTTTGATTCCTTTCTGAGTTTTTGGAGATAGTTCAGGTGTGTCTCTTTAAATGTGATGGCAAGTGCGCCTGTGTTTGTGAACAATTATCCGGGACATTATCGCGGTGCTGTGGATAACTCTTGCTTTCCGGTGAGTGGTGTTTGTCGGCCATGTCCATACGTTATTCGTTGAAAGAATTAGATGTGTTACAAGAAAAGCCTCGAAAACTAGTTATTTTGTTATTTTGTTAAGAACTTCACGTGTTAATGTAAGTACACTTTTTTTTAGAAACTACATATCTTTCCAAAGAATAACCCCTTCATAAATTCGCTATTGTTTCAAAAGTTTACTATAAATTGTATTATTTCTAAAAGTAACATGTTAGTAAACTTATTAAATTTAATTACGGTAGCTTCAATCTTATATGGACATTTCTATAATATGATTTTGGTAGTAAGAACAATAGGAGTTAGTTACCAAAGTTACTAAAATTATATATATATATATACACACACACACACTTTGTCATATCTGCAGCTGTCACGATAGATTTTATCAGTACCTATAAAATTACCCACATAATAAAGTAAAATACCATTAATGTTGCTCACAAATTATGTTTGGGTTTTTTCTACTGTTCTTAAAATTAAGATATAGTTTACTTTGTTTGCCATTTCACGGACTCATTACTGTTAATCATATTTTGAAATTTACTTTTGCTTTCGCGTACATACGTGCTAAATACATGTAACTAAGGTTTACAGATGTTCGAACAATCTGACCTTATACACGACTTAAGGCTCCATTTCTGTGTCAGCTCTTTTAAGACAAGTTTCCAATTAAGGTAGCTGAGTGTAACGAAAATGAGATCCCCAAACTACCTACCTGATGTCACCTCCCGATTCTTGGCTAGATGTTAAGTTTACACGCAGTGGGGGGTGTGGGTAGCCAAAATCAAATTTCCTCTGAATGGATTTGGAAAGTTGGGGATCTGGAATTGGTTGGACCCTCCTACTTGCCTTGAAATTGATACTCCTCAAAATTCAAATCTTGGTAACTTCTGTATTCAAAATAGTGGAATGTCAAATTCTATTAAATCCCGTTTTTGATATTCAATGTTCACATTAAATTTGTTACTTCTAACATACTACCCATCCACCCTGGTATTGACGCGCTACGGCCACATTCAAGTGAATCTCCCTAAACTTATCTTCCTATGTCCTTGCTTTTGATATTTACTCGATAGTAAAGGAACCAAAGTTGTCGCGGCCTTCTTCCCCCCCCCCCCCCCCACTTGACCAGATGCTAAGCGGCGAGTAAAGCCTATTTCTTTCAACTAGCCCCCTCACATGCGATTCAAGTGGAACTCTACTCTCGCCTCAAACAATGTGTTAATTATATTTGTCGATGCTCTCTCTCAACTTTCACGCGTGTGTGTGTTACACACGGCGGCCTTTTCGTTCAGCGAGACAGTATCAATGGCCGTCAGGATACACGGCTCAAAATTCTACGGTCTTTGCCGTTCTCAGGAACTACCTCTGGGTTAGGCCGAAGCTAATACTCCCCTTCACCTACAGCCACCCTTTGTCATTCTAATAAAGGGGGAATATTGCTGCTAGTTCTTAGATATCTTAAATATTCTTTTGTGGGCCTGAATTTATTTTGGCGTGACCATATTTTGAAATCTTGCATCGTTGAGTTAAATATTGCGGACTGAACGTCTGCGCGTCAATTTCTCGCTTGCCGGGGTGGCCCCTTTGATGTGATACGCTCATACTGATGTTTTAAAACTAACGGGCAGAACTATAGTCGAATAGACATAGAAAGATAGTCTATATAACCCGTGATGTAAGCTTTTAAAATCTGATGAAATGTCTAAATAAAGCTCATTTGCTCAAATGTGTCCTAAAATCGTGATTGAAGAATGAGTCTGAAAAATGAACAAGGATAGCTCAGTGGTAAGGGGATTAGAGGACATATCCTAAGATCCAAGCTTTGGTTCCCATTTCAATTGAATTAGTCTCGCATCAAGGCAACAGCTGGAAGCGTTGACGTGCCTGAATTTCCAACTTTGGTGGAGAGGGGGGACACTTACTTAAATGGAAATACTTGTGGTCCTACCTAATTAACAAAGCTTAGAAGATCGAAATAATAGTATGGTTACTGATATTGTAGCCATATCAAGTATCATTGATAATAAAACACCTAGGACACTTTGATTTGGTGCGCCTTAATACTTATCTAATGTAAATTTATCCTAATATTTCGTCGATCATTAAATACTTGGCTTCATATTCAAAGTACTTGTTTCAGCTGAGACAAATTGATTCAAGAATATCACTTTCCCATATTTAAATATTGTAAGTTTATCACAATAACTTGGTCATTATTTAAAAAATAAATGGGACAGAAGTCTGCTCAGACTTTCTCGCTCTATTGTTTGAAAATTGAGATATTTACTCAAAACTCATATATGTGAAACAAAATTATATACACTAGCAAACCTAAGCATTGATTGCACTATGCTTATGTAAAACTTTTTTTAGTCGTGGTTTTAAATTTTATAATTTTGTTTTTAAAGAATTAATATCCTCGTTTGTATGTTTGGACCGATAAAAAACTAAATTGGGTCCACAAGGGTCAACACTTTGTATTAAAATTTCAACTTCCGGTTAAAATTTTTGACATTTTATTAGATGTTTCAAATCTTCATGACATAACATTGCTATTAAATTGCTTATTTATTAATTTTGACCAATAAAAAATTTAAATGTTGACTATTGAGTCTAAAATTGATACAGATCATTGTACAAAATTTTCTCCTAAGAGGTTTAAGTTAAAACAATTTTTGAGAGACTTATATTTAATTACTCTAAGGTATTGGAGAATTGAGTTAAAACTTGAGTAGTATCTCTTTACAGCTAAAGCTCACAATTGTATTAATATATTTGCCAATATCTTAAACTGTTTCTGTAAAGTACCCTAAAATTAATTTTCATGTTGAAATGAAACTAGCCAGTTTGCTTATAATCTTAACATCTAGATACAAATATTGATCAAAATCGTTAGTCGATTTTTAGAAAATCGACTTTTTCTCTTTTTTCCCTTCAGTAAACTACCCTCAATTTTAGGGTTAGATATCCAAATCCAAAAAGCCCTCAGGGCAACCCTGTGAAAACCCTAGATGACAAGTTTTAAGTCCGATCGGCAAAATAGTTTAGGCTCTAGTTGGAGGTACAAAGTTAAAAACTACTTTTTTTGGATTCCGGGGGGTCATGAAACGTAAAGATTCGTCAAAATCTTGAGTTAGATTTTTTTAACGATCACAAAACTTTCTCTACCTGTAAGATAGCGAGAGAGTAACAAGTGAACTGCCAATGCTTCCTAACCAGTGTGTTAATGCTTTTTAAAATCATTTGCACTTGATTCAAGTCTACATTTGACTTCGCCAAACACCTTTAATCAACTATATCTGTCAGTTTGTTTGATGAACACCACAATCTACCCACTTGTAGCTGAATATTTAATGAGTTACTGTTGGACTGGCCCGCTGATGTTGGGGAGAAAATTATATCCCACGCAATAGCATACACTTCCTTCTTAATCTCTGATACATTAGATTAAATATCATGCATGCTTAGTAAGACGCGGTGTAAAACAAAGCACCATAAATTTATATCTTGTCCAAAACATGTATGTGTGTGGTGAATCGTATTTGAGACGTTGTTTCTCAAGTATCTTTTTAAGGTGACGTGGATGATTAAATGATATTTCCACCTCGCGGGAAGAACTAGCTATTGCAGATATCCTGTCCATATGGATTAAGTTCACTCTATAGTAAGAGCATGCAATGGATGTGTAAGATGACTGAAAAATTCTATGAAAGCCATCAACCTCTATATTTCCACTCTTCTCTCACTTGCACACTTTGTCATATGCTCCCTTGATCTTTCTTTCCCTCCCTTGCAGTGTTTCTGCTTCATTTTCATTCTTTTTTTGGCATCCTCATTACATATTCTTACCACCTGTATGAAGTAAACTATTTAAATAACCCTCTAGGGCCCCACCCCCACCAGCCATGCCAGTGGTTGAAAGTATAGCATATTATAATTTAAATATAATCTAGCTCTATACAATATGAATGTGAGCTCATTTAAATGTTCCAAAAAGTTACTTACACGATGATCACAATATAAATCAAATTTCTCGTTAGTCTAATAAACTTGGTAGTAGTTTTTTTCTGGATCGCATCTTATTTGACCAGCTAATTCGCACTTTTCCTTCCTCATACAGACTTAATTAAGAGTAAATGTATCCGCATTTGCGTGGAGGAAGAGCGACCCTTATGGAGTCTCCCTCATGACACCCGAGATTTAAACCCAGACTTTCCCATAGTCGGCGAAACATGCTAGACGAGCTTGACATCTGTCTGTGCGTGCCCACTGATGCAAAGGGGGGGGGGGGTTTGAACGTGGGTTTCTCCCAGAACGAAGGTGTCAAGTAATCTTTATTTTCAAGGATAAACCTGGGTGGCGGTCGGAAAAGTTTTAATTTTGATGGCCGCTTCCCAAGGTTGGCCCCGTGGTTAGAAATAGAACTTGTGCCGTCCTCTCTTGACAGTTGCTGCGACGTCTACTACCCACAACATAACGCTTCTACGGGATCGTCACTTGGTGCTCTAGCACAATGTACCTAACACTTGGTCACATCGGGGCAGGATGCTTGCCTCGGTGGCTCGTCACATCGGGGCAGGATGCTTGCCACGGTGGCTGTAATGGTCTTAGGCAACCATTGTATCGTGACCCATGTGGGTTGGAAAAATAATCAAAGGCAAAACATTAAAACCTTAATAGCTAATTACCAAATGAGAAGGAAAACCTATGTTTATTAATATAAAAATTGTTGTTTGCTAAATCTTTGTGAGCCAGATAAAATTAGTTGGTGCCCCGTAGGTTTCCGACCGCTGGTGTTGGCGTCGCTCTCGCAGAATACTGGAATGATGACGGGGAGATCAGGGTTTAAATCCCGGGTGGGTGGGGTTTTCCTAAATGGGTTTCCACTTTACCTACGCGCAAAGCGGGTACACTTCTCTTAATTACGTCCTTCTCATACTTAGCGTAATAAGTAGGTATGCGTGCTAAAAAAAATTTAGTACAAGGAGTATTTGGCATGTGGGTTTTAAGTTAGTCAGTGGCTCGCGGGGAAGTCCCACAGCAAGAGATGACATATGTTTTTTATTAACACGAGAGCCCGTTTGAAGTAATCTAAATTATTTAAAATAGGATTGAGGTTGTTAGAATTAGGATTATTATTATATATATTTTTTCCCATTTTTTTTCCTTCTAGAATATTTCCGGGTATGCTTGAAACTAGTTAACCCGAATTTAATGGGACCTGGTCGAATCCGAATATTCCAAAATTTTGAAAATATTCGTTGTTTTGCAAAATATTATATTAACATAATTTTGTGGAAATAACACATTTAAGTTGTGTTATCACAAAGACAAAATGAAATAACTTGTTAAAAAAACTACCTTATAATGGCAACTGTAGCGTAACTGTAGATGTATTTTGTAAAACATGATTGCAATCAAAGCTTTTCCGTTAATACTAAGGTTTTTTTTTTTAGTGAAAATGTTTTAGATAACAGTGATTGGAATAAACTGGTTTCTAGTGGAGGTTGTAGGCATAAATCAACAATGTCCTAAATAAGGCCTTTAAAGCTAGTTTGACCATAAAGGCCACATTGTAATTGAATTAACTGATAAAATTCAATTTTAATTATTTTTCACTTTGTAGAATTAAGTTATTATGCTCGGTTTTTATAAAGAGAAAGGTAGTATCCTTTGTAAGCCAACAAGACTTGTCCCTTTTTTTAAAGAAACAAAAATTTGAAACCTGTGACTCACAACAATGAAGTGGTTGTGTTGCATACATTTTGTGCCGAAGGAACAATGAGGGTTGATGTGTTTTTGTGACAGACGTAGTAGTTTCGCCAAACATTGCACATACCATGTGATGAGCATATTGAACAACTTTTGGGACTTGATCCCTGTCAGGTGCACAAAACAAGTGATGGGGCTAAAAGTTTGACATACCTGGTCCAAATTACTTAAAAGATTATTTTAAATGCAATGTATTCCGTGGCTACCTCGGGAAAAATCTTAGTTTATATCTCCACAGTCAATTTCTAATTTCAAAATTCCTGCTTCGACGTACACATGTGCTCTGGGTCTACTGGTGTTTAAAAGGTCAGCCCTCTGCGTGCTGTTGATAAAGCACAATGCTTATAACACTGACAAACTTTCATTTTATTAATATAGACTTTAGACAAAAATGATGAGTACTAAACTGTCTATAAACTACATAATAATCAAAGAAAAACCATGGACATCCATTAATGTCTTGTGATGGTTGCCTTTCAATGTCATTTTATGATTTTGGTTGAAAACTTTGTAATAAAATAACTAAATTATAGTACTCAGGCCTAAATAAAACTCAAATTTTCTTGCCTCAAGTCACTGTGTTTAAAATTGAAGCCCAGTTACAGTTCAAAAATAGTTTTGTGATTTTTGTGAGTCTGCGGCTCAAGACCCTTTTTCTTACCCAAAAACATTCTTAAAACATCAGGAACCCTGTCATAGTGTCCATGTAAATAACTTAATTACAACATTAAAATATATTTAGTAGGAAACTGGCAAGCACAGCGTCAGGATAGGACCTTGCTCCAATTTGGACTGATAGTAAAAATATATATATTTGCTACTTGACAAATTTATCGCTGTGTGGAAATCATAAATTATTTCGTTGATGTGGACTTTTAGAATCAAATCTCTACATCCTAAACAAAAATCCAATTTGTTCAATATTCCTAAAGTTGATTAGTTATTTTTATAAATGGGTGCTATAAAAACATTTTTTACAAGAGTTTATCTTCGCCCAGCGTGGTGGTAGAGCTGAGTAGGTTTAAATGTATGGGAACTCTACCAGAATTTGCATGTTGGGAGGGAGGGTAATTTACCCTAAACAATTTGTCAAAGTGCATTCAGCTGAAATTTGAAAACAATCCTCCTCGTCACCGGAAAATCAGACCTAACGTGTTTGGCTCTTGTCCTGCGTGACCACTGGTGCGAGCTCTAAATGATGTCTTATTCATGGTGCTTTACTAGTGTCCGTGCGCCCGCCCTGGCATGCAAACAGCCGTGTCGGATAAAAACCCACACGGCACGCTACCGACATTTTCATTTCAAAACAACAGCAATATCATTTATTGTGTTATAATGTGCCAAGTGTACCCGCATTTGCGTGGAGGGATAGTGAGAAACTTTAAGGGGTGATGAGGGGGGGGGGGGCAACTTGGTAAACCGGGTCTATATTCCAATCCCCAGATTGGCAAATCGAACTAACGCAGGAACGCAGTTGTAAAGACAGTTCCACAGAGAAGATATTTACCATTTTAACATATTCATACATCAAGTCATGTGGCCTTGCACTTTTGGCCTTTTGACCCGCTCCGTTGGACATGGTGTTGTCTATGAGCTTGACGTTCAGGTTGTATGGCCGCCTACGCCGTGGGCCTTGTCAAAGGAATCAAATTCTTGAGCATTCAGGAAGTGTTGTCCCTGGAAGGACATGACCTTGATCGAGTCAGAACTGCTCGTTCGTTGAAAGGTTTTGGGCCTCTAGATGTCCACTCGGCTTACCTTGACTGACCCTAGCTTTATAAGGCTGGATTTATATCCGTGCACAGCACATAGTGCGCAAGAAACTGAAACACCGTTTAGTGCTTAATGCATGCATTAACTAATGTGTTGTCCATGGAGTCGGGCATAGATGACCCTTGGAACTTGATATGTATGAACCAATGAGAATGCGATAAAAGCATCTAGCCAATTAAACTCCGATATACACAGCAGGATGAAAATATATTATGTTACCGTTTGAAACTACTTGTGGCAGCCATGCTTGTTGTGTAGTAAACTAATTTTTGTCGAAATAAACTAAATGTCTTCAGTACAGTTGCCCCATGGCTTCTTTGGTGCTGACTGACAGCTTTGAAAAGTTACCAGACCAAATTATGTATCCCTACGCCGAATCATATTATCTGCAAAGACATGTGTTTAGCAGCTGTCACTTCTGACGGTTAAAATTTAGGTATATACTTAAATGTTGACTGTCAGAAGTGACAGCTTTGATCTGGCAGCACCAAAGAAGCCACGGGGCTACTGTAGAAACTGAACAAGGCAGAGGACAGGGCGCATTGGAGGGCTAAGTTTCAATACAAAAGGAATGGACCTGTCATAAGACATAACACAATAATAATATAAATGGTAATATTTGAATAGTACCAGGTACCAGCTCTCGCTTAAATTAGGTTGATTTCATGTTTCTATTATCATCATGATCTCGAGCCAAGTGTTATATTTTTCTTCACATGGTGATATCAACAATTTCTTAATATCTGTCGTGGCCATAGCGGCATTAAATGAAACATTTTAAATTGAAATTTCCTCGAATTCCTGGACATTCTTGAAAGGTATTAGTTCAATTTTCTTCATATGATATTAAGGGCCAGTTTCATAGTCAAATTTAGTACGCCTCAAGTGCGGCGCTACACTAAGTACATGACGACACCTACCTAAACCATAATGGAATGGGCCAGTTTCTTATGCGAGAATGGCCCATTCCATTCTGGTTTAGGTAGGTGTCGTCATGTACTTAGTGTAGCGCCGCACTTGAGGCGTACTAAATTTGACTAAGAACTTTTAGGGCCAGTTTCAAAGTTTCTTCCTACTGAAGAGAGATTGTATTTATTTTGACGAAAAAAATATAATAAAAACTTCTAAAACACCGATTCTTTATTTCTTGCGTTACTACACCCCATTTTGAAGGATTTGTAAAGATATATCTAGTAGAACAAAAGTTTTAGGGCAATTTTTATGAATAAAAGCGTTGATTTAAGTAAAAGTTTAGTTTTATTATAGCACAGTTTATATTAGTTGTGTATTACGTATTAATAAAACCAGGCTTACCTATACCTTGGTGGAATAATACCTCCGCAGGGAGGGGGGGGGACATCTGGGGATATTAACCCGGTTCGTGTGTCTGCAAGTCTATAGGAAGATGGTAGACACGCTAGCAAGGAGGTCTTTGGCACGCACAATTTAAACTTTACTTTGCTTCCTGGAGGGTTTTATCCTTTGTTGTGCTCCAAACCACCCCAAGGTTGTTAATTGTGTTGGGGCTG
Source organism: Timema cristinae (assembly GCA_039000515.1). Lineage (NCBI taxonomy): Eukaryota > Metazoa > Arthropoda > Insecta > Phasmatodea > Timematidae > Timema > Timema cristinae. Next base: position 112,207,439 of record JBCFYV010000012.1, on the reverse strand, counting down.
TACTCGTTTGTACTAACTACACTAATGTTTTAGTGATGAAGGTTTAATCTAGAGAAAGCAAACCCACATTTGCGTGGAGAGTGTGGAAAATCTCCTTAGTACACCCGACTTGTATTTGAGTCCTTATCTCCCGTTCATGGCAGTCTAGTCTATTGGGTGGGTGACGCCTTATAACATTTGGACATCGAAACGGGTAGTAACACTCATAATAAGTTTGTTCTAAAAGGACATTACACGAATCGTACTAAAGCTGTGCACATCACATTGACCTCGTGGTGAGAGCAGTCGGCCTTCCGCTAACCGGTCTCGTGATATTGTGGGCCAGCGCGCTTGAACGCAGACTTAGGGGTCCTGGGTTCGATTCCCGGTCGGTACAGTACTGTGGTTATTATGTTCCTGATAGGGAAATCATCCCAAAGGTCACTAAGGTTTGGTTAGTTGGGTTGTTTTATACTAGTGAGTTTGAAAGAGATGTTTCAGAACCAAGTACTATTGCAAGAAATGTAATTTGATATCTTCACTCTACTTAGTGAAGGCAAGACTCGAGTGATGGTCTCGACTAAAATGACTATATAAAATTTAGATTCGCGTAGGAGTTTGCATGAGACGCGAGCTTTATTTGTGCACTTTTTTTTTAAGGTTCTTCTTGAGGACTTTTTTGGACGTCTGCCAGTATTTTGTCTGTGTGATATTACTGCATCGTGGCTCCAGATAACAAATATTTAATCAGTTATGTAATGTCTAACGTTATTTCATGGGGTAAATCTGGTTATAGTAAGGGATAGGGCATTTACTTTAATGTTACACTTATTATTAACCACCATACTTGGAATTCTCTATCAAATCAACTAAAAATCACAGAGTTTGGAATTCACGAGTTCGGAATGTTGGACACTTTTGCATAAAGTTTTGTTTAGTCAATCATCGGAAGAAGAATTTTCCTTTAGGTGTATACTTGGCTAGTTAGAAGATGGACACGATGATGAAAGTAATGACTGTAGAGCCAAAATACATTCATATTACTGACTATATCATTGTCGATTCTCGATCCTAAACTGACATTGTTAAATTGAAAGGTATTGTGTAAATATCAAGTGTGTATTTACGTGTTTAAATTGATTAATAAGCTAAACTTAAAGTTGTGTATTTTGATTTTGGGGAGAGTGGGAGAATATTGAACGTTCAGTGACGTGTTTACAGTAGTAGGGGGACATAATTGGGCAATATTACTAGTCTCTTGGTGTTAATACCTTCTTTCCTTTCCCCATCAAGTTCAAGGATTCTACGTTGACAAGATTTGAATAAAATTAAATTTGAGTGTTTTGCTTTAAATTACCTCTAGCGTCTTCACAACCGGACCTACTTATATTATCATACCTAGTGTTCACAACTCTTCACACTAGATACGAGTAGCAACAGCTTAGCTAGACTTGAACCATATCGAGCCGCGTCGATTGAAACACTACGGATTAATTCCCTGATATAATAACGCTGTGATGATGTTTAGGTTGTCTATAGCTCCGTGGTCGAGCACTAATTAGAACGGTATATATATTTGAATTAAAGAAAGAGAAATGTTGATGGCTGTTTATTCACACGCGGTTTATTTAAATGACGTCTGTTAATTACTTATACATATTCCAATTAAATACTTTAATATCACAAGTGTCCATTGATATGTTTGATATTTTATACTGCGTGGATTGTGCGTGTGGCTGTGTCTGGAGACTGTGGGCGGGTTGATCCCCTGTTTGTGTGAACACTGGCTGATACGCACAAACGGTTTATATGACATACCCCTTGCTGTTTGCTCCCCTCATCAACAGAGTAAAAACTAATAGAGGTCCTGGCGACAGGTGTTGTGAAGGCTAGTTTCCTTTCGGTACAGGGAATTGGCGTCTTTGTCAAATACTACGTAGTTCCTTTAAACAGGAAATAGCGCTGACTGACAGCTCTGAAAAGTAACTAGACGAAATTATGTATCCCTACGCCGAACCATATGATCTGCAAAAACATATTTAGCAGCTGTCACTTCTAAGGGTTAAAATTTAGGTATATTCCTAAATGTTGACTGTCAGAAGTCAGCTGTCAGTCAGTACCTAATAAGCTATGGGGCTACTGTCGTTATTGTGATCTTATTACGAACGCACGCTATCCAAATAAAAAAAATGGAATCGCGTTAGCATAATTATCACTTTATTTAAAATATTGCAAGAAAAATGTGGGCATGTAATTGGTTGTTAGAAAGAAAGAAAAAGCACCTATGCAATTTTTTAAGGGTTGGATTCAAATGTTTTTCGCAAAAAAAAATGTTAATGTCTTATGAATGCTTCTAAGTAATGTTCAGCATTGTGACGTCATTTTAAATACAATAAAAGAATGCACTCTTGACTACCCACCTAAACGCTTGCAAAGCTGTGACTGGCGCCAGGTAGGTCGGTCCGGCCGACAACGCTAGACACAACACGTCGGGCGATGAGGCGGGGAAGTTGGCGATAGGATGGTTAGTACCGGACAACAAGCCTACACACCGAGCAATTTATCAGATGGTGTTTCTGTAGGGCCCTTTATAAAGGCCAACCCACTAGAACTAGTGCGAATTAATAGAATAATAAGCCTAACCTTTGTTTTAACATTCTTTATTAATACTGTCGTTGTATGGGCTCGATTTCACCTATTCTTGGGACACTTATGTCCTTGGTCAAGGTCACGCTCTTGTAACAAGGTTATATCCCTGTAATGACCTTCTGTTTGAACATGAACCTTTTCTGCACTGAGTAATCACAGACCGTGGTGGAGGAACCTTATGTCCTTGGTCAAGGTCACGCTCTTGTAACAAGGTTATATCCCTGTAATGACCTTCTGTTTGAACAGGAACCTTTTCTGCACTGAGTAATCACAGACCTGGTGGAGGAACCTTATTTGTATGTGTGGTTGGGAAGAATTTTAAAATTGGATGTCCCTAAAAGCTATTTTGAGTGGGCCTCTCAGATGTTTGAATATTTATTATTTTAATAAAGTTTATTTTAAATTTGTATGCTTTTACAGGCTATTTGAAGGGGTTTTATCCGTCGGTTTTTGTCGATTGAGTGCATCTAGAAGCCATCTTTCAGCTTTATATTATATAACACTCTTTGCTCCCCTCCCCAGCGAGTTTTTTTTTGCGAGTGGATGTAAACTAATGTAAGTGCAGAGCCGTTTTTGATAGGTCTTACCCAAAGAAAGGTCTGCACCGACTTTAAAGCTACTCCGCCATCTTGAACTTTGAAGGGGGGGAGGGGGGTAAAACATTTTTTGGAATTTTCTGTCTGTTACAGGCTAGAAACTATGAGTTTTAGATTCTAGCTCATCTGGAAGTGGGTAAAAATTAATGTCAGTGAATGGTATAATATCAGAATTTGAAATATATCTAGTAGGAAGAGGGAAGATTTATTCTTGGGAGACTTATACTTTTTTTTTTTGTAAAGGGACTGTCTTCCCACCCCTAATTCTGCCGCCCCTTGCACACGTTTGAACGTCAGAGAATATTAAGGGCGCCACCTCCTTGCAAGAAATATCCTTTCATGGCTGTGTTTCTTATTGGAGGGGCACCACTGGTGCTTCAAAACCCCTACAATCTTCAAATATACAATGTTGTGTTATGACACTTAAAATACTATTTTTGTGAGGAAACTTCTATGTTTCTAACCATTTATTTTTATATCAGAACTGAGACATTACTCATAAATTATCTAATTTTGAAGTTAATTTTAACGTTTTTATCAGATGTTTTAAAATTGTAAAACTTATATTTGATAAAGACGTGGGTTATGTAGATCAGCAACAAGCTCAGCGCTCCAGTATGTGACATTGTGCATCTACCTTGGCAGTCGTGGGCTAGGAATATAAAAAGTTTCTCTCGCCTCATTGTTAAACAAGCGCTCTCTTTTTGGTCATTAGCAGGGCCCGAACTTTTATTATTTAAAAATTGGACAATTTGCCAGTAAAATTACCTAAAAATGAGACTAGCAATTTTGCTCCATTCACTGGCTGTACTCTAGAGTCTGACTGAAGGAACAGTTCCCGACCTTTTTCAGTGCGAGGAACACTCCTGAACAGAGTAGAATGCGGGGCTGCTTCACGCCAGGAGTCGCTCTTTTGACACTGCAAATGTTAGAAATATGTAATAACAAAGTACTTTTAGTTCTAAAACTATATTGATGTTTCCGGTTCCCCTTCTTATAGAATATAACGAATTGTGAATTTGTGTACACATTAAAATAATTTCACAGGCACCATGTTTAACAATTCTCTTAAAGATATTTTGTTTATAATGTTCAAGAAATTTAAGTTGTATATGCACACTCTCTGTTCTAGGTGTGTTTCTTATATCCCAATACTTTTGTTTCAGACCTTTCCATTTGACGATATGCCTCGAGGAAAACAGGACATTCGCTCTCACTTGGATGACTTGGCCCAGCGCCATCCAGAGTTTGCAGACCACCTGCGCTGCCCCCCAGGATGGGGTGGAGAGATTGGTTCTCACAGTCCTTGGGGCAAAAAGCGAAGGGGCTCAGAGTCATGTGGGGATGATGATGCACGCAGTCAAGCCAGTGGGGCTAGTAGCTCGGGTAGTGATGTTCCTCAGCAGCCTATGCCGAGTGAATTCCAAGAGCAAACAGATGAACCTGGTCCACTGAGAGGCAGAGCTCCTAGACAGGGCAATCTTCCTCAGTATGGGATGCGCAACACAGTGGATATGGGTCAGCAACAGCATGCCTCTGAACAGAACAAGGAGCCACGAGGCCAGAGGTCCATGTCAGCACCACCAGACAACCGATCTCAGAACCCAGAACAGCCAGCTCGATATGTCTCCCGCATCAACATCACTCCTGTGAACTCTGCGGAGCCTGCCACCAAGCAGTGTGGTAGTCCAGATGCACAGGGAAAACCACCAATGGCACCCAAGCCACCGCAACATCAGCAGATACCGTCATCACCGAAACCAACTCCGAAACAGCAAGGTAGCAATATCAGGCACATTCCCATATTTGTGGAGGGCCGAGATGAGCCTGTATTACCAAAGAATATTAGTGAACCATCCTATATTCCGAAACCATCCCAGTTTCACCAGCCTCCCCATCCTTCTCACTCGTATGGAACATCACCCAAATTTACATCCCACCATCAGTTTCAGCCTCGTCAACCTTCTCCTCCACCTGCTTCTCAACCCAAAAGGCCTTCAGCACCTCAAAGCCAACAACAACCGCCTCAACCAAAGGCACCTACGAAACCTCAACAGGAACCTCCTAAACCTCCACCAGAGCCTTCTCCCAACGATCCCATATCCCGAGTCGCGGTTATTCAAAAAGATGTTGATGATCTGATGAAGAAAGTGGAAGAGTTTAGTGGTAATTCAAGATCTGACAAGGAATACATTTATTTGGATGAGATGCTGACTCGTAACTTGTTAAAACTGGATGACATTGAAACTGAAGGGAAGGAGAATGTGAGACAAGCCCGCAAGGAGGTGATTCGTTCAATACAGAAAGGTATTGGAATTTTGGAAGAAAGAGTGCCTCTTCCTGAAGAAAAGGTGGATGTTGAAGTTATGGAGACCTCCGAAGAGAATCAAGATATTGCGGAAGAAGGTAAAGAAGAGCAAAGTTCAGCCAATGGACAGACAGAGCCTGAGTCTTTAGAAGTTTCTAAAGATTCACTCGCAACAGAAACTCCTAAAGATGGTAATGTGAATAATCAAGATGAGGTTTTGAATTCTCTAGTGGCTCCTGAAGAAAGTGCCGATACTTTTAAAGAAGTTGAAGGTAAGAGTCTACAGGAGAGTAAGGAACAGAAAATGGACATGGATTGTAAAGAGACTCTAAAAGAATCTGTTGAATTAGAGAATATACCTGATAAAATGGAGCTTGAAGGAACCAATGGTGAAGTAAAGAATGATGAAATGGAAGAAGAGTCTCAAACAACTACTAAAACTGAAGTTGAAATGACCGAAGGGAAAAGCTATCGGAATCAAATAATGGAGCACATTCTATGGAAGTAGACGAGACAAAGAAAGTTGAAGTAGTGGCTGTTGAAGACACTGCAACAGAAAAACCTAGTAGTGTGAAAGTGGTAGAACCCGAGGTGAATACGATGGAAGATGAACCATTAGCAAGTGATGAAACTAAGGTAGGTTCACAGGTGCTGGAATCTAGCAGTAAAACTGGTCAAAATATCACTTTGGAACCTGTTCCGGCAAGTAGTGGCAAAAAATCAGGTGTGAAGGGTTCCAAATCTCTACAGTCGAAAAAGAAATTGTCTGCGTCAAGACAAGATTAAATTTGACATTATTGTAAGTTAAGGAATGGATTTTCAAAAGATTGATTGTTGCCTTTATACACATTTTGGACAGCTTTGTGTGAAGGTGGATGTTACATTTTGTAAAAGTATTACTTTTGTTTTAAACTATTTATGTATGGTATTTTTTTATATGAACTTGAGTAATTTTTCAGCTGTATATTTTATGTGATTCAGACTGACCACATGGCCTTTGTGTTTCTTTGTTTACTAGTATCTCATTTTACAGCTAAAGTGTCTTGCCAAAGAAGATATTCTATGGCAGTTTTAGTTAATGAGCTGTGATATATTGTTTTGGTACCTTACTGTATTATCCTTGATCTTGTGTCAGTTTGTTAAAACAGACTTACCTACTTAATAGTCATCATTGTGGCCTCCATATAGCAAATTAGGCTAATAGTGATATTACACTTTTGTATTTATTGTTGTGCAATTCAGAATGATGTAAGTTAAGATTTGATTGTAAATAAATCATAGCTTAAAAAAATAAGTGTTTCAATTGTAAGTAGAGGTCAAATTTTTTTTTTTAATTTATAAATATTATGTACACATTCACCAATCCTTTTGCCTATGAAAGAAATTAAGTACATGCCTACATACACACAAGCTGATGTAAGTTGCTGCGAATTTGAGTTATATATACCATTAAATTTATTATGCTCGTTATTATGTTTATTATGTGGCATGATCGGGACCGAAGTCTGGCAAAGAGTGCTCGACTAAATCAGATGAAGGAAGAATGGGTGAAATGGTATGGTCACGTAATTAGGTTGGAAAATTAATTTCACCAATAATATTTTTTGATCATGCTGGGATTTGCACCCTGGATTCAACTAAACAGATGACAGGCATATTTTAGCCACATGGTTCATGGTCATGACAGATCCATGATGTTTATTCTTTCACTAGAGTGTAGATTAACATCGGCAAACCCGCTTTGGTGGTTGCATAGTCTAATGTGCCAAGCTCACATACTAGAATGCTGATGACGGCAAGATTGAGGCTCCAGTCGCAGCTGGTGTACTGAGGGTGGTTTTCAACTCTTCCACCGCGCAAATATGGGTACACTTCCTAATCCTTGTAACCATTTGCATAATTAGTACATAAGCGGACGAGTAGAGTAGAGTAGTGAGACGCACAGCTAAAAACTTGGAGGGGGCGGGCGAAGTCTCGTGCCAAAATATTTGGCATTGTACATCGTTGAATCATCGGCTCCATGTATTTTCATTATGAATTAAAGATTTTAGTTTGCTGCAATAAGTAAAGCATGTGTGACTCTAGAGTTGGCATTTTCCCAACAAAAAATAAACCTCGCTGGTGGTGTGCTAAACAAACATGAGAAAAATAACAGTTTAGGACTTTCCAACGAACCACCTCCCAAGATTCTATTTTGAGTCTGGTGAAAAGTCATATGGTGCAATTCTTAGGAAGGAGGTTTAGGAGGGAAAAGAAGCTATTTCTGTGACACACATCACAAGATGCATTGATGAGAACTACATTAGATTTTTTTCTTAACGGTTGTGACATTTATTTACACATCTGTTTTAACAGGTATATTTGTGTGGGAATCTTCTAGTAGATATTAGAGGCAAATTTGAAGGGAGGAAAGTTTTAAAAAAAACTTATTTGTAATATAAATTTTTATATTATTATTATTATTATTATTATTATTATTATTAGCACCGCGTCTTACTACCCGTTCGGGTTATACACACTTACACTAATGTGTAATGGTAGGGTGATTGTGAGGTGAAATGGAGGACCTACAGTTTAACGTGGAATCCGAACCATGGTGGAGGCCTGGCATTCCACACATTCACAAGTTGTCTTGTCAGAGGGGAAGGGAGGGTTTGGTAATAAGATAAATTTGTGCCGTGACCAAGAAATCTTGACACCTTACCCCTAGACCACCAGGTCACCATTGTTTTTTATAAATAGTTTCCGATCTGTGCGTAACTAAATTTTTAAAATGTAGTTGTGGAAAATGGAGAGTTGATTGTTATGTATGCTCTTTGGTTGGCATTGATTTTACTTTTTTCTCAGTCTATATTTTATTCAAACTATTTTTACAGAATGTGTATGCAACAAAGTATTTTAATTTGTTAACATATCCTAAAAGATTTAAATAAATTTCTTTGTAAAAAAAAAGTAAGAAATTCTGTGTGGTGTGTGCCCTCTAGTCTATTTTATGAACTAAAGTTGTGCTAAAATCAATATAGCATGTTTAGGTGAATTTGTATTTTATTCATTTACTCTCAATATTATCTATGAAATCCCATCTTCATAGCTAGGTCTTTATTTGACAACTAAAACAAGTTACTAGATTTACTTTCACACACGTACATAAAGTTGTGTGTTCTGCGTCTGCCACTTTGAGATAAATATTTTTTATTCGAATCAGAATTTATATTTAAACTTGTTTACATAATATTATTTTGTAGCTGATAAAAGAAGAAAGGTGTTTGGTGGACTCATTATATTCCCTTAAGTTAAGTGACAACTACAATTCATTCACGACCTAAGTTTACCTGGATGACAGCTCGAAATGTAACTAGAAGTAATCCCTACTATATCACTACGCCAAGAGCTGACAATCACTTTGGATAACTGTAATGAAGACAGATGGTAATATATTAATGTGAAAGTTAACCACAACCACAGTAATTTAGGCCAATATTATTTATATATTTATTTGAGGACGGGGACACAAAGTTTATCACTACTCCACTTTAAAAAAATATTCGCACCACTTTCACAAAAACTTCTAACGAACATAACTTAAAAATGGCGACTGATGAATTTAAACCATATGATTGAACATGACAGTAAAAAAGTTGTTTACAATGATGCAGACATGCAGTTGATGAAAATATTTTATTCAGTTAAATATTTCAAAATAAGATTTAAAAAAATCATAAAATCATTTATTGTGTGTAAAAAAAATGACAATTTTCTCTTTTCCAAGTAAATATGATGCCTGTATTAAAAGGTATTGATGTGTGCACTATATTACACAAAATCAATGTTCCAAAACTAAGAATAGTACTTTTAATTATGTTTAAAATATTGTTCAAGTTGAATAAAAATAAATTATTTAAAAAAATGGAATAGTATGAGAAAATTTAAGTTTTCGTTATTTTAAATGTAATTTATAAAAAGTAATTAAAGATCTTTACATTTATAACAAAACACTGATCTTTTACAAGTGTTGGCAACCAAAAACCTAAACATATGATTTTCGAACTGTCATCCAGGTAAAAACCTACCTTGAACAGTCTGTATGTAAAATATAAATAAAAACTTTCATACAATAAGTAGGCCTTGTCTAAAAAAAATCTAGAAAATTGCTAAACATTTTTATGCAAGGTGCAAGCAAAATATTGAATTTTTATGTGTTCAACTGAAAACATAAAATATTCTTTTGTAGGCTAACTGAAGGTTAATATTGAATTGAATCAATTTATGTTTAAAGTACCTGACGTTTACCACTTGCGGTGATTTCTTTACCAAAAAACACTTTGACACAGATTTTAATTGAGTCAATAAAATCTAATGCAAATTTTAAAATTCAGGCATTAAAGTGCACATGTTCGGTTCAGGGGCTACTAATTTAAAAATTTTCCTACCTCTGATTGTGGTAAATATCACGCAAGGCACATGGCACATATATACACACACTCAGTTTTATTAATTATAAGGCGCGTGTGTGCCAAAGTTAAAAGGCATAAAAAATCTGACAACAGCGCACCGCGAGATATTTCCACTCCGCCACTTCTACGCTCCCTTGCAGACGCGTGTTTATACAGACTCAACGAACACACATGAGTTTATTTTGACGAATGTCTCACATGTGCGAAGATGATGATAATATTGTACATGGAAGAAGGTACAGTGAAGAGACAGAAACAGATTAGAGAAATGGTTGGATAGATACAATCAATCCAACTGAAGAACAGAATATGGTTTTACACTGGCAAGAAGAGCGCAGTTCTGAGTTCATACTTTACACTGCTGCCACTGGACGAACACAGTTCTAACTTTACACTACTGCCACTGGATGAACATAGTTCTAACTTTACACTGCTGTCACTGGACGAACATAGTTCTAACTTTACACTGCTCTCACTGGACGAACATAGTTCTAACTTTACAATACTGTCACTGGACGAACACAGTTCTAACTTTACACTGCTGCCACTGGACGAACATAGTTCTAACTTTACAATACTTCCACTGGACGAACATAGTTCTAACTTTACACTACTGCCACTGGATGAACATAGTTCTAACTTTACACTGCTGCCACTGGACGAACACAGTTCTAACTTTACACTACTGTCACTGGACGAACACAGTTCTAACTTTACACTACTGTCACTGGACGAACACAGTTCTAACTTTACACTACTGCCACTGGACGAACACAGTTCTAACTTTACACTGCTGTCACTGGACGAACACAGTTCTAACTTTACACTACTGCCACTGGATGAACATAGTTCTAACTTTACACTGCTGCCACTGGACGAACACAGTTCTAACTTTACACTACTGTCACTGGACGAACACAGTTCTAACTTTACACTGCTGCCACTGGACGAACACAGTTCTAACTTTACACTACTGTCACTGGATGAACACAGTTCTAACTTTACACTGCTGTCACTGGACGAACACAGTTCTAACTTTACACTGCTGTCACTGGACGAACACAGTTCTAACTTTACACTACTGCCACTGGATGAACATAGTTCTAACTTTACACTGCTGCCACTGGACGAACACAGTTCTAACTTTACACTACTGTCACTGGACGAACACAGTTCTAACTTTACACTGCTGCCACTGGACGAACACAGTTCTAACTTTACACTACTGTCACTGGATGAACACAGTTCTAACTTTACACTGCTGTCACTGGACGAACACAGTTCTAACTTTACACTGCTGTCACTGGACGAACACAGTTCTAACTTTACACTACTGCCACTGGATGAACATAGTTCTAACTTTACACTGCTGTCACTGGACGAACACAGTTCTAACTTTACACTGCTGTCACTGGACGAACACAGTTCTAACTTTACACTGCTGCCACTGGACGAACACAGTTCTAACTTTACACTACTGCCACTGGATGAACATAGTTCTAACTTTACACTGCTGTCACTGGACGAACACAGTTCTAACTTTACACTACTGTCACTGGACGAACACAGTTCTAACTTTACACTACTGCCACTGGATGAACATAGTTCTAACTTTACACTGCTGCCACTGGACGAACACAGTTCTAACTTTACAATACTGCCACTGGATGAACATAGTTCTAACTTTACACTGCTGTCACTGGACGAACACAGTTCTAACTTTACACTACTGCCACTGGACGAACACAGTTCTAACTTTACACTTCTGCCACTGGACGAACACAGTTCTAACTTTACACTACTGTCACTGGACGAACACGGTTCTAACTTTACACTACTGCCACTGGACGAACACAGTTCTAACTTTACACTGCTGCCACTGGACGAACACAGTTCTAACTTTACACTGCTGCCACTGGATGAACACAGTTCTAACTTTACAATACTGTCACTGAACTAACAACTCAGTTCGCTATATAGTGCTGCCACTCTACAAATTAGTAATGGCTACCTTTAAAGAAAACTGGGCGTTTCCACACATTCCCTCAGTCTAAGTTTGTTCATATCTAAATGCTTTAGGGAGAACGTGTGTACTATAGTATGAGTGGGGAGAAAACAGTAAATAATAAGTAACAATAGCGAGAGAGACACAAACAAATAAATAAAAAGCATGCAGGGGCGGCGTTGAGGGAATAAACACAACCGATGTTTCGGCTGTAGCTACAACAGACGTCATCTGGGATGCGTGATGAAACAAATTAATATTGTGGACACTATCACGCATCCTAGATTATCTTTCAACCATGAAAGAAATGGGAGGAGAAGATAACGCTGGGTGTGCCAGTGAGAGGAGAAGAATCATGGAAAGAAAGAGGTAGATGGAGGAATTTTACTAAACAGATCTGGGTCACAGGTTTTAAACCCGTTAATGACGAAAATCTGAATACTGTTAGGCCTGTTCTACACTAGCGATTAAAACGCTAGCAACCACGCCTTTGAATCAAACCCTTGTTATCAAGTTAGAAAACAAGCTTTCGACCAGACCAGCATTTTAACCGCTACCTCTGGAGGCGTTAAAGCCTCCTAGCGGTAAAAACGCAAATCAAACTGAACCAGGCGTTAGCGGCAGTTATTCCTCAGTGTCACAAGTCTTTCAGCAATAATAATACTCTTCATCAAGCTGGTATCATGTTTTGCTATATTTTCATTCACTAAACCAAGTAGTTCATCAAATGAAACCACAGATATTTCATACTACAAAAAATAACTTCTCTGGGTACATTCTGTGATTCATAAACATAATATGAAACTGTCCTCTTGAGAGACTGTTCGATAATGGGGGGTGAGTCCACAAACGTCTCTTTTGACGAGTTTTGGTTTTTTCTAGTTTCCTCCAACAAAATAAGTCCCGCAATACAACCGGCCTGTACAATGTCCATTTTTTTAAACCATTCTGCACAAGTGGAAACAACAACCGTGGCATTTAAACCGCTAGTGTAGAATAGGTAGCGTTTTGACAGTCGGGTGTAGATTCAAGAGTTTGGGTGCGTAAGCTAGCGGCAAAACCGCCGCGTTTTAACAGCTAGTGTAGAATCGGCCTTAGCAATATTCGCGGGGAAAACGCTTTAGTATCGTCTGTTGAACTATATTCCGTTCACGATAGGTTTTTACCTGGATGACGGTTCGAAAATCATATGTTTAGGTTTTGGGCTGCCAACACTTGTAAAAGATCACAGTTTTGTTATAAATGTAAATATCTTTAACTACCTGTTATATATTACATTTAAAATAACGAAAACTTAAATTTTCTCATACTATTCCATTTTTTTAAATAATTTCTTTTTATTCAACTTGAACAATATTTTACACATAATTAAAAATACTATTCTTAGTTTTGGAACGTTATTGATTTTGTGTAATATAGTGCACACATCAATATCTTTTAATACAGGCATCATATTTACTTGGAAAAGAGAAAATTGTTGTAATTTTTTACATACAATAAATGATTTTATGATTATTTTATCGTATTTTGAAATATTTTCATCAACTGCGTGTCTGCATCATTGTAAAAAACCTGTTTACCTTTTATGTTCAATCACATGGTTTAGATTCGTCAGCCGCCATTTTAAAGTTATGTTCGTCAGAAGTTTTTGTGAAAGTGGTGTGAATATTTTTTTATGGGGAATAAAACTATAAATAAACTTTGTGTCCGACCTCAAATAAATATATAAATAATATTGGCCTAAATTACTGTGGTTAACTATCACATTAATATATTACCATCTGTTTTCATTACAGTGATCCAAAGTGATAGATGTCAGCTGTTGGCGTAGTGATATATTAGGGATTACTTCTAGTTACATTTCGAGCTGTCATCCAGGTAAACTTAGCTCGTGATTGACTTATAGTTTTACAGTGACAATGAGGTAAGATTGCGAATCCTGGACGAGTATATTGAAGTGTTTGTGTTTTTTTTTATCCTGGACGGTTAGTACGACGCGCTACACTTAGTAACAATGTAAAATGTCTGGGAAGTTGGCTGGAAGCGAAACAGATATAATTTTATTAAAGTCATTCTACCATAAATCTTACTGCACAATTTTTAACTATAAATATTGATTCAATGTTTTTAAATCATTACAGTTCACTTGTTGTAAGGGGCTAAACTTGCTATTATTATTTACTTAAATTTTTAAGATAAGGTAATTAATTTATGGGGCTGAAATTTAGTATAGATAGGCAATGAGTTGTATACAATTATTAATATTAATATATTTTATCAATAGTAATATTTGATTGAAGTTTTTTTTACTATTTATATTATAAATATCTCATTGTTGTACACCTCATATGAATGTCTAGTTGTACTAAATTTCAGCCCATATGTTAAGGTGGAAGGGAAGGCTACGCGAGAAAAAAGTAGTGTTTCTGCAGTCTTTATGGCAAAACTTTTTTTTGTTGCCAAAATAAAAAATATATTGCTCAAGTATAAACATAGAATTTAAATTTCTTGAATATCTGTCAAGGTTGTTCTGGAATTTAATGACAACTTTTTCTCTTCATTTAAAACGTTTGGGTTAGATAATGCCGCTATGCTCGTGACAGATATTCAACAACTGTTGATATCACTATGTGAAGAAAATTATACTCTATGTTTGTACTGGAGCAATATTTTATTTATTCTAGCAAAAAAAAACACTTGGCCTTTTTTCGCGTCCCCTTCCATCACACCTTAATTACTTGACCTTAAAAATGGTATGTTAAAAGCATAAAATGTCAAGTTTGACCTCTTATAACTCGTGAACTGCAATGATTTGATATAATTGAATAACTTGTTATAATTATACATTTGTTAAAATTGTGGAGTAAAATGTCGATGGACGAATGATCTTAAGTACGCACGCGTACTTTAATTATTGTTAATATGGGCTTGTGTGCCCATTACCAAGTAAAGTTGGTTCACCGTACCACACTTAGTTTAATCCAAGTAATTAAAATGTCTTCCACATTCGCCCAGAAGTGCTGTCAACAACTCTGAACTAATATCATCTCTTGATGCATCCGACTTACAATCAAACTTCAAACTTTAGGATCAGATTCGAAAAACATAGTTGGCATCTCAACAAGGGTTGATAGCCTTTGATAAGGACTTTTTCTGACAGATCAAAAAGTTACTGGATCTACTTTCATGCAATAGAGGTAGAACTTTTTTTGTGTTGAGAGTGGGGCTGGTGAGAAAAAATATTTTGCTTTTGAGAGGCTTGTAGCCTCAATCCAAAGAGGGATTTAGGGACCTTACACCAGCAGATGTTTAAAAATTAGATGCCCCTAGAAGTCATTTCTATGGGGTTTTCCTCAAGGGCGTACAAATCTAAATTTTTCTAGGTGGGGGGGAGGGTCCGCTAGACAAACTATTATTTACTCAATAAAGTTGTTATACGTATTTATGGCCACCCCTTTCCCTTTTTTTATGCCCTTAGTCTTCCTTCAGCCAAATTTTGAAATTTGTATGCCTCTATAACATCGTGTTCAACCGGTGTGCCGCGATTAACTTCAGTCTGATTTCACTAGGAAGAACAGTAGAAATTTTTTGGAAAAGTTACTAGATTTCAAAATGTATCTCTACGCCAAAGCATAATGATTTGAGAGAGGGAAGATTAAAAAAAAAAGCTAGAAATTTTTTTTTAAGATCTAGAAACAATTTAGAGTGGTCTTCGCATGAGATTTGTTGATATAATTAGATGTCTGCCCTATAGAAGCTATTTAGCGTGGTCTTCGCATGAGATTTGTTGATATAATTAGATGTCCGCCTCTATAGAAGCTATTTAGAGTGGTCTTTGCATGATATTTGTTGATATAATTAGATGTCTGCCCCTATAGAAGCTATTTAGAGTGGTCTTCGCATGATATTTGTTGATATAATTAGATGTCTGCCCCTATAGAAGCTATTTAGAGTGGTCTTCGCATGAGATTTGTTGATATAATTAATGTCCGCCCCTATAGAAGCTATTTAGAGTGGTCTTCGCATGAGATTTGTTGATATAATTAAATGTCGCCTATAGAAGTATTTAGAGTGGTCTTCGCATGAGATTTGTTGATATAATAGATGTCCGCCCTATGGAAGCTATTTAGAGTGGTCTTCGCATGAATTTGTTGATATAATTAGATGTCTGCCCCTATAGAAGCTATTTAGAGTGGTCTTCTCATGATATTTGTTGATATAATTAGATGTCTGCCCCTATAGAAGCTATTAGAGTGGTCTTCGCATGAGATTTGTTGATATAATTAGATGTCCGCCCCTATAGAAGCTATGTATTTAGAGTTAGATTCAACGCCATATTTCAGCTTCATATCAGCGGGGGGAAATGTATTTTAAGGGTAAGGGTAAATGTACCCCTGCCCCCTTCATCATCGATGCGTTAATGTATTCATACGCCATGCACCTGTTACTTTTAACACATAGTATCAATTTAAACAGTTGTAAAAGACGTCTTGTCACCATTTCGTTATAATGTCTACTTTACACTTCTTTTTTTTATTATATTTCCGTGGGCAAAGACGTTAGTCTTGTCCAGCACTGTTCATCAGGAGCAGGGATGTCCAAGAATCCAGTGTGAGAGTGGTTTTATCTTAAATGATTTTTCAATTTCCTTTGCGCAAATGTGGGTACATTTCCTCTAAACCCTACCTTCCTCTTCGTTAACTCGTTTAGTGCAGCTGCAAGTATGGGGCTAAGTAGCTTAATCTAATTAGACTATTGGGGCAGGGGGAATGTACCCACATGTTCGTGGAAAGACTCAAGGCCGTAGTCAACGGGGGCTTTTGGGGGTTCAAACCCCCTCCAAAACTTACGAACAAGATATATATGGCTTTATTTATGATTCAAACGATATCAAAATTAAGGTACACAAACTAGGGGGATGTACTACCATAAAAAGCACTTCGGATAGCTTCTAGAGGTGCTTAATATTTATAATTCTTCCTAGCCTCCAGCAGTTAGGGAACTATGTTGCCATAAAGAAAATACTTAAGAGAGCTTCTGGAGGTGTTTAATATTTAGAATTTTTTCTAGCCCCTGGCAATAGGAGGTTGTGCCCATCAATCCCTCCCCCTCCCCCCTGAAATTATTGGGTGGCTACGGACTTGGGAAAGAGATTGAAACCAATTTGAGGGGGGGGGATTCTTTAGTATACCCAGCCGGGATTCAACCCCCAAGCTCCTCGTCATCAGAAAACCAAACTAGACGAGTCTGACATTTTGGCCACGTGCCCACTGACGCAGATCTAAGGGAGAGAAAAAAAACTCGTTTCGTTCCTTGACAAAAAGGCATCTTAGTCCACGATCGATAATAATCAGCCTCGCGGCTGTCATGGAAGACCTGATAAATCTTCTGATGTCCTGATACTTCTCTGTGTCCTGACAGAACAGCGGTTTGTTTGGACGCTCACGATTCCTATTGTGACGTCACGGAATGGCGCCGCGCCCGTTTCCGACTCCCATTTGGTAGTCATAGCCCCCACTCTCTTCCCCTCCACCCCCTTTTGTCCACCTTTTACTCTCCTCCTCCTTTTTTATTAAAAAAAAAATGGGTTAGCCATCATTCACGTCCCTTTATCACGTACTGAAATGGTTCCCCACCGCCTGCTTCCAATTTATTTTCTGTTGGGGAGCATAAAAGAAGCGAGCTAGGAAAGAGCCAGAGAGCAGATGAAGAGGTTATTTGGCGGATTAGGGTAATAGGCAGGCAAAGGAGGTGGCAAGTCAAATCAGCATCCGGCAGTAAAAAAAATCTTCCTAGGGCCGATTTCATGTGTTTTCACTGCAAAAACGGAATATTCTGAAGTGAGCTAGTGTGTTCAGCTCTAACCTGGCAGGTCGTGGTTTGATATTTGATAGGTTCGTACCAGGACATTTATTTTTAGAAACTTTAGATGGCTAAGGAAAGTGGGGGTATTAGTCTCTTACAGGATGCTCACCCTATGCATTTTTTTTGTAATACTGGTTATTTGTAGGTGTTTTTTCTTTGTTTATTGAGGTGGTGAGAGTAAAGAACGTATTTGTTATAAATTTGGCAAGACCACTTTACAAATCAAGCCTGAATAGATTTATTTTACTCTTTGAAAACTTAAAAATGTACATTCTGACTACATTCAAAATTCTCAGAAAGTCTTACATGTTTATCACCAAGCTTATTGACGAAGTATTTATGTTCTAAATATATATATATATATATTAAGAAACTTAATAATATTCATTATAATTGTAGTAAGGCGATATAATATTATAATAATCAAGGAAGAAACAGATATTATAATAAGAGATGACTTGCTATTAAGGAAATAAGTTTACGTAAAAAAAAGTGTATTATATTGTTGTGAAATAAGCTAAACAACATAAATATATCAAAGCCTTAACGGTTATAAAATGAATTATAATTTTAAGACATAATATTAGTTATAATAGAGAACAATGGAAGTCGACAAGTTTAATTTTCTAAACGTTAGTAATATTGGAATAAAATGAGATCCAAACTAAAACAATTATGCTTAAATTAGTATTAGATATACTTTAGTGATGGAAATATAAGAAAATGCCAGAACATAAATGAGTACATGTTAATTAAAGATAGCCATATGACATGTTAAACTAATAAATACATTAAATGATGAGAAGGCAGGCTTATTAAACGATTCACTCTAATCAATGTTATTTTGACAAGTATGTAAGAGTTGAATAGAAATTGCATAAAATAAATTTAATCAGATTTAATTGGAATTAATACATCTAACACTTTAAAATATATGTTACATGACAATGAACAGTTTAAAATTTAAAAATGATTAAAACAATTGCATATGTAAATCTGAAATTTATAGGAAAAATGAGCGAATTGATAACAAATGTCAACAGTTGTATAACTAATTGAATATGTTAATATGATAATGATGAATTATCAGATTTAATAGGATTAAATATCCAAGGCTGAGGAACAAATTTAACTTCTAAGAAATAATCCAATTAGAATAGTATGTGAGACTCTAGAAGGTTGTCAAGGAATTAATATAACAAAATATAGTTATGACAGTGATAGTTAAGCTTATTAATAAAAAGTTCTAGCATATAATGATTATAAAGTGATAATAAAAGTTTACATTCCTTAAGTTTGATTTGGTCCTTTCTCCTTAGTGACAGTGATGAAGTCTGTTGGACGACATGCTTCGGCGTTTTTTTACGTCATCATCGGATCTGAAGAAAACCAATGTAATTATTAGTAGTCGTATTTTTACTAAATAAATTAAGGAACAGTTAATAAACGGATACTTCAAACTCGACACAATCTTACAAAAGTGATAGTGACCCCCGTCCCGTCCCGACCCGTCCGGACTGTATAACTACGTTTTTACACATATGTAATTGGGGCGAAGAAGGTAGAATTGAAATTAAACGTACCCACATGTGCGTGAAGAAAGAGTAGAAAACCACATTGTAAAAATCTACACCTGACCGGGATTTGAACCCAGATCTTTCATTCATCATCGAACCAGGTTGGATGAGTTTGACACTTATTACTCTTATAAGGTTTGGTAATAAATATATAAAAGTATATTAAGGCGATGTTTTAAACTGATCTCCTTATACTGACCCGACTATCATCTTATTCACAACGTAAATGAAGAGAAATACACTGTCTCGGAAGTTTCTTCACATGCCAATCCGACTATAACCGTATGTAAAGAGTCAAATGACGAGATATACCTTGTCTCAGAAGTTTCTTCCCATGTCGATCCGACTATAACCGTATGTAAAGAGTCAAATGACGAGAGATAACTTGTCTCATAAATATGTAAAGAGTCAAATGACGAGAGATGCCTTGTCTCAGAAGTTTCTTCCCATGTCAATCCGACTATAACCATATGTAAAGAGTCGAATTACGAGAGATAACTTGTCTCAGAAGTTTCTTCCCATGTCGATCCGACTATAACCGTATGTAAAGAGTCAAATGACGAGATATACCTTGTCTCAGAAGTTTCTTTCCAAGTCAATCCGACTATAACCGTATGTAAAGAGTCAAATGAGAGATACCTTGTCTCAGAAGTTTCTTCCCATGCCAATCCGACTATAGCCGTATTTACAGAATCAAATGAAGAAGAGAACCATAAACAAGTGAGTGAGACCTTGTATGGATGAAAGTGGAAGGTTTACGTCACTCAGGTGGATTCTCTGGTTACATCATGTTCCGAGGGCGATCTCTGCACCGACCACTCGAGAGAAACAAATGTCCGAATTCTTCTTCTAAATATCAGTTGCACAGACAGGTCGTGACGTTACTATAGCCAGATCGAAATAGGATGATAGGAAGGACATTTTAAAAAGACGTATTATCATTAAATGCACCGCATCTTACAACCCGTCCAGAGCCGGAATACTCGAATGTTTATACTAATCGTGGTAGGGATGGTTAAAATATAATTTAGAATAATTGTTTTTTTTTGTTTCTTTTTGTGACCTCGTCTCACTATCCGTTCGGGCTATAAGTATAAGTACTCATTTACGCTGATAAGTTATGCCTGGATCAAGATCAACGTAACGTTTAATTATTATTATTATTATTATTAGCACCGCGTCTTACTACCCGTTCGGGTTATACGCACTTACGCTAATGTGTAATGGTAGGGTGATTGTGAGATGAAATGAAGGACCTACAGTTTAACGTGGAATCCGAACCACGGTGGAAACCTGGCATTCCTCACATTCACAAGATGTCTTGTCAGAGGTGAAAACGTTTAATTAACGATCTCTTAACGTTCACGTAAAGGTTCGTCTCGTGTTTTTAAATGGAAGCCATGACAATGCAGTTAACTTAACACACTTGCACAGGCCGCGCCAACTACCCTCTCTACGGTTCATGTTCGTGCTCCCCTTCAGGGTGCATCAGAGCATGCTAATATGCGTCTGTGAGAACTCCTCTTTCTATTGGCTCGCTTGCCGGTCACTATCTTTCATGTTTTTCCGCGCCAATGGGAAGCTCCATTTTTCTCCCATTGGACAAGACCTGGCAGCAGCGGAGGGTATTTAACAAGGTGGTTCCTTGGTCAGAAGCAGTTGGATATAAGGATGGTAAAAACTGCTCCTTTAATGGAGCAGGAGCAATCTGATACTGCTCCACCACTAGACCTGTTCCTTCTACCTGCTCCTTTTTGTCACAGTCACTTTATTCGTACCTACTCCCAGCCTAGTTATTTTTAGCACCGCGTCTACTGCCCGTTCGGGTTATACGCATTTATGCTAACTACGCCACTGTGTTAGGGATCAAGATAGTTGATTCTAGAGTAAGTGTACCCACATTTGTTTGGAATGAGAGTTGAGAACGTTTAGGAAAAATCAACCTCAGTGCACCCAACCGGAATTGAACCTCAATCTCCCTGTCATTGGCAGTCCAGTCTAGTGCGAGAGTGAAGCCAGAGACCAGAGGCTTGCAAACTTTTTTATATCGCGGGTTAAATGGGTTTAAAAAAAAAGTTTGGCTGATTTGAAAAAAAGTAAATAAAAAAAAGTTCAATTTTTTATTTCCCATATAGTAATTAGTAATTAAGTCCATTTTTTGAACAAATTATTTGTTCGATAAATATTTTGTGGATTAGATAAAATGAGTCAGTGGAACGTAGGTTGCTGACCCTTGCCTTAAATCATTTGATCACCAAGTGGGTCCCTTCAATGTCACTCATCAACGTAACAATTTATTGCGAGAATATATTACATACTGTGCTTGTATTGTGGAAATAATGTTTTGTACTACGAAAGCTTTCCCCTTCAAAACTCGTTTATGACTCCCCACACAAACTCTAAACTAGGCCTATATAATAGATAAATAAGGTTGCCCCAGACCTGTTACAGCACTGCCTGTGACAGACGAGGAGCAAGGCTACTTTGGACCTGTTCCAGCGCTGTCTGTGACAGACGAGGAGCAAGGCTACTTTGGACCTGTTACAGCGCTGTCTGTGACTGAGAGACGAGGAACAAGTTTACTCCGGACCTGTTCCAGCGCTGTCTGTGACAGACGAGGAGCAAGGCTACTTTGGACCTGTTACAGCGCTGTCTGTGACAGACGAGGAGCAAGGCTACTTTGGACCTGTTACAGCGCTGTCTGTGACAGACGAGGAGCAAGGCTACTTTGGACCTGTTACAGCGCTGTCTGTGACAGACGAGGAGCAAGGCTACTTTGGACCTGTTACAGCGCTGTCTGTGACAGACGAGGAGCAAGGCTACTTTGGACCTGTTACAGCGCTGTCTGTGACTGAGAGACGAGGAACAAGTTTACTCCGGACCTGTTACAGCGTGTATTTGATCTGTGGACCAGTGACAAAAAGGAAAAGCTCCTTTCGTCTGTCAGGAACACGTTGTGAATGTGACGTCAGAGGAGCAGTGGCAAAGGAGCAGGTTGTGATTTCACAACCCATCCCTAGTCGGAGAGTGGCTACCCAACCCGGGTGTGCCACCTGTTTGAAAAAGCTATTAAATTGTCTTATGTTACGACAATTTCCACCATCTTCCCACCATCACCCTACCTACCACCCCGACTCACGTTTCCGGGACAATCCCCCTACCTCACCATCGTAACACACGTTGCCGGGACCAGCACCCTACCACCCCACCACGACTCACGTTGCTGGGACATCCTTCTGTTCCACCGCGACTAACGTTGCCGGGACATCCTTCCTTCTGTTCCACCACGACTAACGTTGCCGGGACTCTCTCGCTGACATTTCTCCTACTCCTACCCACACGTGTCTAAATACAACGTCGTCGTCGTCACATCAACACTAACCTGAAGCCGCAAGTAAGGGATAAAAACTTAACGTAATAGATGTCCTGGGAGGTCTTTCACGTTAAGTGAGAAGGGTATCACGTGATCTAGACAGTCAATCATTATGCGAGTGACGTCTACAGACCTATCTAGTAATTCATTTGTTGATTTTATTATGACCAAGGTCTACTCTTTAGCTTCAGTTCTAGTGATTGGACATTGAAACAAAATAATTAAACTTAAATAGGAAAGCTAAATTTATCAAAAAAGTTTAATGATAAATCTTTATTATACCGAATGAAAAGAGTAAATATTCACAGATCATCACTTTACAAATCACAGATCAAAATACACAGGCACATAATCTAGAATGCATATGTTTGGCTCGAGTTGTTACGTTAAGTTACGTGAATCCTGATCACACACTAATTTCTTTACGTTCAGTGATCGTTAATTTTAAAGTGATCATGGCATTAGGGATAAGGAAGGTTGAATTTAAAAGAAGTGTACCCGCATTTTAGTAAAGTGATAGTGGAAAATTACTTAGCAAAAAAATACTCTCAGTACACCGGGATTCGAGCCCCGATCTCTTTATCTGCGGAAGTCAAGTCTATTGCGAGATAGTGACGCCTTTAGACTATTCGAACACCCAAGCGGGTTAGACAGAGTGTTTGAAACCATTTATGTAAATAAAAACCACTTTCAGTTCACCCAGCTGAGATTCGAACCCTGACCTCCACGTCATCGTTTAACCAGACTCTCGTTGTCTACCGAAACGAGTATATAAAGCAGCCTAATTAACAGCGCTTTATACACCGACTGACCCGCAGTGGTAAGAGATCTAGGTCCACTATTTCCTGATTACGCCACTGGTTTCAACAGAGGGTGAGGGATAGGGAACCGGAATAACAAACCTTTCTCACGCCCCCTCCCCCCCTACGATAATTGCGCGAGGCGGCTGCGCACATCATTCCGTTAGTGACCAGAAACTAGAAACTTGCGCACACAGCCACAAGAATATTCCAAATCCAATTGATTGGAATAATTCGAAAAACCAATGTATTCATTGAAAACACCTTTGTCAGCAATCCCGTTTAAGTGGTCGGATGCTCTAAAGGCGCGTTTACACGAGGCCAAAGTCTGGGGCGTGGTTCGGCAACCAGTCGATCACATAAGAAAACTACATCGTCATTATAATTTGATCTTTGCGTCATTTAAACTCTTATTTTAAATTTTATTCTTGAACATTATAAGGGAGAAAATAACTATTTGAGGAAATATTAAATTTAAGGAATGAATATAAGAGGTATAGACAAAAAAAAAGTAGAGTGGATAGGTGATCGTGGGATCTTTGTTAAGTTAATAAGTCGATCGGACATCTTGTGAATGTGGGTAATGCCAGGCCTCCACCGTGGTTCGGATTCCACGTTAAACTGTAGGTCCTTCATTTCATCTCACAATCACCCTTCCATTACACATTAGCGTAAGTGCGTATAACCCGAATGGGTAGTAAGACGCGGTGCTAATAATAATAATAATAATAATAATAAGTCGATCGAGGCCCAAAAAAAATTGCCGACCCCTGGTATAAGGCATTCGTGTCGAACTAGTTTGATTATAAGGGCCCCTTGGAACATTAAAAATACGGAAAGGACCTAATTTAAAAAAAACTGTGCTTTCATTATCTGAAGTAAAAATAATTTCAACTTTGTGTCGCCTCCCCCTTCCGTGGGCCCCATTTCTGTCAGGATGAGTTGCGGCGAAAGATATGTGTGGGTTCATAATTTATAGACGGCTTTGGTTTTTAGGGTTTATTATAGCACTACTAACTAACAAAATGTGATGTTATAAAAATTTACAATAAGAGATACTAAGACTTTACTGAGGAACCCGCGACAGAACTGGTCAGGTTAGGTAAGAAATACTTAACCAGTGGCCCAACTGGTACACTCGGTGGTCCTACACGGATACGAACCCCGGTACCTTGGGCACGACTGTTGCCCTCCAGCCCCACAAACGGACAGAGTGACGGGTACACGTCCTGCCAAATCCATCCCTAACTAATTAGCATAATTAGTACGTATGCGTATAACCTAAAACAGGTAGTAAGACGCGGTGATAGAAATGATATTAAAAAGAAGTAAAAAATCAAACGAGTTAATCTTGGGTTGATAAAAAAAAACATGTCAACACAATGCGGTCAGAGCACAAACTGTCCCTCTCAGGGATCAGTCAGACACGCTAACCCCGAGACTAATCTCTCGCCTTCAAGGTCGAGTCCAAACAGACGTAAATTAAGTGAACGATAGTTAAAGGAAACGTTGTTTTACTGAGCGTACTCTTCGTTTTCTGGTGGAATACTTTTCAAAGAGCCGTGTAAAATGAGTAAAATCACATGTGCTAGAGAACACTATTTTATAAGTGAATACGCTGAGTACAGTATAGGCCACCGAATAAAGATAGCAGGGTTTAAATATAATGGTTTTACGATATCTCTCTATAGTTAGTTCGTCAACGTCTTTGGCGATACATTCGTTGTTTTCGCGTCTTCTTCAACTACCGGTCTTTATGGAGTTCGTTTGTTTCGCGGTGACGTGGCTATGACGTCGAAAAGAACAAGTTCCTAGAATCGCTCACGTTCGATTTAACACAGCGGCTCTAATTTACATAACTTCCACTGTTACGTCTCGTCTCGTCTCATGTCAGTCGAGATTTCGAGATGTTAATAATTTACTAGAGATCTAGCACTTAATAATAATAATAATAATAATAATAATAATAATAATAATAATAATAATAATAATAATAATAATAATAATGTCGTGTCTGAACTACATTAATCTGCAACTCAGCTTTGTGGAAATATTAGCCGGTACTTATATACTGTTACCTGAGGGACGCCCGAATGTACTAATCATTCATCCTGTCAGTGGAGGCTCATGTGGGTCCGGTGGGCCCAAGTTTCCTGTAATTCATTGGGATCTCCCTTAAAGGGGGATCCACATATACATATTGATTTTTTTTTTTTTAACTTTTGCTGCAGTTTTAATTGAATGTCATCAACTAGCTAATTTTTTTGTATCGACCTTCAAGATGCACCTTGTAAAACTACCGATTGTAAAATTAGCTCTGTCAACATTCCAAAATGCCTTTATTTCCCTACATTCAATTATGACATTGGAAAATAAAGGACGTTTCTTTAAATGAGCCAAGAAAAGGAGGCGAACATTTTTACTATAAGAGGAATTAACAAGATGAAAGAGCAGCTTGAATAAAAGAACAACTGTCAGATGGAGTTAGTAGCTTATGTAGATAGATTTACTACCCTCCCCCAGCCATTCTTTCAATACACCTACTTAAAACATTATTTTGTAACTTTGAAAAGTTTTAAATCATACGTACAGAAAATTTTAACATCATTGCTTGTTAATTCAAGGCTAAACACAGGCAACGGTATACTGGCCGGCAACGCAGTCTCTATAGTAGAGATACTGGCTTGTGGCAACAATGCAAGCGCTCTCAGGGTAAGACTGAGCAATGGTTATACTTGTGGTATATCGACTAAAATGTGCCAACAACGATCAGTACAGCATCCTTACAGTAAGCATTGAATACTGTCATACGATCAAAGCTAGTAGCCTGGTCTATTCTAAACTAATTACTACAAGAAAGTGTACAATATTACCCTCGGATGATCAAAGCTATGATGGGTAGCTGAGGTGAAAAATGAAGGTCCCATCTGTTGACAAGCTTGCGAGAACATAGACTATTGGAACGTGGAATGTAATGTCTGTTCACGATAGGAATTGACTTCTGAAAGGCCTTTTTCCCTACCATAAATCTATTATATAGTAGGATATTGATAGGAAAAAAGACCTTTCAGAGAGTAATTCCTACCGTGAATGGAGTATAAGAGGAGTGTGTGGTAAAAAGAATGATTGGAAGAAAAGTCGATATTATGTGTGTATGTGAAACAAAGCGGAAAGGGAATGATGTTTTGCTGACGAGTGATGGTAGCAGCTGGCACTGTGGTAAGGTGTGGATGAATGGGTAAGTGGAAGTAGGTTAAATCTCAAGTCCAACAGTTAAGCGGTTTGTAAGAAGGTATGAGTTGGTGTCATCCAGACTTCTACGGGTACTGCTACGCGTATAAACGGGCATCTGCTAACACACTTACTTTCGTGGCCAGGCTGTATATGACCGTAATGGCTTCTCAAATTAAATTAGGTCGACACGGAATGAATGTTTATTTGTCCAATCTATAGTTTTATAGTGATCGTATAGTGAGTGAGTGGCTGCGTTATTGATTAAAATAACGAAACTTTATTTATTTAAATTCTTATTTATTATTCACTCGCACCAATTCCTTAGTTAGTGTGTTAAATTAATTAATGAAATCATATATTTAAATTACTATTTATTATATTGGGATGGCTTCTAGTATTTCACTTGATACACGTCACGCGTCTTGGTTAGTGTGAGAGTGGCCTTCAACAGATTTAAGATAAATTCACAATATCACTTGCTTTAGCCGTTATATAATCTAATTACGATTGATTATCACGCCTGTTTTTCTATTTTAATAATTCAACACGCGGAGAATACCCGAGAGGCTAACGCAAAGTGTTGACTCTCAAGAGTTGACCAGGAAGCGTCCTTGGCGCAAGCTCGGCGAGATAAGAGTGACAAGTCTCCTAATTGAGTCAACTCATATTATTTTAAATATCAGGAAAACACTCCCATTGGTCCTCAAGACACAACATGGACGAACCTAACTGTCCCCCGGACCGTTAGCGAGGTCCAAAACAAGGGAAAGGAAGGCACCCTCTTTAATATCTTTTAGGAAGCTATTGTACCAGCGGCGACTCTCACAATATTCCTTAACCATGCAATACCCCGTTACTGTCTACAAGGTTGATAAAAACATCTTATTTTCTACCGTGTTCATAAAGAAGTGCAGCAGTACGTATACAACAGGCATTCGTAGAATTATGTTGATTGCTGGTTATGCTCCGGTGGAGGTTGAAGACGAGAATGTAAGAATGGCGTTTTGGAATGAGCTGATTGCATGTGAGCCGGGTGAAAGAATTATCTTGTTGGGAGATATGAATGGGTGGGTACCCAGAGAGAGAATTCAGAGAGAGAGTATTAGGAAGGTATGGTAATGACAGGGTAAACGAGAATGGTAATAATTTATTGAATCTGTGTTTACAAAAAGGCCTATTTGTGTCGAACACATAGTTTAAGTACAAAGATATTCACTTTTATACATAGCAAAGGGGCGATTTGAGGACGATCATTAATATTGTGATGTATGATGAGAGACAGAAGTTTAGTAAAGAATACTAGAACTGTGCTGGAGCTGAATATGAAATGGATAACGTTCTAGTGATCTCAGTAGTTGAATTAATTAGGAATTTTGTAATGAAGCAGCGCAAGAGTAATAAGCAAGTAAGAATGAAAGTGGAAAAGTTGCATTATAAAAGTGTAAATGCGCGATATGAAAAATTGATGGTTGAAAAATTCACTTTACAAGAGGATGAATGGAATGTTGAAATAAATGCTAATAATATAGAAAGTGCTTATAACAAAATAAAAAAGGCTGTAGTTGAGTGCGCGAAAGATGTGTGTGGATTTATGGCCATATAAAGTAGCAGAAAATAGGGAAAATGTTAATATGAGTGAAAGAATTAACGAGGCTGCTGTGTTAAAAGCTATGAAAGTGTTAAAGAATGGCTAAGCTGTGGGAGTAGATGGTATCATAAGTGAAATGCTTAGGTTTGGGGGCATGGTACTATTTGCCAGATTATGTGAGTTGTTCAATGCGTATGCTGAGATTTCGAATGTTCTTAATGACTGTAAGAATGCTTTCCCTGTTTCTGTGTACAAAGGCAAGGTAATATGAGTGAATGTAATGATTATAGAGAAATTAGTTTGTTGAGTATTCCAGGCAAAGTTTTTGTGAGAGTTTTAATTGAGAGGGTGCGTGAAAAAACTGCGGACAAGTTTTGGGGTGTTTAATTTGGTTTTATGTCAGGTAGAGAATACATGAACCAGATATTTGCATTACAGCTAGTGATTGATAAATGTATGGTTTAAGGAAGAAAGTTTATTGTGCATTCTTTGATCGGGAGAAAGCGTATGATCGGGTGAATAATGTTATGCAATGTTGTTGGAGAGAATGGTGTCGATGCATGGTTAGTAAATGCAAATATGGTGGTGTAAGATGGAAGTAAAGAGTGCGTTAGGGTGGATGGAGCTTTGAGCGGATGGTTTGGCATTGAACAGAGTGCTAGACAAGGTTGTGTTAAGTCTCCAGGGTTGTTTAATATATTCATGGATAAGTGTATGCAGGAAGCTTTTGAGAACGTGGTTGGTGTTCAAATGGACAATTTGAATGTGATAATACTGTTATATGCAGATGATGTATTTATGTTTGAGAATGAAAATGACTTACTCAGAATGCAATAAATTGTTTGAATGTGGCAACAGAAAGAATATATATTTGTGTAAATGTCTCCCAAAATAAGGTGGTAGTTTTTGATAAGGACGGATCAGTAAATGATTGTCAGCTTAGTATAAATGGAAAACTGTTAGTACATGTGAAAGAATTTGTGTATCTGGGCAGTATTTCCTGTAAAAATGGAAGAATGGATAGTGAAATCGACAGACGGGTGAATGCAATTCGGAGAGTAGTTAAATGTGTGTAGATTATTGCAAAGAATGAAATAGTGTCAAAAGAGGCAAAGATGGCAGTATATAAAAGTGTGTTAGCGCCAACAATGTTTAATGATTGTGACGCGTGGATTTGTTAGGAGAAACAGAAGAGCAAGGTGAACGTGGTTGGAATAAAATGTTTAGTAAATATATGTAGACAAACTCTTATGGACAAAGTAATGAATGGGTGTTTAAGGAGTGTGGTTTGATAGGGAATCCAATGGTTCAATGTGAAAAAAGCGTGTTGCGTTGGTTTTGGCATGTTTAGAGAACGAGTGTGGATCGAGTGATGAAATAAATATCTGAGGATAGTGTGTGTGTGGATGAAAAGGAAGTAGTAGGCCATTTAAGACGTGGCCAAATGTGATAGACGAATGTGTAAAAAAGAGAAACATTAGTAGTTTTAAGAATAAAAGAGCATGTATGACTCCGTGTATGGATGTTGTTGACGTGAAGGAGTGTGCAAGGATAGGGAAGTATGGAGAAAGTGAATGGGGATGGATTAAGTATGGAGTGTTTTTATAGCAATATGAACAGTTTTTTGCCTACCCCTTAAGGAAACTGAGTAATTAGATATGTTATATATGTTTTTCAATCATCGCTATTTACATTTGTATCCTTTTTGGCCCCTTTTAATCTCTTTTCTTAGACTTTTCAGTTATTTTTCACCTACGCACTTGTCTTATACTTTTTATGCCTAAGGCAGAGCATAAACGCCAGCTCCATAAATTTTATTTGTTATCTCTGCATTTGTTGAATATCTATTTTATTTTATTTTATAAACACTTTTTTTTCAGATCTGGTTGAAAATTCCCTTTATTTTCAAAATGGAACCTAAAGACTAACCATTTAGTATTTTATCCATAAATCTTCTAACAGAACGTTGTCAAATGTTTAATTTATTGAATTCACTTAAAGGAACTACAACAATTATAGCTAGGAAGCTAACTTACAATTACAGTAGTTCGCTGGATTAATAAATAACTACAATGGCATCTTAACTAGAAAATATAAAATAAAACATAAAAAGGCTATTTACTGTGGTTTTCGAAAGTAATATAGTAATTTGTTTTTGAAGACAGCTTGTGTGCTGTCAATTAGGTCAATATAATTGTCACTGTTGCTTATTAAATGGTTTGTACGAGGTATGCGAAACAAAGGTGAATTGTACATGTAATTAGTAAATTTTCCATCACAGAATAATGTATTAGTGTGTCTTGTCAGTTTCAATGGCGGTAAGAGTTTAATATGTTCCAGTAGGTAATCACAGTCTATTTGTCCATTTATAAGTTTGTGAAGACAACTCATATCAAAATATGTTCACCGGGTTTCAAGATTTAACAAGAATAAAATTTGGATTATTATAGGAAAACGATTTAATAAACTTGTATTGTACTTTTTCAATCAACTGGGAGTACTTTTTATAGTGTGGAGACCAAATAATAGAACCACATTCCAAGTTACTTCAAATTAGAGAATAATAGAGGAAAAGTTTTGCTCTAGTGTTAATAAACTCTTTTGGGTTTCTTTTGATGAACCCTAACAATTTAAATGATTTTGTAAGTCATATTTAGATGTGTAGATAAAGTCAGTTTAGAGTCTAGAGTAATACCTACATATTTATTAGTAGATAGGCTACTGGAGTTAAATAGTGGTCAGATAAGCTATAGTCAAATACAATAGCACTCTGTTTCTTTGAAGAAGTTAATTTTACACACATGTTCAGGTTGAGGGTGATTTAATTAATCTTACATCATTCTGTAATGTTGTCCAAGTCAGATAGTAAAAAGTTACAATCATTGTAAATTTTTAAGTCAGCAGCGTAGAGTAGGCATTTTGAGCCAAGAAGAGATACAAGGTCATATATATATATATATATATATATATATATATATATATATATATATATATATATATATATATATATATATATATATATATATATATATATATATATAAAAGGAACAGTGGTCCAAGATTGGACCCCTGTGGGACTCCAGAAGTGACTGGAAGAGTTAAGAACAAAAACCACCGACTATTACGGTAGGCCTATATATTGTTTTCTCCCATTCAAATCACTTTTCAACTAGTTTAAGAAATTTTCACATTTACCTAATAGTTCAAGTTTCCGAATGAGAATGTCGTGATTTACTTTATTAAATGCCTTGAAAAAATCTGTGTAGACCGAATTTACTTTTAGATGTTTACTAAATGAGCTGTAAATGTAGTCCGTGTAATACCTACAATAAGTTAGTAGCAATGCTCCATGCCACTGAAGAAACCATGTTGTTTGGGGGATATAAAATGTTTGATCTAAAAAAAAAATCTTTGGCTATACTAATAACTCATATAATCTACTAACAGTACAAAGTAAGGACATGAGCCTATAGTTTCGTTACGTCAGTCTGGTCACTTTTTATGTATTGGGACAAAATTGGCGATTTTACAATGGTCTGGAAAAACACCAAATGTCAGCGAAATTAAAAAATTATGTGAAGGGGTAAAAAAGAGAGGTTGCATAGTTTTTGTAAACAAGAGTGGGTATTTCATCAGGCCCATAGCTTTTGTTAGTATTAATTTTACATAAGGCATTAAGAATTCCACTAGGTCTAATAGTGATCGAGCAGAAAGAGTCTTACAGAAACTGTTAAAGATCTGTTTGTTGACCTTTTGATTGTCGGGTTTGGTGAACACAGAGTGAAAATAATGTGCAAAAAAGTTATTGATCGTTGTTCCGTTACATGAGTTGTCACCATTATAAAACATTTCACTGATGAATTTATTTAGTCAATAGCTATTTAACAAATTATTTCTTTTCGGAAGTAAGCACTTTTACTTTATCCATTTGAAGAAACAAAACTTTTAGGTTTGAATAATTATTGGAAAAGTTAGCTATCTATTAGGTTGGATTAGAAAGGAAAATGTATATAGTTGTTAAAAAAATATTCTTTACGGCCGTTATTGGAACATTACTTTTATGAACTAATAATAATATAAATAATAATAATAGTCAATAAATCACAATTTTATACGTTGAAAACGGTTTAATTTATTTATAGACTTTAAATTAAAACCTTAAGAACAGCGCCTAACGACAATCTAATAAACTAAAATGAAGGTTCTTTTTAAAATCGTTAGTTGGTCATTCTCGCAATTTGTAAAATAATTTCTATGATAATAAAATGGGTGAAAAAGGTGTTTATATTAATTTTACATTTGGAGGGGGCTATCACTCATTAAATCAGTTAAAGTAAAATAATGTTATTTTATAAAAGTTCAAGTTATTTTACTCAATATATTATTTTAACACTTAGAAAAGGGCCTTATTAAAACTCGATTGTTTTATAAAATGATAAGATATTTAGAGAATCTTAGAGCTGGTATTTTAGAGCCTCAGGCATTAATAACGGCTGAAACAACCAAGAGGTCTTACAGCTTGAAACTTAGCAAACTCAGAGATGTGGAAAATGCTCAAAGTGCTGGGGTTAACTCCCTGGACGTGGATTTGGTGGAAGGAAAATATTTGCTCTCGGGGGCAATCGACGGTAGTATTTATATCCACAACCTTCACAACTTCACTGGCTCACCAAACTTCACGGCCAGAGTTGTGAGTAAAACAGACCGGACGAATCCGTGTGCCCACAAGTACAGCGTCGAATGTGTTCAGTGGTACCCTTTCGACACTGGTATGTTTGTATCCAGTGGAATGGACAAACATCTAAGAGTGTGGGACACGAACTGTATGATCCCGGCAGAAATCTACAACTTTGAGGGAAGGATATTTCAACATCACATGTCATCTGCGTCCGCAAGCAACCTCCCAATTGTCGTTGCAAGCTCAGTAAACCAAGTTATTCTCATCGACGTGAGGACAGGATCATCTGTTCATGAGCTCCGGGGTCATACAAGTTCTGTTCTGACTTGTAAATGGTCACCTAAGGAGGAATTTTTTCTTGCGACGGGCAGCTGTGACAGTAAAGTCCTCCTTTGGGATGTTCGTTCTTCAAAGAGTTGTTTAAAATCCCTTGATCAGCACAACAGTACTGGATGGTCTAGTACCAATACGGGCTTGGCTCACGACGGCTATGTGAATGGCTTGTGTTTCACCTCTGACGGACTTTACTTACTTACTTTTGGCACAGACAAACGACTACGCCTTTGGACAACATTTGATGGGCGAAATGAAATGATCAACTTTGGTAAGATTAAAAACGATTCCAAAAAGTGCATTCAATTTGACGTGACCATAAATGCCAGTCCAAAAATCGTTTACGTGCCTTCTGAGGGGAGTATATTTTTGTACAATGTGGAAAGTGGAGAAAAAATCAACACATTGCTTGGCCATTATAATTCTGTGAATTGTTGCGTGTATCACCCATTTTACCACGAGCTTTATAGCGGTGGTAATGATAGGAACGTTTTAATTTGGACCGCAGATCATTGTCAGAGTGCAGCTTATGACGAGTGTGTGAAATCACGTAGCATTCAGTCCAAACAACCTCCTATGAGAAGGACGTTGAACGCACGGAGAAATATCACTGCCGATACTTGGAGTAGCGATGAAGAAGGATGAATACTTTTATTTTTGAAGGTTTGCATTTTATTGAAATATGCTTACCGGTTATGGGGCAGAAATCAGTGAAGAACTCCACCAACATTTGATTTGCCTTAAGGAAGAATAGAATACCACACTCTGTAACCGGTAGGCTCCCTAAGGAGGGGTTGAATTCAAGTACATGATAAATGTGGCCAAGCCTTAAGGTGTTAAGGATCACACCAAGAAATTATAACAAAAAATAAATAAAATGTATGTGTACCACAACCAATTATATGGCTAGTCCTGTACACAATGCTACAATTGATAATGTTAGCAAAATTTGAATTTTACTTTACTCTTTTTTTAAATCCCTGCATTAATTAACTCCTCTGAAGTGATTATAAAGTTGTATTGAAATAGTTCTATCCTATTGAGTTTCAACCATGCTTTAAAATGTTGATCAAACTCTTGGGGTGGGTGCACATTGGTTAGTCAAAACATGTTCCCAAAAAAATCATTTTAGTTCTGAACTGTGCATCTTAAGTCTGTTAATCACAGTAATTAAATAAAATATAAACTTGAACCAAAACCCACTTTGGTAGTTGAGTGGTCTAACGCACCACTCTCGCAATAGACTAGCCTAGACAGCCAATGACAGGGAGATCGAGGTTTGTATCTCGGTCTGGTGTGCAGAGGGTAGTTTTTCCAAAATAAGTTTTCCCCTCACCCTCCATGCAAATGTGGGTACTGACATAATGCCCTTTCCAGCCTTCAAAGCAGGACAATTTATTGGCCTAATAAACAGTTCCTATTGTGTCTATTTCATCCCAAACTATTTAGTCCTATTTTTGTAAGAGCCTTTTAGAAAATAAAAACATTTTATGACGTAGGATACATATTTTTACTATTTAATAGCCTTATTTTACAGCTAACTACTAAAAGTAACAGCTGCGGATCACACGACTTGATGAATTATACCTAGTAATATTTTATCTGTTGGGTATGGCTCATGCCGTGAAAATTGAGACTACTGTACATTACATTTCTATTGTAGTGTTAGGCACTTCAAGGTAGACCTATACCTAAATATATCCACAGGTAGTCATTCTAGTTTTAATAAGTTCAATGAACTTTTCAACATCCAATTTCATCTCAAATCGAGTTAATAGTTAACAGAAGATCACCTGAGACCAGTGGAATGTGGCTGATAGTCTGGAGGGAAGGCTGGTGCACATCACAAACAAATGTTTCTGCATAAAACAATAGACTGTTTTTTGACAGCTCATACCTGATGAATGTTTCATCACTGGCCAGTTTGTGTAGTCCTTAAGAATACATAGGGGTAAAAAAAACAGGCTGTTAAGACTAAATAAAAATAGTTTTACTTATGATTTCGACTAGATCATAGAGAAAAATAAAATATTTTGTACTTCTTGAAAAATATGAACACCAAAAAGTTACTTATTTTTCAAATGATTTTACAACCTTTATTTTTTCTACCTTCCAATTTGTGAAATTCAAATTATAAAACAAAGGTTTAGTTTTGTGCAATCAAATACATGTAGATGTTGTTAACTATTAAAGATATTTTTCGGTTTACTATTTAAACTTATTAGTTTGATGTTCAAAGTTAATTGAACTAATGGAATTTTACTAACTAATATTAGTCTTTACCAAATTCAACATTACTCAGGTGTAAACCTATTTCCTCTATTGTAACCTTTAGGTTATGGCCAGATGAGCAGTAAATGTCACTTGAGGTGGAATGACTGAACTAATACGTTCTACAAAATTCTTAGCTTAAGGTTAAATGGTAGCGTGAAATGGCCATACATGTAGCAATAAACCAACAAAACGCTACATATATTGCTCTATGTAGCCACAAGCAAGGATGTGCCAGATGCACGTCCTTATGGAAGTCTCACTGCATTTCTTGAGCCAGGTTGAGTTCATCAACACTGGGGTTCACTAGCGTCAATACTCGGCGATAAAAAACGAATGTGCTGTTATTAAACAACTCACTTTTAACATGTTCATCATGTAGTTGTAATGGGCAGTCTTGTGTAAGCTCTTTGTGTGCTAGGATTATGTGAAGAGGGGCTTGTGTCTAAGGATGTGGTATCAGAAGAAAAGTATCAATATAGAAATTTTAATATGGATTTTTTTTATCTAGTAATCTAGTAGTAGCTTATATATGACCTACCCCTTGTCACCAGTGCCAAAACTAAATAATAGAAAAACTCCTGGCAACCTGATATTGTGAAGGCTAGCTTCCTATTGGGTAGAGAGAGCCAGCATGTCACATGATTTTTCTAATACAATGGAGTTGATCTTTTAAAGGAAAAAAAAAAGTTTAAAGCACAATATATTGAAATTATTTCGTATTAAAAGGAAACTTTACACACATTTCTTTAAAGAAAAATACACTTCATCCATGACTTTTTGAATATATGAGAGGGGTCCAAAACAGTATCATTACAATACTTTAAAACAAAATTTAAAAAAAGCTTTTTTTTTATCCAACTTCTTAAAAAAAACTTCCATAATTCACTTCTTGGAGGTCCAATTTTTTTTAAAAACTATATTCATCGTTTATATACTCTGTCAAGATAGATAATTAATTATTTACAAATGACAGAAGAATGGACATGCTACCATGCTTCATCTGCTTAAACAACGCACATAAGCTTTTCTGCTTCATTTGCTTGGGGTACCTTTAAGTTTAGTGAATTCATTGAGCTCTACAAAAGCTTCTTTTGCTTAGTTTGTGATAACCGTACTCAATGATGGTATAGTAGACTGGTTGCTCCTCGACCTGTCAGGTATCATGTTGTATTGATAAACAAAGATGAAAGAACACCTATGAATTATGATGAGCTAAAAAAGATGTAATGCTAAAGTTGCTTCTTGCTTGTCATGCAGAAAATGAGTGAGAACTGAGAAATAGTGTAATTTGTTCTTCCTCCAGTCCACCCTAATAAAAGTTTAATCCCAGCATGAATGAAGCTACCAAAAAAAGTTGTTTCTTTCAATACCAATCGGATACCAGAGTGTAAGTACTAATATTGGTAAAAGTATAAAGTAAAAAAATTGATCTTAGTAAAGTATCGATACTTTTTTCACATCCCTACTTGGGTCTCTAACTGAGCGTAGCTTTGTAGAAGCTGGCTCATTGACTCAAGATGGATATTTGTGTTCTTTCTCTAGTAAAAACAGTTTTATTTAATGGCCCTTGATGGCACCTAGGAACCCCCGTGTTGAAGGATTCGAGTAGTGATGTGAAAAAATTATAGATACTTTACTAATATCGATATTTTCCTTTCGATACTAGTAATTTTTTACTCAATAATTTTACTTATATTAGTACTAACACTCCAGTATTGAAATAAACAACTTTTTTACTGTATTCACTTATGCTGGGATTAAATGTTTACTAAGGTGGACTGTAGAGGAAGAACAAATTAAACTATTTCTCAATTCTCACTCGTTTTCTGCATGGCCTGATGGGGCGAGCGGCAACCAGTCTACTACTACTATCAGTCTTCCTTTATCAATGCGCGAGCACGGTCATCACAAACTAAACCAAATAAGCTTTTGCAAAGCTGAATCATTATAATTTTCAGTGCTTAATAAATATTAAAATACAATTATGATGCAAAAGTTGAAATTATTACTGATAAAAAAAAATTCCAGAATAAAATTTCGATACAGATACTTATTGCTATCGATACTAGTATGGTATCAATATCATTCTTCTGATACTTTTCTTTCGTTACCTCATCCCTTGGTTCAAAGCTCTCCTCATAGAGTGCAGTCATTTTAACCTGGAAGATGTGGGTCTGGTTTATACTGTGTTTGTGACCCCGATCTATTCAATCGATAACATGTGCTTTAAGATGCTCCACCGAGTGATGTTTACTGTCCTGTCCGGCCTCTTATTTCTAACCCGCCTTGGTGGCGTAGTTGGCTAACGCGCTTGTCGTGTTGAGCTCGACTGCTGAGGACGGGGAGATCGAGGTTCGAATCTCGGTCGGGTGAACTGGGAGGAGTTTTTCCTAAATGGTTTTCCACTCTCCCTCCGCGCAAATGAGGGTTCACTTCCTCTGATTCAACCTTCCCAATTCCTAATCCATTAGCGTAATTAGTACTTAAAGTGTATAACCCGAACAGGTAGTAAGACGCGGTGCTAAATATTATTATTATTTCTAAATTCATCGGGTGCATTATTTGTCATTGTTTCAAGCAGTATTTACTACTCATCTGGTCATAGCCTTAAAGTTAAAATTGTGAACCGTATTACTCTGTCCAAAAAGCCGATATACTATTCCTGGTTTTTTCCGCCACCATCCTGATTATTACCGGTTTAGTTTGAGGACGGTAGCTTAGAAGTACACCTGCACTAATAGGGAGCAAGGATGAGAAAAACCAACCATGATGCACTTTGCCAAGATTCAAACTTCAACCCCTCTGTCAATCCAGTCTATTGTGAAAGTTACACCTTGGACTGTGTAACCACTGGCAGAAGGTGGAAAATGAGTCATACTTAATTTAACAATTCCACCAATTAAAAAAGAGGATTACATCTAACACTGCTGCCAATGGACAAAAAGATTATCTTTTGATGCCCTAACCTACACCTTGATTTTGGTTGGAAGAATAGTAGAGAAAATTCAAACATATTTATTTACGGCCAGTGTTGATAACATTTTACTGTATTATTTGTGTTTTTATATAGGTATTGATATATATATAAAAAATGATAGTTGCAAGTAACATGACTTTATGTATGAATATATTAACATTGTTTTAGTAACTAACTTCTACTGTTCTTCCTACCAAGATATACTATTTTTTTTTTTAGGTTTTTCTTGGAGAATAAAAGTTAAAATAAAGATTGATTTAGTTTAGAAAAATTATGTATTCATATTTGATTTATATACAGAAGAATATATATATACATATATATACACACACACACATTGCCCACAAATTAAGTAAATATTTTTGTGACAGTTTTTTAAAACCACTGAAAATACTAATATTAGAGGTGCAACTATTAATGGCTGTAATTTGGTTAATTTTTTCTTAATAAAAAAATTAAAATGTTTCAGTCATGTAAATGTTAGGTTTAAAAAAAATTACATTCAAAATATGCACCTGATATTATTTTGAGTGTTTCCCCCTCCTATAGTTTGGTAATACCATAAAATGTCAAATTATTTCTAACAATAGCAATCATACATTTTAATCACACACCTTTTTAGGGAAAATTTTGCTTTTATGCTAATTATTAGGTTTGTCCATATTTTGTAACCCTGATGTCAACTGAACACAATATATATTTTACAATTATCACATTTTCATTTTTTGCTAAAGAAATAAGTTATGGTTTAAGGGGTAAAGCAAAGATTTTAATCAGACATTACCAAGATTTATACTCCTATGACCAGCCACCCAGCATAACAGTGTTTTATGTTACACAAATAAAAGATTAATGATAACCATATACAATGTACAGCAGGCACGTCAAACTCATTTTCCCCGCATAACAAAAGTTGTATCGTGTTGAGGGCCACTTTTAGAAATATGTAAAATAAAACTTATTTTAGGATTATTTTAAATACATAGTGCTAATTTTTGATATAATTATGTTCACATACATAGATCTACATAATATTATAAGGTGTTCTGTCTTACGACAAGTAAATTCCTTTTGTAAGTGAACTTAGAATGCCAATGCGCCTGTCTCCTCGAGTTTTAGACATTTTTTTCCCCCTTAGAGTCACCTAATATTTGAATGGTCCTTTTTCCTAAGCTGCTCTTTCTCTCAACCTTTCCTTCTATGATGTCATGCAAAAGACAGTGCCTCCAAAGGATGTGTCCAATCCAGTTTTCTCTGCGCCGAAGAATCACATCCAAAATGGTTCTCTTCTCAAGACTTCATGTGTCACCCTGTCTGTCCACCTGATTTTCTCAAGTCTTCTCCAACACCACATTTCAAAGCTCTCCAAGTATTTCTTTTCCATGTTTCTGAGAGTCCATGTTTCTGCTCCATACAGCGCGATGCTCTAAATGTAACATTTCATCAGTTCCTTCCTCAGTTCCAAACTCAACTTGCTGGTCCGTAGTAACATCTTGTTGAAAGCTTCCTTGGCCATGGCGATCCTCAACCTAATTTCTTTAGTGCAGTAGGCATCCTTTGTCAGCAGACTTCCCAGGCACTTGAACTGTTCTCTTTCTTCAACTCCTGGTTTCCAATTTTGATTTTCAGTGGCTCTTTATTTTTTTAAATCACCATCACTTCTGATTCCTCAATGTTGATCCCCATGCCATATTTTCTTACTATCTCCACTAACGGGTCCATAATTTCCTGCAACTCTTCTTTATTTCTAGCCAGCAATGCTAGATTATTGTTTTGATGACGTGTCCTCATATCCTGAAATTGCCAGGCCCCTCCAGAGCTTTCCTGATCAGCCACTCTCCATACAAGTTGAACAGACTGGGTGACAAACAGCATCCCTGTCTCACTCCTATTCCTATCTCTGTGTTTTTGGACTCTCCATCATTCAGCCTTATCTTCACTCGCTGTCCCAGGTACAGGTTTGCGATTAGCCATTTGTCCCTCCGGATGATGCTGATATTCTTGAGTATTTCCATCAGTTTCTTCCATTTCACTTCCAGCGCTCTTTCTGAAATTATTCTCAGCATACCAATGGCATCTTTGGTTCCTTTTCTGAATCCAAATTGTTCTTCTGTCATCTCAATTTATATTTTCTGTTCCAGTCACCTGCTGAGCATTCTTGCCATGATCTTCTCCAATAGAGATGAGGCTGATAGTCCTGTGGTCACTACATAGCATACTTGAAATTAAAAGTATTCCAAAATAAACATTTGTTTATATACAAGAGGTTGCATAATATATTATATTCATAAATAATTAAACATCAGAAATAGAAAAATGAACATAACAAAATAATAAGTTTTTTATTGTTATATACCATATCATTTTTAGTAGATCCTTGCTATTGTTTTCCAGATTGCAAATCATCAAAATTTGGTCTAATGTCTAGAGCTGATGTAATTTTCAATATTGAAGATAGATGTCGATCAGTTAATCTTGACTTGCCAACTAATATACCGAATGTCTGTACTTTCATCGATAACAATAAAGTAGGCCTCAAATTTTGATATTATTAATAAACTATGCTTGTCTCTTGAATTATCGCTATTTTATCGATTCTTCTAGATACAAAATTTTGACAAACTTTTAATTTCATTATTTGTTTTGAACACAACACTTACACTGATTTATTCGAGCATTTGTGAATAAATTCCCCTTCAGTAAATGGTTTTGATTTACTCGTGATTAATGTGATATTAGATAACTAGCTTTTACAGCAACTGCATTATCTACAACAGTTTGATATAAACACATGTTATTTTTGAAAAACTGATTTCAATTATTCCAACTACTTTTCACGAAGTTTTGCAACGTATCGGGCATAATTTTATTTGTGATTTGTATCATAGTGCTATTTTAAGATATAATATTCCTTACAAACGGCAATAGAATTCCTACATATTAGGCATAATATTTAACACTTCATTTTGATTTCTCTTGACAACTATGGTTTTCTTCTTCAAAAGATATTTCTTTATTCATATTGGTACGTTACATAGTGTTTATCATATACTGGTTTAACTTAAGACAAGTAAAACAAAGCTCATTACACTTATCCTCGCAGAAGCTAATCTGTAGAGAGATAAGGCCGGCCACAAAGGGACACAATAATGTAGATAGGGTTTTTCAATAGTTATACAAACTGTAAACACCTCTGAATGAAGTGTCACACATGCAACAACTGTGGAAAGTTATCGGTCCAAAATTCCAGTGACACATATTTATTTTTCTTATTTTAAAAGGTCGGAAGACATGCCTTTTGATGGCAGGCCACATGCGGCTAGCGTGTTTGACATGCCTGATGTACAGTGTAGTGATAGAAAGACACAAACCAAAAATTCTAATGCAGGGATCAGCAACCTCTTTGGGGCCTTTATTGATTCGTTAACTGATCAAAGGTCATCCATAGTTTCCTCTCTGTACTTATGTTCTTTTTTTCTTTCTATGCGTCTTATATTCATTCTTTAAATGAAATATTTCCTCATAATTAATATGTCCCCAGTCTTGGGGGAAAAATCAGAATAAATAAAATGTGTATTTTAATACTAAATTATTATTTTTTAACATTGCAGATTATGACTGATCAAGGTTATTTTGGTCACACTCAAATAATATTAGAGCTCACTAGATATATTTTTAGGTTAGAAGAACCAAAGATCAACTATTAATGACAATGTAGTTTTCTTAAGCAATCGACTGAAAAATGCCCCTAACTTTACTGGTTGCTCACCCCTGTTTTAATGGTATGGTTAAATTTAAGAACTTGACAAAATTCAAGAGAAAAGTATTGAAAAAATTAGGCCTAATCTAAATTAGAGATGGGTTTAATCCAATCTTTCTTGAATTTGAATCTTACAATTTTAGAAATTAATCCAATCTTTCTTGAATTTGAATCTTACAATTTTAGAAATGATATCA
Source organism: Timema cristinae (assembly GCA_039000515.1). Classification (NCBI taxonomy): domain Eukaryota; kingdom Metazoa; phylum Arthropoda; class Insecta; order Phasmatodea; family Timematidae; genus Timema; species Timema cristinae. Next base: position 112,164,792 of record JBCFYV010000012.1, on the reverse strand, counting down.
GAGAAAATGAATCTTGGTTTTGTTTGGGAAGTTTCTTGAGAAAGTTTAGGAGAGGTTGGAAATATGCCATACTTAGAAGAAAAGCGAGGAAAATTTTAAGTGGATTAATTATTTCCAAACAATTTTGTAGTTATTTAATCTTTTGAAACCAAAATAAATTTAAAAATATTTTCACAGCTACACACGTTTGGCCAATTTACTTTACAAATTAGCCTACTATAAAAATTCTGACTCAAGTCAAGGCCTTTAAATTTGGATTTGAGATAACCTTTTGGGTATTCTTTTGAGTATCGAATGGTATAGAATTGGAACGTTTCTCAAATATTAATTTATAGGTGAGGTTTCAAAAACTACTTTTGATAGTAAACTAAAGAAACAAACTTGAAACATAAAAAAACCACAGAAGTAGGCCTACCTATGTGCTAGAATTGTATAAATAACTATTAGAAATATTTTACCCAGAGAGTGCAGAAAAAACAAAAGAATGCACAAACCCGAATATTTATCAGTCTTAGATATGAAAACCCATTAAAAAATACTAAATATTTATCCGTCCATATTACTTATTTTATGCAAAGTGACAAAATATCATTAAAAAAAACACGAAAAAATTCAGTCACAGTCTTGTTTGATCATACCATCTCTGTCTTTAGAAATATTTTGGTTGGCTTGATCATTTTCAAATTCGACAAAATCATCGAATAAACTTGGCCACGCTTCGGTATCATCGTAAGAGCTAAGATCTTCACCTACAACTTCTGAGAAATTGAGGAACATGTTCCAAGTGTCACGCGGTATACCTCTGACGTGCGGGTGGCTATCCAAGAAGAACAACCAACGAGACAAAATGGCTGGCTCGCGAACAGAAAATACTAGTCGCCACAGGCACACGGCCATCTCGGACGGTAGGATGCGTTGGCCGGATTCAGAGTCCAGCCCAAAACGAAACGTAAAGCGATACAAGTCCTTGAACATATCCGGGTTTTTAGCGACCTCTGCCACTACCTCTGGCAAACGAGCCTGTATAGCTTTGGTGGAGTCTGCCCTAAGCGCGCGGCAACCATTCACAAACTCCGGTCTCGTGAACCGGCACATCTGTTCTGCATTAAACCGCCAGGCCAAAACAAGGACCTTAAACTCGTCTGGCGAGACGTTCAGATCAGCACAAAGACGCTCTATGCCATCGGCTAACATGGCGTCTTCATTATTATCTTTATACTGTTCAAACAGGGTGTTTAGTTTTGACTCTGAGGCCTCCTTTCCTTTCCCCTCGCTAGCGCTTGTGGAGCGACCCAAAGGAGGGATCCTGCTGTAAAACGTCCGTGACATCTTTTCCCTATGCAAGCTGCCAAAGTTGTCACTTCCGACCACAGGGAAACCCGATATGCCTGCACTCTTGCTGTTGCCATTAACTTGAGATTCCACTACAGTCACGGGCAAGTTTTGAATATTTTGAGAGGAATGGAGAATGCCACACAATTCTTTCTCTATAAACACACACACAATTACAAAAAACAATTTATTTGATTTAGGATAGGCTATATGAATTTATATACTAATTTACACTTACAATAAAATTATATATCTTTTATGGTATTCAGGATTTAAAATTCTTTAAAAGTTTAATTATTACATATGAATATACTCGAGTGTATTTTTTGGCTATTGTTTTTATGTCATATTCAAAATGAACAAACTACAGTAAAACCTCGTTAAATCAAACTCCTAGTCCAAAATGCTGGCTAATCCAAACTTAATTTTAGAAAAAAAGAGGTAAAAACAAACTAAGTCAAATTAAATATATTTTCTTGTCTAACAAATTCAAGGGTTAACAATAATTTTTAAGAAACACTAATAATAAATGCTTGGTATTTATATGTTTTAGTCAATACAATGTGTTTCCCATAACTAAAAATTACTAGTCGGTCTACTATAAAAAGATTTAAATGTAAATGTAAAACTAGAATATATATTACATTTTACACATCAAACGAATATACATTTTATACATAAAACAAATGTACATTTTATAAAACAAATTAAACTGTAGCTAACATTTTTTGAAAATATTCTTCCCCTTAATCCAAACAAACTTCAATCCTAATTAGCTCGGATTAGCAAGGTTCAACTGTAGCTCGACAGCGAATTATACACGACAGAGAATTATACAAATATTCAATATGCATTTATTTTTACCAATAGGTTTTGTTAAACTTGGACAGTATTGGACATCAGTATTTATTTTTAAAGTAATTTTTTTTAGCATCACATCTTACTACCAGTAGAGGTGAGTGAGTTATACGCATGTGTTAATAGGTTTAGGGATAAGGAAGTTATATTTATAGGAAGTGTACCTGCTTTTGCATGAAGGGAGAGCGGAAAACAATTTTGGAAAAACCCCCCTCAGTACACCTGACCGAGATTCGAACCTTGACCTCCCAATCATTGCTAGTCTATCCTACTGTGAGAGTAGCACCTTAGACTATGCGGCCACCAAAGCGGGGTAAAAAGTTACATTCGGAGCAAGTGTTTCTGACACTTTGACTCACCTTCCTTGTCCTTCTCCAGGGAAGAGATTGTGGACGGGTTAGGAGGCACAGGGACTTTGAAGCAAGAAAAACAATTTCCCATTGGTTGTCCTTCGAAGATTGTCTAGTTCCAACTGGTATATCTTTGTTGATATTCATGAAGACGATTCCAGCTAGAGAGCCAAGTCTTACCAGGATCTATTGTCTGTCACCTTTCTTTGATGAACAGAATCTAGAATTGAAAATAAAAAATTTGAATTTACCTTGGTAATTCAATTTCTCCCTAGAATTATTAAATCTAGCATTTTATTTATTGGTTAGTAATGGACTAAAATCTCAATTTGCTCATTAGCCAAATGTAAACCGTTCATTTATACTTAGCTCAACTTAAAAAAATATAATTAAAGGATTTTACCTTGTTTATTTTATTAGGTCGTGTGTGGCCTATTTGTCCAGATGTTTTTTATGGGAGTAAAATAAATTAAAATACATTTATGTTGATGCAAATTTAAAGCTGGAAAGTGTTTAACTTGTCATGTTACTAATAATTTCCAAACTATTGAAAAATAAATTGTCATTGCTTATTTTGGGGATGTCTAACACCAAACCTTGTTTGTCAAATTTAGTTTTAGCTTGGTAAAAGATTATTTGCATAGACTTAAAGAGGAAATATTATGCCACAATTATGAAAAGTGACAGTACTTGACCTAGTAAAATGATGACGTATATAAATGTCAATTCACACTTGCAAACAAAGACAAAGGCTTGAATAAATTGTTCTAGGCTTGGTAAATAGCTTAACTTCCTACCTACCTTTCGAAAATACAGGCACCAAATCTATTGCTGATAAATCTTGTCACGTTAATGAATGTCTACCTATATCCAACATGGAATATTGGATATTAATACCGTATTGTGTATCGGGGCTTGTGTTAATTTTGTTTACCTTACAATTTCTAGTTCCAAAGCCCATTTTATAATAAATAAATTTCTACTTTGAAAGGTTGGAAAACACTTAATGGATTGGTATGACTTGCAGCACATTACAATTTATATAAATAAGAAAACACATTCAAATGAATTTGTATTATCTATTTGACATAAATAAATTATCTAAAGCTTCTTTAAAATTCATCCTAGCTATACTGATCACTGTTAAAAGAATAAAGACAAAGATAAAGACTGCGAGGATACTACGTTTACAAGGACCTATTCTCAAATAGTACTTGTGAATATAGCTTTGATAACTACCTAAACTAAGTCGTAAACAAAGTTACTAAAAGTAAATTTTAATTGATAAAATAGGGGAGTCGATGTTTGGCATAAGTGGGGGACGGACGTGTTTTCACAGAAAATTAAGTTTGCCTGTTTTAACAGTTTTGACAGTGACATCTATCAGTGTTGTTGGATACGGTGGATTCCAGTGACGAGTGCGATTTTGATTCGGCTATGACAAATACAGTGAAACATTTGACAAAATTTTCAAACTAGTGCCATAGGTTTAAAATCGAGTCGTTCAAGATCACCATCTAGTAATCAAATTATGACGAATGCGAAATCTAGTGTAGGGCGTGTTGCGGTCAAACCAACGGGACAGGCGTCAGCCAAAGTTCCCAGAGTAGCAAATGTCAAGGAGAGTCAAATTAGAGAAATTGTTTTAGATGATAGTATAGCAGTCAAAATAGAGGATGTATTTAATTATTCTAATTTAAGGCCATACAAAATTACATTTTCAAATACATTGAAACTTAACATTCAGAATCTGCGTCCAATGAAAATAGGAAAGGGATTATTTCCTAAGTATAAAAGTGTAGCTAGCATTGTTCCGGCAGGGAAAAACCAAATTGTTGTGGAATTGTTATGTATTAAAGAAGCTAATAGTCTTATGACAGATAGGGAACTGCATTGTCTTTTGAAGGTCTCATTTGACAGGATGGGTCTTGATGAACATAGGATTGGAGTTATTCATAATATTCCACTCGAATTTTCGGAGGAATTTATTAAGGAAGAGTTAGAGAGAGAAAGTGAATTTTCAATATCGCAGGTTCAATAGGCGCAATCCTGACCTGAGTGGTTTGACCCCTCTGGTACAGTAACAGTGACTTTCGAGGGCAAAGAGCTACCGTCTTATGTTGTCATGTGTTTTTCTAGGGTGGAGGTCAAGCCTTATGTTTACCCAGTGACGCAATGTCACAATTATTTACGTGTTGCACATCTCGCTGTCAACTGTCGTAGTGGGGGACATAGGTGCACAAATTGTGGAATAATGTCTACAAGCAACCCCAAAATGTGTTCGCCCCAAACTTGTCCCAAGTGGATGTGACAGCGTCAAATTAAATTTACAATGGCTCGTAGAAATTTGTCGTAACGGGAGGCTGGTAAGGTTGTGGACTGCAACTCTCCCTTCAAGTCGCGCTATGCAACGAGGGGGGCCCAATTTGTAATGGACAATTCTCAATTCCCAAATATGCCAATACGGCCACGCAATTTAACGTCCTACGTGGCGACTCTTTCAAGTACCCCAGCAGGTTGTTGGGGACATGGACGTGGATTAGTCAGGAAGCTCTATCGAAGGAACATTAGATAATATAATAAGTAGAGGGGTGGAACAAATAATTTCTAAAGTGGTGTCGCTCCTAGTAACCGTAGCTTCCTCAGCGCCAGGGGAGTTAGATCTTTCAAGTTTAATGGCAACAATAACAGGGAAAATTCAAAATTTGTTAAGGCATGTGCGACGCTTTAAGAGCCATGATCGTAGATCTGCTAGGATTAAAGCAGGTAGTGGAGTCCAAGGTAGCCTTGTCTGACTTAGGCATATGTTTGTTTATGTTTTTATGGTTAGTTATTTAAATATTATACAATGGAATTCTAGAAGCATCAGGAAAAAAATGTGGACCTTGAGCAATTAATTTCTTCTTGTGATATACATATAGTAGCGTTAAGTGAAACTTGGCTCAGGTACCATGATAGTTTTGTTATAAAAAATTTAAAAATTTTAGGTTGGATAGACCTGCCCGGGTGGGAGGTGTTGCGCTGTTAATTAGGTCATACATTTAATCTGTTGAAATGAGAACGGGCAATTTTCAATATTCTTGGGAATTTGTTGGGCTAAATATATTTTTCTCAGGTAGGACATTTTCAGTTATATCTTTATACAACCCTACACCGGATAATTTCGATAATAATTTATGGGAACAATTTGTCGGAGGTCTACCGTCCCCGGTTATTATCTGCGCGGACATGAATGTGCACCATGTGTTGTGGGGCTCCCCTTACATAGATCGTTGTGAAATAAAGATTCATGAAACTTTAGCTGTGTTACCTCTTGTTATATTAAATACAGGTAAGTTTATGCAATTTAACAGACCTCCGTATCCTAACATGTGCCCGGATGTTACTTTTGCATCCCCTAATTTTTCACCATACTTAGCTTGGGATACAATTGGGGATTCAATGGGTAGTGATCATCTGCCAATTATTTTGACAATAGACTTCAAAGTCCCATATAACTATAAAACTGTTTCTCTGGAGAGGTCGCGCAACTATAAAAAAAAGCAAATTGGGAATTATATTCGACAAAAGTGGAGTTAACAGCTGAAAATCTAGCGGTGGACCATGATCCTTTAGTACAGTATGACAACTTTGTTAATACTCTACAGAACTCACATGATGTGGCAGTACCAACCTCACATATGAGGGTCATAGGACAGTTAGACGCTGCTCGTGGTGGACAGAGTCACGTTCTAAAGTGATCGCTCAAAGGAGGTGATCATTATATACTTTAAAACAAAATTTTAACCTGATAAACTATGAAAGCTACTGTCATATGGTAGCTGCTACGTGGCGAACTTTGCTACGCGTGAAACGTGATTCTTGACATTTAAATTGCGATTCTATTTCCCCCGATGTATCTCTGGCACAGGTTTGGCGTAGAATCAAATGATTCAAGGGTATTGTTACAAACTTCGGGATCCCTGCGGTTAACTTAGAGGCATGGGAAGAGTCGTTCGCTTGTAGTGTGATACCGGATTCAGTTATGTGCCCCCCGTTGTTATCCCCAATTTGGGTGTTCCTGAGCTCGATAAATGTTTTACTGGCAGCGAATTAAGGGCAGCGTCGAACCGAGTGCAACACACGACGGTTGGTCCTATGGTATGTTGAGAAAATTGTTGTCTGTTTCATGACGAGCGCTGCTAGATATATTTAATATTCTGTGGGAGGAGGGGAAATACCACCGGCATGGAAAATTTATTTTCTGATTCATATTCTAAGACTGGGTAAAAGCGCAATGTTAACAAGTTCTTATCGGCCTATTGCACTCTCGTCCTGTTTTGATAAAATCATGGATTACTTAGTTAAAGCCCATTTGGAACAATTTCTGGAAATGAACGAACTCCTTAATCCTATGCAATTTGGGTTTAGAAAAGAACATTCCACACTTAATAGCCTCTCTATATTAGTTTCCGATATTCAAATGGCTCTATCACAAAACTCATTTGTATCAGCATTTTACTCGATATACAGGGTGTGTACGATAATTCCGATCATTCTGTGTTGTTTGATAAACTTTTTCGCCTGGGTTGTTCTAACAAAATGTGTTATTGGTTAAGCTATTTAGTTCAGAATAGATAGTACACTGTAAAGATAGGACAAGCTAGATCATCTTCTCGAACTCAACAAAGGAACCTACCACAGTGATCAGTACTCAGTCCTCTGTTGTATACAGTTTATTCGAACAATATTGATAACTCTTTTCCGTTTGGTATAACAACTTTACAGTATGTGGATGACGTGGTAATATACGTTATGTCTTGTAACTTGTCAGAGGAGGTGGGTAAGTTACAATAAATGTTTCCTTTTCTTTTTGACTCTAAACGTATCTAAATGTTGTGCGGTAATCTTCACCCGACATAGAGTGCGAGATAACTTAATTATACTAGTTTATGAAGGGCGTCAATTTCAGATACCACTGACGATGCAATTTTTAGGCATAACACTAGACATGAAGGGCTCTTGGCTCCCTCATTTTTTGGAATTAACTGGAATATGTGACAGGTTTATAAATACTATGCGATCAGTGGTGGGTGCCCATATACAATGTTACAAATGTACCGTGGGCTTATATGTTCTCGATTGGAGTATAGTTGTTTTTTTATATCACAATGCATCACGATATATACTAGCAAAGCTGGATAAGATCCAATATGTGGCTTTAAGTCTGTGTCTGGGCGCTTGTCGTCCATTACCAACCATTGCACTCCTTACTGAAGTGGAAGAACTTCCCCTATTTCTAAGGCACCATCTGTTGGCGGACAAGGTTTTTTTTATTAAATATTGTTCAACCTAGAGTTATCTGCGGTGCAGACTTCAGATCCTTACAAATTATGCTCAGCCAAAACAATATTGGTTAAACAAAATATACCCATCTGTGGTACATAGTTTTTTGGGTTTGAATGAACTGCGTCTGTATTTGTTTTATCTTCCATATCCTGTACAGTGTATCACTGGGGGGCATGACGCCCTTTGGGACATGCCAGTGGTGTTATCGATTCCTCTTTCAGGAGTAAAAATAGTTACCCTTCAATCGAACAAATGTTAAATGAAGTAAGGTATTTGAAGGAAAGATGGAGTAGATATAGACTTAAATTTACAGATGGTGCTAGTAGGGGAGGGAAGCCGGCCCTAGTTGGTGCAGCCTTCTATAACAGTAGTATTAATTATGGTCAGACGTATAGACTACAATCTGACACGTTATTATTTACAGTGGAATTATTTCCTATCCTACAGGCATTGAAATATATATTATCTTTAGGTCCTCCGCTTGTAGTGATATTATGCGACTCCTGTAGTGCTTTGGAGTATATAAGCTGCTTGTCAGATTCTACATCACACCCAGTGATAATTCAAATACTCGAAGAATGCTCCTCTCTACGAGCTAGGGACTACGAATTGGGGTATCAATGGATTCCTAGTCACGTGAGTATAATGGGTAATGAAAGTGTAGATAGTTTGGCAACTAGTTTAAATTTACTTTCCATTGTACATGAAATCCCGCTACCACACAATGACTTTATACCGAAGGTAAAACTCAGAAGTCTGGTTAAATGGAGCGAATGGTTTGAGATTACATGCCAGCAGAAAGCAAAATGGTACCATTTTGTATGTGGTATAAAATTAGGTACACCATGGTTTTCGGGAGTTAAGGGCATTCGTAACTTTATCTGTACAATAATCCGCCTTCGGCTCTGGCACGCCTATACGAAAGGCACACTTTATTTGATGCGCAAAGTTCCATCCTCACATTGTGTAGTTTGCCACGTTCCTGAAACTTTAGAGCCCATATTTATGAATTGGCCTGTAAATCAGTTGGCTCGGGTAGATTACCTTCTTAATTATATTAGACTTTTCTTTAGCTAATGTATTACACTTAGACAACGCTACTTTGTATGGGTGGTTGTTTAATTTCCTCCTAAATATAAATATGTCGGTGTAGAGGAGAATAAAATATGTCTTCCCGGTTATCTCGTAGACGAAATTCGTGTTGAGCTATGACTAGTTTATGTGGGTCATATTTGCTCTGAACGCATAGGAAAATCAAGAAAGCAGCATAGGGAGTGAATCGAATACAACTGTTCCTGGCTTATTGAAGAAAAGAAAAAAATATATATTAAATAGATACATAACTTTAAGCTCAAGTTTATCAAAATCCATACAAATCAACACTTAATACCACATAAAATATGTATATATGTAGTATTAAAATAATATTTTTATTTACAGTAAGTATAAAATACTAGTTGATTATTAATCAAAAAGTTAACAGTATTTGTTTATAACGAGCTAAGGGTCATGTGATTAATGCCAACATATTTAAAAACTATAATTATTTATTTTAAATTTCAAGTTATGACCTATTGCTTTAATAACACTTCCTACCCAGAGAGCCACATACTAACATATCAAAGTACTGTTTTTATATTTGTTGTACCTCATACAAATTGCTGTTTGTAATGTTCTTTGTTTTACAGTAATGGAACGTAAAATTAAAACTTAAGATTTTATTTTTTACTTACAATTTGGTGAGTGTCAAGTTATGATTTAGGATTCTCAAATCACATTTATAATTTAAATGTCTTAAAACCTAATCTATCATTTGATAATTCAAATCAATCAAATCTCTTGTTTCCACTTGAAATACCGCAATATTATTAATTAGTCTACTATCAAAATAATATATAAGTTGTATTTGCTTTTAATTAGATGATTTTGCCCAGGTACAGTATCTAAGGAGATGGTAGTTATCTTCAAAAATACAATTATTTTCTGTTATTAAATAGTAATATTAAAAAAACAAACCATAAGAGCTACCTGCTGTTAACTGGTTTACAAAATGGTGGTTTAAAGCAAATATGGTGCAAAGTGTAGTCAACTCGTTATTTCTGACAAGTCATATCATCAGTAATAATTGTTTATAAAAATGTAGCACACCTTATTTTATACCTACATTTTATGAGCTTTCTCCAAGATAACAATGAAATTTGTGCAAGACGTATCATAAGTACTTGGGTAACATGTTTAAAAAAAAATATAACCTAACTGATAGACCAACTGCTTATTATATTTAGATAATAAAGTGTCAAAAGCACCATAAAATATTAGCCTCACCTTGCGATATTCTGGCTAGTTGTTATATAATTTAAACATTTCTTAATTTTACTATTTTCAAATAATTAATGGGTTTTTTGAATAACTTAATTTTTTCGTTTTACCCGCTTCGGTGGCCGCATGGTCTAAGGCACTACTCTCGCAATTGACTGGACTGCTGAAGACTGGGAAATCGAGGTTCAATCTCGATTGGGTGTATTGAGGGTGGTTTTACCTAGAAAGTTTTCAACTTTCTCTCCATGCAAATGCGGGTACACTTAATCTAAATTCACCATATTTCTTAAAACCACCAGTGTAATTAGTACATAAATGTGTAACCTGAACAATTAGTAAGATGTGTTACTAAATATATATATATATATTTTTTTTGCTCACTTAACACCATCTGGGGCTGTTAAAATCTCAAACTGCACTTAAAGGTAACTCCTGATCATTTTTTGGACCTCTGGATTCTTATTCCGAAACTTCATAATCTCGTTGCTAGTGAGAAGTTGCAATCAACTAGTTTATTAAGTGTGAGAGTTTTGGGCTTTCATCTTTGATAATTTGGCCACCCATTGCTATATTCACCCATTGTTTCCTTTTTGTCCTTCCATGGTTTTGCTTTAATTGTTTTTGCTTTTCTTCTTTATTACTTATTTTTTATTTTTCTACCTATGACTAACCTGCTTCAGTGGCTGGTTAGTCTTAAGGTGTCATTGCCGTGCTAGACTGGTTTACTGATGAGGTGAGAGCAAAGTTTGAATCCAAGCCGGAACAACTGAGGGTGGTTTTTATTAAACGGTTTCCCACTCTGCTTCTTGCAAATGTGGTTATTAAAACGCTTTCTTTCACATCCCTAACTCATAGAATAGGCATAATTATCACATATATAGCATGAACAATAAGTAATATGTGATAAAAAAAATATGTTTATAATTAAGTCTCTCTTCATGGCTGTCAAGTGCCTTTCTTTGGGACCTTTCTTCTTTTCACAATTTTATCCCAAAACTCATTTATTAATACTTCTTTTTTGTGGGGTATGCTCATGGTATATTTATTACTGTAACCTACACAGTTGGTTTAGCTTGAGTTGGTGCTCAGAAACTCATTTTGGAGGGTGTTCTACCTGCATTGGCTCCTAATGAAGATGCAAGGAATAATTTTTACAGTGAATCTCTTAAAGATACTTAAAGTTTTTTTAAACACAAGTTAATTAAAATGCTTTAAAATTTACAAAGCTACTATTATTGATTCATCCTAAGCTGAGACCTTATGTAAACAAAACCACGTGGAAGTCTATCCTCTGATTTGCTACCGAACAGACTTTCATTAGTATACTTTCACTAAATAGTCCCTCCTATGTTTTGTATTAAGCTTGTTTTAAAATAATATTAGAAAATTATTATAACTAAAATTATCCCTTCATTTGATTTATAAATTATACTTTGTTGCGGCCAGGGTTCAATCCTTGGCCCCGGCACAGATTTATCTGATTACCAAACCCTTCCTTCACCTCTTGCAAGACATCTTGTGAATGTGAGGAATGCCAGGCCTCCACCGTGGTTCGGATTCCACGTTAAACTGTAGGTCCTTCATTTCATCTCACAATCACCCTACCATTACACATTAGCGTAAGTGTGTATAACCCGAATGGGTAGTAAGACGCGGTGCTAATAATAATAATAATATACTTTGTTTTGCAAGCACTATTCAAATACCAACAAACTTCTAACATTGCATTGAGGGACCTTATGGTATAGCCGTTATCAAATGTTAATGTCAAGTCAGCAACAATAAGTTGACAGTTCATCTCTGCAGTGTTAAAGGGACGGTTGTGAGTGTTAAGTGCTTCCCATTTATTTATAGCGTTTGCTCAGTCTGGCCTGAGTTTTGTTAAACATAAGACAGAAAATTTAAAAGCATAAAAAAATTACAAAACTTATCAGTGACCTTCTGTGTCCTTTACATAGTGATATGAGAATGTTTGTTTACTTCAGGTCTCAGGCTAGGACTGAACCAATAATAGTATAGGCATTGAGGAGGAATAAAATAATACAATATTAAAATACTTATAGGGGGGTTTGAATTTAAAAAAACACTTTCTCTTGGTATGACTTTGGCTATCTTTATTCGATACAAATAACTTTACGGCATCCAATTCCATCTTGAACTAAACACAAAATATTAAACAATAAAGCACTTGACATTGCTATTTTTTATAGCTTCGTGTCTTACCACCGTTTGTGTTGTAGTGTATGCTGATTTACTAATTACACTAATAGCTTTAGAAATGAGGAAGATTATGTTTAGAGGGAGTATGCTCGCACAATTGTGGAGGGAGAGTGAAAAACCTCTTTGGGAAAACTACCCTCGGTAGACCCAACCGAGATTCTAACCTGGATCTCCTTGTCATCGGCAGTCTAGTCCATTGCGAGGATAGCGCCTTAGACCACACAACCACCAAAGGGGTGAAATTGCTATTCTTACACTATACATCCATGGGGGTCTCACATGATAGACTGAAGGGAAGGTTAGTGCAGGCACAGAATCACATGTTTTCACACAAAACAAATGAAATATATTTCAGCGTTGAACATGGCTGAATTCAATTTATGATGCTTTGAGCAATGTCGATCACTTAAGATTATACGGAAAAGAGTGACAAAAACGTGTGCTTCAGAATGTTTTTACTGGCAGGCCTAAATGTTGACTCTTCTAGGATTTCTACCCATTTGTTTTAATATGTGATTGTTATTTGTTAAGCTATGCAACTCAACAATTCTACTTTCTCATATTAATAAATTACCAAGACAATTGTGTTGTGAATTACATCAACTGAAACTGAGACCAGTAGTTAAAACTGTGGCGCTACAATACCACCAACTTGCACAAATTTCCCATAGTATGTACGAAAATATACCTAGGCTTAAATACTTTTACGATTTCATGGCAGCTTTGATTACTTTGTGTTGTTTATGAATTAACTAAATATCAATATTGGTTTACTGTAGCGACACTGAGTAAGTTACTTGTAAAGTGTGCATCCATCATTCATTTTAATGTGGACTTTTTATAGGCATGCACAGCGTAGGTGCTATTGCACCTTTACTAGCCACAAAAAAAACAACGTAAAAGTGGGAGTGACAAAAGAACATAATAACCCGTACCTAATTCTTTTTTTAACCATGTCATTGAATATTTCAAAGGTACCTAGTGGTTTATGTAGGCTTGAGATCCCGCCACAACACCTCATGGTCCAACTTATCCAACTAAGAATTGGTGTGGACACTGACTTGGATTACATTATTTTTACTTTTTTTTTTACATCCATTACTCTTGGTGACCTGGTGGTCTAAGGGTAACATGTCAGCCTTCTGTGCTTGGGGTCCGGGGTTCAATCCTCGATCCTGGCACAGATTTATCTGATTGACAAACCCTTTCTTCACCTCTGACAAGACGTGTATTAATCACAACTTGTGAATGTGTGGAATGCCAGGCCTCCACCGTGGTTCGGATTCCACGTTAAACTGTAGGTCCTCCATTTCGTTTCACAATCACCCTAGCATTACACATTAGTGTACGTGCGTATAACCTGAATGGGTAGTAAGACGCAATAATAATAATAATAATAACGATGATGACGATTATAATGATGATTATCATGATAATGATGCTGCTACCACCACTACTACTGCTGCTACTATCACCACCACCACCACCACCACCACCACCACCACTACAATTTGTATATTCTCTATAGTAAAAAATTATACAGACCATGTAAATTTACTATTAAATTGTAACACTGGAAAAACATTTTATGTTTATATTGAATTATTTATGTTTGTTACTTTCAGGTTATAAGTAATGAAACCCAATATAAAAACTTAAGCATGGTGTAAGACATAAAATGTCTGTACATTACAAATTTAAATCTGCACTTGAATATGACACAGTAACTTTTGACGGTCTGCATATTTCGGTGCGGGATTTGAAGAAGTCGATTCTTCACCAGAAACGGATTGGAAAAAATACGGACTTTGATTTGCAAATAACCAATGCTCAAACAAAGGAAGGTGAGTTTGGAATTTGGTGTCACTGCTTGCTGTTTCTTGTATTGTGTGCTCCTGCCTTTTGGTTTGTAGTGAACATTTAACGCTTTAAAAACCTTGTAGTAAGTAACCACTTGCTCTTGGTTGGATTGACAATCTTTTTTCATTCACAAACCTCCAATGTTCCTACCTGTCAAATTATTCTATCCATTCTATAAACTATGAATTGGCTACCTTTTGAAGTATACTAGTTACTGTAACTTAATTTTAGACAAACAAGCTATTTTTTGTCTTACTAAAACATAGAAATTTGTTCTTATTATTTATTAAAACATTTTAGAATTAAAGAGTTGTTTAGTTACATGAACAAATTAAAATTATTTTCATTGTGGGATATTTTAAGTTTATGAAGTTGATTCAAAATACAAAATTAAAGGCCTTCTTTTACTGTAATAATATGTAATATAACAATCAACATTTTCTGTTTAATACTATAGTTTTTTTTATCTGTAATACAGCTATCAGGTGTGGGTTTGTCAGGAGAAACACAAGAGCAAGATGAATGTGGTTGGAATGAGATATATAAGAAATGTATGTGGAAATACTCGTATGGACAGTCAGTAATGAATGGGTGCTGAAGGGATGTGGTTTGAAAGGGAATACAGTGGGTCAATGTGAAAGAAACATCTTACAATGGCTTGGGCATGTTAAGAGGATGATTGTGAATCGAGTGAAAAAGCAAATATATGAATGTAGAGTTTGTATATCAAAAGGAAGGGTTAGATGTGGCTAAATGTTGCAGATGAATGTGTGAAAAAGAGATACGTAGAGTTTTAAGAATAAAAGAGCATGTATGAGTCGGTGTATGGATGTTGTTTAAGCGAAGGGAGTATACAAGGATAGGGAAGTGTGGAGAAAGTTAGTAAGGATGGATTAAGTACGAAGTTGTTTTTTGAGCAAAATGTACAGTTTCCTGCTTATCCTATAAGAGAACGCCATGATTAGGTGTGTAGGCCTATATGTATGTGTACATACGTAAGACAACTGGCAACCTGTTTAACTTGCTGTCTATAATATTTTTTGAAATTTTCCGAGCCTTGTTTATAAATACAATTTGCTAAACCACGACAACCAATGAGGTTAGCCTTATAAATAGATAGTTTGACTTTAAATTGTTGACACTAAAGGTCAATTAATTGATGGTCTTAAATGAGTTTGATGAATTTTTATACTTAGTTTATTTTATGTAAGCTTTCTCATGATATGCCCTATTTTTTAAATTGCAAAATACTATGGAAAGCTATTAGTAGACCTTTTATTAACTCTTACAAAAATACCTTTTGCTTTGTATAGGATCAAGCTTAGACACCTAGAGTGGGGGCTCAAACATCATATGTGTTAAACTCACTTTGCATTTGATCGTCATTTACAACTTTGAGGTCGAGGCTTGAATCTCGGTCAAATGTATTAGATGTAGGGATGAGAAAAAGAAAGAGAATTTTTTTTTCGACATGGGTCCAGTCCTATATTTCTCAAGTCTGAATTTCAAATTTGAATCTTCGAATCTTTTTTTAAAAGTACAATTTTAGTAAAAGTGAAAATCTTTAAAATTTAGTTAAAAACAACGGTTTAAGGCTCGGTGACACTGACAAGTGATATTTTGTTTGTCATAATATTTATTATGTCATAAACAACAAAGAGAGCACTTTTTAGTATACAATTATGTAATTTAAAAAAATAAAACATCACTGTTTGACTCTCAATATATCAATGTTTTGACATCAATATTCCTATTTTGTTGGTATTAATGGAACATTGATGTTTAACTTAAACCATTGAAGATGGTCTATCTTATATAATTTACATTAATTGCTGAGTGTATTAACCCTCTTATGACAAGGTTCTTGATGTCATTTCTTTAAGATACAAAATAATTTTCATCTAAATGTGAATATCTATAGGACTTTGTCATTTGCCCCAAAGACTTAGTATTATTCCTTTATTTATATAGAGAGTTAAATTATAACAGATTAAAACATTGAACGAAATAAAAATAAACCAGGCTTGCTTGTAGCAAATCCTAGTTGGAATTAGTGCAGTGAATCATAGTTGCAAGTGATTCTTTTAGTGTCACTTTAAAACAATTTTTATTTAATCATTAATATTTAAAAAAAATACTGTTTTCTCATTGATCTTTTACTAACATTAATGTGTAGACTCTAATATCTCATTCAATATTGATATTTTCATTTAAATTTACAACCAACCCTAATTAAAGGTGAATTTTCGGGATAACATTTTTACTGTGATTTTACCATCTTTCTACACTAATGCTGATGCATATCCTTATTCATTAGAGCCTACCCTTTTTGTTCAGTCATTGATTGTATATGTGTTAAATGTTAATTAAAAATATAACCAACTTAGACATTTAATTGTATTCATAGTTTTATTACAATCTAACCTACTTTTATGCTGGCAAAGTTGGCTCAGAGCTAAGACACTTAGCTCCTACAGTGGAGGTCTTGGCTCAAATCCTATCTGGACTCACTAGTGTTAAAACGTGAAGCACCCAAAATATATTCATTTAACTGTCCTCTTCATTTTTCTGAAAACACTACAATCTTATCTGAGAAACAAAATCTTCAGTTAATGAATGTCAGAATACTCTTAAATGTCTATGATAATGATTAGCTACAAAATAAAATATTTTTGCTGTTTTAATAGAGCTTGTTTATTTACTTTACATACAATTTATACAGTCATAATTTGTTAAGTTTGCATCCTGTAGGGTGGCGCGAGTTGGCAACTTGTGTTCCCTCTTTTACTCTTAGTTCACATTCTTTCTGCATGTATTGTTAATGTAGAGGGAAAACAACTTGAATGACCTTTGTATGTATAAGAGTTCACTTTGTATTTTGGTCGAAAACCGCACGCCATCTTTCTGTTTTAGTTTTACACTTGTATATTTCTTTCATACTATCTTTGTCATGGTAGTGCCTTGCATTTGAGGGACTAAGCTAGTGGTTCATAATGATGATTACTGGTTGTGGTTTTTTTAGTAGATAAAATTGACACAAATATATATATATTTTTCAAACATTTAGTCATGTATGTTATTGATTTTTTTTTTTAAATAACCTTATTTTTTTACAAAATTAAGCTTTTGATTTCACACTATATTGCTTTAATTAAATATATTTTAATTGTTGGTTGGATAGAATCAATTTTTTTTTACTTAAAAATCTAAATTATATTTTCTGTTAAATTATCATCACTATTATTTAGTTGTTTTAAAATAAATTTTCTGAGTTTACTAAAGTAATTTTTTTTTATAATACCAACATCAGGTCCCTTAAGTGTGATACTTACTTTGAATTATTTTCAGTATATACAGACGATAATACTCTGATTGCTAAAAACACGTCCCTCATAGTTGCAAGGATCCCTCTGTCTGCGCAGCAAAAGAAAGCATGGTAGGTACCCGTTAATTGAACCTTGCACTTTTTTTTTTACTAAACATAATTTTTTTAAGTTTGGCTAAATTTTTTTTTTCTTTTCTTCTCAAATTTCATACCTATTTTCCTAATGATTTAAGAAAGCTTCTTATAATGGTATAATTTTTATGTGCTTGCCAGTTTAAAAAAAATATTATTCTTGTTTAAATTGTATCCTACTTTTTTTTTTCAAGGACTTAACACAATGTAGGCTATAAGCGCCTGGGACAACACACATATATATAATATATATATATTAGCATCACGTCTTACTTCCTTTTCAGGCTATAAACCTTTGTACTAATTACACTAAGGGGGTTGGGATTAGGAGGGCTTAATTTGTATGAGGTGCACCCACATTTGTGTGGAAGGAGATTGGAAAGCCATTTAGAAAAACCACCCTCAGTGCACCTGACCGGGATCGACCCTCGATCTACCCGTCTTCGGGAGTCTAGTCCAACACGAGATTAGCACGTTAGACCATGCAGCCATTGAAGTGGGTCACACTTATATTTTGATTTACCACTTGATCATCTCAGTCTTGCCTCATTGGCTTTTAGTGCCATGTGAAGGCTAAATCCTTGATTTTATTTGGATTTGAACCAAAGCCTCTTAGAAGGGTTGCGGACATTGTCTAGAGTACATCACTACATCAACTTTTTTTTTAGTCATGAGGATTGGTTTTATTGATATCCAAGAAGTGGTTTCACTTTGGCTGTATTGTTAATATTTTGATCACTTGATTAATTTTTAAAACTAGCGTAAATGGTCTTAAGGCATCAAGCCTGGATTAGACTGGACTAGATAGTCGATGATGGCGGTATTTTTGTAGCGCTGCATCTTACTTTTGGGTTATTTAATCACGTTATTGTCCTAGGGATGAGTAAGGGGGAATTTCCAGGAAGTGTACCTGCATTTATGTGGAAGGAGACTGGAAAACTATCTAGGAAAAAAACACCCTCAGTACATTCGACTAGGATTCGAATCTCGGTCTGTCATTAAGAGTCTAGTCTATTGCGAGTGTGTTGCTTCAAAATAGCGGTTCCCAAACGATGGTAAGTACAATTATTCCTGGTGGTACATCTTGAGAAGTCAAACAAAACAAACTAATTAAAGTCGTAAAAAGATGGGATTTCACCAAATCTTATAAATATAAAACCAAGTTTAACTGAAAGTAAAATAGATTTAAACAGTGGTTAGAGGGGTTGCAGCACTGATTCAAGCTCAAACAGCCATGCAGTTTATGGAGCACCATTAAAACTTTAGTGAAGAAGTAAATGTTCAGCATTATCTTGGTGGTACTCCATTCAAAAAGTTTGGGAACTGCTGCATAAACATTTGGCCACTGAAGCGAGTGAAGGGGAGTTTAAGGATTGAATCTTGGCTGAGAGAATAAGGGGGTTGGTTTGTTTCCACATGTACATTATTTGTCATTGGTTTTCCCATAGTCTCTAGCGCCGATAATGTGGTCCCAAAACTACCCTACTCATCTCTACCTTGTAGATTAAGCCACCAAACAACCTAGGCGTTAAAACATTTTAACTTATTAAACTATAAGCTTACAACTTGATTTGTTGTTTTAAGATCAACTGTATTTTGTTTCAGGGACAGATCAGAGTCTGGTCAGCAGCTTCAAGGAGTTTCTAAAAACGTAAGTTGTACTCCTATTGTTTTGACACGTAAAAATACTGGAATATTTGCTTATTTGGGATATATAATTGAAAAGCTTAGAATAACAGGGCTTAGGCTGGGCAGAAAAGTGAACTGAAGAATTCAGCATGCTGATTCAAACATGTCTTATCTTAAATAAGGGTTGTGAAGCTACACAAGATGCATTATCCATCATTCATCAATAATCCTGTTTTGAATATAATTGGCATGACTTCACACTAGTCATTTTTATGAAAAATGGAACTTTATTGCTCTTTTCAATCTAAACTGCCTGGAAGAATGGAAATTCCTTCTGTAAACCACAAGGAATTTGGTAATAAGAAAACGGCAAACCTGTGATTGTGACATATGAGGGTGCTGTCTACTTGAAAAGAAATATCCTCACACTATAGTAATTCTATGAGATTGGCAGTTATAAAATTTTAAAACCTCGAAAACAATCCTCATTTATCTTAGTGTTCCAGTGTTCTCCCCAGAGCCTTTTGACCAGGCACGACTTTTGGTTTATTTTTCTGACCGCCTGGCTAAAATCAATGTTTGTTGCACAAATTATCAATTATTGCAAAGTATACCAGTGCCTCCTGGCTGGAGAAAATATCTGGGGAGAATACTGGGGTCTGTTTTGACTTGTGATCACGTTAAAAAAACTTATCTTATATTTTAAAATATTACAATACCTTTCTTAAATAACACGGTATTTCTTGATGTTTACAACAGCATTTCATTGCTCTGGTGAGGCGGTCCTCCTGATTTAACAGGGTGGCCACTAATCAGTTATTATGGGGGGAAAACCTGAGAAAAGGGCTCGAATATTGTTGTCGGGAATTACTATAATAAATATTAATAGCCTTTTATTCAAAGGTTTGGCCAATTAAGTCAAATACTATTTTTAATCATTTATAGAGGCATTTAATTCTCAAACATTTTCTGGTAGAGGACCACTCTAAATGGTTTCTAGAAGAATCTAATTTTTTTTAAATATCCAAGCTCACAGCCAAAGACAAGCCTTTTAAAAAATTTGGAAAATAATTTTATTTGCCAGGAAAACCGGAAATTATGCTGGGACTTTATTATAGAGTTTTGAGTCGCCACTATGTTTGGGTAGAATTGAACTTTGCTTTTGAACAGCAAAACTAGACATGTAGTCATAGATCCGTTCTCTGACCTGGGTTTGTCCTGACCGACAGTACAAAAGTTGGTGTTATGCAATCCAATTTTTGTAGGAAGAACATTATATGACACCTAGAAAATCTCCTAGATCTACTTTCATGTTCCAAGTCATGTTATCTGCAGCTGTCACTTTTGATAGATATTTTCAATATTTTTAAAATACTTATGACCTAATAATATAGAAAAAGTTCATATATTGTTTTCGCAAGTGAATATTTTTGTATTTTCTTGAAGACCGTTCTTATAAAAATTGGAGTGTAGTAACGTTGATTCTTACTACCCATTTGGGTTCTACACTTATGTACTAGTTACAATAATGTGTTAAGAATGAGGAAGGCTAAATTTAGAGGAAGTGTACCCACATTTATGTGGAAAGAGTGAGTAAAACCACCCTCAGTGCACACGACCGGGATCAAACCTCATTTTCGCCATCATTGGCAGTCTAGTCTATTGTGAGAGTAGTAGCGCCTTAGACCATGCGACCACTGAAGCGGGTGGCTGTAGTTGTAAACATATTTCATATCGTCTCTCCGGGGGAATGTTGGTACTATTCCTTAAACTTTACTCTTCTCGTTCTGTCCCCAATATTTTATGTCTGGTTTTAATTATTTAACTTAATAGTCAGTCCTGAAATTTGAATGTACAGAGAAAAAACCTCCAAAAAGGGTTGTTTTTTTTGCACAGTCGTCATAAATGACTAATTTATTCTGTTTTCATTTTTAGTTATACTTTTGACATTAAGATTTATAACCTAAGAGTTTGGGAGCATTTAGGTTTTATTGTTTGGAAATTAATTTCAAGGACTTTTATTTTATTTTTTTTTTAATAGATCGAAGCTCTCGATGGCGTTGAACCTGGTGTACACAGGTTGGCAAAGGTGAGTTAATATTATCAAAATAATTTTATGTAAAATAAAGTATAGGAAAGAGGGAAAAGTGAACAGATGTCTTTGCACGGTACAAAGAGGAATATTTACTCTTTTGCAGGGGTTGTCAACTGGTTGATGTAGCAATTTTCTGTTGATAATGTAAGAAAATCACGCCATCATTAAAAGTCAATCTTAGGGCCAGATTCATTGTCAGACTTAATGCGGCTCAAAACCAAATAAATACAAGATTAGCACTACCTAGACTCTAATGGAATAGGCCAGTTTCACGTATGAAACACATGTTTTTTATTGTGTTGCACTTGAGACACACTAAGTATATCAATCTGTTCCCTTGAGTCTTTTACACTCGCAAATATATCAAGCATTTTCAAATAATATTTGAGTGTGATCAAAATTATCTTGATCGGGAATAATCAGTGATGTTATTGTAAATATAAATACTGTTTATATATATATAAATATAGTTGTGGACATAAGTATTTGAAAAAATAAAAATAAAGGGAAGAGATATATATATTACACACACACACACACACAACACACACACACACACACACACACACACACACACAGTGAAAGTATGGGGCAGAAATGATTAGTGATCACAGGACCCTTAGAAAGTTTATATTTCGTTTAAGCCCAAAAAAGTAGCCGACATTAGGGACTTGTAATTTCCCAAACAAAATTGTACACCACCTATTATTATCCTGAGATGATTCTATTAAGCTAGGAGCAGCTATGGCTCTCACAAAAATTGAATTTTTAACCTTTTTCAATAATCGTTTGTCATTGCTATTAGTTGAAATAATCATTACTAGTCTAATTTTAAGATAACTATTTTAATTAATAAGCTACAGTAAGTCCTGATACGATGTTAAGTACAGTGTTCATGTAAATAGATTAGGCTCGACACCTCAGTCAGTATTGTCTCTCTGTAGAGTTGGGAGTCCTGAGTTTGATTTTAGGCACGGGTACAAATTTTTCACTGATGAAACTGGAGCCTATCCATTCACAGTGATGATTTAATGACTAAGGGGACTGAGTGTTGTGTCTGTTCTAGAATAAAGTTAGTTTCTAAGTTGTGTTATATAATCATTTGTTTCATAAAGTGTATGCTAAATACCCCCAGATTACATTAAAATTTATTTGATTGATGATTTTTTTAAGGCTGTAGACCTTTCCAGCTTGGATGCAAGTGAAGAGGACAAGATCCAGGCGATGATGACACAGTCCACCCAGGACTACAACCCATCAAAGTGAGAGCTTAACAACTGTTTAGTATTTTTATATTGTCTAAGTTTGTGTATTTTAAAATATATCTACTATTTTCTGTGTTGGTGCCAAAACTTTTTTTTTTTTTTCAATTCTTTTATATGGTGTGTGTATTACTTTTTATTCTTGTTTCGAAAAGCTAGTTCTTGTCTCGATTTGTGAGCGATTATACTTAAGTCTTGTCTCATCGTTGAACTCAAATATCATCTGATGGTTGAAGGCTGCATTTATACCATTATTGGGGAAACTTTGTACCAGTATTGTACCGATACAAACTGCTTTGCTGTCTTAAAAAAACACTTCCCCCATTTACACTGATACTAAAACCATATTACTCCAAACAACAAGCTATGAACACTAGATTTAATAAACTGAATAAACTGACAACCACCCACTCTTTTGGGTCCTATACACACTGTCGACCAGTCTTCGACAACTACGAAAGCATGAGCGACACGCAGGGAACCAGCTGGTAAAAGGACTATAACATAATGGTTGGTAAGATGCGATTTGGTTCTATAGAGAAAATAAATTTCATTTTAAAAAGATCCAGTATCAATAAAATAGTCTGACAACTTTTGAGTTGCCCAGTTTTAGTCTTCTTTTTTTGGTCCCATGTTTTCAAGTCTCTTGTTGAACATGTCAACGATGACTGGTCGACAGCGAGTATAGGGCCTTAAGGGATTCCATCACAATTTAAATTACCACAAAAACAAAACTTGGCATGCACAGTGATGCCGGTTAGTCGAAATATTCTAAGTGACATTGATTAAACTACAATTCAAAAGGAGAGCTGGTCACATGCACAACAGTGGCACCATCCCCCTGTTATCCACTGTTTTCGTCTCACTTGGCCCATTGTACTACTAGGCCACACCTCTCCAAAACACTGATCAACCTATGCTCAAATTACACTCTGTATACCTGACATTTCACGCCGTGACACCGACAGAACGTGACATGCCATCTACCAGAACATTGTTGTGACCAAAATCAACAGGTTTGATATAGATAATACAACCCTATAGTAATTTTTATTTGCTATTCAAATTTTTGAGAATTTGTAATGATCTCTTGTTCTATTCTTAGGTAAATTAGTAAATATTTTGTAAGAACGCTTGCACATTTTGGTTATATGGGTAAAGCCAACACAAAAATGTCAGCCCCAAAGTCATGATTAAAACACATCAAAACATGAGTTCGTAATTTTTGAGTTACATTGAAGGCCCCATTTTCAACAGAAGATTAGAACACTGATTGATAAAAACATTTGTAGACAAAAATAAGTATTTTACTCACACCTTTTTACTCTAAAATTCTATAAGTTTATTTATAACATATCAAGTTCTCTAATGATTAGGCTATGACTCAATCATTGATCCCTCTATCACAAAATGTAATGTTGATAATAAATATTAAAATACACGAAAGAACTTAATGAATTTATTTAGAAGCTCATGACAACAAAGCATAGCAAAGAATGTTTAACCAATGGCCTGACTGACCTCTAGGTGTCCCTACATGTGAAGAACCCGGTACTTTGGGCACAACATTGTATATTTCCAAGTCTAATAATTCATTTTATTATCTTTAAAAACATTGTAATAAAGCTTGTTCAGTTTATAGTTTGTAGTTTGTTAGCTGTACCTTTCTCTTCTTTTTTAGTTATATGAAAATTCGTGGAGCTAATCAGATTGGTGAGGTCCCTGTTACTTACCGCTGTTACAAGTGCCACCAGCAAGGTCACTGGATCAAGAACTGCCCTCTCAGTGTCAATCAGGTGAAGGAAGAGTTTTGACGGAAGGTTGGTGTGCAACAATTGCCTGTCACCCACAACTCTTTTTTTCCCCTCTCTTTTTTTTCTGCTTTCTCACCTCGATTGTTATCAATGGCTTGCCGAGCACCTATTTATGATCAAGGTTGCACTGCTACTCACTGCGAGCTTTCTTCCCTGTACTCACAGTTTTTATGGGTGTTTCCCGGCCGGTAATTCATCACTGTGAAAGGGTAAACCCACATTTCACTGATGATACATTTTTCGGCACTGAAGGTTTTATTTTAAGTTATTGAAATTAATACTGTCTAAGACACTCATTTCAACATTTTGATCAACCGTCCTTCTTTAAAATGTAGGCCTAGGCTACAAAGTAAATAACAAACACTCAGCCTTAAGAGAGTTTTGCTGCGCTCCTTAAATCAGGTTGAGTCCTTGGACACTGGAGAGTGCTAGTTGTGGTTCTCAGTCATAACAGCACTTCCAAGTGAAACACTTTCAAATTGTTCGTTTTAAAAGGATGGTGGTTCGAACACAATGGTTCAGGTGTGAGCAATAGCAACCCCTTACACCATCTCACCCTCTTTCAATGAACAAACCTTTTCAGAAAGGTAACTAATCAACAGTATTCGTAGGGTTGGTGTATGGGAAGGAAAAGGGGGGGGGGGTTCCGCTAACTGAACCTAGCTTTGTGAAAGCTGTTTCATTGGCACTAAAAGACAATATTTGTCTTTTCTTTAGTAAAATCATCTTTAAAGTGACCTGTTTTATAAAAACGCCTGCTTGATAGTGATGTTGTCACTTGGGACTGCACGTAGCGATCCTCATGTTGAAGGACTCACTCTCTCTCAATTAGCGCCGCCATTTTAACCTGGAGGCTGTGGGTTTGGTGTATACCATGTCGGTGGCCTTGGTGTTTTCAAAATATTTACAATTTGTTTTGAGTTATTGGTTACATTTCATAATATTCCACTAGTTTTGATTTTTAAATGCTCATCAAAAACCGTTAAATAAATAAGACAAGACTATTTCAAAATTCAATTAGTCCTTAAGTGGCATACTGACTGGAAAAGTTTTGCTATCCCGAATATAAATCTTAGAATGTGATAATTAGTGCCTGCAGTGAGTAGCAGGCGCCCAAAAACAGCATGTCTCGCATCTAAAGCTTCCTCAATCTCATCCCAGGCTGACAAATGTATTTATATGTGGTGTAGTGAACATTTGTACTAAGTTTCAAGTGTTAATAACTCTGGTTGTGTTGGTGTGCCTGTAAGTATATATAGGTTTTTTTAATGTGTGTGCAACTTGTCACAACAAATTGTATATTTTAAACCCTTCATGAATATTTGGGAATGGGCCATTGTTGCACCCATCTTATTGACGGTATTGAAATCATCTTTGAAAGATGTGAAATATCAACACACAGCAGTATTCTTAGCTTATAGAATATTAGTATGCACTATTCTAGTACACTAGGTATAGCAACAAGTGTTTCTAGTGATACTAACTTGGTATTTCGAAGGTACCCTTCGTTGAGCTCGAACGGTATCAATCTTACCGTGCGGCTTTTCACTATGCCGTGACTTATAAGTTAGTGTCGTAGTGTAAGAAACTACGAGCAATAGGTAAGTTGGATGGAAATATAATGTATTTTATGTTCTGTCTTATTGTAATTTATGGAGTGTGCAAAATCCATGTTTTCAATTCAAAGTGAACCCTAATCGAATACATCATCCAAGCTGAATTGAAGTACAAATATTTTTTGCTAGTAATTTTATTCTTGAAAAATTATTTTGTTGCTATTTATATAATTTTATGCACTGAAATTACTTTTATTGCAAAATTGTTTAAATTTCATTTTATATTGATAAATCAAGATACTATCACAACTTCAAATTCAATTACTTCAGATTTTTTCATATGAATATTGATTTGTAAAATATATGATAGAACAGAATGGCAATAATTGACCATAAAATGAATATTTTTGCAGTAAATATTTTTATTGGCGAAGATTCTTAAATTGTCGAAGCTGAAATTTTACCAATAAAAATATCGACAAAAATAATCAATTAAGGTTCAAACCTTGCCATTCTGATCTGTTATGTATAGCCTACTACACATTTCTATTCATATGAAAAAACCTCAGGTGATTTAATTGAAAGTTGATAGTAACTTTATTTATAAGCATACAGTTTTGTAAATAACCACAGTGTAGTATTTTTTCAAGACTTTTCTTAGATATTCGATTTGAGTGTGTTTCGAATTTAAAAAGTTGAATTTACTCAACCCTAATCCAGTTCATATCTTTTGAGTATCCCTTTAAGAAAAAATATTTTCATATTTTCAGGTACTTTTTGCTATGTATAGAAGAAGCTACATGAAAGATGAATAGAAACTTATAAACAGGAATCAAAACAATTTGGTTTTTATAAGGAAAAGAACAAAAATTCTATACTTTGGTCAGGTGTATTGTCTTTGTCCTTTTATTTTAACCAATCCCTCTTTCCTCTACACATTTCCACAGTGGCACAAACATATTTAAATTATTATTATTATCTGTTTTGTCTTATGACAGTTCCATTCCTTTTGTCAATGAACTTAGACCACCAATTTTGTCCTCAACCTCCTCCTTCAGCTCCCAGAATTTTCTTCTTTCTTTCAAGTCATCCACTATTTGAAGCCTCCTTCCTAAGCTCCTCTTTCTCTCAACCTTTCCTTCTATGATGTCATGCAAAAGACAGTGTCTCCAAAGGATGTGTCAGATCCAGTTTGCTTTGCGCCGAAGAATCACATCCAAAATGGTTCTCTTCTCAGGACTTCTTCATGTGTCACCCTGTCCACCCGATTCTCTCAAGTCTTCTCCAGCACCACATTTCAAAACTCTCCAAGTATTTCTTTTCCATCTTTGTGAGAGTCACAGTTTCTGCTCCATACAGCGCGATGCTCCAAATGTAGCATTTCATCAGTTTCTTCCTCACTTCCAAACTTAACTGGCTGGTCAGCAGTAACTTTTTTTGTTGAAAGCTTTGTTATACTCCAACCAACTCAGTCATAGCCGGTCCTTGCACGAACCAGGTTCATTTAGGAGTTAGTACGCTATTGCACACACCACCCCTACCCGTCCAGCGCTGCGTCAGGAGAAGGGATGTGTGTATCGCACCAACAACCCCTCCACTCCAGTCTGACACACGGACAAGGGGGATAAAAGAGGCTGGATCACCAGTTTTGTAGTGGACTTGACCACGAGTAGAAGTATCAGTAAAGATCAATAACTTATAACACCGGGTCATGATTCTACCTCACCAAGGTACCACACTATCCACTTTCCCCCTCCTACACCTTACAGCACCAATTTGAGTGCCAAGGTCTCTCCCTTCCCCACCTAACCGCACCATCTCTCCCCCTGTCCTTTTTCCTTCTCCCCTACTTCCGTGCCCTACGTCAGTCAACGAGATCCCTGAGTGGGCCAACTTCCACAAGCCCACATGGTCCCCCACATCAAGATCAACATGGTCTTAAGGAATCTTCCGAGAATCTTCCACTCCACTTAGGTACAAAAATAAACTCCGCTCTCTCTCTCCAGACCAGCGGACAGAGAGGTAACAACAACTCACCAAGAGATAACAATGAAACCATCCAGTGGTGTTTGTCAATTCCATTGACCATTGACCATGGTGAGCCTTGACCTAATTTCCTTGGTACAATAGGCATCCTTTATCAGCAGACTTCCCAGGAACAGTCTGATTTCAGAAGGAAGAACAGTAGAAAATTTCTGGAAAAGTTATTGGATGTCAAGAATCTTTTCCTATGCTAAAATATATGATTTGAAAGACCGTATTATGTTAAGCATTTGTCACTTTTGACAAGCAAAGTTTTGAAAACAAGAAAAGATATAGCCTAACAATAAAAAATACATGCAAATTTATAATGTATCTCTCTAAGGGACACCTCTATTCAATTTTTTGAGATATTCTATATATGTATTTGGAAGAAGGTATAGGAAAAGTGGATAAAAACATATAAAAGGGAACGAAAAGCGTTGCATGTTTAACACTCCCTCCTGATGAGTTTTGACAGAATGAAACCTATGTCTAGGGATTTGGGCAGTAACGATCGATTTTCTTTAAGAGGCATCCATTACCTCTTTGTCCAGTGGCAGTATTGTATAGTGTGAGCTTTGTTCTGCTTTTCATTGTAGAAGCCATATTGTGTTTGTTAAAAAAGTCCTAAACCAAGTGGGTGGGATAGAAAAACCACACTGACAAATCACTTGTGAAACCCTTCCACCCACCCTAGCTTCAAACCTCGACCTCCTTATCACTGGTAATCTAGTTTTTTTTTTAGAGCCTGATGCTTTAAAATATGGGATCACCTGTCAAGGTGAGTTTTTATTTTGTTTATAATAAATGTGTTTATGGATACAAACTCCAAATTTTCATAGTAACATATTTACTGGTCATTTATTAGAAACACATGTGAAACCTTCAACTAATTTATGCCAAAATAAACTTTTACGGCATATTTATTTAAAATGAAATATTTAAGTTGTATCTTGTTGTATTAATACTTTTTAAAAACATAGAGTGGCTTAATATAACACAATTTCCTCATTCTATTAGAAACTAGTATCACTCTAGGTTTTGTGCATGTTTGTCTAGATACTAAGTGTTTTCCATGTCTTAGCTGTTATCAGAGCTCCAAAACAACATGCTGTGTTAGACACTACACTTAAGATATTTATTTTAGATTTTCAAAACTGAAACCATAAGAATTTTACAGTGTCCTAGACTTTCTTTTAGTCACAATTTATGGGGGTTTCATTAAATAAATTTAGAGACATATATCAAAATCGGCGATGGAAGTTTCAGGAGATTTAATAATATTGGTTGTTACGAAGAAAGTAACAATTTTTCATGAATACCACATTCATTTCTTTTTAGCACCGAATCTTACAACTTCCCGTTCAAACTATACACACTAATTACGCTAATGTGTTGAGGGGTAGGGGGCGGGTAAGGGAGGGCACTCACATTTGTCTGGAGAGAGAGTGAGAAAACTATTTAAGGAAAAACACCGTACTGTGAACTGTTGACTAGTTGGCCATCCCACACTTCAGGGAAGATGTTGATATACTGGATCGCACTCACTCCATATTATAGATGTTTTGGAATTAAATTTAGCATGGCAAAGTGTGAAGTGATGGTAATGACAAGGAAGAGGTGTAAGGCCTAATAACGCTATAAAGTTGGATAGAATAGAGCTGATAATAGAACGTAAAATATCTTGGAAGCGTGATTGAGGAGAAAGGTCGAAATAGAGAGGATTTAATGAGAAGAGGACAGCAGGGAGAGTTGTTCCATAGGTACGTAAGAGACCTGCTATGGAGAAGGTAAGTCCCCTTGAAGTGTAAGGAAGTGTTGTGTAGGGTGTACTTTGTACCTATTGTCACACATGCAGCAGACACATGAAGGCCTAGAAGTCATTCACTAGCTAAGTTTACCTGGATGACAGCTCAAAATGTTACTAGAAATAATCTCTAATATATCACTACGCCAACAGCTGACATACATCACTTTGGATCACTGTAATGAAAACAGATGGTAATATATTAATATGATAGCTAACCACAATATTATTTATATATTTATTTGAGGAAGGACACAAAGTTTATTTATCGTTTTATTCCCCTTAAAAAAATATTCACACCACTTTCACAAATCTTCTAACGAATATAGCTTCAAAATGGCCACTGACGAATCTAAACCATATGATTGAACATAACAGTAAACAAGTTTTTTACAATGATGCAGACACGCAGTTGATGAAAATATTTTATTCAGTTAAATATTTCAAATATGATAAAATAATCATAAAATCATTTATTGTATGTAAAAAAATGACAACAATTTTCTCTTTTCCAAGTAAATACGATGTCTGTATTAAAAGATATTGATGTGTGCACTATATTACACTAAATCAGTAACGTTCCAAAATGAAAATAAAATATTGTTTCGAGTTGAATAAAAAGAAATTATTTAAAAAAATGAAATAGTATAGAAAACTTAAGTTTACGTTATTTTAAATGTGCTTTATAACAGGTAATTAAATATCTTTACATTTATAACAAAACTGTGATCTTTTACAAGTGTTGGCAACCCAAAACCTAAACATATGATTTTCGAACTGTCATCCAGGTAAAAACCTATCGTGAACGGAATATACATTGAATGTAAGAGATACAAGGAAAGTGGAGCCCATGTGAATTAAGTGTGTGTGAGGAGCATATTAGCTGTCATGAGGAGAAACAAGATAAGGAATGAAGTTATCTGGGAAAAAGGTGAGTTGCAGGTTGTACGTGAGATAGTAGAGGAAGCAAGACTGAGATGGTATGGTTATGTAATGAGGACAGAATAAGAGAGTATGCATAAGAAAATGTTGGAAACGAAGTATGTAGAAAAATACCACAAGGGAGGCCAATAAAGAGATGAGAGCACATACCAGAAAGTGTATAATTGAGAAGAGACGAATGGAAGAAATTAATGGAGGATGTATGTTAAAAGGATAGAGGAAGATGGAGGCATTTTACTAAACCTACCCGGCCACAGTCTGGAACGATGATTATGATCTGACATTGACAACATATCATTCATTACTAATAAACTTGAGGGTGGAGAATTGAGTAAAATGAGTTATAAAACCTATCAAACGTCCTTGGAAATTATAACTGATAGGCACTTGCAAGCATATTACATAAACAAGTGCATTTAGGGATGTAAGAATAATATCAAATTAATAAAATAAAGTAAAATAAATATATATATATAAAATGGTTGATAGCTAGTAGCCAAAAAACCCAGACTACTTTTCTGTACACCCTACCAAGATTTGAAACTTGATCTCCCCATCATCGGCAGTCCAGTCTCTTGCGAGAGTGACGCCTCAGACCATATGGCCACCAAAGCAGGTACCACATTAATTAATTTCAAATTTGACCCAAATATGGTTAACTTAATTATTGCCCAGGATAGTTGTGTTGAAGTCGGCCCGGGACAGTTAACTTGAAGTTTGCCTGATAGTTGAATTAAAGTTGGTTCACGATAACTAACTTGAGATTGCCCGCCGTAACTAAGTTAACCTAGGTTGGTTATTTGAAAGTAGAGATTTTTAACACATTGAAAAAACTCTTTAATGTCGTGACTAAACATTTTAGTATCAATAATTTAGATTAACGCTTGACCATTAAAACCAAGAAAAAGTTAAATTGGTACTATTCTACAAATATACTTTTTATTTGTATGTTTATATTCAACACAACAGGGGAAAGAGATTACGAGTGTACTTTTGAGGAAGTGTACTTGCATTGTAAAACCACCCTTATTCTTCCGAGAATAACGGCGGGTACACAAGATTTTAATTTAAATATAAAATACCAAAAACAAACAATAATTGCAGATGAGCCATATGTCATATGACAAATAGGCCGTACTCCGGCATATAGGCCATTCTGCTTCCATGAACCCACTCTACAAATATTATTTAGGAGACTCAAAATTTAGCCAATATCAGGGTAAAGGACAGGACATGTTTCATTCAATTAGATCCTATACCGAACTACTATAAGAAAGGAGAAGCATTAACATAAGATATTAAATAATTTATTTTGATTCATATTATAATCAAGAAAGGTTAATATTAAGCAATAAGAAAGTTATAAGAATAAACATATGTGTATATTAGAAGAACAATACCAGTTTTTTTTAACAATCCCCCCAATTTGAAGGGAAAAAAATATATATATTCAAAATATAACATAAATGGGTCTCACTAATCACCCAAAATTAAATAATATATAAAATTATTAGAAAAGTAATAACGATGGGTCTGCACAATCACCCCGATTTGAATACCAATATCAATACAAATGTATAGCAGTAGAAAATCTAATAACAGGTCTGTGACCATCCTCAATAGTATTAGAGCTTGTTTATAATAAATACAGTAATGGTCTTTTCTCGTTAAAATAAATGCATATTAGCACAATTAAACATATTACAAAAGGGGGATAGCCAAAATATTAAAGAGTAATAACCTAATTTACAGCCAGATGGGCTCTTAAGTTTTCTTTTTACCTAAATCTAGCATTTACAAAAGTTGACATCTTATGCCTTACGGGGTATATGAAGTATAACAGACCATACAAAAACTTGTGAACATTTAATCATAGCAACATTAGCCTGATGGGCTATAATATTGATGTATATATTTTTTTAATATTTGTA
Source organism: Timema cristinae (assembly GCA_039000515.1). Lineage (NCBI taxonomy): Eukaryota > Metazoa > Arthropoda > Insecta > Phasmatodea > Timematidae > Timema > Timema cristinae. Next base: position 112,132,010 of record JBCFYV010000012.1, on the reverse strand, counting down.
TAAAGATAATACATAAAAAAAAGAATGACGTCTTGCGCCATATGGGGTATACATTATGTACAATAATAGTCCTACTCAAAAAATCAAAACTCCAAAAGGAAATATCACAACCATTTCCCTGATATTAATCCGAGAAAATGCAGCTAACAAAAAAGGGACCTCGCTTTTATTTGCAAATGTAATAAACCTGCTAACATAATTTACCATAATTAATCCAATCTATAAAAAGATCAAGGTCATATACATTATCCCCAAGAATGATTATATAATTTAAATAAAATAATATTTATGGCCGAAAAGGAATTTTGAGAATATAAAAGCTGAAACGTAATTTATACCTTATGAACATCCTTGACACCAAGATGTGTCCAAGGACGTTATCCTGACGAGTGATTACCATACGCACAGCACAGGTATATATATATGAAAGCTCTAGCTCTGAGAGGGGGGAGAGAGGGGTTAGCACAAACAAAGGAGAACAAGAAACAAAGAAGAGAGTGACGGGGTGATAATACAATGGGTAGAAGAATCTACAAGCTCGGTGAACCATCAAGAACAACACTTTATCAATACGTCGCCTTCTCGAACTGCAATGTCACAGAGTTCCCAGCATGCCTCGGGTGGAGTCAAAGTTCAGTCTGTTGCACTTTTAACACCGTTAGTAATTGCGCAACTTTTATCGTGGTATGAGGTGCTAGTGGGGGAATCTACTAGGGGAGGCACAACAAGCAAAATGGGGCCTAGATGAGTTGACTCCATCTAATGTAGGCGTAGTTGAAATATTGTCCTTTATTGTTTTTAGCTTTTAAATTTTTGTAGCTTTTATATGATAAACTCTACATACAGCATTAGCATGGAGAGAGGATCAGGAAAACCACTCCTTGTTCACCTGTCTAGATTCAAACCTTGACTTCTCCCTATCATCGGTAAACCAGACTATCGCAAACATAGTGCCTCAAGACTGTGTTAGTTATGTTTCAACAAAGGATAAGGATGGGACCCTCGAGTCCTTAAGGATATTAGAGATTTGAGAATTCGATAAAATATTGGATTCGAGACTCAAATCCTTAAAAAAAAAATCTTTTTTTTCAATGTTTGGATTTAATTTTTTTAAGACTCCTAATACTGTTTATTGGTTGTTCAAAACCAACGTAATTATAGGGCAAACTCGATAACCACTACCCAGACCATATATTAAACAATTAACTGATTTTAAGAATGTTATAATGAATAGATTATTAAAAAAACCAACATATATTTTAGAGTTGGATTGAATAATCGTACGAATGTGTAGTTCCAATTTACCTTTGAATCTCGAATTCAAATCTTGGGAAAATTATGATCGGATAAAAAATATAGCTGTCATTGTCTCTTCTATTATCACTCGTATGGTAAAAATAAGGACTTGGACTTATATAAAAAGTTCACGTGAACTGATCAGATAAAAATAGAAACTTTAAATGGTTTCTCTGGCACTACTATACCACAAAATATTCAGAGACATCTCACAAACAATCAAGATTACTCTAAAAATACTGATTTTTCATATTAAACTCCATGAGGTCAAGAGAAAAGCTCTCGGAATTACCTACTTAAAGTCATTTCAAATGACAAGATCGGATAAAAAAATATAGCTGTCTCTGAATCTTCTATAGTCAACATATATGGTAAAAGGAAGGTCTCGTACTTAACCTACATACAAAAGTTCACATGACTTATCAGATAAGAAATAAAAATTCAAATGGTGTCTCATACATTCACTACTACAAAATTGCTAGAGACAGTCAAAATAACTCTAAAAATATAATTCTTTCATATAAAACTCCCCAGGTTAAAGAAAGGGCTTGGAAATACCTATTTAAAAAGTTCACATAACATGATTGGATAAAAAATATAGCTGTGCCTGACACATCTTTAGTCAACATATATGGTAAAAGAAAGGACTCTGTGTTAATTACATAAAAATAGCTCACATGACCCAATCAGGTAAAAAATTAAAACTAGTTCACATGACCTGACCAGGTAATAAATAGAAAATTCAAAAATGTATCTAGCACTTCAATACTACAAAATTGCCAGGGACACTCAAAATAACCCCAAAAGTATCAATTTTTCGTATAAAACTCTCATATGTAAAAGGAAGGGCTCAGAATTACTTACTTAAAGGGAGTTTACGTGTAACGATCGGATAAAAAATATAGTTTACACTGGCTCTATTATAGTCACTTGTATGGTAAAAATAATGACTCTGAATCACATACATAAAAATGTTCGCTTGAACCGATCAGATAAAAAATAGAAACTTTAAATAGTATCTATTGCACTTTAATACTAAAAGATTTCCGTGGACTCCTCACAAACAATCAAAATAATTCTAAAAATATTGATTTTTCATTAAAAAAACTCCCTTGTGTAAAAGGAAGAGCTCGGAAATACCTACTTAAAGAGAGTTCACATAACACAATCGGATAAATATATAGGTGTCCTTTGCTCTTCTATGGTCAACATATATAATACATAAAATACAAAATTTAAATTGTGTCTCTAGGACTACAAATTGCCAGAGACAGTTATCAAAGAATCAAAAGTATCAATTTTTCATATAAAACTCTCCTAGATAAAAGGAAAGGCCTTGGAATTACCTACTTAGAAAGAGAGTTTACATGACATGATTGGATAAAATATATAGCTTTCACAGGCTCTTCTCTAGTCACTTATATGGCAAAAGGAAAGGCTTTAACCTATTTACATAAAAATAGCTCATATGACGCGACCAAATAAAAAATATAAAATTCATAAATTGTATCTGGAACTTCACAATATTATAGAATTGCCAGATACACCTATAAAACAATCAAATTAACTCCAAAAGTATAATTTTTTTTGGGTGTAAAATACTTTTATTCCAAAGGAAGGGCTCAGAATTACCTACTTAAAGGATTCAAGGGTCCATCCCTAATTTAGTTACTATTTCTATTTTCTATTATTCCATTATATTTCTATTTCTTCAGAGGTTCATAATTTTTTCCAGGACTTGCATTTAAATTCGATATCGAGTGTAGAACGAAGATTCAGATCTGTAAAATAGTGGATTCGACCCAACTCTAGTTTCAGCAGAAGGGTTAAATAATTGACGTAGATATTGCATGTAGAAAACTATACACCACTTGTTTATATCAAATCTAACGTCACCCATTGCTAATATTGTAGACTTTTGTTCACTAGGTAGGTGTTTCTAGTCAAGATCCCATAGAGATCAAGAAGAGCACCGGCATTCCTCGTAGTTTTATGGTCCCTGTGGATGGGCCTAGTGCACCTGGCGCCATGATGACCCCAACAGGACAGTTTGCAGTCCCTGCAATCGATCAGTGAGTACTGTTTATCTGATCATAGCTAACCCGAGAACACTTTGGTGTCAGTTCATGCTATGTACAAACAATTGTTGATATAGCGCTCTTATGCCACGATCATTAGCATCTTAATGTTCACTTAGGCTGGGAATGTAGGAGACACAAGTTTTTGCCGTTCTTATTACAAAAAAAAAGTGTGTCAACTAATGTTGCTATGCTCGTGACAGATACCAACGACTGTTGATATAACCATGTGTAGAATATTAAACTCTTATGTTTGTTCTGAAGAAATATTTGATTTATTTTGAAAATAAAAACTTTAGTAAATGCCTTTTAACACTTTGGCCTTTTCTCGCGCTCCTTACGTCTCCACCTATTTGTACACACAGCATAATGTTTAGGTGTCTTTGTGTTTTTAAATAGACGCCATCACGATGCTTCTAACTTAACATTCACTTCGTTCAACATAATAGTTGTCCAGGGGAGAACGTTCACATTATGTGAATGTTAAGTAAAGGGTTACATGTGTTCCTTGATAGCCAATAATATTGCGCGCAATTTCATTATCAGGGCTGTGGAGTAGGCCTTTGACTCCGACTCTTTCATAAATGGCTAAAGTATATTAATAAGTAATAACAAATTTACTGCCGTAAAATAATCCAATACAAATGGCTTCATGGGTAACTTTTTTCGACATTTTGAATTTATATTTAAATAAATTTGTCAAACAAACTTACAAATTTTGGTCCTAAATAATACAAAAAAGTATAAAATATTGTTATAATGTTTTTCTTTACAAATCATTACTGTTTCCAGCCTATGGCTTGGGTCCATTTTTTATTCAAGCCATATATTTTCCATTACAGGCCTGCTAGGCCTGTCATAGCTTTAAATGCCGTATAGACTAACTTAAATCTAGAACAGACAAACCATCCAGTCCCCAGCTGTTAATTCATCACTCTTAAAGGATAAACCCACATTTCACCAATTATTAGTTCTTTGGCCATGCTGGGAATCAACCCGGGACCCTTAGCTCAGTAGACAGACACGCTACCGATTGAGCTAAGGTGTCGAATTGTGGTAATATTATAATTCTTTATTTTGAAGCCAGTGTCGATGCACTTTTACTGACTCCGAATCCACATTCCTGGTCAGTACAGCAATTTAGTACATCATTTGTTTCAGATTTGGTTTTCAGACTACTACTGTATAGTTAGTTTGTTCTTGTGTCTTAAACACCGAAACACCTTTTTTCCCCACTTTATTTTGTAGCTTCAGTATACTTCTATTGCAAGTACTTGTAGTCCTAATTTCTTGAGTTCTATTTTATCGAGCGATTTGTATTAAAATGGCACAATTAATTGTTTGTTTTTGCTCGAGTTATGTTACCTACCTTGAATCGTGATCACACACAAGTTTCTTCACGTCAAGTGAACATTACGTGATCCTAAGTGAAGGTTAAGTTGATCATGATCTCAGCACTAGCCTATTAATCTTGTACTCTAGCTCTTTTATATAATATTTATTTTCCCCCCATGGTCTTATCTGCGGACCACAGTTTGAGAACCACTGGTCACCCACATGTGCTTTTCAACGTTATGTGAAATAAATACTTTCAAACACACCTAATGTTTGTGGGTTCAAGTTGAGTCCAACTGGAGAAAGCTTATGCTGTCTTGTACATTTTACTTATATATGAATATCGAATATTAGGAGACCAAAATGATCTACAGGTTACTGATAAAGACACACACAGTATTATATTCATAAATTATAAATATGAGACCTGGTCATGGGAATCAAAACCTGTACCTTTGGATTAGCGAGACAATGGTACATTTTTCAAATTTACAAGCTAGTCCAAGTGGAACAAGACCTCATGTACGGTTTACCCCTTCTTTTGTGCAGTCAAGCGTACAAGGAGGGTAAAAAGGAGAGACCCCCTTTTCAGCAAGAGCCAGAGCCTGTGATGGAGAAGCCGGAAATCCCTGAGGATCTTCTCTGTACTGTTTGTAAGGACCTTCTCACGGACGCTGTAATGATACCGTGCTGCGGGAACTCTTTCTGCGACGAGTGTGAGTACTTTCCCCACTCTTTCATAGTGTGGGAATAGGGTGGAGGTCGTTCTCGTCATTCTCACCACCAGGACACACGGGGTTAGGAGGGAAGTTGTCTGAACAAGACCTGGGGTACGGCCGGGGGGTACATGAGATAGTAGGTGTGATAGTATGGGTATCTAATGAAGATGTTGTAGTACATGAGATAAATATATATTTAAAAAAATTATGTTGGATAAAAATATTAGTTGTACTTTCTATAACTATGTATCAATATTTGAAGCTAAGTTGAAACAGTGAATGGTACATAACAGAAATCATCTGCGGTTGGTCACATCAAGAAGTTGACACTTTTTTTGTCTTTACGTTTGGAATAGGTCTATATTGTTTTATTGAAACTCAAGTCAAAATGTAGGAAGGTTTTTTTTAGCATTGCATTTTACTATCTTTTCGCATTTGTATGCATGATATGTACTCATTATGTTAACATGTTTGTGATTAGGATGGTCGAATTTGGAGAAAGTGTACCAGTGTTTGTTAGGAGGGAAAGTAGAAATAAATTTTGGCAAAACCACTTTTGGTACAGTTGACCAGGGTTCGAATTCTGATCTTCCCTTCATTCAAAGTCCAGTCTATTGTTTTAACTTTTAACACCTTAAAGCAGGTGGTGAGCAAAGCATGTTAAGTAATTAATAAATCACTAACATAAATGATCTGAACCCATAAAGAGTAAAGTACACTAGATATTGAGCCTGTGCAAGTACTCTGATTTCGAGCTTTGAGCTGAGCTTGTCATTAAAGTTTGGGATCGAGGTTGAACGTTTTGTAGGCTTGTCATTTTTGAGCCTCCTCTTGACAAATCAAATTTTTTAAACACAATGGTAAGTATAGGATGTCATCCATTTTGAATTATCCTCTATTGATGTTGCAAAATAGCTAGATATATCATCAAATATTTGAATAATCATAATTTTTACTATTCTTACATGGTCCCTTTCTGAAATTATAATTTTATTGAAATAAAAAATATATTATTGAGAATACACATTGCTTGTTTTATAACTTAAGATATCTTGTATTAATAATGCGTTCAACTACAAAAACAAAACTAGCATTAAAGCTACTATTTAGTTATAGAATTATTTTGGTTAACATGTCCAAATTCAGTGTTGATCAACGTTGCAATAAATATTTTACCAAACCTATCATTTAAATAAAAAATATATACTATTTCATATTGTCTACTAGAAATAATAATGAATCAATTTTCCCAAAGATAATTTCTAGTGAGAGACCATTTAAGATGCATGCACAACTGCACATAGAGGAATGGAAATTGGAACAGAAGAAGTGATCATGTGCAATTTTTACATTAAGGACTAATAAACAAAATATGAAACATTTAAAATCTCTAATTGCTTGTGATTCCTACATTATTTTATCGGGTAATTAAAGTTACGGATACTCAATTTGGGGAAATACTATCTCATAGTGTTTTTTTAAAAGTTCTATTTATGATTTAAAAATCGATATTTTCATTTCTAAACTCTATTTTCAAAAGTATTTACTATTTATAAAAATGAGTGTCATAATATTTTAAGAACATGTGTTGTTTTCATATTATATTTTTAAATTTTCACATTTTAAAGATGTGGTATATACATTTTATGTTTGTTTTTACTGACAACATTTTAAAAATAGTATAATATTTAACTTTAACCAAACAGATGTATATTTAAACATTTTAAAATTAAGAATATACGCCAATGTGTGGGCTTTGAGCTTTTAAAAAATATTAGACTCAAGTTTGACTCAAATAAAAAAAAAACATGCTCACACACCCGTACTGAGACTAAGTTTTACGATTTTACCAAAGTTTGTCCAAATATTTGTTGAAAAATAACTCGGCTCACTAATAAAAATCACCACAACTGCTATCCACTTAGTTTTTAACAAAGTGAACTACTGTTGCATGTACTTATTAACTTACATAATGAGATAAAAAAAATTAATATCATTTTAGCTTATTTAACTAGACTGCGATTCAATTTAATAATTATTTGAAATTTTCGATTAATATTTTCTTCGATTCGACATTTGATTCGAATAAAAGAAATCTTCTTCGCATATGTCTGTTGGACATAACTATCTTTTTTTATTGTTTCAACTTAGAGCTAGTGCTAACAAGCAATATAAAACACATCCAAGGCTTTATAAAGTGTTTGTTGTTCAGGTATCCGCACTGTTCTTTTGGAGTCTGAAGACCATGAATGTCCAGACTGCAAGGAGAAAGATGTTTCACCTGACACACTGATACCCAATCGCTTCTTGCGTAATGCCGTCAACAATTTCAAGAATGAGACAGGTTACCATAAGACCACAATGAGGCTACGTCACCTGCAACCAGTGGCGCCTGTTATTCAAGTGAGTTTATCTTTTATGTTTTTCTTTTGTTCTTGAACAGATGGCCTGGATTTATGTTGGAGGAGGGTCGAAAACCTTTTGAAGAAACATTTTTTTGATGTACTCGGCTGAGATTCAAACCTTAACCTCATCATCAGACCAGATAAGGTTGATACCTGAGCCCTCAGGCCCATTGATTCGGGTGTGATATTAAATTAATTAAGGTTGGGCTGATTAAACTATTTTGCCGATCAAGTCATTCATTGATGCTATTTATTTATTTCTACTAATACACAAGTAAGTTGCAATAAGGCCACTCAAAATTAATGTGTAACTTGTTTTTAGGTGTGTGCGAAGCCTTGAAACTTCATTTGGCCTTGAAACTACTATAATATCAGGTTTAACTTCACTTTGAGAAAGAAAAAAAACTGTCTTTGACAATTACAAAGCTTTGTCACTACAAATATGACAGCCAAATTACTCAATTTATGGTCATTTGTTGCCTTTCTTAGCCGTTGTATGTATTACAATTTAATATTACTACATAAAAAAATCGGAAGTATTTGAAATTAAATGAAATAGTCCCTAATGGCTTGGAAATGTATGATAAGACATTGTATTATCATTATCATTATTAATTATTATTATTATTATTATTATTATATTATTATTATTATTATTATTACCGCGTCTTACTACCCATTTGGGTTGACATTGTAGAAACACTGTACAATATTGTAAATTAAGTGATAGTGAAGGAAGCCAACCTGAATAAATAGAGAAGTGTTTTTGTTCCTATCTAGTTCTAACATAACTATCCTTTAAGGTTAGCTTCCTTCACTATCACTTACTTTACATTACTATACAGTGTATATACACTATGACATTATGCTTGAACACGCTCTAAGAACTGATCTCAAAGAGCTGTCAGTGAGCGATCGGATCTTGGAACGCTCAGTAATCAGCATGCAGCCGATGTCATGCACCATGCGAAAATAAAAATATATGATTACTGAATGAGGTTGAGTGCAGCTATCCCTTAGAGCTGAGGTGGGCAACCCCGTCACCAATCGCCACATGTGGCGAATTGTCTATAGAAGTGTGGCGAATTTGAGCTGATAGCGGGATCGTTGTTGTAACTTGATATTTACTGAATATCATTGGAAACATTCCACTTTGGGAATAAGTCAGAGATACAACACTGCCATCCAATACCCCCCTCCACACTTTTACCAACAATTCGAAGGGCTGTATTTAAGAACAAGCAGCGTTTGTAAAGAGAAATGACTTTGTGGGCTTGGTTTTTAAAGAAGGAAAACTCCTTTCCACGAAAGGGATTGAGTTGTGAAGGTGCGATTACACGAGGCCAGTTGATAAACTGGTAGTAGTAGACTGACACCATTTGAGTTTGCCTATCAACCGGCCTCGTGTAAAAGCGCCTTGAGGAAAAATGTTACTCGGCACTGCTCTTCTGTTTCACTTTTCACAGTAATTAGGGTCCATTCACCCCTTTATTGATTTTCGTTCAGGGGTATGAACCTTTGGTAGTCGGTTTTTCTTCTCGGATTCTCTTGGGGTCAGGAGGTTTGGGATGGACTAGAATATTGTGGAGATTGGTTGGCCGTTTGAAAGTGACTCTTGGGGGTGAACTAAGAAGGTTTTGGGTCTGAGTAGAACTGGTTAGGAATTTATAACCACATTTAAGGATGGTGTTGATAGTTGTAGACCAGGATGGTATTGGGTTGTGAGAGGGATGTCCTCAACTTTTTTTGGAGGGTCGTAGTCATCCCTGGAGAGTGCTCTGGAGATTTGGTTGTCTATTAGAAGCTTGGGGTAACCTCTACTTTGGAAAGCTGTGTGTGTTGGGTTTACAATATTCAGTTAAATTGTTGGGTTCTGAACATATCCGTTTTGCTCGTGTGGCAAGGCTGAATGGTAGATACCTTTTTGTGTATGAAGGATGGCTGCTATGGTAGTGGTGGTATTGTTGGTGATTGGTGGGTTTTATATGTACAGTGGTACAACTTTGGTTGTTTTCATGGAACAGATTCACATCAATCAAGGAAGGTAAGACTATGATGTGATTTATTGTGGGTGAAGTATAAGGGGCTGCAATTGTTGAGATTTAAAATTCAAAATGGAGTTATCCATTGTTTGTTTTATTTGTACTCTCCTCTTTGTGTTTGATAAAGGCAACAATGCCGAAATATTATTATATTTCTGTTAAAATGTGTGTGTGTGACTACTTCTACTATAAAGACAAAAGAAAGGAAGAAGATGTCACCTTTGTGCATTGGATTCTTCCCACATTTTTCCTCTTTCCCTAGGCGGGCCTTCTTCATCAAATTTATTCTTAGTAGTTTATTTTTCCTTTTTCTTTAGTTTTATCAATTTCTTTTATTATAAATTTTTTTAAAATATGTTATTGAAGTAATTGTAAAAATATTCAACATAGTCCTGCCTTATAAAATGGGAATGAACATATTGAAGTTGAAATTATGTTTGGGTTTTAAATATAATGTATTCTCAGAAATCGATATATTGCAAAATCAAATATATTTCTTGTTGCCTATGTTAAGATAGATAATGGATATATAATAAAATAATAATAAAACATACTTAGGCATTATTGAGTTCACTATTTCCAATGTACTCGTATGTTTAATTGCTAAGCATGTTGTTTTAGTGTTTATTAAAAATATCCCTTTGTGTTTTTATTTTTGCGATCTTATTAAAATAATTATAATCCTTCAATGATGATTAAAGTTGATCAAAGGATAACTAGGCCTAATCTGTTTATTTCACATTTTTTTTAGAAACTACTCATTCTAACAACACTTTAAAAATAACTAAAAGACACTCAAATTCTGATTGATTCGATTTTTAAACAATAATATGAGTCTAGATTGTTTAATTTGGCTGGAGTTTAACCTGTATTGTTTGAGGGGTGGTTGAGGCTTATTAAAATTGAAATATGATTGAAATAAATCTTAATTTACAGTTTAGGCCTATATTGTGTAATGTAGGTCTATTTGTAAATCATTAAAATTTCTAACAATTTGCTAGGATTCGGATTCGAGATATAGTGGATTCAACCCATTTCTAGTTCAAACCAATTGTAATCGAATAGTTAAAAGTGTACGAATTGTGAATACTCTTATTCAAACGGTGTGTTGATTTAAATACTCGTTTGGAGCACCTTAATTTCTCAATTTTTACATGATGTGGCAAATTTCACTTCTCATTTGCCACACTTGTGGCTATTTTGAAGAAGGTGTTGCCAACCCTTGCACTAGAGTATGCAATAGCACAATAACTATACATTATCTTGGATGTATTTGTTGTTTTTACTGTGTGAATAAGTTTTGGTTATGTAAATAAATATATTTATAAAGTATTTCATAATTGAAATAAACCTTAAGGGAAATACAATTGAATGTTTTATTTTTTTGGAACATTGGTTTTTGCTGTTTATTATAAAATAAAATATCTAATGCAGAATTAAAGAATTTGTCTTTACATCAAGAGACTGTATTTAAATATTTTGTTTGAACTATGAATTATATTTTCATTACTTGAGAATTTAAAATATATCTATAGATTTTGAATTATCTGTGTTATCTGCATGATATAAAACCGACTTTCCTTGGCCGATTGTACCAATATTGGCCAATAAATCAGATTAGTTATTGGCATCAGCCCAGCCCTAATTATTATAACATAATAAAAAATATATATTTTTCTCTCCTTGTCAGTAAGAATATTTTTTATTAATAATCTGTTTTATAAATTAATATTTTCAGATAGCTCCATCCGGCCCTATTCATATGGATCATGGGCAGGGAATGACAGAAGGACATCCTCATGATATGCACCAATCACCTGTCATGACAAGTAGGTTAAAGACCGTTTGATGGCTGTAATGAGGACATAATATTGTGTTAATATTCTTTCAATTGAAAAATTACATCTGAATGCGATATTCGAACCTGGGCTTAGCACGCCAATGCTCTAACCACTGAACTATCCAGCGGTTGTCCCGTGCTCACTGTCATTATTCACTTATAGTTTAAGGCATAGTCTGTGTTGAACGTGCTGAAATCATCAGCAAAGTATGAACGATCAATTAAGATTGCAAGCTATCAGAACACAGCCATCTACACTCAAGCATCTCATCTCTTCTTTATACATGGTATCTAAAAACAGGCAAAACAAGAAAGATCTGGAAAAATCAAGGAATTTATTGATGTCACGGAAAAGAGGAACATGTCAGGGAATTTATTATAAAATGAGTAAAAGTTGGGGAATTTAATTGCTTGACTAATTTTGCACCTAAACATTTAAACAAGAATTAGAGATTTTGTTTATTGAATAAAATGCATTGCTGGCATATGTTATTCTAACATGAGATGGTTGTTCAAGGTCTATTTTATAACACATTTACACACGGACACATATACCTATAACATTAAATACTGCAAAAATAACGTAGAAATAAATTTATAATAACCTTTATCTTTATTAGCCATTAGGATCGCTTTTGAAAATATGTAGTCAATGCACTAAATGAAAAAAATTGTCAATTAACAGGAAATAATATAAAAAAGTTAAGCCGGGATATTTTTTTTTAAATGTCTTGGAAAACCTTGAGAAGTCAGGAATTTTATAATAAAAGATTTGGAGCCACCCTATATATGTTAAAATGGTTTTTGAGAGGATCTTTGTTGACTTGTAGTTCCATTACAGATGAAATGCGTCCTGACCACTCAACCATTGAAATGGTTTCTTCCGCGAGTATGATTGTCCCCATCCCCCAGCAGCAGTCGATCAACACCATCCCTGTGCTGGGGCAGCCACACGTGTCTTCCCATCCGTCCCGCGGGGGCCACCCGATTACTGAACGACCCAGTTACCCTGTGCACTTACAGGAAACGCTCTCAGTTCCTCCACCAGGTCAGTGGGTTGGTGAAATAAACTGTCCCGCTATTTAAAACAAAAATATGTTATTGACTTATTTTTTTCAAAGGCGAATCCATTATTTTATGATTCCAATTCTATAATTTAAATCTTAATATTTTTTAATTCATTTTTTAAACTTGTTTTGGTGGTCACATGATCACAGGTGCCACACTCAAGTTAGACTAAACTGCCAATGATAAGGAAATTAAGGTTTGAATCCTGGTCAGATATAGTAAGGATGGTTTGTCCAAAATTGTTTTCCATTCACACTCCATGCAAATGAAGGTACACATCCTATAAATTCAACTTCCCTCTTAACTCATTAGCATAATTAGTAGCATACATATACTTGAACAGGTAGTAAAACACAGGACTAAAGAAAAAAAATACCCATGAATCTTGAATCCCAAATTTGAATTGGAATCCTAAAAGACAGGCTTTAGTACTATCTAACATTTGTGTATTAACATCAAATTCTAAACCTTTAATGTGATATATTGCTTTGGTAACACATGCTTTAGTAAATAAGTCTGCATAGTCTTTACATGGTTGTGTATTTTTTGTAAATAAATTACGGAGGTTAATTACCGAAAACTTTTTTTTAGCTTTATCATCAGGTTTATATGATGGTCCACCTAAGTTTTGTGTCTATGAAATTTGTTCTATCACTCATTACATAATAGCCTTGACGGTAATTTCTATAATCCTTAACTCTGGGAAGAATTCTCCCTCTGACTATCCTGCGACCAAATTATCTTGATCTCCTCATTTAAGGTCTTCTCAGTTTTCGGTACCTTAATCTTCTTCGATACATCCAACCTCGCTTCTGCATATACATTGACACACCTCGTCTCCTAATAATCCTGCAACGGCGGTGGAATATTACTAACAAAAATTGTAGGCTTTAACCAAACAAAGTTCCTTCCTTATATACCCTTTTGAGCTATAACAAAATATTTAACTTCCATTAAATGTTTAAGTATATTTTATTGATAATATCTTGCATTGAACTTTTCAAAAACTATTACATCAGCAGTGTTATAATTCTAATCTTTCAAAACCAAATTTACCATAATCAGGAATAAATATATTACGTCCTAATAACATTTTATCAACAAAAAAAAAAACTTTCCTACTGATGATGGACCATAAAAATATAATATATATTTTTTTACGTATCCATTCATTATAACACCAACTATTCCACCATTGAAATACAATTAGAGTCCAACTTGGATAACATTCCAAAATAGGCTGTTTTTCTGAAATATTTTCTTAGCCTAAAATTCATTGTGATATTTATTCAAATAGTTATATTGATTCTGATGTGCAGTAACAAATGGATGCATTAAAGAAAATTTTCTATAATTCTTAGCCCAATAATAAACTTGAAAATTAAAATTTAATTTTGTCATATTAACATTGTATAATAATTGTGGATCTTCTTTTGAAATGTATTTAATCCAATTTCTTGGAGAACGGCGGTATTTAATCCAATTTCCCAATAATAAAATTGAAAATTAAAATTTATTCTTGTCATATTAACATTGTGTAATAATTGTGTATCTTCTTTTGAAATGTATTTAATCCAATTTCTTGGAGAATGGCAGTATTTAATCCAATTTCTTGGAGAACGACAGTATTCAATCCAATTTCTTGGAGAAAGATATACCTTTAAATCCACACCTTCTTCATAAAAAGCACATAAAACAGGTAATAAGGTTAATAATACAAATTCTTCTTTAAACCTTGAATAAATGTGTAAATGATAGTATTTAAATGGTGTGCTTCAAGAGAGATTACATATTCAACCAGACCATAACAGAGCATAAAGGTCAAGACGTCTGACCTCTTACACATTGTATGAAGAACTATGATGGCTTCCAATGTTTGCGCGATAACCTCTGACCTGTTGCGGCAGACATCACAAGAACAAACAAGTTACTGATAATGGACTTAGAAATTAATGGGTGCTTATCCCGTAAGCATGTACTCACAGAATTATTCTAAGTCCAAAAATATTTTTAATAGGGTTTTTTTTAAACCAAAAGTTATAATCTGTCCATTTATCAATTTTAAACCATTTTTGATAATTTTGAAAATTGCAACATCCACAATTTATATTTTGACAGTGTTCATCTGTGTACATGAATATATTATGATCATTCTTTAAATAGTATAGAATATATTTTGATTCATTTAAATAACAAATTCTTCTGAAGTTTGATATAACAAGTATCTTAATGTGATAAAAATAGAATTACATTACACTAAATTGGGGCTCTACAGTTCAGATTCTCTCTAACATAGGAAAAAAAAAGTGGTTAGATAATTGTTGATTATTTCTTCTGAGTTTGGGATCTTGAGGCTTAGGTCTTCCTTCCAAATCAGTAACTCTTCCAAACAATATTGAAAACCTGAAATAACGAGATCTACGATCTCGTCCTTCTCCACCAGCAAAGAGCCAAATCCAGAGTAATCTAAGTGGACGTATGGCTTGTGGATTTCTTTGAAGAGGTCCTAGAATCCATAGGGCATCTATAAAGTTATGAAAATCTAATCCATTTACTATGGCAAATGTCACTAAAGTGATTTAATTATTAATGGTGTATGAATAGACATTTTTCTCTTTGATTAAAGTTTGAATGAAAATATTGTTGTGTTTTGTGTTTGTTTTTCCCTAGATTTATTACTATACTGCCAATATTTATGCTAGAAATATTTCAAAGCACAAACATTTTTAAAAATGAATCTTTTTTTGTGTGGAATAATCTATAACAAATATTCAGAATTTTAATAGAATTGATATAGTTGTTAAATAAAAGTAAATATTGAGGGTCTTTTATTTGCTATGAAATAATATTATAACATTGATTCATATTAATTAAACTCAAAATCTTTACCAAAAAAATTCCAATTCAAATTTTTTGGGTTGAGCTCGAACAACTACTAAAACTCTAATTCAAGTTTTTGAAGTACATGTACTCCCCTAAACTTTATTGCATAGGATTAATGTATTGAATAGATATGGCTTTAATACTAAATTATTTCTCAAATCCGAATCTTAAATTTTCTTTCGATTCTCAAATATTAAGTTAAAATCCTCGATTCCCTTTTAAAATTTTTATTTGATGCCAAGGTTTCTATAATTCTTTCTGAGATACCTTATTTGGGATTTTTATGAATCATGAATCTCTTGAATGCAATAATATTCGACGAATCGAGTGTCCTATCTCTAGTATCGCCCTAATGTAGGCCCCCTAAGTCTGATTTTATAGAAATTGTTTCAATAACAGGTGTTAGTACTCCAGAGACTCTGCCCCATCAGGAACCTGTACACAGGATCTCTACTGGTCTACCAACGCACAGGCGGGAAGGTAAGAGTAGTTTTTCTCGCTCGCATAGGGCTATAAAATAATGTAATGTGGTATCATTCCTACTTACACCTAATACTTTATTTCTAAGCAGGCCGATTCTCTACTAGGATGGACAAATGATTGTTGTGTTTGTGCCTTAAATTTGTTGTGTTAAAATATCTTTCACATTGTAGAAATGTGTATAACTGCAGATTCAAGTAAGTGTACGAGCAAAGAGGAAGTTGGAGTATGTTACTGAACTGACTCGGCCTTAGACTTTATAAACAATTCATTATGATTATGATAACTATGATAATTGAATATATGAATAAGAACTAGGAAAGAGTAAAAAGCACAGTTGGAACTTTCACCCCAGTGAAAAATGCATGAATATGGTACTTTACCCTGATGCCAATGGACAAAAGTAATGAGTCTCTTAAATAGATTTAATTTGGTGTTTATCTCATATTAGCTGTTACGAGGAGAACAGGCTAGGGTTGACATTATTCGTTAAGAATGAGAGTACAGGGAGTACATGATATAGTATAGGATGCAAGGTTGAGATATAATTATGTAATAAGGATGGAAAAGGAGAGGACACCAAAGAGAATGATGGCGATGAAGTATGTAGTAAAAGACCGCAAGAGAGGCCAAAAAAAGAAATGGAAGGCTCAGATAACAGTAATTACACAATTGAAAGAAGGTGGAAGCAGTTAAGGAAAGAATAATGGTGGAAGGATAGAAGAATTTGAAGCCATTTTACTAAGATGACCTGGCCAAAGGCTGGAAATGATGATGTTGATGATAATTAATGTGGGCTTGTCATAAATTCTATGACTACTATCATCAATGTTTTCCACACTGAGGTTGTGTCAGTTTAGTAAATTGTCGGCCTTCCTCTGGCTTCCATTATTTCTTCTTTATATGCTTCCGGGCACTGAAAAAATTAAAATAAATTTTCCTTAAACATTTAGGTAGTAGAAAAAAAGTTGTACTTGTTTATTCCTTTTTTTATTGATAGGTGAAACTATTCTATAATTGTTATTTAGTTGATTCCCCTCTGCTCCCCTTAACCCCCTGTTTTATTTGTCTTTTACTTGAAAGTAGTAAGACTTTATATTAACGTTTGCTTTTGTTTTTTCTAAGTTGTCAGCAATGTGCTGCCACCTGCACCAGGTACCGTTGCGCCCCAACTAGGGCTACACCCGCCGGAGCACATTCACCCTATACCCCATGCGGGATTTGTCCAGGGGTGAGTATACCAAATGTTTTGTAATATCAGCATCTACCACTGGTAGATTTCCCCACCTTGTGGTTTCCCTTCCACATGCCAGACCAAATCTACAATTTTTCTTTCTTTGTTTATTTTTAACCTTGTTTGAATATAAGCATTTCATTTTCAAATTGAATTTGAATCTCGACTAACTGACTGTTTATGAATTGGATCATATTCCTAAACTTTTTTGACTAATATTAAAATCAAATCTTATATTCTTTAATTTTAAATCAAATCTGATGCTTAAAAAACATGGGATGAAAAAATTTATTATAAAAATAAGTTCAAATCTTATAATCTTATTGTAGGCTTACAATTATAGTATTTTAAATCAATTTTGTGTTTTGAATTTTGAAACTTCCCACACGCGTACAAACTTTTTGATCTGATTGGATCGGCTCTACCATCTACTGTTAAAATTGTCATGAGCCAATCGGATCGACTTTCCAGATTCGTGCTAGTTCTGGTGTTAGCCAATAGATAGGGTAGGAATGTTTCACTGGAACAAGAACATTCTCCGGTATTGTAGAACAGCATACAGAGATAAACATGATAAAACAATCTGAAAAATTGCTTAATAAATAACAGTTTATATTTGAAAGAAGATACAAGAAGGTTGGATAGACATATATAAAAGGAACGAACGCAATATGGCCTAGAGACATGCAAAATGTGAGATTATTTTTAGCGAAAAAGTGGTGTTATTTTTCCTAAAATGTGATGATATTCTAGTGATATTATTATTTATCTAAATACAAGTTGAGAATAAAAATAAAATATAATTTGGTCTAATCTGACCGCTTGTTGCAAGGTCCATATATATATATATTAATGTCCTTGCTTGGACCTAGCGTGAAATCTTTTAAGGGCTGACAACAAAGAATCGATCTATCAAAATTTAAGTATTATAATGTGTAAAAGTAGAAATCGTGGTTTTTAATGTTAACCTTAATAAAGTGAAACAAGAAAGTCTAAAAATCCTTGAAAATATTCAAATATCCTGTGATCCCTTTAATACCTTTAAAATTTCGCAAAAATGCATACCATTTGTATAAACGGCACTCCTGGTATAGTGCTATTGCCACTGTTATTACTCTGACAATTAATTATATTACATGATGTGGTATTTGCCGAATTACAATGAAATTGTGTTTATTTAGAAAAAAAGCTTAAATTTCGGTTATTCGTGTGAAAACAGTAAAATTCATGTAAAAATCTCAGTTATTGCAAATGCGAAGTATGCGTGTCCCTAAATATGACTTATAAAATGAAAAGAAGGAAATTGAACGTTACCGCCCATTGGATCTCAGGGGATTGGGTGGTAACGATCAATTTTCTTCAAGAGGCAGCCATTAACCTCTTTGTCCGCTGCCAGTAATGTAAATTGTGAATTGTGTCCTTCTTTTCATTGTAAAAGCCAAACTGTGTTTGTTCCTTTTACATTTTACTATCCACCTTTTCTGAACCTTTTATCCAAATATAATATACCTCTTAAAGTGAAAAGAGGTTTTCACTGTAGAGATAAATAACAGTTAAGCAGTTTTTCTTGTACAACCTTTCAATATTGATATACACCTCTGACAAGACATCTTGTGAATGTGTGGAATGCCAGGCCTCCACCGTGGTTCGGATTCCACGTTAAACTGTAGGTCCTTCATTTCATCTCACAATCACCCTACCATTACACATTAGCGTAAGTGCGTATAACCCGAACGGGTAGTAAGACGCGGTGCTAATAATAATAATAATAATAATAATATTGATATAATAGCTGTGGCACTCCTTATACACGATTCCGTCATAAGTGTTCCGCTAAAAGGGTTAATAATGGTAACTCAAATAGATCTGTACACAATAAAAAACCTTTAGCAAATAAACTCTTGCATTTTGCTGTATATGAACATTAATTTACAAATACCTGCTTCTGAAGCAATAACTAGCCCCTTCCACAGAACTCTTTTTAGCTTATTTGCAACAGATCATCAGGAATGTGGATTTTCTTACCATTAAAGTAAATGATTTACAAAGTTAATTCTAAGCCTACATTATCTTTTAAGTCCGACAACTGTGTGTTTGAGTATTCATAGATACCAAACATCAATATTTTTAAATATAAATACCAAATAATGGCTTAAAACTAAAAAGTTATTCGAATCCTGAAAATAAGACCTAATAATCAAAAATTACAACAACAAAAAATCCATAAAATCTACATTTCTACAGCCAGAGCATCATGAATAGAGCTTATTTGCACATGAGCATTTTCTGTAGTGGAAAAAAAAATATATTTTATATATATCCGGGTCCTGCTCATATGTCAATAAGATGCAGTGCAGGAAAAAAAAAAATGTTAGGGCTGTGCGATGTCCACTTTTTCATTTCGAGGCAAACTGAATCCAATATATGAAATTTTTTCGAAACCAAATCACAGTTTGAATATTTTTTGTTATTGTTAAATACTTGAAAAAATATATATTTTACAAATTTATTAATAAAATTGTTTATAAAATGTTTTATTGAACAATTAATTGTAATTAATTTTCTGATAAATCAAGCTATAATCACAACACACAATTTAATTATTAATATAAATATTAATTTGTAACATATATAACAGCTCATAATGGCAATAATTGACCATAAATGGAGTATTTTACAGTCAATTTTTTGTTTTGGCAAAGCTTCATGATTATTAAAGAGAACAAATATTCATAGTCGAAGAGGACAAATACTCGGTCAGAGTGGACAAATATTCGAAGTCAAAGTGGACGAATATTTGAAATTGAAGCGGACAAATATTCAAAGTGAAGTCGAAATTTCTAAACTTCACACACCCTTATTATTTGTCTTGTTCTTGAAATACTTTGAATTTATTTTTTTGCACCAGCCAACGGCATTCGTTGGAGGAGCGTCCTGGAACACCCACCATAGATGAGCACAATCTGGATGCGGCTGGGCACATGGTGGTGACGTCTACGCCTGCACCCACTCTGCCCGACACCTCTGTGCCGCCTCCAAACTTCCCTCCCGGCGAGGAGTTGGCCCAGGCCTTTCAGATTGAGAGCCTTGGGGCAGGCGGGCGTCACCAGCACCGGACCCCGTACCACCACGATAATTCCTATGGCCACAGGTATGTGTACCCCTGATAACTTACTTTTATTAAGAATTGGTATGGGCCCTTTAAATACTTCAATTTCTTGAGAATACACATTATTTTAGGATTAAAAACAATAATTCAGATTACATATAATGGGGAAAATAGGGGTGGAATACTCGAATCCTTAAGGTTATTCAAAATTTCAGGAGTCAAGAAAATATCTTATTTGAGATCGAAACTTTTTTCTTTTTTTCAAATTTTGAATTTGAATTATTTATTTCAGATTCTCATGAAAATCTCTTTTTGAAATTACACTTTGGAATTTAAAAAAATAATTTTTATAAAAAAAGGATAATCTTGAACAATGAATGATTATTTCTTTGAATACTCTCATCTCGAATATATTTCCGAATTTTTGGTAGGACACATCCTTATTCATGTTATTTATTTATATCATATAGTCTGACAATATAATTTTTAATTCATTTGCAGGTGATAGACAAGGAATTTAGTATTCTTTTCCAAAAGATATTATTTTATTTTATGTTTGGTCTTCTTTTTATTATTTTTAGTGAAAATTTGGTATGAAGTGTGATGAAAACTTATTTGAGTTAGAAATTAAATAGGGGCTCTTTGTTTTTATTCCCACTTGCTTTCTTTCATTATTCGTAGACAAATTGTTGTTGGCTGAATTGTTTGTCTTTTGTTGGATTGTTTTTGTCTCTTGTTGAATTGTTTTTGTTGTTTGCTGTTTTTTTTATGGTCTTCTTGTTTCATTGCTCTTTCATACCTTTTTTTTGCCTTTTGACTTGGAAATTGTGTTGTGTATTGCCTGTGGTGGCACTAGGCATGGAGGTCAGTCGCAGACAGACTTCTTACCTCCCGGCACCACTGGGGCCCCACACCCTCTTAGGTCTGTGGCTGCACCTGACCACACTCGTGCCCTCTTACCACAGCCTGGGCCCCCTCAGCAGCAGGCGCCGCCTGCAGGGTAAGTTGCTATTTTCCCCCAGCTAGACCCACCCTCCCTGTTCTCCAAGCAACCTGCAGCACACTTCCCCCCCCCCCCCCCCCCCCACATGTTTTATGCCTCATGCATTGATTGGTTGTTGGGTTTCCTTGTTTCAGTTGATGATTCTCTGGATTTCTCAAACTTTTTACTTTACTAATATTTTAATTTCTCTTTAAAGTTTTATCTAGATAAGACTAACAAGCTTGGTAGGGGTGTGTGAAGGTCACTTTTTAAATGCGAAGTGAAGTCGAAGCAAATGTTGAAACTTGCGAAGAAAGGTCGAAGTCGAAGCAACCTAGGATTTTTGTTGTCATTTAACGCCAATTTTAATTTTTAGATTAATGGTTTTTATAGATATTGTAAGTAACAAGGGCCAGGAAAATTTTCTTATTTGTTACCTAAAGACTATATTAATAACTAATACACACAGGCTTACTGATAAGCTTTGTAACTTATCAATAAAGTTTTATTCTGAAAATTGAAAAATGATGCTTGGGCATGGGAATCGAACCCGAGACCTTTGGCTCGATTTGGGTTCGATTCCAGGTGTCATTTTTCAATTTTTATAATATGATATCTAGATGGAGGAAATCCTCACTAAAAAGCATAAATAATAGCTTTGGCTATTTGATTCTTAATTATGTTTTAATTTTTACTTACATCGTGGAGTTTATAATATTATTTGGCAAACTTTACATATGTATGTCTTTTTATCTGCATTTCTCTGATATTAATTATAAATTAAATTCTGTTTTTGTTTCCTACTTTCCGTATCAGCCATTTTGAATAATAAAGAAAATGCCGAAGGAGCTATGAAAAACTTCTGTGTCAAAATGCAATTGTAAATTTGTCACAGATAATTCCAAAGAGATAGACTATTAAGGACCAAACATTATACGCGAGCTGCGATGCTAGCACAAATAAACCGCTTTCTCAACTTCATACCATTGACCATGGTGTTATTTCTTTATAGGTATCTTTATTTTTTACAAAATTATGTTGGCGATATTGAATATATTATATTAACATTTACTAACCTGTTTTTGATCTATGCTTATGTTATGTTAGTTAAATTACTAGCCAGCGTTAAAATTCTGTTTAGTAACTTTTTTTAAACTATTAAATATTGAAAAATGTATTAAGTAAGATAAAATTAAATCGTTTGATAATGAATTGATGATTAAACCTTCCTTCAAATTTTTTCGAATATGCAAAGGTTAATGTAGATGTCAAAGTCGAAGCCAATGGAGATTTGACCTTCGACTTTTTGAAGCTTCGCACACCATTAAAGCTTAGTGCATTAGAAGAAGGCTTGAAAACACTTCCACTCACTTGCAGATATCGAAGAGGCCGTCATCTTATGCGTTACGGACTAAAGCTAATCACCATTTACTCACAGTTATAAGAGAAGTCATGATCTACCGACTATTCATTGAATTTGAAAACTGCCTGTGTGTAGGTGCTTTTTTTTTTTAGCATTGCTAGCTTGTGTGTTTGAAGTTATTAGTCCAATGTGTTTATCGAGAATGGTAATGATCTGACAAGTTTCTTGTCTGAAGTGTCATTTCACTACACACACGCGATTCCGAAGCAAGTCCCAGCCTACAGATAAAATATCGTAGCAGGAAACTGCATATGTTTAGTACCTTTTCTCAGTTAATAAACTTAACTCTAAAAGGAATGAACACAATATGTCTTTTAGAATGAATATAATATGTCTTTTAGAATGAATAGAAGAACACAGATCACTGTTTTATTGCTGCCACTGAACAAGAGATAAAATGAATGGATGCTGCTTACTGGGACATTGGTCAATGATGTATACATCCCTAACTTAATAATATTTTAAATCTTAATTGTTTGAAAATCTAAATTCCCTTATAACTCTCAAGTATGATGAGGTATTTCTTTTTATAATGATATCTGCCCCTGATTGGGCATCTATTATAGTGATATTTGCCCCGCAATTGGGCACCACTTATGATGATATCTGTCCCTCGATTGGGCACCGATTATACTGATGCCGGATTTTATACTGATGATGGTGTGGATGTAATAATGTGGACCCGTGTATGCCTTACGGTTGAACAATAATTATAATGAGACTGGGTTTTATGATGCCAACGTGTACATGCTTTATTGCACACCTGAACACGGTGATGTGATCTGAATATATGTAAGGTCTATTCTTATGAAATGAGTAAATCTTTTAATAGGGGTCTGCGAGCTTGTTTTTTTTTATCTGTACCCGGAAGCTGTGAGATGCACATGTGGCTTCTTAGTGGAAAGGGGAGGTTTGGCGCGAACAACTACTCAATCAGCGCATTAAATTTTAGCGTCTGTTTTTGATACTATGCTGAAAGGAAGCGTCAGACGCAACACACTTGACGGTTAGCTCGCGAGCTATTAAGACATATACTGAAAAGTACAAATAGTCACGTTCTTTTTGTGTCGGCCAAAGAGAATTTAGAGATGGATAGGAGAAAAGGGAGACCATGTGACTAAATAACCACAACATTAACAATTTATCTTGATGTACTAATTAATTTTTTCTTTTCATTACGTAATTAGTGGTTTAAAATGTAATAAACTGTCTTAACTTTTCTCTAAAATAAAACTTCAGAATCAACATCATAAATTTCAATACCTTTAATCGACTATGTACTCACCACCATTATTTAATTAACCCCTAGAAGCTCTACTGAACCCATTGGCTGGCCCGGACAATATCTAAATAAGAAGATGGAGTAAAGGAGATTGGATTAGTTTGACTGGTTAGAGTTAAAACCAACTAATGGGAGAACTCCTGGCAACCTGATGTTGCGAAGGCTAACTTCCTATTGGGTAATAGAAGCCAGCATATTATCTGATTTTCAAATAGAATGGAGGGAGTTTTTTAAAGAAAGAAAGTATTTAAAACATAGTGTATTGAAATTATTTCTGAAAATGTGTGATTTTCCATGAATGAAGTATTAAAAGGAAATTTTACATGCAGTTATTTAAAGATAAATACACTTCATCCATGACTTTTTGAATATTTTAGAGGGGACCAAAACAGTATCGTTACATTTTTCGTAACTTATCTTTGACCCAAAAAGCCATATTTTATCCATCATTAGATCAATAACAAAAGGGTAAATTATCCCGGTTAACGACCAACAGGTAATCAAAGTCTGTGTGTGCGGTGAGTACTTTGATTACCTGTTGGTCGTTAACTGAGATAATTTACCCTTTTGTTATTGAACTGATCTAATGTTTGTCGGGTTTCATTCATCACCTTCAGTCCTGGCCCTCACACCATTGCCTCCCCAATATCCGAAAGTGAGTGGGCACCTATAATTATAATAATTAGGCCTCTGTGAATCCTAGATTTTAAATTTTGAATTGAATCCAGCACAGGTCTTGTTTTTCTAACTAATCTTAATTAGACACGGAATATGTTGGTGATTTAGTTTGTAGTCAAAATTCTGGCCAACTTTACTATTTTCTAACTTTTGAGAAAAATGCATTTGAAAGTTTCATTCTATGTGGAAACTGATCTAATTTATATTTGATAGGACTTATTCTTATCTATTATGTAGCATTTTCTTCTTTGCAATTATATATAATTTTTAATTAATTCTGGGTGACTAATTATGAAAATTAATATTTGTGATATAGAACAGTTGTATTATATATAAAAAATATAAAACTAGCAGTTTCGCACGGCGTTGCCCGTGACCCACTGTAGTATACATCATAAAGGAAACCTCTGCAAATATTCAACTTTCTAGGTCCAAGGGTTTGGGCTGGGGGTTGATCTAATAAGGCAACTTTAAGGTGAAAATATAAATTCTCTTTATTCCCTATCCTGTGGGAATTTCAAAAAATCCTGAAAATAGTTATTAGTTATTATTACCTACTTACATGCCAAATTTGAAGTCTCTAATAATTATAGTTCAGGGTTGCCACGCACCTGGAAAACAGGGAAAAAGACAGGGAATTTGTTTGTGTCTGGAAAAAACCGGGAAAACACAGGGAATTTCACCAAAAAACTAGAATTTACTGGAATTTGTTAGTGAATTTGGGCAATAAAGTGCTTGCAAGCGGAACAATATGGACTAAAATTTGTAACTGGAGAATTGAGCAGTCTGATTGGAACACGTCTCATTTATGATGACTATGCTTACCAGCACCTCATTAGCTTGAGATAAGTCCTGAGTGCAATTGAGACGACTCGTTTTCGTTCGGCAAATGCCACGCATTTTCGGCTTCCTCCACTCACCCCCCGCTAATAAGACAAACGTCTCATTCCACCCCCACATTTAAACTCAAAATTGTATTTTTGGTATTTCCCATTTTTTTTCATTCCATTTAGGGTAGACAGAAAATATAACCAATTTTTCCTTCTAGAAAATGTGTCATTCATTTCTCATCATTTTCCAAATAATTCTTAAACATGTTTTTCTCTTGCACAATAAAACATGCTTCCAATGACAAATTACCACTCTTCATTTCTAAAATTTTCTTTAAAACTAAATTAAATGCCTCTATAATTATATTTATAATATATATTAGGTGTCTGGAAAAATGAAAATTTTCTCTGGAAATCCTGGAAAACACAGGGAATTTGGTAATAAGAAAATAGTGGCAACCCTGTAGTTACGGAAATAAGGCAAATTTAAAGCGGAAATATAGATCCTCTTTATTCCCTATCCTGTGGGAATTTCGAAAAATCTGGCCTCAATCATTGTCTACATCATAAAGGGAACCTCTGTGCAAAATTTCAGCTATCTAGGTCCAAGGATTTGGGCTGGGCGTTGATGAGTCAGTCAGTGAGTCAGGACTTTTCTTTTTTTATATATAGATAAACCCAGCATCTATTGAAAAGTTCCTTGTATATCTTGATTTTGTTACAAATGGACATTTGGAGCACCTTTTAGAAAATACAAACATATTCTTTGTGGTCAAACTTGATGAGATTTTAATATATCATTCGTGTTATTTTAGATATTTATTAGAAATGGGTTAAATCCCATACTTCTCGAATCTGAATCTTAAATTTTCCTTCAAGTCTAGAATTCAAATTCAAATCTTAGAATATTTAAAAGTATATAATTCTAGTTAAAGTGAAAATATTTAAAATTCAATCAAAAAACCTGTTTAAAGCTTGGTGCCACTGACAAATGATATTTTTTTTTGTCATGTTTATTACATCATAAAAACAACATAGAAAACGCTTTTTAGTAAATCAATTATGTTAATACCATTTTGTCCTTTTTTGTGATTTTGCTGTTCTCACAACTTCACGACCCCTATATACAGTAAAACTCGCAATTATTCGCAGGCGGATTATCCGCTTTGCGGCTTACCCACGGCATCACCAACAGCAGGAGTTACTTTTTGTAAAACACCACTTTGATGGAGAATACAGAGCTACCAATTGTTGTACTCAATATCCCTAATGAAGAGATAGTGAACAAAAAGTTTATGACAAGCTGATGTTTTAAGTGATGTGTTTGTTGTGAATATACTATACATTGATTTAAAGTGTTTATTTTATCTTAGTGTGCGAAATATGTGTGTTTATTGGCTTAGTCACGATAGGTGAGTACTAGTTTGAATTGAATGTGCTACAATCTTTTGTTTTACTACCTAAGCAACTTATCCAGAGTTTTCGGTTATCCGCGGCACTCGTCCCCTCCATTACTACGGATAATCGGGAGTTAGCTCTAATTTATTTTACCAATTGCTTAAAACTGTTATTTGAACTCACAGTCTTCATAATTGTATTAAAGATACTTTTTTTAAGACTTTTGCAAATCTCTCGAATACCGTAGGATTCTAGTATTTGAGCGTCCCATCTCCAGTATTTATAGTATATATCAAACATGAAAAGTGCATATCACTCGACTTGACGTCTGTAAATGTGAGAGTAGATGTGTAATTTTTCAAACGGTCATAATATGTAAAGTTTAAGGAAAATTTTGTTACAATTTGAAATTCACTACATTCGCTTTATGTTTTCCCTTTGGCCCACCTATTGGTCTAGTTCCATCTATGTCTTGTTTGGGTTTTCCTACAAATTGGTCTAGTCTCGGAACCTTTCTTACTACTTGTCAGGGCTGTCTCCACTTGTCTTGCTGTTTTCTTAATACCTCATATAGGCAAATAACCTGAATGGGAAGTAAGGCACGTTGCTAAAAAAAAAAAAAAAAATCCTATATTATGTGATCCACTTTAAGTTCTTTTAAAACTTGATCTCTGCTTCCTTTATCCTTTGAAGATTCTCTTTTTATTCTTTCTCAATCAGGGTTGATGCTCATTTGGAGACTTTATGGAGGCTAGTTTGGTAGGTATAAATCAGGGAATTTTAAGTCGCTAGAATTCTTAGATTTGTATGCATTAGTTCTCAAAGAAATAGGTAGCATATTGTATGCAACACAGTGTAAGCTATTACTTTTATCTCTAAGCAATTTTGTGTTATTTGTGAAATTTTTGTCTTTAATAATTTTCATGTTAATATAATTTTAAAATTGTACAAATAAATATATATTATTTATTTAAGTCTTTGTAAGTAAAGACTGCGAGAATGCTTATTTTCTGGTCTTGAAAACATGGAAAAGTCAAATTTCAAAATCAGAAAAGATTACTAAACCTCGGGAATGGGAATGCAACTTTTTCAGTTCATAGTGAAGTCAAATTAAATATTCAAAATATTCTTGAAGTCATAAAAAGTTTTTTTTTTTAGATATCTCGATTCTTAGTAAAATTCTTAAAATCAAAATTAAAATTTCTTATTTTATTCGATAACTCGAATCAAACCAAAATAGGAAAAAATCAATAAGTTTTTAAACCGTTTTAAATTTCACATTGCACCTAAAATATATTAATATGTTTTCATATTTTTAATAACAATTCTTTTGTGGTGAAGTTGCTTATTAATTATTACCATATTGACTGGAAAATAATCAATTTTTTTTTTCCCTAAAAAACACCCTTATTAAAACCTTTGTTTAACTTATAACTGCACCCTTGTAAAATATTTAACAATCGTGTCAACTTTGAGGACTCAAGATATAGTATTTTGAAATAATTTATAATCATCACAACAGATGGTGCTCTTTACCACAATAAAGTGCACTATTGTTGCATTAACATGTTGAACTAAACATAAAAAAATTAATAATGAAAATAAAACCCATGATATTATAGTGAATGCGCATGCATGCCCTTCTTTGGGCTACTATTTATTATGTATGTGACTATTGCTTGGCAATTTTAGTATATCATTGAAATTATGACTAATTAACTATTGCAATGTCTATTACACCATGCTTTTCTGGGACGTAGATTCTACAGATATTCAAATATAATTTTATTTCATTAAAACACTTTTTAATTTATACTTATTTACTATACAGTGGGCGCTGCTTAATGTGATCCCATTGGGACTGAGAGGAATCAATAAAAATAGCCGATTGCTAATAATAAACGATGCCACATTAAATACAGGTGCTTTGTTGTAAACGACAACAAGAAGCAACTACAGTATTAATTCTACCTCGTTTTTCCTTTAATTTATGGTAAGACAAATTACATATGAATATGTAGTGTATGAACTTTTACTGTATTTACTTTTTGAAAACATATGAGGGAAATTACATTAAAGTACCATACATACATTTTTATGTTAAAAAAAACAACTAAACATAACAAAAGTGCTTTGCCTGATAAATTGAGGCCATAACGCAGGGAGGGGGAGTTGTCTAGACTATGACTCATACATTCCATATCTATGACGACATACTTACAACAAAAAGGCACATTCCGTCCACCACACTCACACAGCCTATTATTCTACATTCAAAAGATTGTGTTTTGTATTGAAGTAGACATGATAAAACAGTGAGGTTATGGGGGTTTTCTAATGTTAAGCTTTTATAAATGTTTATGTTGGTGGCCCTAAATTACAAAAAAATAATAACAATAAACGAAGCTTTGATTACAATATACGAAGAGTTTAATATGTTTTAAGCATACAAATGATTAGGTCTAAAAGAAACTTTAATAAAAATAACCGATTGGTAACATTGTCTGTGACCACAATAAGCAGCGCCTATTGTATCTAACTCGACAACTATTCAATTATTCTTTAAATACATATTTAGTGCAATTTATATTAGGATTATGAACTATGAATCAAACACAGTCCACACAGCACTAGTGTGGTGTGGTTACCAAATATAATTATGTAAAGAGTATTTACATTAAATAAAACAAAATGGCTGAATACATGGATAGAAAAGTATACCTTAAAATAAAAATTTAAATTTGGAAACGATAGTAAATATAAAAAGGATGATCATTTCAATATTTGTTTTGTTTGAATACCATTACTTTAAACTAGAATAAGAAAGCTAAGAAAGGACGAAAAGTTGTGCTAGTAGGAATAATTCTTGTTGGCCTCGAAATAATTAAGAATCAAGTTTAACATCTTGAATAGTTTGTTTAGTTTGTTAATTGTTTTAAACATTACATATAATATGAAAAAATGTTTTATTGCAAATATACTTTTAAATAGTTGATCCTAAGGTTGATAAATCAAGTTACTATCATAATATGCAATTCAATCACCTTTCTTGCTTCCCCCCTCCCCTCCCCGTCATTAACATTACTTCCTAATGTACTTATTGTTAACCTTAATGGATTACACTATGGGTTGGCCATAGTTGAATCGGTCAAAGAAAGACGCTAAGGGTAAACAAAGTGTGCATAACACCACAGAATGGTAATAATTGAACGTCATTTTATTGCTTATCTTAGCTTTTATTATCTTTCATTATCAAAGATAGAATTAGTTTTTTTGAAGCCAAGTCAAATCTTATATACAGGATGGTGCAAAAGTTGCTTTACCCTACTACAACAATGACGACGACAAGGGGAAACTTGACTTTGTAGTCACATTGTATTTCTAAAGCCAAGGCAATGCTTGTTTAAGGTTTGTACACCCCTACTGTTTAGCACTGCTATGGTCTAGGATACTGAGATGCTAGCTGTAAGAGCTTCCCTATTTCTACATGTGAGTTGAGGTTAGATGCCGTATCACGTTGTTACATAGCTACAACAAACTTGATTGAGTTTACCCTATTATATGCATTTCTTTTACATCAGTAGTATTGATTAATTTATATTTGTGATAGGCCATCAAATCCTTAATGATATTCAAGATTCTAGAAAATTTCAGATTTGAGACGAAAATTCCATGAGTTTTTTTCCTCTCTCTCTCTCTCTCTCCATCTTTTCAAGTGAAATGTGTTTTAAGGCTCTTCTATTGCTTATTCGTGGTTCAGAACAATTTATAATTATAGGATGAACATAACAACCAGTCCCCAGACCAGTAATTTAACACTTAACTGAATGGATTATAACAAAAAATGTGTGCCAAGACCGAGGATTGAATCTCGGACCCCCAGCACAGAAATCCGACACCTTACCCCTAGTCCACCAGTTCACCTACTACACATATTAATTGGGAATATAATACAGTTAGTATGATTTTGTAAGATTTACCAGCTTTACAATTTTTGACTAGTTTTTTCTTGTAATAATTTATTTTTCTTCACACATTCCTGTCAAATTTTTGGGTTGATTCCAATATTTCTTGAATCCACATCTTAAATTTTCTTTTGAATCTCAGATATAAAATTAGGACCTCCAGTTTTTAAAAACATACAATGTTAATTAAGGTGAAAATATTTAAAATCAAATTTAAAAAAAACTTGTTTAAGGCTCGGTGCCACTGACAAATGCTATTTTGTTTGTTATGTCTATTACATCATAAAAAAGAAAATATATTTTAATAAATTAATTATATTGATACAATCTTATCCTTTTCCTAACCAAACACGTATATAATTACTTTTACCAATTGCTTAAAAATGTTATTTGATGTTAAAGACTTTATAATTGTATTTGAGATACATTTTCAAGTGTTTTTTTTTATGAATCTCGATGCTTTCAAATGCCATAGGATTCGAGGAATCGGGCATCTCATCTGTAGAATGTTTAGACGAATCTTATTAAGGTAGACTGCATCATTTAATCTTATATCAACATTGACCCATAACATACTTTACTTCATTGTTGTTTTTGTTTGTTTGCAGGAGTTATGTCCCTCGCCAATACGAGCACAGCCAAACAGGCTACCACCACGATCCAGGTGAGTTCTTGGGATTCATTATACTATTTTGGTTGTATCCTTAGTATGGTTTCAATTTTTTTTAAATGAGCTATTTTTATTAGTTTTGTGCTGATATAACCCAGTATAGAGATTGTTTATGAAATAAGTTGAATAAATACATTTACAAAGAGAAGAGAAAAGGAAGGGAGTGTTTTACAGGGCAGACTTTGAACCTATTTTCATATAAGCAGCAGAAACATGAACATTTAATGTAAGGGAAACTAGGAAAGTGGAGGCCATAAGAATGAGTGTTTTGAGGAACATGTTAGCTGTCACAATGAGAAACAAGATTGTGGATGAAGTTATTCAAGAAAGAGTAAGGGCACAGAGAGTACATGAGATAGTAGAGGAAGAAAGGATGAGATGGTATGGACATGTAATAAGGATGTTGGAGTACATGAGGTAGTAGAGGAAGCAAGGTTGAGATGGTGGTCATGTAATGAGGATGTTGGAGTACATGAGATAGTAGAGGAAGAAAGACTGAGATGGTATGGGCATGTAATGAGGATGATGGAGTACATGAGATAGTAGAGGAAGAAAGACTGAGATGGTATGCTCATGTAATGAGTATGTTGGAGTACAGGAGATAGTGTAGGAGGCAAGGATGAGATGGTATGGTCATGTAATGAGGATGTTTGAAGTAGTGCATGAGATAGTAGAGGAGGCAAGGATGAAATGGTATGGACATGTAATGAGGATGTTGGAGTACATGAGGTAGTAGAGGAAGCAAGACTGAGATGGTATGGACCTGTAATGAGGATGGAAAAGGAGAGAAAATCATAGACAATGATGGAGTTGAAGTATGTAGGGAAAATACTACACGGGAGACCAAGAAAGAGATGGGAGGAACAGATAACAGAAAGTGTTCAAGTGAGAGGAGAATAATGGTGAAAGGAAAGAGGAAGATCCCATCCCTATTAATATTATGTAATAAAAAAGTGACATTATATCACAATTATAACTTTTAAAATAGTCTACAACTGCCAAGCAGTATGCATAGCTACTAACCAAGGTGAAACTCTAGTTTGGGCTGGTAATATTTACTGCACCAGTTAGTCTATGAGATGTTCTGTCTCTTAGGAACTGGAGGAAGGCCCCATTTCTCTGACATGGAGCGTGACGGGGGCTATCGCGGTGGTTACCGAGGCTACAGGGGCAGGGGAAGGATGCTGCATGGTGAGTTTCAATATCTGTTTGTAAACCAAGTACAATAAAGCCTCTCGAATTCAGATTAATTGGGTCATCCAGAGGGGTAATATGGATTAATGAAGCAAAAGATTGCCCTTAAAGGCCAAAAAAACTGAGCATACAAATAAATGTAAAATTTAAATTTAGTTTTGATAAGAAAAAAAAAAAAAAATTAAAGCCTTTATTTAAAAACTATAAAATCATTTATTTAGTGAAACAACACTCCAAATTGTAACTGGTTTTTGAAAGTAATAACGCAGACTTGAGACTCTCAAGTTTTTTTTACACAGTACATATGCTTTCATCTATTTGTAGGCCTTGCCTTTTTATTCTGTTTTCAATGTTTAATTTAAAATAGCACTTTGGTACCATTTTTTCTTTGTTAAAAAAAAATTTAATAGTTTCAATTGAGTTAATGGAGGGAAGGGTCAAAAATAAGTTTAATAGAGTTGGGAAGCGGGTCAAAAACTTTTGAACAGAATCTTTTATATTTTGATCTGGATTATTTGACAACCTGGATTACTGTAACCAGATTATTGAAGGCTTACTGTATATTGAAATAATCATTTAATGGCTATGTGATTTGTTATACGTGGAATACAACCCGTTCCTTATCCATGTTAGTTAATGCATGTACACTTTAATTAGCTTACCCTCATCCATATTAAGCCTTTAATAGGGGTGTAAAAAGATTCTAAAACTTTAACAGTTACAAAGCATCTTATTTACAATCATTCACTTTTTTTTGTGTTATATATCACAGCATATTTGAAAATTAATCCTTTGATTTATTAATTATTATTATGGCTGTATTTTTTTAATGATACAAAAACAATTTTTTTTGACACTTTTAATACATGACTCTATTCAATACTCGATACTTTCATGAAAATATCACTCAAGATCGGCCTGAATAAAAAGAACTAGTGCTTCCACATTCCTAAAAACCACCATGTAAAAACTTGTTCAAAATTGAGCCTTCACCCTTTCCCGGTAAATTCAGACTTGCCAACTGTGTGGTTGTCGGTTCTATCTGTAACATTTTCCACCTTTAAGATTGGGCTTAGATTTTTGAACTGTGTATTTATTTTAGTTGCCGTGTGTTTCAGGTGGGTATAGAGGCAGTCATATTCACCATCAACCCCCACCCCCTGGCTTGAGTCGGGGGGTTCACAATGGCAATCAGAGTGGGTAAGTTGAGTGGGGAAAGATTTATACTTAGTAGTAGAAAAATGAAGTTGACAGGCCTTTTTATTCTGCGCTGTCACGCATGATATGTAAAGGGGGTTTCCTCAGTAACTGAGATAATACCACTCAAATCTGCACCAGATTAGATATTGACGAAACCTATAATAGTATACAAATTTGGTGTGTACTGGAATAAAACACAAATATTTTCTGTGATCTTATAGATTAAAAACTTAAAACATGTGTTTAGCAGCTGTCACTTCTGACATTCAAATTTTAGGTCTATTCAAGAAACCTATGTGACTTTTATTTATTTTTTATTTATTCCTGACCTTGATATGTTGATGGCCTAGTATTAATTATTAAATTTTTTCTAGAATATAATATTTTTTTTAAAGAATTTAGCAATTATTCCCATATTAGTTTTTTATTATTATAAATAAAATATTTTTAGTAAAAAAAAAAAATCGTGGTGACCTGGTGGTCTAGGGGTAAGGTATCAGACTTCTGTGCTGGCGGCCGGGTTTCAATCCTCGGTCCCGGCAAAGATTTATCTGATTACCAAACCCTTCCTTCACCTCTGACAAGACGTCTTGTGAATGTGAGGAATGCTAGGCCTCCACCGTGGTTCGATTCCTATGTTAAAACTGTAAAATGGTTTTCCTTCATTTCATTCAAATTTCTATCAGACCTATACATTAATATTATCGACCTTAAGTTGCGTATGCCTGATAAGTATTAAATCTGTTCTAAATAATAAAGATTAATTTTACCATAATTTTAATATAAATAAATTTTTTTTTTTGTTAGCTAGTACTATTAACAACATTAAAAATGTGAAAAATTTGAATGTGTAGTATTACACACGAACAAAAAACAGTCATAATCCTTTTTAACAGTATTACAACATATTGGTGACCTGGCGGTCTAGGGGTAAGGTGTCAGTCTTGTGTGCTGGGGGTCCGGAGTTCGATCCTCAGGCCTGGCACAAATTTATCTGATTGCCAAAAAAATAATATTATTTCCAAATATGTTGACAAAAGATACTTTAAGAGAAGGTTGGCATTACTGATACCATCTTCTAGCTTCTGCTAGCTGTCATGTAAAACCAAATAAGTGATAAGTTAACGGTACTAACATGGATTTAAAGTTGAAAAAGTGAATGGTATAGGAACATAAAAGGATTTTTGTGATTCAGATGATTTAATTAATAAGTGCTCATGACAAATTGCCATATCATTTGTATTTTCCTCCTACCCTGTTTGTTCTTCTACTGCCGAACAGATCCACCCCAGGAACAATATAAACCCACTTTGTTTCCGGCACTTAGCAATTTCTTCCCAGCTATTCTAGTGTCTTACCTGTATATTTGCTCGAGAATAAGGCAGCTCCATAGAAATACTAGCTAACACAAGATACACAAATAATGTGGGGTATTGAGGGGGGGGGGGGGGTAGGAAAGGAAGTACAGGACAGCTACATGATAGAGTAGGATGTGAAAGAGAGTGGGATGAAATTAGCAGGGTGACTAGTGAAGTGATGGTAATGACAAGGAAGAGAAAGAGAACTAGTAGAGCTATAAAGTTGGATAGCTGAGAAAAGTACAGAATGTAAAATATCTTTGAAGCATTTTTGAGGTGAGGGGTGGGAGTAGAGAGGATCTCATAAGAGAACAGCAGGTAGAGATGCTATGGAAATGAGAAATGCCCTTGATGTTTAAGGTAGTACTATATAGGGGATAGTTTCTACCTGTTGTCACACATGCAGCAGAAACATAGAGAGACAAGGAAAGAGGAGGCTTGAATGTAAGAGAGACCAAGAAAGTGGAGACCTTGAGAATGAAGTTTTAAAGTCACTGTCACAAGGAGAAACAGGATTATAAATTAAATTGTCCAGGCAAAGAGTTGGAGGGGGTACATGAGATAGTATAGGAAGCAAGACTGAGATGGTATGGGTGTGTAATGAGGATGTTGGAGTACATGAGATAGTAGAGGAGGCTAGACTGAGATGGTATGCTCATGTAATGAGGATGTTGGAGTACATGAGATAGTAGAGGAAGCAATGGTGAGATGGTATGGGCATGTAATGAGGATGTTAGAGTACATGAGATAGTAGAGGAAGCAAGACTGAGATGGTATGAACATGTAATGAAGATGTTGGAGTACATGGGATAGTAGAGGAGGCAGGACTTAGATGGTATGGGCAGGTAATGAGGATGTTGGAGTACATGAGATAGTATAGGAAGCAAGACTGAGATGGTATGGGCATGTAATAAGGATGTTGGAGTACATGAGATAGTAGAGGAGGCAAGACTTAGATGGTATGGTCATGTAATGAGGATGTTGGAGTACATGAGATAGTAGAGG
Organism: Timema cristinae; assembly: GCA_039000515.1. Classification (NCBI taxonomy): domain Eukaryota; kingdom Metazoa; phylum Arthropoda; class Insecta; order Phasmatodea; family Timematidae; genus Timema; species Timema cristinae. The sequence continues at coordinate 112,095,536 of JBCFYV010000012.1, read as the reverse complement.
AGGCAAGACTGAGATGGTATGGCCATGTAATGATGGATGTTGGAGTACATGAGATAGTAGAGGAGAGCAAGACATAGAGGTAGGTTATGTAATGAGGATGTTGGAGTACTTGAGATAGTAAGGAGGAGAAAAGATGAGAGTTAATGTGGCCATGTATGAGGATGTTGGAGTACATGAGATAGTAGAGGAAGCAAGGGTGAGATGGTATGGCATGTAATGAGGATGTTGGAGTACATGAGATAGTAGAGGAAGCAAGACTGAGATGGTATGGTCATGTAATGAGGATGTTGGAGTACATGAGATAGTATAGGAAGCAAGACTGAGATGGTATGGGTGTGTAATGAGGATGTTGGAGTACATGAGATAGTAGAGGAAGCAAGACTGAGATGGTATGAGCAGTAATGAGGATGTTGGAGTACATGAGATAGTAAGGAAGGCAAGACTGAGATGGTATGGGCATGTAATGAGGATGTTGGAGTACATGAGATAGTAAGGAAGCAAGACAGATGGTATGGGTGTGTAATGAGGATGTTGGAGTACATGAGATAGAGGAAGCAAGGCTGAGATGGTATGGACATTAATGAGGATGTTGGAGTACATGATATAGTAGAGGAAGCAAGGCTGAGATGGTATGGACATTTAATGAGGATGTTGGAGTACATGATATAGTAGAGGAAGCAAGGCTGAGATGGTATGACATTTAATGAGGATGTTGGAGTACATGAGATAGTATAGGAAGCAAGACTGAGATGGTATTTACATGTAATGAGGATGGAAAGAGAAAGCATTCCAATGAGATTGATAAAGATAAAGGATATAGGAAAAATACCGCAAGGCCAAAATCGAGATGAAATATAATGATAATATAAAAGTGTGCAAGTGAGAGTAAGAATGGGGGAAGAACAGAGAAAAATGAAGGCATTTCACAAATCAAAATATGTATATATTTTTACTAACACCAAGGTATATTTTACTTTGATCTATAAAAAGGTTTTTATTTCTTAATGCAGCAGCCAGTTTACCAACTTAATTTTTTTAACCACCCATATGAGGAATTTTATTTTTAAATGTAAGAATGTATTATTCATGCTACTTACTTAGACCTAAGTGAATAGTTTATAAATCTATCTCTTATGACCGCAGGACAATTGATGACCCACTGGAAGCATTCCAGCGCATGCTGCGGGAAAAAGATAGCCGAGACCGCAAACTTCGCCGAGCTCGCCGGTCTCGCTCCTATTCTCGCTCGCGCAGTCGGAGCGGCTCTCGATCTTCGAGATCCTACACTCACTCCAGGAGTGTGTCAAGGTCTAGGTCACGCAGCAGATCGAGGTCGCGCACACCACGCTCTCGCACTAGGAGCCCTCGCAAACGTTCGAGGACCAAGAGCCGCTCAAGGTCAAGAAGTCGCTCATTCACCATCAGCAGGTTGGTTGAAGTGTAATAGCTTGTTTCAATTAAATCCTTAGAATTACAAATAAGTGCTTAAGGTTATTTGGAATAGAGCACTAGACTAAATCATGGTTTAAATTACGAGGGATACCCAGTACACTTACCTTGGTGATACTGGTAAGTGTACTGGCTGGTTATCCCTATATAAATATAGTTCCCTACTTGTGGTAGATAAGATAATTGAATGTCGTTAGATAAAAATTTAAAGATCACGATTAAAAGTTTGTAAATGAAAGACATTTTTCAGCTAAAAATGGCAAAAAAAAAAAAAAAAGATTATACCTAAGTGGTATAGTAATATGAGTAATAAAAGTGTACAAAGTCCACTTTTTCTATTCAAAATTAAGTTGAATCAAATAATATGAGAGACTCCTAAAGCCAAATAGAAGTTTGAATATTAAAAAAAAAAATTATGGTTGATTAAAAATATAATGCTCTGCATAAGTATGTAGTTTTAGGTATTAAATATAATCTTCAAAATGCTATATTCCTATTATTAATTATTACATAAAAATCCGGGTTCTACTTATTTGCAATAGTACCTTTTAGCTCAATGAGGAAAGCAACAGGAAACTCCTAACATACCTAGTAAGCTTTTTCATTGCTGCCTAGGTTTTCATCTGACAGTGGAATTGTTTGGTATCCAACCAAACTTTGGGTTGAGTACTAATCATCACACAAACAAAAGTACGCCTCGCCTATTAGAAAATAAAACTACACTCTGCAATAATAGAAACGTTGAAAGAATCAAAACATCACCTTGTTTATTGATCACCCCATCATTTTACCCTTTTTAATAATAATAATGTTTTAATTTAACATAATATAATTTCTACACTGACCAGTTAAACATTCTCATTGCAATTTTTAAATTTAAATTTCTTTCAAAAACTTATAATTTTTATATAATTTGATTTAGGCAAAACCCACTGTCTAAAAAACTGGCTCAAAATTTCTTCTAAATTTCCTGAAAGTTTGTTTTAGATTCGGTCTTTATTTTATTAATACCAGCTCAAATAACAATGTTTTGAAGTAATTTTTTCCATTTGGCATAGTTAAATATAAAACCACATTTTCAATAGGAATTTAACTTCTGTGCTGGCGGCCGGGGTTCAATCCTCGGTCCCGGCACAAATTTATCTGATTACCAAACCCTTCCTTCACCTCTGACAAGGCATCTTGTGAATGTGAGGAATGCCAGGCCTCCACCGTGGTTCGGATTCCACGTTAAACTGTAGGTCCTTCATTTCATCTCACAATCACCTTACCATTACACATTAGCGTAAGTGCGTATAACCCGAACGGGTAGTAAGACGCGGTGCTAATAATAATAATAGGAATTTACTAATTTAAATTATTGTTATCAAATATGCAAGGAAAATCTACTATTCGATTTGTACTATACATATTCGTTCAAAATTTTGATATTCAATTTGATAAATAATCCTATTCCCCACACCCCATAAAGTTTCTCACTTTCGTTTCTCTTCCATCATATTGTTACTACCACTGTTGATATACACCTGTTAATCAGATTACCACCGTTAATATACACCTGCTAATCAGATCACCACCATTAATAGACACCTGTTAATCAGATAGCCGCAGCTCACTTTATGTTGACATTGATATTTCCCTTCTCCCTAATAGTGCAAAGGACAAGAAGGCAAAGGTATTTTTGCTCACCGATATTATCAGACTAACTGTTTAGGTAGGACCAACTGCTACCTGAAAACATACTAGACTGATGGAATTCTTAAGAGATTTATTACACTACTATCCGATCTTGTTAAACGAAGAAATTTTTATTCAAAGCTTCTTATCAAATATTCAACTATTAATTAGTTGAGATATTTAAAATTTTGAATATTTCCACGCCTAATTCTAAGCTGATAAATCAAATTATCATCACACCATGCAAATAAATTCAGATTTTTGCATAGGATTATCATTTTGTAATAACACGGAATGGTAGTAATCAAACATAAATGAACTATTTTAGCTGTCAATATTTTTATTGGTAAAGCTTCATACTAATTATTTGTCAACGCTAATACTTGTTTCAAAGCCAAATCGAAGTTTAATAGCTTCTCACACCCCTAGTAGATAGTTCCATATTCTATTATCCTGCTATGGGCTCGGCACATAAGTGGCGCCAGGCACCTCTGGACACCATGGCTCGGGGCATTTTCTAGCTCGATACCTAAAAAGCCCCAACCCCCACACCCCAAAGGGTGGAATGAACCGGATCAGGCCGGAAACCCAAGAAGGCGAGAATTAACTCCTTCTTCCCTTCTAGTCAACTCACTGATTGGACTGACTCTGGGGAACTACGTACCTTCCACCTATCCATGGTGGTAACCGAAGCTATTTACTTTCACTCACAGAAGCGACCTTACGTTTTTCACTCTTTCCTGTGTGTAGGAAAATTGGATTACACCCATTGCGTGTGGAAAAGTAATTCCCCACTAATCGTGCATACAAGTTGAGGCGCCCATGTTCTATCCGATGCATTACTGACTGTCCAGGTTAGCACTGGAGCTCTTAAACGGCTCACTGCATGAATGGCGAGGCCCAGAATCCCAGGAGCCTGAACCCAAAGGTTAGGACCCCACCGCGCTGCCAACGCTACCACTTGTCGGCAATTAAACTCACTGCTCCACAGTGTCCAACCCATTTCTGGCTTTCGGCCCAGCCCTGTGTACTACTTATAATGAAAGTAGTCAGAGTCATCAATCTGCAGAGCCACCCCGAGCACCTGTAGGTAGACGATGCAAACATCAGTCGCTCATAATCGCATGCCTACATGGAAAAAAACCCAACCTTTTGTGTTGTTCTTTTTAGGTCACGCTCACGATCATTTTCTCGTTCACCAACACTTCGGCCGCATTCACCTAGAGACAGAGACTTCTCTCCTAGACGAAAAGGGGGCACACGCTACAGGTCTCCCATTCGATCTCCTACAAGGTAATAGACATAAATGAGTATTTTTACATTATTCACACAAGCTACATTGGTTGTATTCTCAGTAGTGTGGCATGCAGCTAAATGTGTCATTGTACTGTCTGATTTTCTGCTGACATAGAGGTTGTTGGGGTTGAATCCTGTCTTGTTATACTGAGGATGGACTTTTCCTAAACATTTCCACTCTCCTGCTAAGCAAATACAGACACTTGAAAATAATAATAATATATTATTATTATTATTTTGTTTACTTCCTGTTTGGACTTATGCATATGTGCTAGGGATCAGGAAGGTTGAATATGAAGCAAGTATACCCACATTTGTGTAGGGTGAGTGGACAACCATTTAGGGCAAACCACCCTTAATATTCCGACTGGGATTTGAACCTTGATCTCCGTGTCATTTGGCAGTCCAAGCTATTGCAAGAGAGATGCACAGATGATGCAACCACTTAAGCATTTTAGTTAAAATTAAACTATAAATTAGTTTTTTTCCTTTAGTGGAATCTACTTAAAATCAAAATTACTTTTTTATGTTGGAGAGCATTAGTCATGTTTACTTTGTTGTCTCTGTGCAGGTATCAGCGCCCTTTCAAAGATGTGCGAGATTATGAGAGCAGCTCCTACTATGAGCCAGACTACCCCCAATACGGGGGTGGCGCTGGAGCACTTGTGGGCGGCAGAGGAAGGGGCGCCGCTTTAAGAAGGACTTCAACAAGGACTTCAACAACAAAGACTATTACGATCAGAACTACAGCAGGTACAGGATCCTCTCGTCGTTTATTTGTTTCTTTGTCATCCTGCCGTTGGCATGGGTTTGGCCCTGCCATTGTTCGGGGACTTGCACTCACAGTCGAGGAAAGTTTCGGCTCGAGGATTGTTATTTTACACTCAATTGGCACATCACTGTTATAGGCTGATTAACTAGTCATACTTTTCTACACATTGTAAAATGATTTTTCCCAGCCTTAAGGTAATTTAATAAACGTCTAAAAGAGGATTTTCTGGTTGTTTTTAATCCATCTATGAATCAGTTTTAATTTAAAATTTATATTATTATTATTATTATTATTATTATTATTATTATTAGCACCGCGTCTTACCACCCGTTCGGGTTGTACGCACTTACGCTAATGTGTTATAATAGGGTGATAGTGAGATGAAATGGAGGACCTACAGTTTAACATGGAATCCGAACCACGGTCTCGGCCTGGCATTCCCCACATTAAGTCGTGATTACTACACGTCTTGTCAGAGGTGAAGGAAGGGTTTGGTAATCAGATAAATCTTTGCCGGGACCGAGGATTGAACCCCGAAGCCCAGCACAGAAGTCCAACACCTTACCCCTAGACCACCAGGTCACCAATTTAAAATTAAATCTGAGTTTAGCTCTTTAATTGTGCCTTAATAATATTTCCCATTTCTTTGTATTTCAAAGCGCAAGCTCATCTCTTTTAGTGCACTTTTCTGGTTAATATTTTCAAATTTAACGGATATTTGATTTGTTCTTGTATGGCGATAAATATGTATTTGTTTTTAAACCCTTAATAAACATTGCAGCTGATATTTTCTTTAAATAAGCTTATAACTTTACTAATTTATTAATCAAATGAATTAAATTAAACCTTCCGACAAAGTGGTATCACAATATTTTAATGAACTTTTTGAGATGAAATAGCAGTTGGTACACTATAATAAATTTAGTGAAACTATGCACATTGAAATTTTATTAGTAACACTGTATTTAACATCATTGTAAATATTGAAGTCCATTTCTTTATTAAATCTATTGTTGATTTTTACTGTGAGCTAGCAGTTAATAACTTTATCTCCACAAAACAATGGCAGGGCTGATTTTCCACATGGCAACAGAACTATAACATACTTGCTAATTTAACCCCTGTTTTAAGTGAACAAACAATGTAGTTAGTTTACCATGTATCTACAATTATTATTTATATATGTACCTTTTTTAAAAAGGGTAATTTCAGATCTGTCTTCAAATACATTACTGTATTGTAATCTGCAATGAGAAATGCTGTGAAATACCATGATAGGTTTTTATATTGTTTAAAAAGTGTGTGTACATTTATTATTTTTATTCTTGAATGTGACTGACTACTTTTAAAACATATCGCGATAAATGATCTTGTTAGAGATTTTTGTTTCTTACAGACTCTATTTTTAAGCCATTTGTCAAAATATTTTCATCAAGGCCTTGTAACTTAAATCATAATATTAGGGGTTTGCAAAGCTTTGAAAATCAAAGTCATAGATCAACGAACACACATTTACTGAGACTTTTGACACCCAAAATTTCCTTATAATATACAAAAATATTTTGAAGCAAAACCAAAATTTTAAAATAAAAATTCTTAACCAAACATGGGAGCTTTTTTATTATTATTATCATCTCAAACTTTTTTTTTCACAACATATTTAACTTTAAAGTTAGTTTCAGTTCCAAATTAAATTTTCTTCTATCTGCTTCGGTGGTCACATTGGTCTAAGGCACAACTCTCGCAATAGACTTGACTGCCGAAGACGGGGAGATCGGGCTTCAATTCCAGCCAGTTATACTGAGGGTGGCTTTTCCTTAATGGTTTTCCACTTTCCATGCAAATGTGGCTACCCTTCCTCTCAATTCAACCTTACTAACCTCCAACTCATTTGTAGTTAGTACACAGACCTATAACCTGAATGGTTAGTAATATGTGTTGCTATTTTTTTTAAATTTTTCTTTAAATGACCGACAGATTGTCTATTATCGTTATTTATTTCTTCCAGAGCTTTAAAATTCTAACAATATTCTTCTTGATTTTTCTCTAATTTAAGAAAGTTAAATGTGTGTAGGACGACATATATATTAAGTTTTGATTTTCTTTTCAATCCCATTTTTTATAAATCTAGCATAATTTATAATCAAAGATAATCTAAAGCAGTGGAAGATGCACAAAACTAATTTTTGACTTTTACTTTTCATAGCATTTTTCAAGTCAATTTGACATAGCATGTTAAAAAATTATCTTTGCATACCCCTAATGAACTTTCCAAAAATAGTGCAAATATATTATAGTAACTGATCCTCAGGTTCACCATTTATTAAAATTAGTTTGCCTCTATTTTTATTTATGTACTTAAAAAGTTGTAGTACATAATATGTATCTGTTGGTAGCAAGATCCATTTTTCCAGTTCAAGTTGAATATTATAGTGTTTTTTATTGTGGTTTTTTTTTACAAATTGTGACTCATATTTTCAACTCCTGTTCTTATTTTTTTTAACTTATTCGTTTTAGACTCTTTGTCATTCCACAGTAAACGACAAATTCAATTTGTATTGTGTAGGGATGGGCCACTACGATATTTCAAATGCACTATACTATAATTGACACTTTAATTTTTTAATAAAACTTTATTTTTGTTATTAAATCCACAACAAATATATAAATAAGCATAACAAAATAGCTATTTTAACAAAGGAAAAAGGCGACAAATTGCTGTATTAAATTAAACATTGAAAGGAGGATAGAAGGGCAAGGCTTACACACTTGCCAGGAAATTGTTTAAAATGAAAACACAACAAAACCATCAGTGTTTTACTTTCTTCTGCTGAAAAAAGGGGGCTAATGTACCCTGAAAATTACATATCTTATGTGTTTTGTAGTGTTTTATTTGTGAAAACTTTGAGGCCTACAGATTTCTGGTAGGCATGTAGATAGACCCTGCTCTTTTAGCGTTCTGTCAATATTTAATTAAAAGAAAATCTTATTAAAAATTGAAATATGCTTTCACAACTATTTGGAAAAAAGAATTATTAAAAAAATGAATGGTATGTTTAGAGGTAAATGAGTGCTATAAGAACCTTAGTACATATATAAATACTCAACTATGAGCATAAATTATGTAGTTAAGAGGAAGATGAATGCATTTTACTAAACTGACCCAGCCACAGGCAGGAAATAGCCGATCATGATGATGATGATGATGATGATGAGGTTGTGAGCATAAATTATGAGTATTTTATATTAATTATTTAATGTGTTTATACAAAAATACCGCAAAGTTTGTCAAAAGCTTAATATCCCGCTTATTATTTCTCATTTGGGTCATTAAGAGTAACCAACCAGCAATCTTTATTTATTAATATGGCAAATTCATTTTCTAAGTAATTTGAAATCTACTCTCTCACTTGCTCCATTTTCAACCACAGGCCCACAGCATGAAATAGATAACTGTTAGTGTTTTCTAGGGGTGTACACAGTCCACTTTCAATTCCAAACCAAATCGAATAATATAACATATTTCTGAAGCCGAATTGAAGTCTGAATGTTTAAAAAAAAAAAAAATTATTGTTGGCAAACAATATTCTCTAGTGCATGACTATAATAATTTAGGGATAAATTTAATTTATAAAATGTTATATTTCTAACATTGCTAGCATATTTCATTCTAAGTTGATTAATTACAAAATTATAAAATGTTATTTAAATATCTTATGTTTGTCATGTCAGAATTCATTTGTGATATACATAAAAAAAAATTAATATAAAATCAGTATTTTAACTTTAAAACATTTTTATTGGCAAAGCTTAATTGTCAAATATGGACTTTTACTTTCGAATTGATATTGGATCTGATAAATGCTCAGAATGGAGTCGAAGCTTTCTACACCTCTAGTGTTTACACGAGTACATGCACAAATTTACACGGTACTACATCCCATATTTATTTTAGAAACATAATATACAATCATTCTTACTTTCAACTAAATTCATAGACCTTATTGGATCACACAATATATTGAAATTGACTCTGGTTTCCGATTATATGTGATTCACAAATATTTTCCAAACATGTTGAAAATAACACCTTGACACTCAAATCAAACCTTGGACTTTATTTGTGGTGGCTATAAATTAGCTAACAATCTCACCACTCACAAGATTAGCTTAGACTCTGCCTTAAATAATTGAGTTATGTTTTACCCTGAGCAGAGCATGGATCTGGAAAGCTCACTCTTATAGCACTTGTGTCCAAAGATCATGAGTTTGAATCCTGTGTCAAGGAGTCATTTTTTAACAATTTTTTAAAATAACATTTGAGTGATTTGTCTACATTGGTTATTTTTGAGAACAATATTTGATGAAACTACCAATAAATATAAGTTATCTTTGTTGGTAAGCATTTGACATTAAAGAATTTATCTTTGTTTGCTTAAAAATATATTTTATCTTAATGTATTAAAAAAAAGAAAGATGGAAACTTTACAAGTCTAATCCTGGCTAAATTTGGTGGCTTCATGGCAAATTAAATTAGATAAAGAATTATCTGAAAAGATAATTTAATATTTAAAAACCTTGATGATTAATTTAAATCATAAATATTAATTTTTCATATTTATATTTTTACTGTCTTGATTTACCGTTAATTGAAAATAAAACTAAAGATAAAAAGGATGTTAAATAAAATACACTGCATTAATAAAGCTTTACAATAAAAAAAAACTAGATAAAAAAATGAATCAATATGTCAAATTATATATAAAACTTATAAACAGGGTAACACACATTTTGGATTAACCTTTCCCTGAATTTGTGTATCACAAATTATGAGTTCAAACCAGGCCCTTGCATATCTTTGTATTGAAAATACAAAGCCTACACAGCTTAAACACTTGTGTTTCACAAGTGTTAATTTTTGTATCATTTAAAATATTTCTATGAAGCTTATAACCAAATTACCTAAAAACAGTTTCAAGAAACCAGTCATCCAATCCAATCCAATTAATTTAAATAATTCAGGTTTGATTTAATATTTGACTTGCATTGAGAGCTATTTTGCAAAAGTACTGGAATGTGGAAGCTTCCATCAAGCAGAGATATAAATGTTTGGGTTTTACTAACCCTCATGAAGTTAAGTACATTTTAATTGTTGTCTGTTTTGGTATGTATTTTAACTTATTTTTTATTCGAGTAATTAAGTGGAATTAAAAGTTTTTATATCTTATAAAATTAACATATTTTATTAAATACCTAGGCGAATTTTGTCTGTGATCATAAGAATACAATGTTTTAAGTGATAATACTAAGACTGATAGCAAGTATTGTTTAAATGTTTTATATTATTATGTATTAATAACTGTCACATTTTTATTGACGGGTTAATCATACTCGTATTAAAAATGGTTCTCCGCTTGTGGTAGGAGAGCGTGGAAAATTTTCTTGAAATATTAATATCTGGTTCAGAAGCATGTTCCATTATTAAATATATTTTATTACTTGTCAATTACTCTAAATCAACTTTTTTACAAATAGTAATTTATTTCTTAAGTCTTATAGGTCACGGGTAAGACATTTTGTAGGGATTGAGTATAAGATGGTTTTAACACTAAATATTGCATTTATTTGTATATTCTAAGCATGTGTATACTACTTTTGTATGATATTTGTGATAAGATGTTGTCATATCGCTGGTGAACAAATATTGTATCCTTTTTGTCATAGAGTGCACCTATAAGGGAAACGTGTTTTTAAAGATTGACTACTATCTAGCTATCCATGTTTGTACTGTGTAAATGCAACTCATATAAAAAGTAAAACTTGTACAATCGGCGGCATAAAATCCAACTCAGAGTTGCCGAGGCCAGGTTTCAGATAGGTATTAAATAATTGACGAACCCTTATGTCCATCTGCATCATCTGCATCTGCATGAATGACCCTGGACACAAAATAAACCTGGATAGCTTAGTGGCAGGTCATTAGTGCATTAAGCCAAAGATCCAAGCTCGCCTCCCATATCCAGGTGCCATTTTCAACTTATATTTAATGCATATTGTGTTTGTTCCTCTATTTCTTACTATACCTCTTTCATGTACTGTCTTCTGTTCACAAAACCATTCCTAAAATTATATTTTTGGTTTCATATAATCAGGCCTTCATATTTCTCTTTCATATAACTGTGCCTCCCTATTTCCCTTTCATGTAATTATATTTCCATATTTCTCTTTGATTAATTATGACTCTATACTCCTCTTTCCTTTAACCACTATTCCTCCTTTATTTTCTTCTCTTCTCCTCCTTTCACCTGCACACTTGCTGTTACCTTTTCTAATCATCTCTTTCTTGGTCTCCTTTGTGATAATTTTCCTACAAACTTGATCGCCAAAATTTACCATTTTACCTTGGGGTTTTATATTCATCCATCCTCATTACATGCTCATACCATCTCAGCCTAGCTTCCTCTACTATCTCACGTACTCCTTGTACCCTTAACTCTTTATCTGGACATTTTAATTCCCAAGCCCTAAATATGTTTCTCAAAAACTAAAGATCATATTTTTTTTAATGATATAGAAACCCTTACGCACTTACCAAAAGATTGTTCACGTTTTAAAACGATCTGATCAGAGAAAATTTCAGGACATAACAATCCCCTTACTCAGAAGAAATACTACAATATATTTAAAATGGGAATTTTTTTACTTTAAATTATCTGAGGAGTGTGTATGTAGACCTTAGACTTTCTTCTTTGATTAAATACATTATCACCTTTCTTCTTTGCTTAAATACATTATCACCTTTCACCTTTCTTCTTTGTTTAAATACATTATCACCTTTCACCTTTCTTCTTTGTTTAAATACATTATCACCTTTCACCTTTCTCCTTTGTTTAAATACATTATCACCTTTCACCTTCTTTGTTTAAATACATTATCACCTTTCTCCTTTGTTTAAATACATTATCACCTTTCACCTTTCTCCTTTGTTTAAATACATTATCACCTTTCACCTTTCTTATTTGTTTAAATACATTATCACCTTTCTTCTTTGTTTAAATACATTATCACCTTTCACCTTTCTCCTTTGTTTAGATACTTTAGCATGTGTTTCATGATGAATTGAAAATTTGAATGACTGGAAAATTTTAGACTATAAGTATGAGCTGAACAACAAGTAACCTTTGAAACTAAATACATAAAGTTTATTTCATTGAATATGTGTCATGTCAACATTGAACGCATTTTTTGCTATTAGGTTAAATTTAGATCCCACACTAGATGCCAATTCTACCAGACACAAATACATTTAATGTTAACATATTTTTGTATCTGTTTGATATTTGTTAACTTTCACTGCACATTTTTATCTCTTCAGTTTGTTTTATTTTGTGACATATATTATTTAATGTATTGTAATTGTTTTATATAGTAATTTAAGCCATTATGTGGAAAATCTGTGATACTATTAAATATTTAGTGCTTTTTTATTAGCATAGTCTCCTTTGACGTAACTAAAATAATGAAGAAGGGGAGACTAAAATTATAGATACACATGTCTTAACCTATACTGTATTGACTTGAAAATTAGCCTCCCCGAATAGGGGCCTTACCCTATAATGATAATCACTTTGAACATTAATAATAATTGTCTTAAAATTAATACTTTAGCGTCCCTAATGTTCGTATTATTTACATGTCCATTTACTATGATTATTCTTTTTTTATATAACCAAGTCATGATCATAGCTGAGAGATACTTTTTTAATCATGATATACAATGTGCTATTTATTATTTATTAACATGTCATTCCGCCTTCGAAAGTGAGATAGGTATCCTCTTAAAAGGCTATGCCTTTTCTTCAGCCAAATGTGACCTGTGGTTTTTCATATTATAAGTTAAAATATTTAAAATAAAGTCTTATTTTTACAACAAACCGTAAATAAATACTGTAATGAAAATGTTTATTCAAGTAACTAACAAACTTCAATAAAATGTCTCTAAAGCCATGTGTGAAAAGTAGTAGTGGCAGCTATGAAAGATTTTGACTATTTCATTCTGTCGGCCATTTTGGCTTGAAGCTAAATTAATATTATTAGTCGAGGTCCATTTGTCAAAATAAAAATGTTTTTGAAGCTGTTATGGAGTTTATAAACTATTTCGACATATATTGATATAACTAAATTTAGTCCTTAAAGATACGGCATTTGTTACCTAGTATCTAAAGGTGTGATTATAGCTCGCACTAGGGTTTTATAAATGATGGTTTTGAGAAAAAGTGCAGCCTATTTTTGGGTCAATACATATTGGCTCTAGCCAACTTTTTAGCAGATAAGTTTTTCTCCGTCTGTTTTAAAACTAAATTGAACCTTAATAATTTTAAAATGATTTGAATATGTGAAGTACACAGAACATTGTCGTCCTCAGAGTCAAAACGAAAAGTAACTGAGAGTTGTGTCCAAACGAAAAACCCTCCCATAATTCCAGATTCCTTATATAAATATAAGCATTTAAAAAGTTACTATCTGAATTTTTTCATGTTTATTATATTTTCTGTTTGTATGTGAAAAAGTTCTTAATGTAGACCTATGTAAGTAAAAAAAAAGTAGTGATTTATATTTGATTTCAATAGTTGACTTAGTTGGGTGTATTTTCACACAAATTTTTAATCACTATAGGCAAATGTTTATAGCTTAGGTAGAAAGGAAAGGTTTCTTATGACTGAATAGTGAATAGCCTAAAAAGAAATCCTCTCAAATACTAGTCACCCCTTACCCTCCTGTTCCTCTAAAACTACCCAATCCCCTCACCCTTGTGACTACTATTAGACAGCAGTATTTGTAAACTTGTTGAAACTAAGTTATCCTCGACGTTGATAGCGGTACCCCTGTAGAAGTGGAAGAGGGGTGAGAATCTTAACTCATTCCCTGGCGCGGGCGTGAATCGACATTTCATCGCAATAAGTTATTGTAATGCCATCTATCAATGAACCACTGTACTTTTAACCAGTCTGAATACTTCACATTGAAGCAAATAGATAGGGCTACTAGTTCAATGCTTTAATATGAGCATGAATAAAGTAATACATGAGAAATTAAGTGAGTAGTGAAAATATTTTTCGGATCAGAGCATACGAGTTAAAAGATGGCCTGCTTAGATTGCTGTGCTGAACACCCGCCAGGAAATGGGTTAAAAAAGTGATAACGACTAAACAAAAAATCGCTACATTTGTTAGTCTCATTGGGGTAAGGGAAAAAGAAAAAAATAGAATTTTCTTCATGCATAAGCACATTAGTAAATTTTATTGGTTTGGGAGTTGTTTTTAAACTTATATAACTTGATCTCTTCCAATCTTGGATAGAAGGTTTGTTGAGACTTAGGACCAGTTTCATAGTAGGATTTAGTAGGTCTCGAGCGTGGCGCTAAACTAAATACAGGACAACACTTTTCATTTGATTGTAGGTAGGTGCTGTCATGTACTCAGTATAACGCCATGCTTGAGGCATACAAAGTCTGGCTATGAAACTGGCCCTTAGTCTCATTCTACTTTAACACTACACGTCTGATATTTTATAATTTGTGTCTTGTTAAAATGTGATTTGTGATACTTATTAATTAGTTGCATGTACAAATGTATTCTGTGATGAATTAAAAATAATGCCAATATATAGCTGTGATACTTTATAATAATGCCTTTAAGTACTTTTTAATATTCAGTGCCATACTATAGAAATAATGTGTGATCATTTATAATAGCTAGTGTTAAGTTTAAGCTATAGTCTCTGACATACTGTAGTAATTGTTGTAATGCTATGGATATTATTTGTGAGTGTTTATTATTTAATCACATGCTACACAGGTTATTTAAAAATAAATTGACTTTGACAAATTAGTGCTTATCATATTAATAAAGATACTTTACCTTAAAATACTTTTTATTTTCAAACATGTTTTCATGACTGTTTATCAGTGTCTGCTTGTCACAATATTATTTATCATTCTACTGTAATAAGAATTTATTATAAGTATTGATTGTTCAATCCTCATTGTGGCAGGTCATGTAGAAAAATAAAATTATTGTTTGACCAAAGAATAATCCATATTTATGACAAGTAGTTTAAAATCTCAACATTAAGATATTCATAAACTAAGCACCAAACAAGGAAATATGTATTTTTTCCTTTAAAAATGATATTATATTTTAGTTCAATCTCATATTCAGGGCCATCCTATTTTCAGATCAAAGTGGTATTTATTACCGTAATATCACAAATAGTGATAATAACTTTCTAATGTGTTGTTATATATTTAGTATTGTTTTCATTGTCAGTGTTAGCAAAGTTATGCGGAAAGATTTTTGTCAGTAAAGACTTGACTTGACTTCATATGCTAAATGGTTTTTAATTTTTAAATATTTAATTATTTATTATTCTTTTACGCCCACTATTACGTTGTTAAAAATGAGCAATTAGCCCTATTTGGTGATTCGGAGGTTATGTGAAGGTTTGAACTTAATTGTCATTGAGGACTTTTAAATCTGATTAATAGTGAGTTAATTTAAACGACAGGCTAAAATTGGCCACCTGGGTCTGTTATTAGTTATATCTACACAATCAGAAGTGATCTGAAAATATGTGTTTGTATAAAAAAAAAATGATTGTTTTATTTGTGTTTGTTTGGAAAAATGATTGTTTTGTTTCTATTAAAAAATTGCTTAGTTGTGTTAGTTTATTTCTACATGGACAACATTGCCACAGTTCAATTAACTCTGTAATTATGTTTGTATTATACATTGGAAACCAATATAATTATTTCTTGTGGCCATTCATTTATGTTTGTTTTTAATTTTCGTTCTTCATTGGCATGCTTGGATTTACCAAGAAATGTCAAATAACTAATGTTTGAAGCCTTTACTAAACAAACCACACACACATTGTTAAGTTTTCACTACTCTGACTATTACTTTCCTCTTTGCTGATGTTTTATATTTAATACATGTGTGTGTGTGTGTGTGTTTTTTTTATGTAATATTTTACATGGAAGAAGGTGCAGGATAAAGGGATAAGAACAAATAAAAGTAACAAACACAATATGGCTTTTTATAATGGCCAGGGGGGGGGGACAAAGCATCCACTTTACACTGCTGTCGCTGGACAAATAGGTAATGACCGCCTCTTGCAGAAAACCAATCGCTACCTTTCATTCCCTGAAGTATGGTTCAGTTCTAACATAACTTGACAAGAGCGAGAGTAAAAGCTGTGACGCAACTTCATAACAAGAGGGACCAATTACAGGGTTTATTTGCACTTGTAAAACGTGGAAAAATTAGGGAAAATTCAAGGGGTGGCTGGGATTTTTAGATACTTTTGCAAAAAAATGTCCTAATATAAAGTAATTTTCACTCGTTTGTATAATTTTATTTAGTAGAATCGTTTGTTTCTGATGTCCTTTTCATGCAAACCTGTTTTCATAAGTAATTCAATTACTTTTCCTCACTAGTTTCATCAAAACTCCTTTAGTCCGGCATTCTCTGGTCCAGCACATTTTAAATCTACAGCCATTAGTTAGAGCAACCACTGCAGCATTAGTTATATCTTGAGTCACCTTATTTTCAATACAAGTTACTGCTTTAAGATAAGTTCAAATAAAAACTAGTGTGTACAGGGCATTTGTTAACGTCATATTTTAACACTGTATTTGCTTGCATACAAGACCTCCCTTTTTTGCAGATTTTCAATGCTGAAATATTTAGGGGATTGTTCATATTTAAAAAATAAGTAGATAATAAAATAATCAATAAACATACATAATACTTGAAAACATTACAATTGAGTTATATTGTTATCATAATAAAAATTTAGATCATTTATAGCCAGAGCTGTGAAGTTGGTATGTCAAGCCCTCAACTCCAACTCATCTAGTTTTCTACTGTCTTACTCAACTCCTCTATTTCTCTACTGTCTGGCTCAACTCCTTTATTTTCTACTGTCTGGCTCAACTCCTCTATTTCTCTACTGTCTGGCTCAACGCCTTTATTTCTCTACTGTCTGGCTCAACTCCTTTATTTCTCTACTGTTTGGCTCAACTCCTCTATTTTTCTACTGTCTGGCTCAACTCCTCTATTTCTCTACTGTCTGGCTCAACACCTTTATTTCTCTAATGTCTGGCTCAACTCCTCTATTTTCTACTGTCTGGCTCAACTCCTCTATTTCTCTACTGTCTGGCTCAACGCCTTTATTCTCTACTGTCTGGCTCAACTCCTTTATTTCTCTACTGTCTGGCTCAACGCCTTTATTTCTCTACTGTCTGGCTCAACTCCTTTATTTCTCTACTGTCTGGCTCAACGCCTTTATTTCTCTACTGTCTGGCTCAACTCCTTTATTTCTCTACTGTCTGGCTCAACTCCTTTATTTCTCTACTGTCTGGCTCAACTCCTCTATTTCTCTACTGTCTGGCTCAACTCCTCTATTTCTCTACTGTCTGGCTCAACTCCTTTATTTCTCTACTGTCTGGCTCAACTCCTTTATTTCTACTGTCTGGCTCAACTCCTTTATTTCTCTACTGTCTGGCTCAACTCCTCTATTTCTCTACTGTCTGGCTCAACTCCTTTATTTCTCTACTGTCTGGCTCAACTCCTCTATTTCTCTACTGTCTGGCTCAACGCCTTTATTTCTCTACTGTCTGGCTCAACTCCTTTATTTCTCTACTGTTTGGCTCAACTCCTCTATTTTTCTACTGTCTGGCTCAACTCCTCTATTTCTCTACTGTCTGGCTCAACACCTTTATTTCTCTAATGTCTGGCTCAACTCCTCTATTTTTCTACTGTCTGGCTCAACTCCTCTATTTCTCTACTGTCTGGCTCAACGCCTTTATTCTCTACTGTCTGGCTCAACGCCTTTATTTTTATACTGTCTCATATCAACTACTCTTTAAAAATTAGGGAGATTCTTATATAAGATGGGGTTCTTATTTGCTATTAAAAATGGTATCTATTTGCTTATTTAAATACATTTTTAAAGGAAAACATCTTCTCGCTCTAGAGCAGTGGCCCCCAAAATATCCTAAAATATTTTTGCGACCGCCTAGTTCTTACTAACATATTAATCATTAAGATGTATTCTAAAATAGTGTCTTCAGTTACCGATTACAATAACAAATTAATTTACCTAAATGTATTTAATGGGACCTTTGTTTTTGAACACTTTCTGCTAATTGGTCTAAATATGTGTTTTGATTGTATTACTATGCAGGAGTTGATTTCGCTGCTTCATTTTAATATTTAACATTGGGGAAAATTCCTTTTCAAATAAATAAGTAGAAACAAATTGCAGCAAATTTTGAATGGCTATGGTAAACAGATGGAGATTATTTGTACCATCCGTGATTTCTATTATCCGTGCTTCTCCTCCCCTGCATCACCCCAGAAAATTGAGAGTCTACTGTACTTACATGCTTACAATCATCAATTTCAGTCTTCCAAAATGTTAAATTTAAGATAATTGACAAATAACATTTTTGGTTAATTTTTTGACCCCCCCCCCCTCCCCCCCAAAAAAAAACCTTTTGCGGCGGGGCCCTAACCCCTTCCCTCCACGGCTAAGAATTGCAGCGCGGTACTAAAACTTTATTATATATACATCCTGTACCTTCAGCCAAGTGTAATAATATGTTTTTTTCCATTGCATGTTACATTCATTACATGTGGTTATTTATTTCTTTATTTTGAAATGTTAGATTTACTGTACAGGTAAGTATTTTTATTTGTTTTGTTTTGTACTACAAATGCTATTTAATTATATGTATAAATGGAAGTAATTAATTGTGTGATTAACACACTTGTTGATTACTTTTATGGAATGTGAATTTGAGTGTATTGTTATGCCAAAAGACACCTGTGCTTCGTGGACGGTTTTCGAAGAAAATCGGACTTATAAGTTTTTATGGTACTTCTTTGGATGCGACTCGAAACAAGTTAACTCGCCGAGTTGCACAGAAACACATGTTTGGTTTTTTCTGTAAACTTCTTTGAAAATAGACAATCGTATTTTGTTTGTACAATTGAATAGCATTATATGTGATATTTGTTCTCTGTATTAAAAAAACCATAATTCTTTTAAATATGTAACATCTGTGATACTTTAATGGAATATGTTTATTTTGGTTGGATGCACTGTACTAAAATACCTTGTACCATATGGATTCATATATTTATTTTTATTTGATATAAAAGATTTTGTTTGTCACAAGCCCAGTAACTAACCAATAAATGTTAAAAATTTTGGTGGCACTTCTTTATGATAAAAATAATAGGTTTAGTTTGATAAATCGATGTCCAAACATTATCTTTATTTTCTACTAATAAGAGTGTTCTATGACTAGTGTACTGCAAAAGAAAAATATTGTCTATTTTACTTTCTCAACCTCTCATGTAGAGAAAGTATTGTGATGTTTAAAAAAAATCTAATTCAAGATTTTGATGGTTCTTAACTTTTCATGATCCTTTGAAACTAAAAAAAGGATCAGTATCTCGGCCTACACCCGAAACCATTTTACTGATGGACTAAAACTTGGTATCTGAAGTTTTCATAAAGTTCTCCCAATAAGTTTGTAGAATTTGATATCCAGCCCTAAAATTAAAGGGAGTTAACTTAAGAACAAAAATAGAAAAAAAAATCAATTGTCTCATTATAAATTAAATGATTAATCTAATTTTTTTTCGGGAAAATGACTTAAAGCAGAAGTGCCCAACAAAATTATAAACGAGCCGGATGACGGATCTCCTCTCCTCTGGCGGGCCAGATACCTCCACCTCCTCTCAATTATTTCTTGCACTTTAAAAATGAGAACTGTAAAATATATCATATATTGAGGTTAAAGTTCATACTCCAACATTATATACACGCGTGCCTGTATTTAATCTTTTTGTTCACTCAACATCATACATAATAATTACTGTACATTCAATTCCAAACCACCTTGAAGCGCTTCACTTTTTTTAACTAAATTTATTTTAAATAATTTAGTAAACATAATTTTATCAAGAAGGATAAATACGTTTATTTAATCATACATACACTATGTACATGAGCTCCCCAATTTAGTGAAATTTCCGAGCTTTCATTTCAAGTGACAGTGTGTTGATATCTGGTTTAAGAATGGATACACAGTCATAGCAATGCCTGCAGCTTTTTATCCGTGTTGCGGTTGACCTACTTAGATTTTTTCATTCTTGAGAATGTTTGTTTGCAAATGTATGTACTACCAAATGCATACAATTATTTCCTTGCAAATTTAAATGAAGGTGGGGAGTTTTTCACCGCTAAGACAGTTTATAAAAATCTACAGACTTTCCCAATTTGTATATTAACGATACAAAAATAATACTCGCTCCATTTATCATTAAAACCTCGACACACACACTATCTACTTTTCTATGTTTTGAAAGAAATATGATAACTTATAAACAGGTATTTGAAAAAAAATATACACACCACGCTGATATTTTCTTGGAGCCACGACTAAAGACACAAATTCAAACTGGAGGTACACCCCACACTGGTATTGAATACTTGAAGTGGTGGGGTGAGAGGGGGAGGCTGGTTATAATCCGCCTTAGAATTTGAAAAAAATTAAATTCTACTAGCAGACAAAGCCCCTGGGTCTAACCCTTATCCAATGATGGAAACAAAATATCTTGGAGTCTATGAAAATGTAACAGCAAAACGAAAAGAGAGGTAAGTTTTGCATTAAGGAATTTTGACTAGACCAGTTGATTATAAAGAATTTGTCGTGATAGTTTGTTTTATCCTTATGTAGAGTCTTAATATGTGATACTTGTGTAGTATGTTCAATCCGATATACAAACCACCAAAATAAAGTTCACATAGTTCTTATCATAGATGTGCCGAATAAAATCCATTTGCGGACTATAAGTTGGGCACATGAGTGGAGATCTTCACTTTTGATCATACTTCAACAACTCTTTGAAATACAAAATAGCTCATCATTGCAAAGCTAAAGTAATATTAGGATTTAAAAACTTTTATTTGGAATAATTTTTATAAAACCAATAGTTTCTGAGCTTATTGGCCAATAAATTTTTAAATGGAGGTCTGGTCTTTGGTAGACAAATACTTTTTGCTTGATATGTCTCTGTAACCTTGTATATTATTTCATTCGTAGAGGTTTTCTCCAACAATGTACACTACTTCATTTCACTTATCTTATGAGTTATAATATGTATAGTTTAGATAAATATGCTAGAAAGTCTGTGTGGTGCACCACATCATTTATTTTATTTCATTTCCTAAACATATTTGGCCATCTTCATATCTTAAATGTACTACATTAAAAAGTTTCTTAATTTAGATATTTTCAGCATATTCAAGTGTAAATACTTTTATGTGATGGTGCTCAATTTATTGACATATTAATGATAAAATGTAACTGCTCAATGAGGTTGAAATGTTGAAATGATAGTAGATTGTATAATAAATCGACTCAAATGTTAAAGTCAGGAAAATAATTTGCTCAAAGTTCATGTTAATAGTGTATTCCTTGTCTGTTGTTTTTTTTTACTAATTTTACATCAGTTAAAAGTAAATATAAACTCTCTTGGTTACAATGTAGCTAAACGATAGTTAAGAAAAATCTACACACAGATTATTCAAACTTGTAATATCTGGGATTGCTAGAATCTTTTTAAATATCCTCTTTGAGATATTTTAAATTACTTGGGTTTTATAAATGTGTTGTTGATGGAATATTGATAACCCTTTGGTAGTTGTTTTAAAATATAATTTATATATGTGTTATTTTATAATTATCTCATTTTTGATCTATTACTTGATTTTTGTTATAATTGTTAAGTGATCCATGCACTATAGCTGGTTTGTGTTGTATTTTTTTTATTTGTGAACAGTCATTATATTCGAAGATACAAACTGAACTAGTGTATATATGGTTGTTTCTGAATATCAGACTTTATTTTTATCAAAAGTGTTCTGTGGAAAGACTCGGCCCGATCTTTAAGCAGTGATGAAGAGGCACACACCGGGCAGGGAACTAATCAACGTTTCTTCTACATATTATCTCAACTTGTCCATTTGATTTATTCTGTATCTTATTGCTGCTGTTGTTGTCATGATAATTTTAAGTTTAATGTTCAATAGTAAAAAAAAAACTTTTGTGCTTATTTTTTACACGCTTATATACTTCTTAAAATTCTGATATAATGTGTGTAATTTTGAAAATTATGTTTTACAGTAAAATACCTAACTGATATGTCATTTAAACTCATTAATTTGTAATATATTATTATATAATATTTTTGTTTAATGCTATGTATTATTTTGTAATAATCTTATTCATAAAGTGAAGGTGTACTGCTTGCACAATTTTCCAAAAATATTTTGGCATAAACACATAAATCTATGTTCATGTTCTATTGATAATGATGCTTAAGTGCATTCAATTACCAATTGATATTCACTTAGTTTTTGTGATTTATAGAACTTCATTTGATCAAAACTTACTGGATGTGCTTTACTTTGTCTTACTTAATTTTCTCATTGTTTAGCAAATTAGTAATTTTAATTTCATGAGAACAAAAAAAAAATTGTATGTTTTGATTAAAATTTTCTTAGTTGTTTTCTAAGGTATAACTTAATTTATATGATCAGATAGTGATACAGTCTATGCTAATTTTTATGTTTTAGCAATACCAATACAGTAGAAGCCTGATATAGCACTGTTCGCTGTACTGCGAATTCAGATATAAAGGGTTAAAGCATATTTGTCTAAAAAAACAATCATTAATGTATTTGTGAAATTTTGACTTGTATCGATTCATTAAATAGAGCGATTAGATTGAGGGATTAAAGACAAAACTAGTGTATTTCATGTTTCACATGAGTGAAGTGTATGAATGCTAAGTTTTTAGTTTTTGTTGGTTAGTTCTCTGTTTGTACAGTAGTGAATTGTGTTGTAGTATTTTTTTCGCTTGTCCTCTTGCCCGTCATTTGTCACCCTGCAGGTCACCTTCTGATATAACACAGGGGGGGGGGGAGTAATTCCCCCCAACAACTGCGCTAAATGGGGCTTCTACTGCACTTAATTTTAGATATTGGCACACCTCTCTAAATATTATGGTAAAAATGTCTTGTACATTTTTGTTGGTCAGTGTTACGATTACACTGAGCTGACATAATAAAGCTGTAAAGTATAGAATAGATTTCTAAATATTTTGATACCAAGAATAAAAAGACATTTGTGGAGAAGTTTGATAAATTTAGGACATCAAGATTGGCTCCTAAAAAAAATGGTACATATGATTATAATGGTTGATTACTTAATAAGAAATGAAAGTACACATCTGGATTTTCACACTATACTTTTCTGAGGCTTCTTTCATTAAGTTAATCAATATTTTGTCACTTGTTTTTTACCAAACAATGTAATTTTTGTATGTACGTGTATGCCTGTTTTTTTATGGAGGGACTCAAACATAAGCGGTTGATGTTAACAATAACCGGGAATTCTCAAGTTCTGGGTGTAAAATAATGGAGGGGAAGGAGACTACATGCTAGACCAAGGTTCAACTGCACATTGAGGGTAGTTTTTTTACAAATTGGTTTCTCGTCTTTTTTTTACTAAACTTATTTAATGTTATTTTTTTAATAACTCATTACATCATAATATACTTACAAACTAGCTTAATGATAAAACATACACAACACTCAATTCTCCTGGCTGACGATTAACGTGACATTTTTGGATGTGCCTGCAATCATACATGGGATTATGCACAAGTTTACCCCCAGTCTTGAAGTTGATAAACTGCCTCTAAAATCAAGCACCATATTGCTTAGTTAGTTTAGCTGGTTAATAGACTCAAATTACTTTAAAAACCATAAAAAAATATGTGCAGCTAGTAGCCTAGCTTCCCTTGTTTAAGGATGCACTTCAACAGGGAAGGTTCATTTTCACATTTAATTTCATTAATCTTTGAAATTTATGTTAAATCCAGGAATACACATTACTGTTTATAAAATGATTTTCTTATAAGAAAATCTCTTTTCGCTTTATGAGGTAACTGTATTATAATATAAAATGATTTTGAAATACATCATCCCATTCTTTAAAGTAAGGAAATATTATCGATAACAAATATTTACTTGAAAAAAATATATATGTCTTATTTGAAATTTGAATCAAAATATTTTGTTTGTCTTTTAATAATAGGTAACACCCATAATCTTTTAATAACAGGAACACCTATAATCTTTATCATAATTTCCTGCTTCCAGCATTCTGCCAGGTTTGGGCCACCACTTCTATTCCACTGTCTACTATTCTCTCCTCTTCCCCCTAAGTCTTCTCTATACTTTTAATTTACTTGCCATCTTTTTAGAGTGAGCATATATGTACCATTAAGATCAGTGTCGTTGGCACGATTATTAGCGGGGGTTGCTTTGATTTATCTGATTACCAAACCCTTCCTTCACCTCTGACAAGATGAGTATTAATCACAACTTGTGAATGTGTGTAATGCCAGGTCCCACCGTGGTTCGGATCCACGTTAAACTGTAGGTCCTCCATTTCATCTCACAATCACCCTACCATTACACATTAGCATAAGTGTGTGTAACTCGAACAGGTAGTAAGACATTGTGTATGATGTGTGATAGATGATGATGAGATGAGATGATGATGATGATGATGATGATAGATGATGATAATACTCAATTCTGGATACGTTCCTGTTGAGGTGCTCCAGAATGAAAGAGGGCATTTGCTGGTATCAGCTTCTGCAGGGGATCTTAAATATATCGCAAATTCATCATGGAGATTAGATCCTGCACCATTTAGAGAGCTTCATTGTTTCATTGTTTTGGGACAATTTTTGCGTAATCACCAAGGAAATATTATGTAGCTTCTCCAGAGTCAGAGTTGGAGCTATGACCATGACCACCTTTCGGAGAATGAGTATATTTCAACATTCCTTGGCTTTGGCGATAGCCTCAGGTTCTCTAAACATAAAGTCTTCCATTGAGGGTCCAACAATGTACTAATAGCTAGGGCCAGGTTATTTTCAACCACCAGCCGTTTTCTTATCACTTCTAAGATTGACTCTCTCAGCTTGTTAGCAACTTTGGATGTAGGAGAGCAGCTAGAAATTTTGTTTTGCATGTTGGTAGCTATAGGTATAGCGAGGCTGACAGTCGGAAACTTATCACCTGATACTTGGTTTGTAGCTGCACGACTTCCTGCAAGTCTCGATTCTCTGCAGTCGACATAATGCTCAGGGCAGATGTGTGACGATGAATGATGTTGTTGATGATTGAGCTAAGACTAAGAAACCTTTTAATAATTTCAAATGTAGAGTTCCATCTTGTGTCTATGCTTTGTATAAGCTTCAGATATCTTTCTGCCCTCATTTCATCAAAGGATCAAACATTTTGTTTGAACCAAGTTATCACTCTTTTTACCTTATCAATTAGTAAAGCCAACTCTGGTACAGCTTCAACAGAGCGATAAGAGACCAAATTGAGAAGATGGGCAAAACATACCACATGTTATTTCTTTCCAAAGGCAATATACGTAGCTTTCACCATGTTTGCCGCTCCATTTGTAACGACTAAATGTAACATTTCCCTCTTCAAGCCCCATTCTTTTAAGATATTTAGAATCTTGATGAAATGTATTCCGTAGTGTGACCTTTGTCCATTTCAAAAACTCTTACAGTGCAAGAAGCCAAATTATCATGTTCCAAATAGTGTACTGTAATCAAAAAACTTCTCGTCTGCAGGGTTTCAGTCCAAATATCTGTTGTAAGAGAAAAACTTTACATATCTGAAAATTTTGACTCTCATACCTCTGACACACAATTATATTTCCCATAAACATATTTTTAAATGGTTTTGCGAGATGGGACCTTGTAGTGTGGAGCCACAACTTTGAACAACTTGGGAAAGCTTGATGCTCAACAAGTGACAAAGGAAGGTCTGCCTGGTATAGAAGGTATATTATGGGATCTGTAATTAAACTGTGGCGCTTACCTCCTTCCCGGTGACCAGCTAATATGCCGAAAGACTCGTTCAAGTGGATTGTAGAGTTAAATACGGAGCTTTAGAGGATCATGGTTGATGCTGTATGTCCCTATCTTCTTTATGTACTTTCATTTTTGGAGGATGTTTTGAAGGAGAAGTTGGTAAATCTTCATCACTTACTTCAATATCATCTGATTCGAGAACTGCGGCTAAAGATGTTCCACTGCCACTGGTGCTGAAATTAGGTTGTTGCCCAATGCCTGGGCAACCGCCGGCTTTGACAATGCAGGAAGATTTTGTCCATGTGAGCTTTCAAGTTGCTGGTATTGCCGATTGTTTTGACTATATGTCCACAAGTCTTGCATTTGGCATTTTTATCATTAATTCTTAAAAAGTGAAACCACCACTTTTGATTTCGTTGGTGCATGGCACAGATAGGTTAGACACTTAATCCAGATAAACACAGTCATAGACACACAAATTTACATAGAAATACACTCGTGAACACAAATAAAAATGAATGGATATGTCATAAACACTGAATAAATAAAGGAAGTACTACTAAATGAGGTCCAGACAAGGCGTTAGTGAGTCACTCTAACAGCCGAACCAAGACGCGAGACTGCAGACAGTCACTGGTGCGTGGCGGCAGACGGTGGAGACCTACAACCTCAAGCAGTGATGCCAAACCCAAACTATAATTTTTCCCTAAATCGAAGTGACAGTAGCTTACATTAATTATACCTTTATTCAATTTTATTATAATATTACTGATTAAATTTGTTACGGATCTCCTTGGTGTAAGGTATCCATAATATTTTTATGGCACGCTATAGGGTACAAATTTGCATTAAACGGCAGTATCTTAATAAAACTTTCGATATTATCGAATATTGATATTTTCTTACTAATAAAGTATTGTTATCGATATTAGTAAGTGATACGTATATCAATATTTTGCTTCCGATATCCCATCTCTAGTCGGCGCTTGAGAACATTTCCCTGAGTGATTTTGAGCAATCACCATGGCTCCCATGCAGAAAAAAGAGGTTTATTTTGTTGTGTTTGCACACTTCAAGGCAAAGCTTGTTTTTAACTGCTGGTCCTTGAACTCCTCACTTGTTTTGTCCCACAAACTCTCTCAGTTCTCCACTAATTCACTCAAAAGTCACTTGCTAGACATTTATCCAACAACTATACTATATAACTAAAAACTATTTAAAGTATTATTCAAACAAGAACGAAAGCACAAGAATCTAACCTCTCCAAACAGACAGAACCAGATAATTGCCACCGAGAGTGATGTATTTATCAAGGGGCACTCCCAATCAGTGGTTTTGTTGGCATCATGTAGAGTTTGGCCATAGGATTTCATGGACTCATTATTACCGATATCACAGTCGACACCAATCTTATCAATATGTATACTTCCGCCCTAGGTAATATACTATCAATCCCATAGCTTCACACGCTCATACCATCACAATCCAAGTAACTGTTGCAAACAATTATGCATAGTTAATTTTACTTATTTTATTTTAATTTACAAACTATGTTAAATAGAATTTGAAAATATCTTGCTGTTGCCTTGGCTCACTTGTGGATGTTGAGTTTTTGATAATATTTTCTTAGTTGATATGCTAATTGACATTCCTACACGGTAATTATAATTTGGTTTTAGTACTAATAGGGCTTTGATAACAAATTCAAGGCTTACACCTCCTCTTTCACTAAACCACAATTGACAAATGAGTCTGACATTTTATCTAATTCTGTAGCGTGTCTGTCTACTTAGCTAAGGGTCCCGAGTTTGATTCCCGACATGACTGAAAAACTTATCATTGGTTAAATGTGGGGTTCTCCTTTCGCGGTGATGAATAATCGGCTGAGGGCTGAGTGTTGTTTATGCTCTCTATATAAGTTAATTTATAAGTCATGCGCTGATATAATCATTCGGTTCAGAAAAATTAACGTTAAATACCTCAAATAAATAAATATTTAAAAAAAAACAATTTATATAAAATAAATAAAAACACAAATATTATGACATAAGAACTATAGCTAAAATACTTATTACTATCATGAAACATAGAAGTACTATAATTATGGTTAGAGCGTGTGTGTTAAGAGTTATTTTAGAGTGATCCCAAAAGTCAAGCTAGCGCATGCGCACACACAAACACACACACCACTCTTGATGTTTTTGTTACTCAGCAAAATGCCAGCACCTATCCATTGACCCAAGGTTTGTTTATTATTAAGAATTTGATGTTTCAAAATGTACTGGAAATTATATAAACATAAGAATTTCAGTTTGTAGTGAATACTACATGAGTGGCTTGAAGGGAAGACTTTTGGCGCTGTTGGTGCATGTGTGCAGTGCACCACAAAGGTAGGCGATATAATTAAAAAGGCAATCTTTTTTTAACTGCCGACGTGTTTTATTATATGGTTTATCTGATCACTTAAATGCTGAATCTATTTATTATGTCTGCAAAAACCAAGATGGTTGGTAAGCCGATATGCCCAGCAATTGTTGAATAAAACACTTACCTCAACAAAAATATTTTCTTTTGAATAACACAAGGGGGCAAAAAATTAATTATAAACCAAATATTTATTTTAAACAACACTATCACCAATATTTATTGAACTTTGTTTTTTAATCTATAAAATATACATGCCACCTAAATACTACATTTAAGACCTTTGACAAACCCATTTGTACTTTTGAGAGATTTAAAAACCAATATGTTCTTAATCATTTGATTGTATATTTCTTTATGGACTGCCAACACAATAAAAAATTAAACTCCTAGAATATCTTTCAAAAAAGACGTACAGCATAGCAATGAATGATTTTTTTTCTAATCCCTGTAGTACATACATCTGATTGACTGAGTGTAGCGAGGTTCTGTTTTAACTTGACCATTTGGCTCTTTTTTTTTGTCCGTATCTTAGTTATGTGATAACTGCTAACCATATTTAACAAAATGTGTCAACATTCTTTGAACCTCGATTTGTTTGTCTCAAGATGGTAGCCACTCAATCATGTTTGTTTGTCCTGAAATAATCTCGAAATGTGTGGACCACTTTTAATTAAATTTGGCAAGATTAGTCTTAGAACTTTGGTCAAAAAATGTATCACATGATTTTTCAATCTGGCTATCCCTTTCAATTTGGCAGCTACTTAACAGTTTTTTTTTTATTTAATAGCTCATCTCAAGTAATTTGAATTTAAAATTCTAAGCTATCTAGCTAGCTTTTTCTTTCTTTCTAATTTTGACACACATTGTGAGTCTTGCGACGGAATTAACAACAAAAAACCTCAATAATACTTAATATTTTAGAAAATGTTCAAACATTGGCCTTGACGACTTTCTTTAATTTTGACATTCTTAAGTTGGAGAGCGGTCAAAAGTTAAAACAATCTTATTAAAACGAGACCACTTCAAATAATCATTAAAAATATTAAGCGGAGTTAAAAAATAGTTACAGGCTTACTTTTTTTTTCCAAAATAAAACAGGAAGCTAACTTTAATTTAACCACTTGCCTGACCCATGTCTGACGTGAGCAAACTCTTCTTACTAATATTGAATTCACTGTGTGTAACTCGGCAACTCAAGTCTTCAGTCTCGATTTGTCCGTTTTTTCCGACATTATTCTCGTAGAAGTTATCTTTTACTCATTAGATGTACTATTCAATAGTGACATCAGGTGTAGTATGTTTTAACTAATTGTCAAAGTTAATTTTTTACTTAATAAATGTCTCTTCCAAACGAATAAAAAATCTTACATTTTTAGTGCAGAAAAAAACCCCAACAGGTAAGTGGTTAATATGAGGCCATATTTAATGAATGAAGTCTTTTGGTTCTTGAAATGTTGGCTAAACTTATGGTGGTCTTTTAAGTTTACTTTCTATCTCTAATAAAACAAGTGTACTTAAACAAGATAAATCGCAGAAGTTTATTTTAAACAGGTTGTATCAACAGAGATTGTTTTTGTAAGCTATTACCATCATTTGCTTCAATGAAACATTTTGTTACTTTGAGTTTTAACAATGTGTATGGTAAATAAAAGGTAGCAGTCTTACCTTGACAGATTACACTACGGCCCTATATTATAAGCTACTCCATAGTGGAATAGTGTAAGGTGAGATTGCTACCTTTGAGGGTAGACAGTGTAAAGCCATTAAACTTTATCTGCTTTGGTTTAAAAATAATATGATATTAGGGCAGTTTCCATGGTTTGGTTGGAATATGTGTGCAAAAAATAATAAATGTCCAATCAAATAAGATTTTTCTTGGTAATTTCATATGGACTGACCTTCTATCTCTATCTAGCACAGAAAATGAGGCACACTAAAATATTTAAATACCTGTTTGGAATGTCATCATTAAATTACCCACGTCAGTGGCCACATGGTCTAAGGCATCACACTCGTGCTAGACTAGACTGCTGATGACAGGGAAATCAAGGCTTGAATTCTGGTCGGGTGTACTGAGGGGGGTTTTTCCAAAATTATTTTCCACTCTCCATGTAAGTGTGTACACTTTTTATGAAATTCACCCTTCTTCATTCCTAACTTATTAACATAATTGGTACATATGTGTATAACCTGAACAGGTAGTAAGACTCGGTCTTAAAAAACAAACAAAAACATTAAATTACATTAATTTGGTAGGCGGAAAGCTAAACGAAACTACCACACTTGACGACTTCCCTAGTACATGTGCTTTCTCCCAGATGGAGTAGGTGGGTGTGACTAACCGCTGATAGGCCAAGGGCGCATTATCCTGCTTTGGATGGATTAAGTATTGGAGCTGGACCAACCTTTGGGCTTTAGACTCATATAATGCTTTAATTCATTATACTCCAAATATGTAATACTTTAAAGAAAACATAGTTTACACATTAAAGAAACAATGTTTCATACTTTTTAATTTGTACTAATTTTATAATTGTTCAAGAGCTAAAAAGAAGATTCATATTAGAATCAACCTGTATTCTTGAACGTCCTTACATTTTTTGTTTGGAAGTTTGAAAAAACTACAACGTTTACAGGTATTTGTAGTAACTCTAATGTAACTTATATAGGTTTGTTTTATCGTTTATAAAGGAGGAGTTTTCCTCTATCGATTGATGAAAGCCCACTTTGGTGGTCAAATGGTCTAAGGTAGGGGGCGGTTTTTTTTTTTTGTCCAAGTATCCCCAAATATATTTTCTCTTAACCCTTTTAGTACCATGAGCCGATTTGATTGGCTCCGCCTACTACCGATGAGGACGGCTCTCCGTTCTTGTTTTATCTGTTAGTGTAGTATTGTCATATTTCACTGGAATGAGAACATTCTCCTCTAACTTTATACAAGGCTGGCAACAAAAATAACCGTAAATAGTTGTTATTGGAACTAGGAGTTTAGTACATTTACAATTACATGACCATGTACTCAATTTTCTAAGTGCAATGCAAATTTTACTTATGAGGTGCATGGAAAAACATAAGTGTGGCTCACATTCATACTGATGTAAACAGTTTTCAAATGTACGGGTTAAATTGTTAGGAGTTTAGTAAAATATACTATTTAGATTTTCTTGTATTGTCATGCGAATTAAAAGATTTCTTTACCAATGTAAGTAAATAGGCATAATGACTCTATAAATTTTATAGTATATTAAGAATATATGAACTTATTCATTATAAAAGGTTTTTTGAAAAAGCGTTCATTATGTGTAGGGCTAAATATTTATTCATGAGGTAAGCAATAACGACCCAATCATATCTGATGTAGGATTTCAAATAAAAATTTCTGTAATTACTATTAATAATCATATATATTCAAAACTTTATTTTCTTATGTAAAACTAAATGCACTACAACAAAATAATATTGAAATGTATATTTAAAATTTAGAAATTAAATAATTTTAATTAAATGGTATTAATTGTTTATTATTAGTAAAGAATAGTAATACAAATTAAAATGATAAAAAATCAAATTATCGCTTCATAAATAAAGATTTGGCGATTTTTTTTTTTGCAAACCTTACAAAAATGAGGAAATATTTGTGGCATTGTCCGCACACTCAACTTAACAGACCTTTGGCACTCTTTGCGCACGAATTCTGGTATAGGCATGACACTAAAAGGGTTAAACTTTGTACTCTAAAAGTTGATGATTCATAGTGAAACTATAAATATTTTATAATTTATAGCTAAAATAATATATTAAATAAGTTATAAATGGAAAATATATATGTGTGTGTTTGTATTATATATTTTTTTACATTCTCACAACCCCTTGGACAGAAAAGTATTGGGATCATAAAAAATAAATAATCATATATTGAGGTTTTGATTAATGTTGACATTTCATGGCCCCTTCAACCTGAAAAAGCTACTTTATCAAATGCTGTCTTTACTGGAGAAAGAGCCGAAACCCATTTACCAATCAGGCTAAAACTTGCTATCAAGAGTTTTCATAAGGTTTCCTTAGTGGTTTTTTTTTTATTATCTCTCCAACCCTAAAATTAAGCATGAACAAAGAAATAATCTTGCTCAAAATCTGCTCTAACAATTTAGATCAAAACTCATATTCACATATAAACTCTGTACTGTTTAACATTACAAACAAAATGGTGAATCTAATTTTGCCATGAACATTACTTTGAGGGTACTTTACATAGGTAAGTGTAAAAGTCCACTTTTGTTAATATCTCCCATTGAGACTATATTGTGGTTGAACTATTTGTGTGATACATATGATATTGATTTCTTTGAAAAGTTATAGGATTATTTGAGGGTTCTGCTTAAAATTCAACTTTTAAAATATAATTGGGGCACCCTGCTATTTTGTTCTCTTTGTTGAAAAATGGGCATAGTTTAAATTTTATTAGATTGAATTGAATTTTAGAGGTTGTTACTGCATATCCAAGTTTTGTAAAAATTGGTCATTTTAACTTGTAGTGATCCATTTAAAAGATATTGAGAGAGCCTGAGCCACGATTTTTTAAATTATTATTATTACACTACAATTCCCTATATCAAGGACTACCACATATCTCACCCCCACTCCCTTAAGCCCCCCCTTTCCCCCTTCCCTTTCCATACAGCATTGCTTGGCTGCCAGCAAGTTTTAGATTGTAGACTAAATGCTACATGCCACACTCCCATTACATCACACTCAATCTATCTAATTGTTGTGTTTGTAGGTTTGAGTTTCTATTTTGATGTAAACGAGTCTATGATATCATCTTTAAGTAGTCAAGTGACTTGTGTTTGTTACAACATTAAGGTGCATGCAAGTGAAGGTATAAAGTTATAAAAGAAAGAAAGCTAAACGTTCAGAAGGTTAAAACAAGAAGAAGAATGGCAGAAGAAACTGGAAGATCTTTTTGATATCGCCCATGCAGATGTTATTAGAACTATTCGTATTCAGGAAGACAAAGAATTTCTTCTTGCTCAACGAGAAAAAGGATGCCCTTGCAAGATTTGAAGCATAGGTAAAATAGTACTCATCAAAGAGGAATTTGAAGCTTAAAAGATAAAAGCTCATCTAAAGAGAATGCAGATTCAAAAGAGAGGTGATTATTAAATAAATCAATGAGATAATTTCCAGTTTCATTTCTTCTTCGAGTGAAGAGGAGGATCGATTTATCTGCTAAATGTGCTTCTGCTGATCAAGTTTCCTCAACCCCTGAATCACCTCTGATAAAGCTTAGTAGGAAGACATTTCTTGATCATTTAGCTGTTAGTTTTTATGATCAAATATTAAGTGATAGAAAAGCAGCTGTTGTACTGATGACTTCACAATACAATGTTAAATTTCATTTATCCATAGTTAATGTATAATGTGTTGACAAAAGATTGCGAAGTCTTTGAGGAGTGTATTTACGTCAGAAGTCACTACTATTCACTAGGATGGAAAATGATAGAAGATACAACTGGACATGAAAACGTGCATCGCTTTCCAACTGTGCTATCGGGTAAGACTCTTGATCCAATTCTCGCTGTTCCAAAACTTGTTTCCGCAATAGAAGAGTCAGCAGCTTCAGATGTTTTTGAAACTATAATATATGAGCTTCGACACTACATCACTACAGCAAAAGATGGACCAATAAATTATGGCTGGCCTGCCGTCCTCATATCATGGTGATCATGCTAGATGCAATAGCTGTTAATGCGCTTGGGAGTTCAACCGGTCCAAAGATATTATTGTTCAAAAGATTTAAAAACACCTGAAACACTATTGAATATACTGAGTTTAATACTGTCACTTCTTATGCTTCTACCCCTAAGTAAAGTCAAAAATATTACCACTGAATTGATCTCTTTTTCTCAGAAGCAACTTGAAAAGTTACATCCTCGAGTGGAATGCCAGGCCGCCACAGTGGTTCAGATTCCACGTTAAACTGTAGGTCCTCCATTTAATCTCAAATCACCCTACCATTACACATTAGCGTAAGTGCGTATAACCCGAACGGGTAGTAAGACGCGGTGCTAATAATAATAATAATAATAATAATAATAATAATACATCCCCGAGGTGACTACAAGTAATTACCTTATTTTTATCTTCCTAGGAGGTATCTCTGAAAAGGGCTATCTTTCAGGGCACCTGCTGGACTTCATCATGCTATATGGAAGGACAAAGCAATTTATTTGTTTAAGGTGTATTTATTCAGAGATCATTTCAAGTTCAAAAAGAGAGAAGAGAAGTGAATTTGTGAAATTTGCACTTTTACAGTAAAACCTTACATACAACTCTGGTTTCAAGCAGCCTCAGAGTTTTTTGCACCTAAAAAGCTCTGCAGTTCTTGTAAGATCTAACTAAATACAAGAAAATAAATCAAGCATTGTCCAAAGTCACCACGCAGATGTTTATTTGCCACCTATGGTACCTATCAGAGGAGCTGGCTGCTTTCTGGGTTTTTTAACGGAGAAGTTTCAACTCTGACAAAACGGAAGATTTTGGACGCTTTGAACATTGGAGAAATGGAGTCTCCATTGAAACATATCTGTATGGTTCCTAATCTTGTCAATTAGAAAAATATAGAAGACTTTCTATTTTGCAACCCTCTAAGATTTTCCGGATAACAGGTATTCCATCAGAGTTTCTATGGAAATTGAGGGAGAAGAAGATGATTATAAGACAAATATAGAAATTATTCACTCAATTAGGGTTTTTAATGATATCGAGGAGTAGCATCGATGGAGAAATACAACAAATTACATAACACAAATGAAGAATAAAAACGGGAGTTGTTAATGGTGAAACAATTCAGACATAAATGACTCGAAATGAGAAGATGTACTTTGTTATCCTAATATTAATGTTTATTTTAAACAATCTACAAGCATGTTATTTTATTCATATATGTTTGTAAAACATACATAAATATCGATAAACAAAAATAAATACATTATATATATATATATATATATAAACTAATTTGTGCTCTTTTTTTGATAAATTTTCAAATTTCACTGCCTGGTAGTGAACCCTAAAACTTATAATTATTTTTATACAATTTTTAGATATTTCTTTCTCATGAATAAAAACACAATGGCAGGGTGCCTACTCAAAAAATAAAAAATATTTTTTTGGGGGTAAAATAAGCAGCACCCTAGTATACATATTGATATTTTTGAATAGAAACTTAAAAAAATAAACATAAATTTTATTTGAAATATATTTTCGTAAAACAAATAGTTTCTGAGTTATAAGCAAAAAAATATATTTTTAAATTGAGCTCTGGAAAATTGATAGTTGATTGGTATGGTCTTTGGAAGACCAAGATGTTATATTTTCTCACCTGCCTCTGTGACGTAGTTGGCTAACGCGCTTGTCGTGTTGAACCCGACTGCTGAGGACGGGGAGATCGAGGTTCAAATCTCGGTCGGGTGAACTAGGGGTGGTTTTTCCTAAATGATTTTCCACTCTCCCTCCACGCAAATGCGGGCTCACTTCCTTTAATTCAACCTTCCCAATTCCTAATCCATTAGTGTAATTAATACTTAAGCGTATAACCCGAACGGGTAGTAAGACGCGGTGCTAAATAATAATAATAATAATAATATATTTTCTCGATGTGTTCAAAAGAGCAAAAGTCATTTCATGTATGCTCCTTGGTTAAATGTGATGGTATTTTTTCCATTATGTTTCTGCAACAATGTATATTATTTTGTTTCATTATCTTATGAGTTTTGAAGAACTATCTCCTATTTTCAGGTAAATAAGTGAGAAAATGCACCACACCATTTAATTAATTTCATGCAACCCCTAATATGTCTTCCCTTACCACGGTTTGAATACCACTGGGCTAAGGAGTCACTCGCGATAGACTGGACTATTGTTGGTGGAAAGATCAGAGTTAAAAGCCTGTTTTTCCTAAACATTTTCCGTGCTCCTTCCATCACACAAATGGGGATACACTTCCTCTAAACTCGACCGTCATCCTTAACACAGCGTAATTAATACATATAAGCCCAACTGGATAGTAAGTTGCAGC
This sequence comes from Timema cristinae, assembly GCA_039000515.1. NCBI lineage: Eukaryota > Metazoa > Arthropoda > Insecta > Phasmatodea > Timematidae > Timema > Timema cristinae. The sequence continues at coordinate 112,058,785 of JBCFYV010000012.1, read as the reverse complement.
ACTAAAAAAAAAAATCTAGATATCAAAATTTGTTTTGAATCACTTTACAGAGATTGTTTTTATCCAAACCAGATTCAAGCTTGATGAGATAGTTAAATTTTTTACGATATTACCCAAAGTTTATTATAACAAAGTAAAGTAATCATGCTGTTTATAATTTTAAGGCTTGATATAAAAATAATCTTCTCTGAAAGGAAGTTGTGTGCAAACTTTTCTTATGACTGAAGCACTGAAATGTGTTGGCGTTCAACTAAGTCTACCAATGCTAACCAAGCTAACCACGGAAACCTGCCTACGTATTATAAAAACTCAGTTTTGTTGAGAAATTGATTATTTATTGTGTGCACTCGAGAGTACTTTCTTTGAGAATTATATATTTTTATTTTTACAAGATGTTTCTTGAGATGAAGTTATTTTTTGAAATTCCGAGTGTTGAGTTGTATTAAAAGCATTGTTTATTTATTTAAGTGTAACCATTAAAAACTCACTAAAGTTAAGACTATGTGTTTTTTTTTCTGTTTTTTTTCTTTGGGTGTAATTGTGTTTTGAAAGTCTATAAACCTGTGAAATAACTTTGTTGGATCTAAATGTGACTTTAATTTATGCTCGCACTAAACTGAATTATTGATGAGAAGTAGAGGTATTGATCTCAATTGGGTGCACTTCGGGAATGAGGAGGGGGCTTCAATTTGTGATTTATCACAGTGGTTTTCCCTTCCTCTCTTCATGCTAATACAAGCATAGTTCTTCTAAGCTACCCTCCTAATTCCTACACCTTAAAGCTAGTGTGTTGTTAATTACTTTGATACCAATTGAATTTTTTATTTATTTATAGCTTTTTTCCTTTTGGTCATATTTGTAATTAAAAAATATATACTCCTAGACACAGCAATTGAACTCGGGACTCTTGGCTTAGTGCACCAATTCTCTACCACTGAGTTATCCTGAGTTTGGTTCATGTGTCATTTTTCAAAATTTACTAAAATGATTCTTGATGCAGCTATATCTGTAACCTGAAGATAATTTTGATCTCTTAAGCTTCATTATTCATGCATTATTAATATTGTACAACACTAGCTTTCTTCATATTTTCTTATTTGGACAAACTTGTGTCAATCAAATGAGTGGATATTTGTTTGATGTGTTGACAACGGACTTATGAAATATTAATGCTGAGTTCACTAAAGAATATTTGTTTCTTTAGTAAAAAGCATTTTTATTAGAAACATTTTTAAGAGATTGAGATATAATTATATGCCTGCTCAGGTCAGGAAACAGAAAAATCAAATAAAAAGTTTTTGACATAATTTTTTGTCCTATTATCATTGTTGTTATTTCATATTTATACAATGACAATTGTTTATTTGCATGAAAATTAATCTTTGAATGAATGACAAAAATAAAAGTTAAATAGGCCAATTGTTAATTTGGATGAAAATTATTCTTCGAATCATCAATTGTTTTCAGCTTGTAGCCGGGTCATTCAATTAAAATGCCTCCATCATCATCATCTCTCATTACACCATTTTTCTCCTCTCACTCTCACATTTTTATCTGCTCCTCTCATTATATCTTTTAATGGTTCGCTTGAGTTTTTTTCCTACATACTTCATCTCTATCATTCTCTTTGGAGTTCTCTCCTTTCCATCCTCATCACATGCCCATACCATCTCAGCCTTGCTTCCTCTACTATCTCACGTACAACATCCTCATCACATGCCCATACCATCTCAGCCTTGCTTCCTCTACTATCTCATGTACTCCAACATCCTCATTACATGCCCATACCATTCCAGTCTTGCTTCCTCTACTATCTCATGTACTCCAACATCCTCATTACATGGCCATACCATCTCAGTCTTGCTTCCTCTACTATCTCCTGTACTCCAACATCCTCATTACATGCCCATATCATCTCAGCCTTGCTTCCTCTACTATCTCATGTACTCCAACATCCTCATTACATGGCCATACATCTCAGTCTTGCTTCCTCTACTATCTCCTGTACTCCAACATCCTCATTACATGCCCATATCATCTCAGCCTTGCTTCCTCTACTATCTCATGTACTCCAACATCCTCATTACATGCCCATACCATCTCAGCCTTGCTTCCTCTACTATCTCATGTACTCCAACATCTTCATTTCATGTTCATACCATCTCAGCCTTGCTTCCTCTACTATCTCATGTACTCCAACATCCTCATCACATGCCCATACCATCTCAGCCTTGCTTCCTCTACTATCTCCTGTACTCCAACATCCTCATTACATGGCCATACCATCTCAGTCTTGCTTCCTCTACTATCTCCTGTACTCCAACATCCTCATTACATGCCCATACCATCTCAGCCTTGCTTCCTCTACTATCTCATGTACTCCAACATCCTCATTACATGCCCATATCATCTCAGCCTTGCTTCCTCTACTATCTCATGTACTCCAACATCCTCATTACATGCCCATACCATCTCAGCCTTGCTTCCTCTACTATCTCACGTACAACATCCTCATCACATGCCCATATCATCTCAGCCTTGCTTCCTCTACTATCTCATGTACTCCAACATCCTCATTACATGGCCATACCATCTCAGTCTTGCTTCCTCTACTATCTCCTGTACTCCAACATCCTCATTACATGCCCATATCATCTCAGCCTTGCTTCCTCTACTATCTCACGTACAACATCCTCATCACATGCCCATATCATCTCAGCCTTGCTTCCTCTACTATCTCATGTACTCCAACATCCTCATTACATGGCCATACCATCTCAGTCTTGCTTCCTCTACTATCTCCTGTACTCCAACATCCTCATTACATGGCCATACCATCTCAGTCTTGCTTCCTCTACTATCTCATGTACTCCAACATCCTCATTACATGCCCATACCATCTCAGCCTTGCTTCCTCTACTATCTCACGTACAACATCCTCATCACATGCCCATATCATCTCAGCCTTGCTTCCTCTACTATCTCCTGTACTCCAACATCCTCATTACATGCCCATATCATCTCAGCCTTGCTTCCTCTACTATCTCATGTACTCCAACATCCTCATTACATGCCCATATCATCTCAGCCTTGCTTCCTCTACTATCTCATGTACGCCTTGTACCCCTACTCTCTCCTGGATAACTCCAGTCCAACTCATTACATCCTCTCCCTATCTTCAGCTAGTTCTGTCCAGTCCTATGCCATAGGATAAACTTTTGGGATTAACAGCTCTCAAACTAGAGACAACACTTGTCTAAGTTCATGAACTGCTTAAACTATGAGATAGACAGTGAAGGTAAGTAAAAATATAGACATAGTATCTGAGAGAGAGAGAGAGAGAACATAATTTACTCTTGAGATGTCGCTTTGTGTGTTTGGTCGATCAAGATTGAATCCTGTCTTCCACACCTTTGATAAGAAGATGTAGCCAGGTTTTGGATAAGAACTGTTTATTATGAAAATAAAGTACAAAATAGATATAAAATATGGTTACCTCTTAAACTGTCAACATTGATGTATTCATTTATGAGAATGGATAGAACATATGCACAAATATATTAAGTGAAAAATATATATATGCATAGTAATTATAATATTTTAAAATTTACATTTATCATGAAATATAAAAGACTCATTGATGTGTGTTAAAAGTCTTACATCTTTAAAAACTGTTATTTGAATTATTTAAATTTTTTTATTTTTTTTATTTAGAGATTAGCCGAAACCACTTTTTCTTGAATTCAAATGCTATAAAACAATAATCAATGTAACTATCGCACATTGGTATGATTTTGTCTCTTTTGTTGTGGTTTTGTTCTTATTCTTTATTTGTTGGAGAAAATATAAATCCTAACTAAATTATTGTAAGTGATAAATTAATGGTCTGGGTTCTGGTTGCTAGGTTCCTCCTAAAATTATATTGGGATAAACCAAAAGTTAGCATAGTAACAACAACAATAATAATTTTCGATTTAAAAAAAAAATCACAATTTTTTAATCTCTAATTTCTTCTAAGGATTTTAAATGCAATTATAAATTAATTATTTTAAATGAAATTAAAATATGTTGGGAATGAGTTTAATAAACATGGCCAAATCCTTTTAAACATTGGGAAGATGTTCTTCCAATTGTTTTATATGTAAGATAATCAACTCAATCATTATTCAAGAGTCAGATGATGGCATCAATAAACTACATAATAGTAGTGTCTCGGCCATTAACCAATCTCTAAATACAAAGGGGAAGGGAGCAAGACAAGATTAGTACAATTATTCATTTAGATTACATTTTTATTTTATTTTAAATATATGTACTTGTTGAAACCAGCCAAATCGATGAACGATATTAAAATATATTTGATACCAGGGTCACGATAAACTTAATATTCACGGAATGTACAGTGACTTAAAGGCTCTCGTGTTTTTAAAATAAACCCATCATAATGCATTTAACTGTACACTTAATTTAAAAACTGTCCGCTGGAGAACTTTAATGTTACATAAACATTGAGTAAAGGGTACCACATGTTTTAGCCAGCCAATCATGTTGTAATCAACGTTAACGTGGCTATTTGTATTTCATTAGTTTGTTAATGGTATGCAGATGCTCTTCAGGAAGTTTGGCCGCATCTCACAGACTCTAAATCACTGTGGCCTCATGTTACATTTTATTTTGTTTATCCACAGGGAGCCTTCTGGGTCACCAAAGTCACAAAAAAGTTACTAATTGCAATAAAGGTCATGAACGTCACTGAAAAGTCATGAAATTTCAATTATTTATTCATAAAGTCACAAAAATATTGTTGTTTGAATTTCCTGTGCACCGTAACAACCCAAACACGTTGAATGTTAAGTCACCCACTACCCATGATGCCATGCCTGATTGTTTTTACTGTGATACCAAGGACACGGCTAACGTTCGCCATCTAGTTAAAAGTTTAATGTTGCGTGTGAATTCATTACACCTATATATGCACTAAATAATGTTCAACCATTTACCGAAGAAATTTTATGGTAAAAAAGGTAATCAAAAAGTCATTAATTATTGTTTCTTTAACTCAGTAGGTACCCCAATCCAGTAAAGCTTCCATTGCAAGTGCTTGCAACCTAATCAACCCTAAATGCTTGGGCTTCATTTTAGTTAACAATTTGTTTTCCAGTTTGTTTTCAAACAGACCAAATCCATTGTCTATTTTTTTGAGTGGCTATGTTAGTGATATGACTCCTGATCACAAACTAGTTTAGTTCCAATCGGTGAGAGCTAAGTTGATGGTGATCTCGGCGTGACTTAGGACCCGCAAATCTAGTATCAAGAATTGAGTTAGCTGGGTATCAGGAAAAAATCCATGCCTAAATATTTTAAAGTCCCGTAGACCTCTGGTCCACCTCCCTAACCACTAATATTAAATTTATAGATTACTAACCTAATCATTTAGCCCAGAAGTTGTCAGTATTTTTGGACCCCAATTGACTTACAAATTTAACAAATGTTCCACCCACCTTGGTCGCATAGTTAGCTAATGCGCTAGTTTTGTGTTGAGCTAGACTACTGAGGACGGGGTAATCAATGTTCAAATCTTGCTCGGGTGAACCAGGGGGGTTTTCCTAAATGGTTTTACACTCTCCCTCCATGCAAATGTGGGTTCACTTCCTCTATAATGAACCTACTCAATGCCTAACTTATTAGCCTAATTAGTACTCAAGCGTATAAGCCGAACGGGTAGTAAGACGCGGTGCTAAGTATTATTAGCATATGTTCCGCAATCACCCACTCTTTCTTTGCTCTACTTTAGCTTTTTTTTTGTCTATGTGTCTTATGCATGCTGGCTACAGACAGGGAAAACTTGGAAAAGTCAGGAAATTTTTGGATGACAGGGAAATGTCAGGGAATTTAACTAAAAATAAGGAAAAGTCAGGGAATTAAAAAATATATTTCTAAAATATCCCATTAATTTCACAACTAAACACTAAAACAAAAGTTAATAATACCTAAATAAAACAACATTTTAATTTTTAAAATAACTGATAAACCCATTGCCTAGTAGATACAAACTTTTTTTAATATCTTATCAATAATAAATAAAACAAAAAGTCATCATCCACCATTAAAACTGAAAAAAATTAGTCGAGGAAAATTGAAAAATGTTGCCTGAAAAACCTGGAAAAGTCAGGGAATTTTGTAAAATATGTTTTGTAGCCACCCTTTTATGTTTATTCATTAAATTCACTCTTTCCTTAAAATGCTTTTGTCCCTGCCTTTACAGAAACTTGTATATTAAATAAAACCTACATTTCAATATTAAGACATTTAAGGTTATTATAACATAAACGATTATTACCTACAAAGGTTATTTTGGTCGCACTCAAATATTATTTGTAAGTACTTGATATATATTCATGAGCTTAGAAGATTTAAAAAAATCAACATTAACCGAAGCTTTCCCTCAAGCGATTAACTGAATTGCAACGAGATCAACTGGTTGCCGACCGCATTGTAAGCAAAATGCTACATCTAAACATTGCATTTTATTAACATGCAAAAAACAAAATCTGTCAATTTAGGTTTAGTTATAAGTTTCTAAAATAATGTTTTATTTAGCTACATATTTAAATTCCCTGATTTTTCCTTATTTTGATTAATGTCCCTGATATTTCATTGATACAAAAAAAAACCTAATTTTTCCAGGTTTTCTTTGCTTGTACAGTTGCCCCATGGCTTCTTTGGTGCTGACTGACAGCTCACAGCTGACTTCTGACAGTCAACATTAAGTATATACCTAAATTATGACTGTCAGAAGTGACAGCTGCTAAACACATGTTTTTGCAGATCATATGGTTCAGCATAGGGATACATAATTTGGTCTGGTAACTTTTCAAAACCGTCAGGTGTGAGCTTTCAGTCAGCACCAAAGAAGCCATGGGGCTACTGTAGCTACCATAAAATTAAGCGAGCTTAGCAATATTTTTTTTTTACCAACTGTCCTATTTGATTCTTTCACTGTTGTGGTTCTGTTATTAGTAATTATGCTTAACCATAAATTGTGTCAAAAAAAAATAAAAACTTTTATTGTAATTACTTAAAATCTTTTTTGTACAAAAATTTGTGTTTGATAAACAAACTGTAAGCCTTGAATTATGAGAATGACGGTTTCTTCAACACCTCACGAGCCACATATGGATCTATCCGCAACCTGCGCCATAGGGCGCCTCTGGGCGGAATACGGATATATCTGCGAGATCTAAGCCTTGCCTTTATAGCATCTTTAAGTTGCAGGTATGATAAATGCATTATACTTTGTTTCATTTACAGAAGAAACCTGTCAACAACTTAGCAAGTTTTTTTAATTAAAAACTCAAAAAGATTTTACTATGAGATATTCTTAATTAAAATAAATTATGTAAAAAAATGGCAGAATTACAAGAATGATTAGGTCCTGTTATTGACATACAGTTAGCTTTAGTATTCGTGTACTTTTTTGTTACATCACTTAGAACATTCTTTTAAGTAAAGTAAGTTTTTGTGATTAAAAATATATATAACTACAATGTTGTTGATGTATTCTAGTTTTAAAATGAATCCAAATTCTAGAACTATCTCTGGTATCTTAATATGGTAAGTAAAAAGTATCATTTAATACAGAGAAATAGTTATAAACACACAAAAGTGAAAAAAATGTTTAGATATCATCAATTGTTTATGAAACTTTATCAGTGGTTGAATACTCTTAAACGTCACTTTCGCAGGCATCAAGAAATTTTAGATCCAAATCTTGGTAAGATAAACTGTGTTAGTATTTTACTAAATTATATCCTTTTCTCCCACCATACAAATGCGGGTACATTTCTTCTAATCAATACCTTCCTCATCCTTATCCCATTAGTGTAAATATGTAAATAACCTGAGCAGTTAGCTGTGCATGGTGTACACATATATATGTTTTTACTCCCTGCTCCAATAAAATATAAATTGTTAAAAGCGTGTGTCCAAAACAAATGAGTGAACTTTCTCCTTAAGAAAAATATACCTTGACTTTCTAACAAATGGACATTTGAAGCACCTTTTAGAAAATACAAACAAATTTTTTGCGATCAGCATTGATAACACTTTAGTATATTATTAGTGTTATTTTATAGATAATTGATAATATCTATCAAAAGGTACAGCCGAAGATCACATGACCTGCCTATGAACACATGGAAGATGTCACATTAGTCCATTTGTAACGAAAACTGGTGTATAAGTTTTAAGTTATTTCACAAATTAATTGCAGTGTAATGAATTAAGGTTTGTGCCCGTCTAAATAATTAGCACATTTTATTTTATCATGCCAACCATGTACATATATACTTTTTACCCTTTTATTGTGTGAGATTGTTAACAATTTTAAAATAGGTCATGAATTTAATGAACATACTTGTTATTTAGTAATTATTGTTTCGTTTAACTAGTCATTATTAATTTAGCTGCCAGGACCTGCCACACTATCAGATGGGCCATTCCAGAAAATGACCATCATGGAGGCCAGAAACGAGCTACAATCAACTGAACATATGTGACTTCTAGATTAGCGCATACAAAATATCCACTGCATGATTGTTGTATTTTAAAAACACTCCCTAGGTCTAAAAATTGGCTCTTAACTGGAGATGGATGGCCACAAGCTGAGGAAAGATAAATACACTATTATTAAATTTTAATGTAGATAATTATTTGATTTTTTCCTTATGTATTTGCAGGTACAGTGGTGACAGGTACAGTGGCCGTGAGACTCATAGGACAGAACCTGTCCTTTCTCACCCACCAAGCATCCCTGTTGCTCGGTACGATGCAGCGCAGCCACCTTATCGCCGCTATGATAACTTTGATGTGGCACCTCCGGGGACAGGACCAGACATTCCCGGCATAGGCTCGTTTGAGAAGCCTCGATATGACCGCAGCTACGAACGATCTGCACCTTATGAGGTGCGGACAACTTCAGATGAGTACTTGACCCCACCTGGGGTAGACTCCAGGAGGTCAGAATACTCTACGAGAGAGAGAGACCTTGCACCGCCGGGGGTCAGGGACACAGTGCCACCAATAGCCTCTGTCCTGCGGGATGTGAGTCGCGAGAGCTGGGAGCACAAAGGTCGAGATTCAGACAGCGTTGCTGTGCCTTCTTCTTCCAGAGACACCGATCGAGACAGAAGAGACTATTATGACTCAGACATACGCAAATCCTACTACAACTCTCCTGATAGCAGGAAGAGGAAGCAATCAATGTCTCCTTCACGGCAAGGGGGAAGTGGCGACCGCTACTCGAGCACTGAAAGGCATCATCGACATGTCCGAAATGAAAGCCGACGCAAGGTTTCCTCAAAAGATGGAGGTAAGGAGAACCGTCACTCTTCACAGCAGCCTGTGGAGGCCCTGGATGTGAGCAGGGATCGACAGCATGATCGTGACAAAGAGAAGGACATTCAGAAGAGGGAAAGGGTCCTTGTAGAAGTACGCAAAGAGCCTTCTGTTGATAAAGAAAAGTCTAAAAAAGATAAAGATGAAAAGTTCAAAAAAGACGAGGATGATAAAAATAGGGATAAAAGAAGTACTAAAGATAAAAAGAAGCGGAAGAAAGAAAAAGATGTGGATGCTGACAAAGCAAAAAAGAAGAAACGCAAAGAAAGAAAGGATGGTAAAAAAGATGGCCAAGAGAACAAAAAAGAAGTTCAAGGAAGTAAAGAAGAATCTAAAAGTAATTTGATTGATAAGAGCAAAAATACCACAGCTGTACGAAAAGATGTTAAAAAGGAAGGAAGTGGCGGCAACACAAAAAATACTGCCTCTGCTGAAGGTGCAGCATCAGCTATTGTTTTGAAAACTGCTCAGCCCATTGGAGTAATTGGAAGTGTGGCTCCAACTGAACCCATTATCCACAGTCTGTATGCCGACATGGAAGATACCAGGATAGATAATAATGTTATGGCCAACTATGGTAAAGTAGACGCTTCTACAGGAGAAATGCAGTTATGGCAGCTGAAGAAAAGTCTGAGGCTGTAGTAACAGTAGGAACAGAAGTAGAGGCTGGAATAAATAACAAGGAACATAATATTATGAATGAAGGAGTAACAGGGGGGGAGACCAAATCAGAAAATGTCATGCTGGCACCATTACCAGGTCCTTCCAAGTGGGAGTTAGATGATGAATTAGGAGAGGATAAAATGGGCGAAGAGATGTCCGGAACAGCCGGGGATGTCCGACAATAAAGCCGGCAACAAAGTTGTAACCTCGGAGGTGCTCAAACGAGCAGAGAATGCAATCTTCCAGAAAGCGATAAACGCAATCAGAACAATTGAACCAGCAAAGAAATCCTCGGTAGGAGAGAGAAAGGTATACAGTATGAGCACTGACAAAGAAAAGAAAACTCCTGCTGACAATACTGTAGCTGAAAATGTTGAACCAGTCAGAAAAGTTGCAGAAAAGGAAGCGCGAGAAGCCCGAAAAACAGCTAACTCCATTCAAATCACGATACCCATTGCAGGTCATTTGGAGAGGTCTGTGGAGCTGTCTGGTTTGGAGAATACTACACCACCTATCAAGGGCAAGTCCAAACTGGACAGATCAAAATTCACAAGTAGCATGATGGGAGGTCCTTGGGGGGAAGGGTTGGATACCACCTCCCCCCACAGAGTTCCAGCCAAGGAGAGGCTAGGGGCTAAGCTTGAGGGAGACGGGGAAAGGAGAAGGGACGAAGATCAGGATAAAAATCGTAGAGCCAGGCATAGAAGTCGAAGCAACAGTAGAGACAGAAAGCACACAACTAGGAAAGGCTTAAAAAGCGCCATCGAAAGGAAGCGGACCGTGTCGAGGTCGCGGTCTAGATCACCTTACCACCGCAAGGTTATCAGTGATAGAAAATACATGGTTGACCCAATGAAGGAGCTTAAATATTTAGACCCCATGAAAGATCTCAAATATATTGAGGCAATGCAAATGAGATACATTGATCAGGGAGACCCAAGAAGATACCTAGATCCTGCTTTGGATAGGAAGTTCCTTGTAGATCACGCCATGAGGCGGGACATGAGATACACTGAAGGGGACAGGAGGTTGATAGAGCGAGACTTGCGCCGGCCAGAGAAAATATACCCTGCTCCTCGCAGCCCAGAGAGAAGACGCAGCTTGAGCAGAGAGCGTGGCCTGGCCAAGGTGCGGGAGAGGACACCTGATCGTGGCAAACACAAGGCCAAGAAAAGGACAAAGAACAGAAGCGAGAGTAGAACACGTAAGAAGTCACTCTCAGACAAAGAGTCCAAACGAGGAAAGAAGAAAGACAAGAAGCACAAAAAGGAGAAAGTTAAGAAACACAAGATCAAAACTGACAAAGATGATAAGAAGGAAGAAGAGAAAAGCAAAACTCCACCAACTACTAAAGAGACTAAGGTTGCACCAAACAATGACAACACAGAGGCTGAGAAGGGAAAACAAGAAAAGACCACAGATGCTACCCAGGAAACTGCGACAGGCAAAGATAAGTCGAAAAAAGGTGTTAGGAGAAATCCTAGGCTGGCAAGTGACAGGAAAAAATCAACACTGGATGAGGCAAGTTTTGAACCCGATTATGATGCTTCTTCGTCTGTAGACACTGAAGCAGAAGACCCTGCAGAACCTGGGGAGAAAAAACAGGACACGTCTGCTGCAGAGAAGACATCACCGGCCAAGAAACGAGAGAGATCTGGAAGTGTCGATGCCGCTTTGGCCAATCCAGCTGCGGAAAAAAAGCGGCAAAAAGTTGAGAAAGAGGCTGGGGTAACTGATGATTCAGAAGCTAAGAAATCAATAAAAGAAAAGATAGTCAAGGTACCCAAAAAGAAAGAGAAGTCGAGTAGTTCAGAACCTGACAGTTCAGAAGAAAGTTCTGATGATGAAAGCAGTTCAAACAGTTCAAGCTCATCAGAAGATGAATCGTCAGACGACTCTTCCGTGAAAAGACGGCGAAAGAAGAAATCTTCCCGCAGGCACCATAAAAAGAAGAGTAAGCGTTCAAGACGTGCCGACACCAGTTCGGACAGTGATTCTGATAGCGATTCTGATGATGCATCTAGCAGCGATTCAGGTGGAGGTAGAAGAAGAGGGCGTAGTACTAAGAAACACAAGCACCACTCCAAGTCAAAACTCAAAAAGAAGAAAAAATCCAAGCATAGATAAGAGGGAAAAGCTTTTGATCTGTGTAAAATGACATTGTTGGAGTGTTTTTCATAGGAATGCAAAATATATATTAACATAATTTTCTCTTTTAATGTGAAATTTAATACTGCTCACATTTTCAATATTTTAGAAAATTGAATGTAAAGGTATGTCATCAAATGTAAACCACAAACTATTTCTTAAATAAGATCTAATTTATTACAATAATTTACAAAACCTCAAATATGATAATGTGATTAGATTCCCTAGCTACAAATTCAAAAAGCTTTGTGCGGTTCTCATTAAGTTAAAGATATATAATTTATTTAAACATATCTAAAACACTTTGATTCCTTTTACTTAGTTATTCTAGAATATCTAAAAAGTATTTTTTATCCCCATTCTTTGTTCCAAAACAATACATTTTCATGTTGACGTGTTGAAGAGTTGGAGTGCTAATAGTTTGAGTGATTCATGTTTACTGAAAGTTTGTATGACTCTCGTGAAATTTGGGTTTAATTACCTTTGATAAATAAATCCTTAATTCATGTACATTATTGATTTCTACGTGTTTATTTTCTGTGATATTGCTACTGCAGTGAATTCAAACTTTAGTTCTAGATGTTTAGTAAAACAAAGTTTATGTTGGGGAATCCTAGCCACACTTACAAAATCAGGGTTGCCACACAACTCGACAAAACTAAAGAAACTTGGAGAATTTATGTTAGGAAAAAATAGTGAAAAAGGAGAATCTCACAACAAAAAGTACTGGTGTATTTTTCAATTTGGGTCATTTAATCATTTAATTCTAATCTTTACACCCCTCACCTCACCTCATTTTCTTTCTTATTGAGTTGCTTAACAACTACAAAATATTTTCTCATAAAAATCAAAACACCAATAACGACTTCACTCCAGGCAATTTTATTAAAAATAGAATTTCATTCCTCTATTATACTTTCTAAGATATCTTGAAAAATGGGATTTTCCCCTTTAAAAACTGTATTTCGAAAATATTGGCAACCCTATAAACACGGCTATTGATATCGATATGTTAATAATATTTGACCACCATCCAAAGCCAGTCGGTATTGTGTGTTTTTCAATATATATATATATAGTGCCAGTCCAAATGTATACATATAGCTTGTTAGTAGAATTACTATATTGGTTGGCACAAAATAGAGGACTGAACTTTAATAGTTTACTACTAAAACAATATATTGTTTACAAATGTCCATAGGCTTGTACAAACTAAGCAAACTTAAGTTTGATATTCCATCATTTGACTTTGTATAACATACTCAATTTATATCAGTAGACAGCTTATTTTATTTGTACCTAGGTTATGAGTGTTTGGTAATGTTTATTAAAAAAAAGTATTTTCAAATACCAATAATTTAAATGCTTCTTGAGTTAATGAATGTATACTTAAGTACAAATTAAAACAACTTATGTAGATATGTTTTATCCTTACTAAATCAATGTTTTTATGTCCATTTATATACCCTCAAAAAGATTTTTTGTTGAGTCAAATTAACTACATTAAAAATCTTAACTTTTAAATAGTCTTCTTAAAAAAAATATATATATATTTTGCAAATATTATGTGTTGCTAGTTTTATGTATGTCTTTAGTTTTATTTTCTCTTTTCCCCCTAAAAGAATACTTTTTTATACACTTGTGCTGATATTAATTTGAAGTGAAAACATTATTACTAAGACTACATACTACTGTTACTTACATACCTAATCACTCTGTTCCCCTACAGGGTAGGCAAGAAACTGTGCAGATAGCTTAAAAAACAAATCTATTTAATCCATCTTCACTAACTTTCCCCACTATTTCCTAACCTTGCATACCCCCTTTGCTTCAACAACATCCATACACCGAGTCATACATGCTCTTTTATTCCTAAAACTCTTAATGTTTCTTTTTTTTCACACATTCGGCTACAACATTTAGCCATGTCTTATATTACCTACCCCCTCCTTTTGATCCGCACACTCTACCTTCATATATTTGCTTTGTTACTCGATTAACACTCATCCTCTTGACATGCCCATACCAATGTAAGACACTTCTCTACCATCACCTATAGGATTCCCTTTCAAACCACAGCACCAATTCATTACTGACTCTGTCCATATGAGTATTTCCACACACATTTCTTAGATATCTCATTCCAACTGTGTTCGCCTTGCTCTTGTGTTTCTCTTGATAAACCCACGCTTCACATCCTTAAAACAATGTTGGCATCAACACACTTTTAAATACTGCCATCTTTGCCTCTTTCGCTATTATTCATACTTTGCAATAGTCCACATACATCCATATACTCTCCGAGATGCATTAATCCGTCTGTCACTTTCACCATCTGTTCTTCCATTTTTACACAACATTCTGCACATATACACAAAATCATTCACTTCTTTTAACAGTTTTCCATTTATATCAAGCTGACAATCATTTCCTGATCAGACCTTATCTAAACTATCAATTGGAGATATTTATACGAAGATCCATTCTTCCTGTAGTCAATAGTATTCAATGTGGGTTTTTATTTGTTATGTATTGTTTTCATCAAATCAAGCATTGGGGCTGGTACATTATTGTAAAATTAATTTTACCAAACATATTTTAACAGGGTGTCCAGCGACTTTGAAAAAAGGATATTTCCTTGGTCAGGAAAAATCAGGGAATTTGATCAAATTTTGTCTTAAAAAACAAACATGATTTACAATAGTAAAATATCTTTCTTTCAGTTAATACACACCGCACATCTCTTTTAACACAGCTGATCATGTTGCGAGGGCAAATACAAATTTTAAAAGTCAACATGTGATTTTAATGTTGGCTTTCCACCCTTCTACCACATGTCTTTAGCCAAAGTTGAGTCATAGTTATGCACATGAGCAAGAATTTGATTATATTACAAGGCAAAGGAACTAAGAGTGACTGTGTCTCACAATTATTTTAAATTGTTTGCATGCTAGGCAATCTTTTAACGGCTCAGTATAATCTCACTGAAATCTATTTTGAACTACCAATAGCCAGTTGCCTTATGCAGAAATCTTTCAGCCCCTTCATTGAATGACACAATTTCAGAATATGTATCTAGAAAATAAAAACCACAACTTGGTGATCATAATAAAACTATATTATACTTAATAGTCATAAACATCAGTCTGGAAAAAAAAAGTATATTGGCTTTAGAAAACTTGTAACTGTCAGGAAATGTATAAATATAGTTTTGCTGGACACCCTATTTAATGTGTTATGAATATCACAGACTTTCCATTGTCTTCCTTACACATTTGCCGCAGGCATCACACTTTGTATATTACTGCAAATGTAAAGATTCCTATCTTTCTTGGGTCTTAATTCTTTAAATTTTAAACTATATTTTTTGATTCTTTATTAAAATTCCTCAGCATTAACAATTTTACTCCTTTTTCATACATCCAAACTCACATTGGTATATTTTATTTATTTATTTATTTATATACATTACCATAATGTTGTTGGAAAAAACCATACAAATGTGTAGATAGTAAAAAAAAAATCAAACAAAAACAACAATTTTCGATTTGACACAACATCACTAGAAAACAAAGAAAAGTCTTGTCGAGTATATTAACAATTTTCTGGTACTCAAGTGAAATGGCAGAATAACTTATAATGATCACAATGAAAAATCACCCAATCCAGAATTGGTTAGTTTCATTTGGATGCCGGACCTTACATTTACAGTATTTGAGATCTGATAATTTAGGTAATTATAATCTTGTTAATAATATTGATTCTCTATTTCTTTAATACCAGTAAGAGCCTAGGTATTGACCAAACAGAGCTTGACATCCATATTTATTACATTTCAAAAGTGATGACTACAATGAATGATCATAAAGTATTTTGGGATTTTTGAAGCTGTCATTGAATGCAAGAGATACTAGGAGAGTTGAGGGCATGGGAATGAAGTTTGGAAGGAGCATTTTAGCTGTCACGAGAAATAAGATTAGGAATGAAGTTATTTGAGGAAGAGTTGTGGTATAAGGAGTACACGAGATGGAAGAGGAAGCAAGACTAGATGGTATGAGCATGTAATTAGGATGAAGAAGATGCCAAAGAAAATGTTGAAAATGAAGCATGTGGGGAAAAATACCACAGGGCAGGCCAAGAAAGAGATGGGAGGAGCAGGTAACAGAAAGTGTTCAAGTGAGAGGAGAATAATTGAAGAAATTAACGGAGGAAGAGTGGTGGAAGGGTAGAAAAAGATGGAGGCATTTTTACTAAACTGACCCGGCCACAGTTGGAAAGAGTTGATGATGGTGTCACAGTGTGACAACCCAGGTAACGCTTCAATTAACCTAAAGTAGGAGGCTTACCACTTCGAGATGTGCTAGTCTAAGGGGCTTTCCAACAAATGATTAAAATAGAATCATGAAGTAAATTAGGAAGAGCAGAAAGTTTAATTTTAATCTTTATAAGAGATATTGCTTCAAATTAAAATGTGCCCTGTGCACTTGGGCAATGTATTGCTCGACCATTCATTGTATATCGTAATAATGTTATATTGTTACGTTGTTTCATCATATCTCACTGTAGCTACATCTAAATTATGCTAGTGTGTTAAGGATAAAGAAACTAAAAATAGAGCAAATGAATCAACATTTGTGTGGAAGAGGAGAGGGAGAACATTTAGGAAAAAACAGCCTTATTATACCCAGGTATTTGAACCCATAACTCCCTGTCACCGGCAAACCAGATTAAATGCTCACCGAAACAAGTAATACAATAATATACCCACAGCAAACTGATTCTTAAAGAAAAAAAAATCTAATTAATTATAAAGGTTTGATTTTTTGGATTAGATTTTTTATAACCGATTTTGTGGTAAAATGTCATGGGTTCCTATGTTAATGAAATGGGAAAGATATTATTTAAGTACCCAAGACCAATAAAGCTTTGGAAACTTATGCTCAAATCTCTGATTTAGCTAGCAAATATCAGGTCTGGTTTTGTCCAAATATATATTATAAACTTAATTTCATAACAATTCCCCATTTTTAAATCTTTGAAAGTGATCTTTGTAAATTTGTCATAACATTTTTTAATCGCATCAAAAAATGTATTATGTGCTAGTTTCAGTTTAATTTTACATATGAACACATCAACAAACATCTAACTGAAGTGTATAATGCTGATATGACCTCCACACATATAGTCTTGCTGGAAATACTAATCGGCAAAAATTAGTTTAGTCTCATAGTAGTAATTTTCATATAAAAAGGCTTGATTCTCATAATATTAATTTTTTTCACTATGCGTGAAAAGAATATATTCTCAATAGTAATTTTCATATGCATAAAATAACCTGAGTCTCATATTAGTAATTTTCACATGCGTTCCTAATATACAACTAGACTAAGAATGTCTTTGTAGATTGGCATCAACTAGTCTGCAGACCTGTGCCAGTCCATGGCTTGGAAACACTGACTTAAGAGTTCAATATTACTCAATTTTCAAATATCACCTTCAGAATTCAAAGGAGCCATTTCTACTTTTAAGATAATTTATCATTTTGTGCTGGCACATATCATACATCGCACACGTTTACAACAATAATCACACTACAGCACAATCTTGCTAATCCAAAACTGAAATTGTCAAGAATGCTCAGATCATTGAATTGTTTGTATCATAAAGGGATTGTTAAAAAAAAACTAACTAACATACAACATCTAATTTTATTGAGATATTAATATTCGCAAATTGATTCGATGTTGTTTTAATTCAGATTTGAAACACATTTTCTTATCTCCGCGGCATTTTTCTTTACATCAAAAATGGTAGACTTGCCCACAGAATACTCTTTTATCTAGTTTTATTAATGTCTCATTTTTCTCAATTAAGTTTGTCTAAAACTATGCAATTCTGTTTTAGGCTTAATGTTTTATTTTGTTCCACAACATTGCACAATAAATGTTTGTAAAAAACATAGCAGACTAGCAAAATTAAACATCCGTTGCCACTGTTGATCTTGAGTAGAGTTGATGGGAACAAAACAGGCGGAGGTTTGGATTACTAAGCCTTTTCTTCTTACATGGGTAACATTGCAAAGGTAGTTTATACCATGGAAAGTCTTTTTTTTTTTTTTGTAATACTACCAGAACATTACCATACAGTACAAAATCAGGTTATAATTTCAAGGTCTGAAATCTTACAGGATATGTGATTTGAGTATAAAATGAAGACTTCACAAGCAGCTAAAGAGTTGTTTGGTGTCCACTCGAGTCTGGTTTCCTAGATTTATAACAAAAAATAATATTAGTTGTATGTTTAGTGCTTTATCAGTACCTTTAGGGTATCTTAAACGCTAGTAAATCTTACTTTTCATTTTCTTTTAAGTGTTGTTTATTGATATGTGTGCATATTGTATAAAAGTAGAAATAAATATTTAAATATGTAGAATATTATTTAATTTAATTTGTCACATTTTTAAATACCAATGTATGCATTTAGTATCAAACTATAGTTTAGATTTGTAAATATGGGTTTAACCAACAGAATTAATAAGGTAAGGTGGAAAGTGACACGAGAAAAGGAAGTGTTTTTGCAGTTTTTATAGCAAAGCAGTTTTTGATCAAAATAAATAAATTCTCCAGTAGAAACAGAGTTTAACCTTCTTCACACGGTGGTATCAACAGTAGTTTAATATCCAATCTATTAAGGGTGTCCTAAAATTTAATGACAACTTTTTATCTCTATTTAAAAAGTTTATAAACAAATGCTGCTATGCTCATGACATATATTCAACAACTGTTGAGTTTACTGTGTGTAGAATATTAAACTCTTCGTACTGAAGCAATATTTTATTTATTTTGAGTAAAAAAATCTGCGAAAACACGCCTTTTCTCACGTCTCCCACCACACCTTAATCCTTTTGTATCTTGCTTGACTAGGGGTTCCCGTTTTTACTCTGATTCAGTGTTTCCAGTATGTTCTCCCTGTTTAATGATAGTGCATTTTAGTAAAAATTATCATTCTCATCCTCTATTATTTTATAAAACTTAAATGCTCTTTTGTTTTGTACATCACTTCTTACAAAATATCTGTGTAGTAACACTTACAGAGTAAGGATAATAAGCAAGGTAGGATGTAGAGGATATAGATCCACATTATTGTGGAGGTAGAGTGGAAAACCATACAGAGTACACCCAGCCGAGATTCGAGCCTGACCTCCCCAGCAAATCAAACCAGACAATTTTACACCTTAGTCCAGATACCCACCAAAATGGGTCATACTACAAGTACCAACCTCGGAAATACACAAGATTGTTTGAGTCAATGTTCTTTCAAAGCTAGCCCAACCACCTTTCAGATACTGGATTTAAATCCCATTGAGGTTCAAGTTTCTAATTTTAATGCGAAAGTAGTTATGTCACAAGTATGTTGGTGTGTTCGTTATAATTTTGCTTCAAAGTGCTAATAATCTACTGGACTAAGCACCAGTAGTATTATACCAAAATTTAAGAGTTTATTCCTGGTATATTCTAGTCTTGTTATTCATTGATGTGTGATGCGGCCCAGAAAAAGATGTCGCTCGAAGAAATTGTCCAGTAGAGCATAAAATGTCAATTCGGGTCGAAATTGACGGTTTCTAGATTTCAACGCCATCTGTTAGTTCAAAACGTTAACTACGATCTCAAATCAGTAAACAGGATCACTAATAATACAATAAATCTTGCTTTAAATAAGGTATTGCGCGGGAAATAAATGAAACCATGCCTTAAACTTTGGCTGTTATTAACCACAAATTGGTAAAAATATATATTGATGTTTGAAATATTAAAAAAAAGTAATTTTATAGCTAGAGAGGTAATTTTTTAATTTTCAGAATTAAGTTTTCTATTGGTATGAATAGAAAATAGGAAAAGTGATTTTTGTGACATGTGGTATGTTTGCCTGGGCCACATCACATATATTGTATTTTATTTAAAGACCACAACAAATAAGAGTCTTTGAAAATCATGGCTGAAGCGATTGCCCTACCTCCATAATGATATATAGCCGATTCACTAAACTTTCCCAATTCCTAGTTTCAGTTTTTTTCGCTCAGAAAAAAAAAACACCATATAGAATGGGAAGCTTTTGTTGTTAATTGCATTGTAAGAGAGAGAGAGAGAGAGAAATCTAGAATTTTTGTGCAGGAGTTTGAGCCAGACTAAGGGATAACCACAAGTGGGTGGGGGGGAAGCTTGAGTGAAAGAACAATTTCGTGGCTTTGGTAACAATGGTCTATGTCCATCTGGCCCACATTTAGGATTATTTTTAGTTTTTAAGTCCTTAAGAAAATAATAGTGGTTGTGAGAAAGAAAAACATAGTACAAAATATAGCTTTGTCTAAAAAAATTTAAGTCTATTTTTTTACAAATTCTTACAAACTAAATTAACACATCCTCCAAACAAACGAAAGCAATATTTTCAACAAGATCATTTTATAGTCTAAACATATACGAAGCACTTTTTAGATTGATAAATCAACGAAAAATTAAGAAAATCATATTATTTTAATCGTAATTTGGGATTAGGGGGTTTATCTCGCCACCCACCACCCCTAACTCCATAAAACAACCCTCAGAAATTCTCATAATATATTTCATGTATCTAGTTGAGAAGAGAAACAAATCAACAGGAAAGGTTTTCAAAGAAAAATTCAAACAAATCGGCTCTGCCTTATGTCGCATAATATTATAAAAAATAATGTTTCACAAAAAAAAAAGTTTTTCTAGCATTTGAAGCTGGACATATGCCTTTTTTCTTCAAACTGGCAGAATTTATGTTTGGACTTGAAGGAAATAATTGAGGGGGATAAAAAAAAAAATAATGGAAGAAAGACTAATTTAATTTGGGAGGGGAAGTGAATGAAATAGCAATATTTCTTTAATTACTATAGGTTTTTTTTAACAGAGTCTTACTACCCGTTCAGTTTCACTAAAGTGTTACGGAGGAGGAGGGTTGATTTTAATGGAAGGGTACCCATATTTGTGTGGAGGGAGAGTGAAACATTTTTTATATAAAAACCTCCCAACCGCGATTATAACCTTGATCTCGTTATCAGCAGTCTAGTCTATTGCGAGAATGACGTCTTAGACTGTGTGACCACCTCAGTGACTAGTGATTATAGGGTGTCATTCTATTGAAAGTAAACCATAGATGTGTTCAAGCAGTTTCTTTTTTTCAAACACGTGTTACTACTGAATGGCTAATATCACTAGTATGTTTTTTATATTATTATTATTATTATTATTATTATTAGCACCGCGTCTTACTACCCGTTCGGGTTATACGCACTTACGCTAATGTGTAATGGTAGGGTGATGTGAGATGAAATGAAGAACCTACAGTTTAACGTGGAATCCGAACCACGGTGGAGGCCTGGCATTCCCCACATTCACAAGTTGTTATTAATACACGACTTGTCAGAGGTGAAGGAAGGGTTTGGTAATCAGATAAATCTGTGCCGGGAGCTAGGATTGAACCCCGGCCGCCAGCACAGAAGTCTGACACCATTACCCCTAGACCACCAGGTCACCTAGTAGTAGTATGTTTATAGTGGACCCCGAACCACTTGCATCATTTCCGTCTTCTAGACTCTATAGATCCAATCAGTATCCGAACTTACCCGCTTCGGTGGCCGCGTGGTCTAACGCGTTACTCTCACAGTAGACTAGACTGCCGATGACGGGGAGATCGAGGTTCGAATCTGAGTCGTGTGTACCGAGGGTGGTTTTTCTATTCCTCCACGCAAATGCGGGTACACTTCCTCTAACTACACAAGCGTACAACCCAAACGGAAAAAGTTTTAACCCATGCTTGGTAATGATTTAAACTAAAGGGCAAGACGGAGGAGGGTAATGTATTGGAATTGCACCAACATTAGCATGGAGTGGGGAAAGGAAGATCCCAATGATAAGTCACATGTTCACTAATTTTTAATTTCATAAAAATTATATGATTTTGGCCAAGATATTACGTTTCTAAGGAAAGTTAAGTACAGATTTTTGGTCCACGAAAGCTTACAATAATCATAGATATGCAATGAAATTAAAAGTATCGACGCCATACTGTGTATCCACACGTTCACCGAAAAACAAGTGCAGAACAGAAACGTGGTCACGTGACGAGCTCTAAGCCGTTCCGGTTAAAGTTCAACTTATTTCTACTTCGTCCACTCTGTCTGAGATGTTGGCACGGGAGAACAAATCTAATATCAGAACCAACCCGCTCAGATAAGTTCGCATTATCCGCCTCGGTGGCGTAGTTGGCTAACGCGCTTGTCGTGTTGAGCTCGACTGCTGAGGACGAGGAGATCGAGGTTCGAATCTCGGTCGGGTGAACTGGGGGTGGTTTTTACTAAATGGTTTTCCACTCTACCTCCACGCAAATGCGGGTTCACTTCCTCTAATTCAACCTCCCAATTCCTAATCCATTAGCGTAATTAGTACTTAAAGCGTATAACCCGAACGGGTAGTAAGACGCGGTGCTAATTATTATTATTATTATATTATTATTATTATTAAGTTCGCATTTGACAATACTCTCTACAGCCAGAAGCAAGTAGACATCTTCGTTTGCCGTTGTGAGGAGATTCGAAACAACCAGTTAAAGTAAAGCTTGTATCGATGTATTGGATTGTGCCACGACACAGCGTTATGATTTGTAAACATGCATCGGGAGAACGATCCAAAATAGATGTGTAACCACTATAAAACAAAATATCTTGACAATCAACTGTTTTAAGTTAGCGTTGCAATGCATCATGGGTCAACATTCAACGCATAAAGGGTATGAATTATTGCGCCCCTCAAGTCAGATTTTGCTTTCTATTTCCGGCGAACGTTTGAATCAAGCCTAGCGTAGCCGATAACTCGTTTTGTATACTGAGGTAAGCGTCTTGGGTTCAATTCCAGGCAATACAAAACTAAAACAAATGAAATTAAATTGAGCTTCCTCATTCATTGTTGAATAAACGGTCGGTGGAGAGGGTGTTATATCTATTTTAGAATTAAGTTAGTTTGTTAATCCTGTTCTATTATAATCAGTCTGTTCAGAAAGTGAACGTTAAATTTTCCGGTTGAAAAATAAATAAATAAAAAACAGCATGTGACTATTTGGATAAAATAATGTAAGTTAAAATTTCAAATCTAAGATAGGTTTTATTTTAAAAGTTAATTTATTTTTAGGAACAGTCACACAAGCGCAGGGATATTTTAATTCGGGGGGGGGCTTCTAAATCTTATGTTAAAAATTACTGCTACCCCTCCCCTTAATATCTAAAGGGGGAGGAAGACTGAAAATCAGGCAAGAAAGTTACCTAATAGAACATAATAAATTTTATTGAGAGAAAAACAACAATATTACAATAATTAAGAAGACACAATCCGTGCGTGAAGCGCACATCTCCATTAATCATCGGAGTCTATTAGATAACATTAGTTAACAAACATTAAACCTCCTTAGGGAGTCCAAAAACGGCACTAAACGTGTCGGGCCCAAAATCAAATAACTCCCAGTTCGGGATGCTAACATTTATGAACCTTAGTTCCTTGGTCGTTTAACCTGCTAGTATTATATACAGAATAGGATGTACGGCATAACCGTAGCCCCCGCGCATCAGTTACCGCGCCAAGTTTAAACATTAAAATTTAAAGACGCATGAAGCAAACATGGCGTCACTCCAATCCAATGAGCCCCAAATGCAAAAGTAAGCTAAGTAACTTAATCACCTCCAGTATTTAATCCGATAAACAAAGCTGAGTTTAACCACAGATAAATAATATGAGAATTATTACAAGTCGGGTTTTGAACCCGGTGCACAGGCAAACTTTCAGTGCTCTAACCATATACAACAATATATTTAAATAACTATCAAATAAAGTTTGGGTTTGGACCCCAAATTTAGGCGGGTGACGAAGGGCGACGGCCTCTCTACATGCCGCGGTAAGCGCATGGCATTGCAAGTTTCAACAATAAAAATAAGGTTTTAAGAACCAGAAAGATAATTTTGACAATATACCTCCCCATGACGCCGAAACCGTAATTTTGATATATTTATAATAATCCCCAAGACCTAGGTCGCCGTTCTCACCTCTTATTCCCAAGAAGGTAGGGTAGTAAGTGCTCTTACGTTCCCGGCGTAGCCGTATATATACAAAATACAGTTCTCAGAGTGGGGGCAGGATAGAAGGAGATGGAAAGTAGGAGTAACATAACAATGGAAGGGACGGGTTGCTTCGAGAACAATATCAAAGCGCCTAGACGCTGCGCGCGACCGGAGACGGAACTTTCTTCTTTCTTCGTCTGGCTGGACACGTGTTCGGCTCTTTCAGATGGTCAAGTTGGGCGCGTCGCTCAGTCAGTTCAGAATTACTTCGGAAAGCGGAGGTCAGTGATACTGATTTTTGTGCTGTGCGATGGTCTTCTGAGAGCGGCCCCCCATTGATATTTGGTGTAACTCGTTACATTACCATCAAACCCTAAGAAATAGGAACATTTTATTTTATACAGTTGTGGCGGAACTTAATTTTTGTGGGAAGGGAATGGGGGGGGGGGGGGGGCAAGTAACAAATAATTTTTTTTAGGGACTTCCCACCCTCCTCTCCCCCAGCTTATGTTAGAAAATTGGATGGTCCTAGAAACTATTTGTAATGGTCCTTTTTTGGAGAGTTTTTTAAAATTAAACTCTTTAAAAGCTATTTAGAATCGTGCTCTCCCCGAAATTTTTAAAGGATGTTTGGAGTAGTCATTAATTTTGTTTTTAATCTTATGCCTTTAAAAGCTATTTTATGAAGCGATCACCAGAACTATTAATTTTATAAATGAGATTCTCTAGAATCACTTTAAAGTGGTTCTCAACCAGAACTTTTTGAAATATTAATGCCCTGAGAAGCTATTTAGAATGTTTCTAGCTTGATTTTTATTTTATTTTTCAAAAATTATTTGCCTTTATAATATAATTTAAGTGGTCTTCCACCAACAAATTTTAAAAATTGGATACCCTTAGAAGCTATTTGTAATGGTCCCTCCCTGGAATATTTTTGGAAAGTGAATACCTCTATAAGTAATTTGAGGTTTGATACAAGTCCATCTTTAAGTTTTATTTTTAAAAAAATTGAAAAATTTAGGGAGGGCCTAAACCCCATAAATCCCCCCCCCCCCCCATCTTTTTACTGCGCCCATGGGAACTGTCCATCAATACCAGACACTGTTTTAAATCCAAGCGTTTTCTATGGAGTTTGCCAGGCCTCCACCGTGGTTCAGATTCCACGTTAAACTGTAGTCCTCCATTTCATCTCACAATCACCCTACCATGCACATTAGCGTAAGTGCGTATAACCCGAATGGTAGTAAGACGCAGTGCTAATAATAATAATTCTATGGAGTTTATTTACACTGTTCAGGAACTCGCAGCCCAAACTGCAAGGGTATATAGCTTGTTTTAACCAAAAG
The DNA here is from genome assembly GCA_039000515.1 of Timema cristinae. Taxonomy (NCBI): domain Eukaryota; kingdom Metazoa; phylum Arthropoda; class Insecta; order Phasmatodea; family Timematidae; genus Timema; species Timema cristinae. The sequence continues at coordinate 112,033,105 of JBCFYV010000012.1, read as the reverse complement.
TAGTACTAAATCTTACAACAATTACATCCGGAAACCTATATTAATACCATTAAACAAAGTTCATATTTTCGGCGTATAGCGCCAGGATAGCAAATATTTTCAAACTTGCATGTACAACAGGTTGCATAGGAGTTAGCCGCGTGGCACAACACATGTAATAATAGCAAGCACTTTCTGTAATGTAAGACAGTTAATGATGACCCTCAGAACGTATTCGTATTTCTAGATGGACTGTGTGTTGTTTATTATTAATTGTGTTATGTTCTGCTGCCGTGATCTAAGATGTTGAGGTGTGTAGAGCTGCTCGCCTAACTCCTATGCAACTTGTTGTACACGCATGCTTGAACAGCTTTGCTCTCCCGGTGCTGTACGCTGAAACTTTGAACACAATTTAATGGTATTAGCATAGGTTTTCGGGTGTAGGTGTATAGGGATTTTGTCTTAATTTTGGTTCAAACAGACTGTATGTACAGTTTGGACTATGGGTTTCCAAACATCCTGTAAATGTGTGTATGTTATGTGTGTGTGTGTATATATATATATTGTTTTTGTTTTAAACTGTTGCAACTGCCAAGGTATTTAAAACAGGAGGCTATATCACGTTGACCATCTTGGTTTTTAAAGCTTATGTTGGTGTGTATGTGTGTGTGTGTGTATATATATATATATATATAATATATATATATATATAACACTCTACATAAGCTATAAAAACCAAGATGGCCAACGTGACATAGCCTCCTGTTTTAAATACCTTGGGCAGTCTCAACAATTTAAATCAAAAGCAATCCATCCATGCTCAAATGAGGGGTGACGGTTCGATGTGTTCGGCTCTTCGGACCTCCCAACTAACTTACCCACCTCCAAGAGCTGTCCATCTAGTTTAACGAACGATTCTTCTATAAGCAATTTTAGTGAAACGTCATCCATCCCCTTTTTCCTCTAGTCCGTGTCGGTTGAATCGATAGATGTAACAGATTATTTTGGCAACAAAACCAACCAAAATCGCTCTTAATGCAACATTAATTGAAAGGCCATTTTAGAAGCCGCTGTAAACTTTTATTTTTTCTAGTTAAATATTTCCTTGGTTTGATTATTTTATTGTTATTTTAAGCTTTACCTTACGTTGAATGACGTTCTAACTGTCAGAGAAACGCAGAACTACACTCTGAAAGGCATCAGTTTTACTTTAGTGGATTACATACACTATGGCCTAATATTATAAGCTACACCATAGTGTAATAAGATGAAGGGTAAGCATTTATCAAGCGTTAAATTTAAAATACGACATTTTTACTAGATTTTACTTTAATACACATTTCATATCCATAGTCCAATTTTCATAGGAAGGACTTTATCTTATCTCAGATCTACTTTAACGTATTCATACGTCAGGTCATATGTTCTGCAACTGTAACCGGCCCCGTGATGTAGTGGTTAGTGCCCCTGGCTACGAGTCTAGAGGTCCTGGATTCAACCCCTGACTGGTGTCGGGTATTTTTCTCAAAAGCAGATCTACCCCAATGGTTATCAGGGTTTGGTAAGTTAGGCTGTTTTTCCACTGGTCCCACACCTTCATGCTCACTATCATCATCATCTCTTTGGGACATAGAAAGTACCTCCACTGAAAGGATGTACGATTAGTACATTCGGGCGTCTCCTGAACAACGGTACGTTAGTACTAACTAATCTTTCCATAAACTGAACTACGTATGCCTTAGCCCAGACGTGCAATATTAATATCTGGAAAATGTTATCCCTGTTGGCTGCAAAAAACATATTTGTATTTTTAAAAGGCCCTTAGTATAAAATATTGGAATATAATTATTATTATTTTTCCAACAACATATTGTTGACTAGAGCAGTGGTATTCAACCTGGGGAACGCGTATCCTCGAGAATACGCGAATATACTTTTGGGGGTGTGCAAAGTTAATATATATATAGCTCATTTAAAACTTTTTGTTTCTACATTATTTTGGATGTAACTTATTTTATATGTAGAGTGTAGAATATGTATAGCTTGCATCATGCACCAATCATTTTGTAGGTACATAGTTGAAGATAAATTATATCTGTGGATAAGCGGGAAAGAAAGGTTGAGTTGTGCATCACAGGACTAGAGGACTTAACCTGTAAATCTGGCAGTATTTAGCTCTCACACGCAATATTTATTTTTACCTATGATTTTGTCTGTGGGCCTCCTGGCACACCCCCGTGGGCCACAGTTTGAGAACCACTGATCTAGGGCATCACTATTGCAGATGGACTGGCTTGCCGATAGTTGGGAAATGGAGGTTTGAATCCCGGTCAATTGTACAGAGGTTGGCTTATCCTTAACGGTTTTCCACTCTCACTCCACCCAGATTTGGGCACATTTCCTTTAAATTCTGTCTTACTCACCCTTACCTTATTTAGTGTGTATATGTGGGTAGCCCGAACGCATAGTTAGATTCGGTTCACCAAAAAGATCATTAAATTGCAAATACAAAATAATGGATAATATTTATTTTTAAATGGTTAAAATAGTATCTGTTTAACTTATATTAGGGTTTAGTGTTCATATTTGTTCAACACCCTTACAAAAATTCATTACACGCGTGATTGCATGATTTTTACCCTTTTTCATGTCAATAATTTACTTTAGCCAACATATTATTCACTCTGCAACCCTCTACAGTCCACAACAATGTAAATATAATAGAAGGTTGCGTCAGATAAAGAAAGACATCTGATTGGTTGAGTTTCTGACGCCACTCAGTACACAAGCCATAGCGTTATACACACAAAGTTATATGGAAGACAAATTAAAATGTTAAAAATCCGGTATAATTTTGGAACTTTAAGCAATAAATAAATCTTTAAAATCCACACTAATGTCCATTTAACGTCATTACGATACTTATATAATACATAGGCCTATAGGTATATAAATGTTTGGATATCTCTGTATTAAAATATAACTGCTGGTGTACTGGGTGACGTAATCACTGACATTTCCAAATTACCACAAGTGGTGCCACCTGTCTCTTCTCTTTACATTGGACTACACTATGCATAAACCACAGACTATGACTACCGATGCGACAGAAAGCACCACGCATCAACAAAGTGCCATACAAATATCTTTCCTCCTCTAGTCTTCTGGGGATATTACGCGACTACAGCGCTGAGCTGTCGCCGCCACAAAACGGTAGCGCAAAGTTATCAAATCCGCCGCAGGAGCGCACTATGAACTCTTGAAACAGCACCGAGTCTAGGCTCTCTAGCTGGGGTTTTACGGCCGCGCATTAACTTAATATAGGTCACTGTGATCCAATAGGGTTGATGGGGTCTAAGTATGGGGGAGAGGCTGATGTACTGCAAGCCCCCTACTTGCATTGTTGCGCCCAAGGGAGCCCGCAGAAGTTTTCTCCATGGGGGGGGGGGGGGGGGGGGACGGTGGTTGGGAGTAGTGGATTAAAGAATCAAATACGCTTTCTAAGGCAATCCTTGTCTCATGAAAATAAAGATATAACATAAGAAAAATGTTTCAAATTTATCCAAATTTGTCGGTGGACACTTGACCTTGACGATTTTAATGGCGAACGTTGTTGGAATTGCTCGCGCATGCGCCAAACTATCAACCCTAAGGTAAACAAGTGGCCTGGTGGCGGTGCTAGTAATTAGTTTATTAGTTATAAGATTAGCCTACTTCTAATTTCTATTCAACCACAGGTTCTTGAGGGGGAGAGGGGAACTTTCCCCCCAGTTGCGCCCATCAAAGCCCTTACGACACTCGTACCTAATCTTCAAATTCATACACAACGTGAGGAATCGTAAATTACTATTGTTAGAGTGGAAAATCATCTGATTGGGTTTCCAAAAGTTGTGTTCTCTTAGCATGGAACCGGTTACAGCTCGAGAATAACTTAGTTACAATCCAAGGTGTCTGAAATAGTTTTTGTATTAATTCGTCTCGTTCGAATTCCGTTGCCAGGAAGAAAGTGCGAGGTATCAGGTTTACCCCTCGATCTTACCTGAAAAAACTTGACAAAAAATTAATTAAGGCTATCTTATTTGCAGTTGAAAAAAGTAAGATGAAGATACAACAAAAATATATTTAATATATAAATATATATATATATATATATATATATATATATACATATGTGTGTGTGTTTTGAGGACCAGTTCTTTTACCGACCACTAGGGCATCCCTCTCGCCATAGACTGAACTGCTGGTGATGGGAGATTAGGTTCAAACCCCGGTCAGGTGTACTGAAGGTGGTTTTGGTTTTACACTCCTTCCACCAAAATTCGGGTATACTTCATCTAAATTCAACCTTCCTCATCTTTATCACATTAATGTAATTATTTTACCGTATATATGGTAGGATAGGTGGAAACAGCTAGGTTCCGACACTTTAGCTCAGTGGGTAGCGTATCTGTCTACTGAGCTAAAGGTCCTAGGTTCTATTTCTGGTATTGCCGAAAAGTTTATCACTGGAGAAAAGTGGGTTTTACCTTTAACAATGATGAATTAACGGTCGGGGGCAGGATGTTAACTTTATCTACTCGTGACCCCTTTTCGACCGATATATTTTTAGGTGACCCCGGGTATATGGGTGAATAAATTGGAATAAAAATAAAATATTTACTGATAATAAATAATAAAATAATTTATTTTAGAACAATTCTTTGCCATATATTAATATATATAATATATTATATATATATATTATTTTTACCATTTATTAAGGACGAAAGCCAATTTGCAGAGCAATGAGATGTATGTGATTGTTTATTTTTACATAAATAATTAAATCTTGGCTGAATATTTGATACTGCAGGACTTAGAGCATCCTCAACGTTTTTTAGAGTTTATTATTATTATTATTATTATTAGCACCGCGTCTTACTACCCGTTCGAGTTATTCGCACTTACGCTAATGTGTAATGGTAGGGTGATTGTGAGATGAAATGGAGGACCTACAGTTTAACGTGGAATCCGAACCACGGTGGAGGCCTGGCATTCCCCACATTCACAAGATATCTTGTCAGAGGTGAAGGAAGGGTTTGGAAATCAGATAAATTTGTGCCGGGACCGAGGATTGAAACCCGGCCGCCGCACAGAAGTCTGACACCTTACCCCTAGACCACCAGGTCACCGACAAATACGTAGTAAAAATTGGCATAAGTATGTTTAGGACCATTTCAGAAATGGTTGGAAATCTGGTCCTAATCCCAAGCTAATATTCATTTAACGTTTTTTTAGGATACTCAAGTTTTAAGCCTGTGTCGCTTGACAATTCAGCAAATTCTTCTTGAACTTTTAATGACAGATGACTGAAGTTTTTGATTTCAGTTGATTATGGTTTAAGAGCCCAACCTAGATTCTTAGAATCAAAATTGAAAGGGAAATATTTCTGAAACTGTGTCTCCAGGCACTTTAGATAATAAATTATAACTCTTACGATAAAATCTTTGGGAAGGTTATTTTCAACTATATAATCATGTGTAACTGTTAACATTTATAAAGAACCATTTTCTACCCTATTCTTCCATATGTTAACATTTTTTAATAAAACTTGCAATTTTATCTTAGAAACCTTTTACTGTAGCCAAATTTTTCGCGACCCTCACATTCAGTTACGAGACAGACCCCATGTGGGGTCGCGACCCACAGTTTAATAAGGCCTGGTTTAGAGCACATAAAACATATTGAAAGATATGTCGTTCTTTTTCTCATCCTGTGAGAACTTCAAGGGAGCTTTCATTTTAGTGAAAGAAGTACTGTGGAGTGGTCAGCGCTTGCGCAAAAGCGTGATGTCAAAACATTCGAATTTTCGAAGCAAGGGAGGGAGACGGTTTGGTGGAAGTCGGTTTGCCAGTTCACCTGTAGCTCTCGCTTGTGCTGGTCTCTTGCGGTCATTCTGAGCGTACGTAATCACAGTCTTTCTTTCACTTCTCTATTAGTGCGGGAGCTTACTGATTGTTCTTCATTGATCATTGTTGCATCTTTTTCGCTTTTAATTACAGAATTTTATTACCAAAGCTTTATAGTTACATCTTTTGGGATTTTTTAAAAACAAATTTAATGCGTTTTTATTTTACTCAAAGTGAGCAAACTTCTTTTTAACGTCGTTTTAAAACTAACGACACCAACTTCGTTAAGGCAACAATGGGTCTCAAGATATCTTCTGCGTTTTTGACTGCCTTCGGTATTTTGTTTGGCTGTTTTCTGCATGAAGGCTACGGTGGTGAGTACACAGTATTTTTTTTATAGCAATGAGACTTAAATTATAATAATACAAGTTAACTTCTGTAAAGTTAATGGTTTTGTTGTGGCTTTTAAAATAAGATATAAAAGATGACTTGATTACGTTAATTGCATAGTTTGGATGCAAATATAATGCTAAATAAAAAAAGTACATCATAGTGTATTAAATGTTCATTTAGTGAAGCAGTGGCGAAGCTTGAATGGTTGCTAGGGTATACAGTTCGTCCAAACTAGATTAGTGTTGTTTTCCGTTTCCAATAAAAAACTTATGCTAACCTACACACATATTCCCAACTATCGCCGGTAGGCAAGCAGACAAAGGCATTAGTTTCGTCTCGTTTGGTTGGCCGATGATGGGGAGTTTGGGGTTTTAAACTCTGACGGGTGTATTGAGGGTAATTTTTCCTAGACGGTTTCCGTGAAAATGAAATTCTTCTACCTACCTCATCTTTACCTCATTAGTGTGTATATTATTAAGATATTCCAGAAGGCTTAATACAAGAGCAGATCCACTATATTTTCTTAGGGGAGTATTAAAATACCTCTTTTTTTTCTGTGCGTCTTATTACCAGTCCGGGTTATAGGGGCATACACATTTTACGGCGGTAGAAAGAAAACATACTTAAGTACTAGCATGGGCGCTGAAGTCCACCCTTATCATTCTTAAATATTTAAATTTTTTTGTTAATTTTTTATGAAAAAATAAATGGGGTATTAGAGATTTGACTGCAATTTGCTATTAACATTTTTGAATCATCACCATCCGAGATAACAGATAAAAATGATAAAATGTATATTTCCTCCCATTCTTTCTTCATCAGCTTTCTTTTAATTTTATTCTGTTCAATAAACTTACAAAAAATATAATGTTTATTTTCGATAGGTTCAGCTACAGCTAAGTTTTAGTTTTTGTTAATTTTTCTGAATTTTTTTTTTAAAAAGAATATTGACTTTTGAAACTCATAGTGCAGAATTATGTTCAGATACTTAAATTCCTGAAAATTTCTTTCAAGAGGGGGTAATTGCCATACCCCTTAGAGATGGGCCTTCAAATCACCCCCCCCCCCCCCCCCCCCCCCCGTTTGGAAAGTTCACAAGGGCGCTCTTGAGTACTAATCATACCTAATACTTAAATTTACACCATTCAATTTACATTTACACGGTTAAGACAGAGGTGTAACAAGGAGATAAATGTGTTTGGTTTCTCTCACACTAGTACCCGCTTTGGTGGTCGCGTTGTTTAAGGCGTCACTCTGACAATAGACTAGACTGCTGATTATGGGGAAATCATGGTTCAATCCCAGTCGTCAGTACTGAGGAAGGCTTTTCCTAAATGGTTTTTCACTCTCTGTCTCTATGCAAATGTGGGTACACCTTTAAATTCAACCTCCCTCATCCCTAACATATTTGCATAATTATTACACAAGCGTATCACCCGAACGGGTAGTAAGACACGGTGCTAAAAAAAATACGTTGGTGATTTAGGAATGATTAAGGAAGAATTTAGAGGACACATACCCACATTTGCGTGGAGGGAGAGTTAGAATCGATTTAGAAAGTACCGCTCTTAGTAGATCCATCCGGGATTCGGACCCCATTCTCTCGGTCATCAGTAAACCAGACTACATGATCTTGACATCTAGTCTGCGTGCCCACCATTGCGACTTACTTATGAAGATGTATTAGGCCTACTGTTTAAAACAATGTAATGAGAGTATTGATCAAGGTGGGGATGTAGGGGAAGCGAGAAAAGGCAAGTGTTTTTACAGTTTTTATATCAAACTCTTTTTGACCAAAATAAAAAAACACTTCTTTCCAGTAGAAACAAAGAGTTTAATTTTCTTCACATGGCGATAGCAACAGTAATTGTTGAATATCTGTCAAGGATGTTCTGGAATTTAATGACAACTTTTTCTCTTCATTTAAAAAGTTTCTCATTTAATGCCGCTATGCTCATGACAAATATTTAACAACTGTTGATATCTCCATGCGAGGAAAATTAAATTCTATGTTTGTGCTGGAGAAATATTTTATTAATTTTACCAAAAAAATGCTTTGCCATAAAAATTGCAAAAACACTGGCCTTTTCTCGAGTTTCCTACACCCCCACCCTAAGTTAACAATATAATGCAAAATAATTATTTAAAAAAATTATAAAACAGTATAATATTTTAATTTTGGATTTTCATGCTCCCAGCCAAAGGATTGGGACAAAAAAAAAAAAGATTGAAAAAAACAAAAATGGAATAACACAAGTCACAAACTAGCAAGCAGCTACTGTCCCAATAATAACTATTAAAATAGGTAAACAACACAAAATATACGTGATCAAACTATATTTTAATTTTAAAATAATGAAATAATTGCATTTTCTTGTGAGGGAATTCTTCCATTTTATTGCTCCTCAACTATATTTTATAATAGTTGTGTTTTTAACTTTCTTAGTTTTGTCATATTGACAGATTATAGATAGTAAAAAACATAACAATCAGAGCTTATTATCTGTACGGAGCAACTGAAAGTACTATTAAGTACCATTTATGTATTATACTGTGAAAACTAAACACATCAACACCATTTTATAGTCTGCAGCCACTCCATCGTATTCCAGTAGTTCTCAATAGGTGGCCCGCGGGATGACCTCGAAGGAAGTTAGTCTGGCCCGAAGTAAATAATCAAACCGAAAGAAAAAAAAAAATCCAACACTACTGTTTTTCACCGTTCGTCTAAGGAGCAATGGTGGCTCGTAGATAAAATTAGTTGGGGGGGCTGCTCCAGAAAATGTTTAGCCTTTGTTTTAAAATTGTGTAAAAGGAAAAAAAAACATGTATAAAAAGAAAATTTACTCAGGAACTTGATAAAATCTTAACAAAAAAAAACTTTTTTACTTACTTTAACTTAAATTGTTACAGTTCAAGCTTTATATATTCATTTAAAAATGAAATCCAATCTTCTTCTTTTAATTTGCGCAAAAAGTTCTATAAATATCTCCTTGATCTCTGGATGACAATTGAGGAACTTTTTCTCCATTAAAAGTACAGCGAGCGCATTTAATCTTTCTGTTAAATAAAGGAACATAAAAAAAAAGAATCAAATAGAATAGCTGGAAGCATAATAGTAATCTAACTCTACACTCTTCTACACTTTATCACATTCAAGAATATGGTACACGGTTTTTAAGCACAACACAAGCTAAGTAAAAAAAAAAAACCTTCCTTCCACCATCACGCCAGAGCTGGCACTGCGAGAGCAACAGTGCTCTCTCTCTCTCTACCTGGCAGTCCCGCCTTCCCCCCACCCTCCTCCTATGTGCGCATGCGCCCAACAATCAAACACCACGTCGCTGGCACTGTGAAGCGCACAGTTCCATACAAAGATTTTTGTATCTTTTTCATAAACTGGGGGATGGCTACTTAAGTACTGACATTAAGCTTAAAGGAATATATATTCTACTACAAAAATAAAGAAAGAATTTAAGAAAAAACGGACTCATTATATTAAATGTTATCGCTAATATCAAGTGTAAATAAGGGGTGCTGCAGTTCCGCAGTGCCTATACACGAGCCGCCCCTGGTGAGGAGTGACGGGAGAATTGATAGTGAAGGTCATTACGGGAGAAGAGAGGGCGAAGGTCATTCATTATAAAGACAAACAGTCACGATCGCTTATTTATTGGACTAAATTTATGACTAAATATAAAAATGGTAAGAAACTCGCCATTTTACTTTTACTTTCTCTCGACACCTTAGAGAGGAAGTATTGTGATTGTAAAAAATAAATTTAGCTAGAAGTTTTGATAAATGTCGACGTTTCATGACCCTCTTCAACAAAAAAGGTGAATTTCGCAATACTGTCTGTACTTTGGGCTAGAGCCGACACCGACTGGCCAAAAACTTGGTATATGGGGTTTTCATTAGGTGTTCCCGAGGGTTTTTGAAAATAGATATCAAAATCTAAAATGAAGGGTAGCCAACTAAAGGGCAAAAAGAAAAGAAAAAAACACAGATTTTCTCACAATTTGCTCTAACAATTATGATTAAATTTTATATCTAGACATTGTTCATCATAATAAAAAAGATGGTCATTTTCTCACGAAAATAACTTTGTGGATACTCTACATGGGGGTGGGGGGTGAATTTTCTAATTTACCTCGTTTATCCGCAACTATTTGAGATACGAAATAACTGTTCGTTGTAAAGTTGTACTACTGTTAAAGATAAAAAAAATTTTATTTGAAATATATTTTTATAAGACCAATCATTTCTGAGCTATAAGCAATTATGTATACTTTTTAATTCAGGTCTTTGAAAAGGAATTTGATCATTTCTGAGCTATAAGCAATTATGTATACTTTTTAATTCAGGTCTTTGAAAAGGAATTTGATTCTTATGCTCTTTGGTGAACAAAGCTATTTCTCTTTTCTTATTGTTCTGTAACAATGTCCCTAGTTCCTAATGCCATAGATAGTATATTATTTTCTTTGTGCTCCTTAGTGTAGTGTTTCTACAACAATGAATATACTTTATTTCGTTTCACAAATATGACGAGTCTTTACTAAGTGTCTATTTAAAGATAAAACCGGGATGGAGTCTGTGCGATGTAACGCACTATTTATTTTACTATGTTTGGGTCTACCTACAAAAAAAATGCGAATCAGGCCTCTCTGACAGGATAAAAAAAGTTACCGGAACAAGTTACTCGCTTCGGTGGTCGCACTGTCTAAGGCACTACTCTTGCAGTAAACTAGACTGTTAATTACGGGATGATCTAATCAAATCTCGGTCGGATGTACTAAGGGTATTTTTTCAAAATGATTTTCCACTCTCCCACCACTCAAATTCGGCTACACTTCCTCTAAATATAACCTTCCAAGTCCCTAAAGCCGCCAGGTAAAATGTGTAAACGTATAACCCAAACGGGTAGTAAGACGCGATGCTAATATATATATATATATATATAATGTATCTGGCAATTCCCGGTCAGGGGTTTGAACCCCATCTCCCTGTCACATGAAATTTCCCGACTTTTACTCGTGCTTATCAAGTATCAACCCAATTTGTAAACTACGTATCATAGGTAAATATATTAGTTCAATTTATAATATTGATGAATTTACTCTCTACCAAAGAGAATTCATGAACAAAAAGTCAAGTCTACTAATTAATTTCCATTCGTAAATAAATGGGTCACAAATCCGTGAGCGCTCGTAAAAATACAAAGTTCCCCAAACGAACATAAAAATTGGAGGAATAAGACCCGTAATTTGTATTACAAAATAAACACGAAAAGTGCTGCATCCACTTTTCCCCCTCTTCACTTTTACCTCCTGTCCTTTTTATCCGACGAATCTTCGTAACTACGAATTAGGCACGAATACGACGTCAAACGTTTCCGTGAGGGAAAAAAACGACAACAACACGCCTCCCTTCCACCCCCTTATTTCATCGCCCCCCCCCCCCTACTCTTAAAATATACATATCTGATACGTGAGAGTCGTCATTTCTAGTCGAGTGAAGGGTAAATTTCACTGGTAAACATCGTCATCAGATACTCCATGACTAGTAATGCGTGCGTGAATGTACGGATGGATGTGTGCATTTACATGTGTGTGTATGTGCTCAGGTAGGGGAGGAAAAGGGGATCGCATGTGGGAAGTCCTTGCTCAAACGTTGGTCGAAGAGTGGAATAGGTAACATTGACTTACAAAGTTTTATTTAAAAAAAAAAGAAGACATTATTTATGTTCGAATCAGGTGCAACTACGAGTGTATAACCCGATTGGGTAGAAATACGTGGTGTTAAATAAATAAATAAGTGCAGCTACCATGCCTCTATTTAAGATGAGCGACTTTTTTTCTTTAAGTAATCTACCCGCATTTGCGTAGAAGGAGAGCGATAAACCATTTAGGAAAAAAAAGGTACCCTCAGTAGACCCGACCGGGATTCGAACCTTGATCTCCCCGTCATCAGCAGGACCAGTCCAGCACGAGTGACGGCTTTTTAGACCATTGTATCATTGAAGCGTGTTGATTGGTGACTTGATAGGTAGTCCAAAGATGATGAGGGTGAATTTTAAATAGTAGTTGATAAACCTACTCTGTACGCACATTCTAAGGGTTCGGCCAGACTGCCAAGCGTGCGAGCGAGCGCGCGAGCGAGCGAGCGCGCAAGCGACTGGGTGGCCAAACTGGCGAGCGCGCGAGCGAGCGAGCGCGTAATTAGCGGACCCTAGTTAGATTATTATTAGCACCGCGTCTTACTACCCGTTCGGGTTATACGCACTTACGCTAATGTGTAATGGTAGGGTTATTGTGAGATGAAATGAAGGACCTACAGTTTAACGTGGAATCCGAACCACGGTGGTGGCCTGGCATTCCCTACATTCACAAGATGTCTTGTCAGAGGTGAAGGAAGGGTTTCGAAATAAGATAAATCTGTGCCGGGACCGAGGATTGAACCCCGGCTGCCAGCACAGAAGTCTGACACCTTACCCCTAGACCACTAGGTCACCGCCCCTCCCCCTCCCCCCTAGTTAGAGAAGATGTCTCTGTCAAACACACTTAGTACATCTCTGCTCCTAGAAAATTCTTACAGAAAATATTGTGTATTTATAAAAAAGAAAAAAGTAGAAGTGCATCCAATTAATAAATTGAGAAATGTGTATGGTACTGTACTGAAGTGTTTTAAAATCAGATTTGCCGCACCAGTGGCGGAATGGTGCGTTGCACTCGATAGCTTTTGACTAGGAGGCAAAGGTTCGAATCTTGGCTCAGTGAACTGAAGGTGATTTTTAAAACTTATTTATTGTTGTGTTTTTTTCATACTCTCTCCAAACTAATGATGATTCTTATTTGTAAAGGCCTACTTTGATTATAATATTGAATTATTTTAACATATCGGGTTTACATATATACATTATACTATTTATGGTCTTACCAATTAAATGAGGCCATTATTATTATTATTAGCAGCGCATCTTACTTCCCGTTCGGGTTATATGCACTTACGCTAATGTGTAATGGTAGGGTGATTGTGAGATGAAATGAAGGACCTACAGTATAACGTGGAATCCGAACCACGGTGGAGGCCTGGCTTTCCCCACATTCACAAGATGTGATTAATACACGTCTTGTCAGAGGTGAAGGAAGGGTTTGTAAATCAGATAAATCTGTGCCGGGACCGAGGATTGAACCCCGGCCGCCAGCACAGAAGTCTGACACCTTACCCCTAGACCGCCAGGTCACCGGGCCATTAATAGCAAGTGTGTTAAACCTATCACTGATAGAAAAAAGTCAAATATCATGTCAAAATGAGAAGTTTCCCCAGCACTCAATGAACCAACATACAATAATATTGCCTAGCGCCTGTAAACTAGACTGTACCGGGTCGAGCGCGCGCGCTTGAAAAATAGAACCAGTTCTATCTTTCAAGCGCGCGCGCTCAGTCGCTCGCGCGCTCGCTCGCTCCAGTGTGGCCACCCCCATTACAACCAATGTGTTCTATTTTATATTTTAGTCGCTCGCGCGCTCGCTCGCGCGCTCAGTCTGGCCGTACCCTAAGATTGAACCTTAGATCATCCCAATTAGTCACCAACTTGGTTCTTCGGGCCGGTAGGTGATTAAACAACGGGGGCTGAGTGGTCTAAGGCGTTAGACTCATCGCATTGTTCCAGTTCGTCCGACATTTTAGCTCAGTCGGTGGCGTGTCTGAAAGTCCATAGTTATATTCCCGGCATGGCCAAAAATGTATCATTGTGGAACTGTAGGTTTACCCTTTCACAGTGAATAAATTAACGGATGGGAGCTGGATGTTGTGTCTGTTCTAGATTTAAGTCACTGTAGTAAATTATGCGTGTGGTGATAGAATCAGTCGGTTCAGAAAGTGCACGTCAAATACCTCAAATAAATAAAATGTTCCAGTTCAGTGAATTCGCCGACGGCAGGGTGGTCTGAGTCGGAAACCCAAACAGCTACACAAAGGTACGGTTTCCCACATTAGTTTTATAATTTTAGTTTTACCATAGAGTCTTACTGCTAATGCGGATGCACATCTTCTAAAACTAACCTAATTATCACTATCATTTAGACTAAACAGTACTAACTTAATCTCACAACTAATTAGTTAAAAGGGGAAAGGATGAAGAGGGAATTGTAGCAGTAATCACCGTAAAATTGATGGGAAAAAAATTGCCTTAAGAAACAGATTTTGAACCCCCCGCCCTCGCCCCATCCATTTTTAATTAAGTAGAAAAAATAAATTATAAATACTTTTTTTTCCAATTTTATAATCGATGAATGTTCCAAATACCGATATCGTTTCATCAAATTCCATTGAATTCCCATTATTTTAAGTACAGTCCCAACCAATTTTTACATTATATAAGAACAATAAACAAATTATCTCACATCAATTACCCTACTAAATATTTTTAATTAATATTAGAGTTAGAGGGAAAATATCCAGATTCGTTTTCCCGATTTCCACCATATTCTAGCTCTCACCTATAATAAAAAAAAGGTCCTATATCATTCCAGTATTTAACATATCAGAAAGCACCTTGCCATAAAATACGCTTTATTTTATTGAATTCATTGCTTCACGAACAAAATTAAATAAAGTGATGTTAATTAATAAAACAAAATAGTTATGTTCTGCGTATACAACAAACCAATTTTTAGCTTTGGAATGAAACTTAGTCGGAACATAACAACGGGCCTATTTTTATTTAAAAAAACACCTTTTTTTTATAGTTACGCTGGGATCACGTAACTTTAACTTAACGTAACTTTCACTTAAGGTTCACTTGACTTAAGAAAACAGATGTGTGATCACGATTCACGTAACTTAACCTAACAACTTGAGACAAACATCTGTATTCCAGAGAACCTATGTATTTTGATCTGTGATTGGTACTATTTGTAAAGTGATGATCTGTGAATGTTTACTATTTTCTATCGATATAATATATCTATTATTAAACTTTTTTTGATAAATTTATCTTTCCTATTTTAATTGATAGTAAGGCTGTACCTTTTTTTTAAATTACCTTCTCCTTATTTTATATACTACTTTTCTTCTACGATGACATGTTTTGGTGATTTTTCACCATCTTCAAGTCTGAGGAAAACCAATGTTATTTCATATTATGTTTGAACTGAAGCAATATTTTACTTATTTTGGTCAAAATAAGTTTTGCTATAAAAACTGCAATAACACATATTTTCTCGCGTCCCCTACATCCCCACCTTAATAAACTTTACAATCCTCGTCTAAAGTTCTCAAAATGGACATAACCGAAAATCTACACATACAGACAACCATTCTAAACAACGACAATATTTTGAATGAGCAAACACATTTTGAAAATCAGTCACTCATTAACACAATTATAAAGCTGCCTCAACACGTTAAACTAAAAAAATAATTCCTGTTCAAACAACACTTGCTATCCCTCCGTCCCAACTTAAATCAATTCGAACCATAATCAAGAGAAATAATATCGTAAATTCACCTGCCTCATCTTATAATAATATCACTATATATATATATATATATATATTGCTCCTAATACAATAGCACTATATGTCAATTAACAACAATATCTTATTATCAATGTTTATATTATATTTCTTTATATTGGATTTATAATATGTTGATCATTTACGAGAAAATGTTCAAACTTCAATGTTGAAATTATAATCATTTTAATACAAATAAGGTATTTATAATTGTTAAGTAATGATTATCTATTTAATATTTCATATAGCACATTATAGTTTCTCTTAACTATTTCCATTTCTAATGTTTAATTAAAAAAAAAATTAAATTCACAATATTATAACATATTTTTAACCAATAATTTGAGATAACATTGGTTTTCCTCTAGACTTGAAGATGGTGAAAATCACCGAAGCATGTCGTCATAGAAGAAAAACTAAAACCTATATAAAATAAGGAGAAGGAATAAAAATAAGAAGATACAACCTTACTCTCAATAATTATTACTACTCCTTGTAGACATCACTTCATAATGATTGGCTGGTTAGATCACGTGATGCCTTTCATGTAACTTTCACTTAACGTGGAAGACCACCCAGGACAACTATTAAGTTGAGTTAACTGCAAGTGAACGTTTCCATTTAAAAAACACGAGAAGAACCTTTACGTTAAGTTACGTTAAGTGAACGTTAAGTTGATCGTGATCCTGGCATTAAGGGGTGCACAAGTATTAAGTAAGCATCTTAAGGGAGCAGGTGGTGTTCGAGCTTTGCTTATTTTTACTGTCAAGGGGAAGGGGGTTGGAACAATACTTACGTAAGACAGAGAGACTGGTAAGAATGGCGCAGTGCCCCAGCCACCCCAAATGGACACATAATAATTAAGTGTCGATACGGGGATTCAAGGACCTTGGTCATCAGTTTAAAAGTGGTTTAAAGCTTTTTTTTATATAGCTATAATAATTCCTGTATTCACTAATAATACTTCTTTATAGTTTCAATTAAACGTACATTAATTTTTTAATATAATTCTATAGCTTGTTTAATTTACTTGTTTAGTACAATAAAGTTAAATTAATTTTACAACCGTATTTATTGTTAACTGCAGTTTCCTACAATTAATTTACACGTCTACGGTAGCAATTTATCAGAAATTTATAAATTACCTAGAGATAATAGTTATTCCTGTGAATAAATTACAAAAAGTTGATAAATAAACGTCAGAAAGACGGGGAGGGGAGAAGGAGAGGGAGTCCAAAATGGTCGGAAATGTGCTTAAGTGATTCTTGCACGCCTCCTAAGAGAAGTTACGCTAGCGAAAGAATTTACATATATTCATACGCCAGGTTATATGTACTGCAGCTATAATTTTTGTTTATCCTTAACTATAAAATAATAATAATGTAGTAAAATGTTCAATGTTAACCATAATACGATATTTTTATGTTGTCTAAGAGTATCTTACTACCAAAATCTTATTAATGACTTCATTTCTAATGTTATAATTAGATATAGTATATAATATAATATTATATCTCCTATATTATGGTACAGGTCTGCTCTGTAATTCACGCTTAAAATTCTTAACCGAAATTAGTAAAATTTAGTACGATTAATGGTGGGGGTATAAGGAACGCAAGCTAAGGGCAGTATTTTTGCAGTCTTAATAGCAAAGCTATTTTTTGTTCAAAATAAATAAAATATTGGTTCAGTAGAAATATAGAGTTTAGTTTTCTTCGCGTGTTGATATCATCGGTTGTTGAATATGTCATGAGCATGGCGCCATTAGATGACAAACTTTTTAAATTAAGAAAAGTTTTTGTCATTAAATTCCAAGACATCCTTGATAAATATTCAAGAACTGTTGATATCACAATGTGAAGATAATTAAACTCTATGTTTCTACCGGAGCAAAATATATATATATATATATTATTTTTTTTAATGAAGAAGACTTTGTTATAAAAACTGCAAAATACTGTCCTTAACTCGCGTCCCCTACACTCTCACCTCAAGTTAAGCGAGATTCCTTTAAAGTCACCCTCATAGTCTTTTCCGCATAGGTCAAGTCGTAAAAATAACATCTAATGAGCTTTCTAAAAAAGAAAAAAGAAGAGGTTTTGGTATAAAATTAAACTTTGTGAATATAACTTTTTGTACCTGACTGTACGTGTGATTGAGTGTAGATTGCGAGCGATTAGCTTAGATAAACGAGTTTGTTGCCTAGGTGCGTTGATTTATTTATTGTACCTAGTTTTTTACAACAGGACTGGGGAGGGGGTAATTTATAGCAATATTTTGACAGCAGTTTATTTTGGGGTGTGAGGGGGCTAGTTTATTCGTCACTAAATGGAGCCATGGTGGGTACGTGTCCACGATGTGTAACTAGTCGCTTCTCAATCGTCTTCTTCTTACGGTGTCGTCCACGGCAGTCAGTTGTTTAGGTGGAGCATCTCGGGTTATAAATATAATGGTGGAGGTAGAGGTACTCAGCCGATTAAAAACATAAGAGGTAGTGTAGTATTTGAGTTTTAATTTAACCAAAAATTTACATGATTGTAATACGGCTAATTAGATGAATGAATGAAATAAGTTACCCCATCTCTACAGGTTGAAATGGTAGGTAGTTATTACCGGTCTACTCTATGTTAGTGTTAACAGTCCTGTCTCCCGATCGCGTCTGTCCCGCGTCTGACGCTCCCTTTCCATATAATGCAAAACCCAGACGCTCAAGCGAAAGCACTGATTGGCCAGGAGTACGCGCCAAAACCTCCCCCTCCCACTGAAAGACCACACGTGCAAGCCACAGGTGCATCTCCCAGCTTCCGGGTTCAGATATCACTACGTTGCACGATGCTTAAAATGAAAAGTAAAAGTAATAAATTTGGATGACTCTAATATTCCAACAAAGACTTTGAACAATGAAAAACTATAAGATTAAAAGTTTAAAGGCCTGAAAATGAAGTTAAAGAATTGAAATTTAAAACATGCATTGCTTACAACTTTGGTTATGATTTACATGACTTATAATTACCACAAAACCCCACACTTTCTTATAATTAACCATTTAATAGTAATAAAGATAATTAAATTAGGCCTAGACGAATGGGAAGTGAAAAATTGTATGTATCAGTTTAGTATCTGAGTAGCTTGAGCATATTAATATATAAACAAAGGCAAACTAATGTAAATTTAAACAAGAAATGGTTGAGAACTGGGCCTAAAACCTGACCACTTTACAGATGGCATGGTATGGAAGAGAGATGTTACCACATACCATAATCAAATATTAATAGTGATCGGTCACATTACGGCGGTAGAGCAGAGTTAACTATTTCAGAAGAAATAAAAAAATGTCAGAACCCACCTCGTTGGTTGAATGGGTCTGAGGCGTCACTCTCGCATTAGAATGAACCGGTGATCATCGGAAGATCCGCGCTAACTTGGGTACATTTCATCTTAAATAAACCTTCCCCATCCCTAACACATTATTGTAATCAGTATATACGCGTTCAACCCGAACGCGAGTAGTGAGACGTGACCTTGTAAAAAATAGTATAGTATGTATGGTATGTATGTATGTATGTGTGTGATGTATGTATAGTGTATGATATGTGTATGTATGTGTGTGTATGTATGTATATGTGTGTATGTAGTGATGTTGTATTGTATGATATATTGTATATGTATGTATGTATGTATGTATATGTATGTATGTATGTGTATGTATGTATGTATGTATGTATGTATGTATGTAGTATGTATGTAATGTATGTATGTATGTCTATATGTAGTTTATGTAATGTATGTATGTATCTATATGTAGTTTATGTAATGTATGTATGTATCTATTGTAGTTTATGTAATGTATGTATGTATCTATATGTAGTTATGTAATGTATGTATATATGTATTATGTATGTATGTATATGTATGTATGTATGTATATGTAGTATATTGTAATGTATGTATGTATGTATGTATTATATGTATGTATGTATCTATATGTAGTTTATGTAATGTATGTATGTATCATATGTAGTTTATGTAATGTATGTATGTATCTATATGTAGTTTATGTAATGTATGTATATATGTATGATGTATGTATTAGTATGTAATGTAGTTTATGTAAGTAGATGTATGTATGTATATGTATGTATCTATATGTAGTTTATGTAATGTATGTATGTATCTATATGTAGTTTATGTAATGTATGTATGTATATTGTATGTATATATGTATGTATGTATGTATGTATCTATATGTAGTTTATGTATATGTAGTGTTATATATGAACATGTATATGTACTGTACCTAAAACGGTGTATATGGACTCAAGCGTGAGTCTCGTATTGTCTTTACCTGGAGATTTGGGTTCGAACAAAGCCTTGATGACGAGGGGGAGGGAGGAGTAGAGTTCCACATGTGATTTTTTTTTGTCTTCGTGCTTATGCGGGCACATTTACTTATTTTAAACCAACATCCTAATATAATATTTAACTTTATATTATATTGAGCTATTAATAAAACGTGTTTAAATTCTAAGATAAGATAAAAAAAAAGAGAGATAAGCTAGTTAGTAATTCCTGCTGTTCAGTTAATTAATATCTAAAAACTATGGCTGGATGAATAAAATTATACGTACTGTCCTAGGTTAAGCTAGTTAGTCCTGCGTTCCAGTTAATTAATATCTAGGAGCTAGTGTTGGGTGTGTAATATTAGACGAACTATCCTATATTATTTCACTTTGTGAGTAGTATGTTGATAGCAGTGGTAAATAAAGTTAAATACCAGATTAAACGATCAACTCCCAATAAGAACCTCAGGTCCCTACGTAGATAGATGATATGGATGGTAAGGCACCTTCATTATTTTTTGCCGAGGTTCGCGGGGAGAGGTTATAAGTTTGGGGGCGGGGGTTAAATGATATAGGGGGTAGGGGTGACTATTCCGATGGCGTGCAGCACGATACGAGGGTGTCAGTAGTACGACATGACTCAAGGTGTCCGACCAGTTTCTGGAAGTCACGTGAAAGAAGGGAATATGGAGGATTCAGTAGGTCTGGGGCAACGGAAATGTGAGGGGCCCGCATTTACATAAAATAATTAACTTAATTCCTGTGTGTCATAATATCTAAAATTAAGTAGGCCTACATGAAAAGAGTATAAAGGTTTTACTCAATTACTAAGATGCATTATTCATTTGCAATTCTAACTTTATTCAAAAGAACCTGGTTCGGAAAAATAACAATTTTTAAAAATGATTTTGGTAATAATTTCTCCCTCTCCATATGAACGGCTCTGGTCACGTGCTTTTAAAAAAAACATTAACTTGTTAACCGTTCGTATTATACACGTATGATCTAATTACGTTAATGTGATAGGGATGATAAAGGTTGAATTTAGAGTAGGTGTACCCACATTTGGGTGGTGGAGGAGTGGAAAGCAATTTTTTGGAAAACCTATTCGTACACCCTACCGGGATTCGAACCCGATCTCCCCATAATCGGTAGCTCAGTCTAATGAGAGAGTGATGCCTTAGGACACTCGACTAACGACACGGGTGGCATAAACCATGTGGTAGGGATGAACAATGGCGGATCGTAGCTAAAATTAGTGGAGGTGCTGCTCCAGAAATTTTTTAGCCTTTATTTTAAAATTGTGTAGAGGAAAAAACATTTATAAAAAGAAAATTTATTCAGGAACTTGATAAAATCTTTAAAAAATCAAACAATTTTTACTTACTTTAACCTAAATTGTTACAGTTCAAACTTGATCTATTCATTTAAAAATGAAATCCAATCTTCTTGTTTTAATTTGCGCAAAAAGTTCAATAATTTTCTCCTTGATCTATGGATGACAATTGAGAAATTTTTCTCCATTGAAAGTACTGCAAGCGCATTTAGTCTTTCTCTTAAATAAAAGAGCCGTAAAAAAATGAATAAAATAAAATAGCTGGAAGCAGAATAATAATCTAATCTTCTAATAATCTAATCTAATCTAATCTTATACACCTTATCACATTCAAGAATATGGTACACGGTTTTTAAGCACAACACATGCTGAGTAAAAAAAAATTCCTTCCATCATCACGCCAGAGCCGGTACTGCGAGAGCAACAGTGCTCTCTCTACCTGGCAGTACCGCCTTCCTCCCCACCCCTCTACTATGTGCGCTTGCGCACAACAGTCAAACACCACATCGCTCGCAATGTGAAGCTCACAGTTCCATACAAAGATGTTTGTATCTTTTTGATAAATTGGGGGATGGCCACTTAAGTACTTACATTAAGCTTAAGGAATATATATTGTACTACAAAAATAAAGAAAGAATTATAGAAAAAAAAGGACTCGTTATATTAAATGCTATCTATAATATCAAGTGGAAATAGGGGTGCTGCAGTTCCGCAGTGCCTATACACGAGCCGCCACTGGGGTCGAATTTAGAGCCAGACCATAGTTTTTCAAGCCGTGTGACCTGGTAGCGATTGATGATTTCTCGCTGTCCTAGGCGACCGCCTTAATATTGAAAACTCTTCATATTATAAAGGCAACGTCTGTGATGGACGTGTATAATTCATCGGCTTCTTAGTTTTAATATTGATATAACATAGCCACAAACGACTCGGAGACAGTCTTATGCTGCCGATCCTTAACAATTTAATTTAAATATCAATGCACGGCATTTATCTGGGCCAAATATAAATACAATTTATTGTGTACCAACCCTGTGCAATTAAATCTGGTACTAAAGACAGTGGTAAACCACTCCAAAGTCCCCGGTGGCTGTGGTATCAATGACAGCTCATTGTAGTCGATGATTTCCACACGTCCACTACAGATTCTGCCTTAAAATATGGATACGAAATGACTCCAATCAAGGGACGATTCCTGGCTAGCTCAGTGGTAAAGTATGATTGTTGCTTAAAGTCTCGGTTTTGAGCCCGGTGTACAGATGCCATTTTTCCACTAGATTTAATTTAATCGAAAGATCTAAGAAGATACATCTTCATTGTATCCACCCTAGACAATGGGGGGCAATTTCGTCATGTGCTGCCCCCTCTTCCCCCCGTTCATTCCTCTTCACTGTGTCAGGGCAATAGTGACGTCATCTGTCACAGTCGTATATTCTCTAAGCAGAGCCACCATGAAACTTCTCGACGACCCCCCCCCCCCACCCTCCGGGAATGACAGATGAGAGTTGACGTCACCATTGTGGCGAACAACCGGTTTTTCGGTGAAAAAAAAAAAAAAAATAGCAATTTAGGAAATGTTGTGTCACAAAAAAATGATATATGTTCTAAAGGAAAGTACTCGATTACGGCACGACCCATTTAAGGGTAAGACGAAGTCTCCCCCTTCCCCTCTTTGTCCTCCCCCTCGTCATCTCGTCCATTCGCGCGTTATTAAAGGCCTGGAGCTGACCTAATGTGTGAATAACTAAACTTAACTAGATTCGTGTACTGGTAGTAAGGGAGGCTGGCATTGCAATCATAAAAGGTACTCAAAAGTTATAAATATGGTAAATATCCAGATAGCCTGAACGGGTAGTAAGATGTGGAGTGACACCAAATATACCCATATATATATAGTATGTATATTCACTCATACAGGGTGATTAGTAATTGTATACAATAAAGTGATGCAGTGGAATTTACACTGAAAATGAAACTAAAATTCTCATGCCAACTTGTTGCCGTGACCGCTTCTTAATAGAGCGACTGACAGGGACAGGTCTGAGACTCCCATCATGTCGTAGAGCTTTTTTATTGGCTTGAGTACTGGAACACTGCAGGTTCATAGGAGATGTTCAAAGTCTCCACCATTGTACTCACGACATAGCAGGTTCATAGGAGATGTTCAAAGTCTCCACCATTGTACTCACGACATAGCAGGTTCATAGGAGATGTTCAAAGTTTCCACCATTGTACTCATGACATAGCAGGTTCATAGGAGATGTTCAAAGTCTCCACCATTGTACTCACGACATAGCAGGTTCATAGGAGATGTTCAAAGTCTCCACCATTGTACTCACGACATAGCAGGCTCATAGGAGATGTTCAAAGTCTCCACCATTGTACTCATGACATTGCAGGTTCATAGGAGATGTTCAAAGTCTCCACCATTGTACTCACGACATAGCAGGTTCATAGGAGATGTTCAAAGTCTCCACCATTGTACTCATGACACAGTTCAACCCTCTTGCACCACTTCTGTCGTGTTCGTTGGAAGATGGGGCGGAATATCCCGGATAATATTTCCAGTAGCCACAATTTCATTCCACAAATGTTCTCTTATGTTGTGCCGTTAGGAGTACACAATTCTCTTCATGGGGCTCCACAACCAGAAGTCGCAAGGTGTGAAATCGGTAGATCGTGCCGGCGGTGCAAGAGGCCCGTTGCGTCCAATCCATCGCCTGGGACCCACTTCAGCGGTGGACAGAAAGTTCCATATACACATTTGTCCCATTTGACCTTGTTTCCGAGCTATAGGGCCAGTTTCATAGTCAGATTTAGTACGGCTCAAGTTCGGCGCTGCACTAAATAAAAGACAACACCTACCTAAATTGAATGGATTGGGCCACTTTCGCATATGAAACTGGCCCATTCCAATCTGGTATAGGTAGGTGTAGTCTTGTATTTAGTATAGTACCACACTTGAGGCATACTAAGTCTGACTATGAAACTGGCCCTTAGTGGTTATCTGCATATTTGCACTAATGTTGAAGGGATTAGGAAGGTAGAACTTGGATGAAGTGTGGGACTACCCGCATTTGCGTGTAGGGAGAGAGTGAAAACATTTAGGAAAATTCACCAAAGTAAACCCGTCCGGGAGTCGATTCCCTGCAAACCTGTCTGCCGATATCTTATAGTAAAGTTTTGCTAAGAAGGACATTTTAGAAAAAAAACAAGCTTCTTTTTTTGTGTGTGTGTGTGTTCAACATTAATAATTTGTTTAGTCCAACACCTTAGCTCAGTTGGTAGCGTGTCTGTCTACTGAACTAACGGTCCCGGGTTCGGTTCCTAGTATGGTAGATAAAGTTATCATTGGTGAAATGTTGGTTTCCTCATTGAGAATGATGAATTATTAACGGCAGGGGAATGGATGTTGTGTCTGTTCTAGATTCAAGTTTTAGTTTATCAGTCGGTTCAGAAAGTGCACCTTAAATACCTCAAATAAATTAAATAGATAAATAATATTTTACAACATTATTATGGTTATTATTTTATAGGTATTGATAATATCTATTAAAAGTGACAGCTTCAAATCATACGACTTGATTTATGAATACGTCAAAATAGTTTTATTAACTTAAATTTAAATATGTTAATAAAGTTCCTTCTTATATGAATCTGGGGGAATGCCAGGCCTCCACCGTGGTTCGGATCCCACGTTAAACTGTAGGTCCTTCATTTCATCTCACAATCACCTTACCATTACACATTAGCGTAAGTGCGTATAACCCGAATGGGTAGTAAGACGCGGTGCTAATAATAATAATAATAATAATATATGAATCTGATTAGGCTATGATAGTTTGTAAGTCGTGTTCCGATATTTATTTTTTCAGATTAATACTATTTAAATATGTATAACTTTTATATCATGGACTGGATTTTAGTGACGTGTTGGTTTTTTTTTGTACACCACAGACAATGCTCGTGTTTGCTTGAACTTATTTCATGACCCCCTGGTTGTATACACTTTATTCATAGGTAACTTTTTACTTATTTTTTGTCAATTTGCATTTTTAGGTAATTTTTTCTGGTCTTGAATACTTTTGGGGTAATTTTTAGGTATTTTAAAGTTAGTTTTAAACATGTGTTGAATAAGTATAGTTTTAACTACCAAACAAGCAAAAAAATTATTATTATTATTTTCCACCACCTTAAAAATAAATTTTCAGATAATCAACATGGCTTTATAAAAAATAAATCTACTGTCACTAATTTATTAGAATTTCTTGGGCATGTTGCCCCTCAAGTCTCTACCCAAGATCAGGTTGATGCTATTTATTTTGACCAAAGTAAGGCATTTGACTTATGTCAGCATAGTATTATTTTCTCTAAACTTGGTAATTTTGTACTTTCTCACTCATATATAAAATGGTTCAGCAGTTATTTGCATGAACGATCATTCACTATTAAAATTGATTCACACACCTCAAATACATTTTTAGTCCCCTGTGGCATACCATAGGGTTCTAATTTAGGTCCTCTTCTCTTTAATGTGTTTATTGATGACATTGGTAAATATTTGAACTCGTCTAGTTATTTACTCTTTGCTGATGTAAAATTATTTAAAATTATCAAATCAATTGCAGATTGTATAGAGCTACAAAATGATGTAAATGGTATTATACAATGAATGGTCTTTTGAAAATGGAATGTCTGTTAATAAATCTAAGACCAAATCTATAACTTTTACTAGGAAAACTAATCCTTTCTTGTTTACTTATAAATTGGGCAATGAAAACATAGTTCCTACCCTTTATATTAATGATCTTGGTGTTCTTCTTGATAACAAACTTTTTTTCCACTATCATGTTGACCATGTAATTTCCCAGTCATTGAAATTACTTGGACTTATTAAATTTATTACGTCATCATTTAAGAAAGTTGACTGTTTTTTATGTCTGTACTACGCCCTGGTTAGATCTAAGTTAGAATATGCTACTGTTGCTTGGAATTCCATTACCTTAACTAACTTTTAGGTTAGAAAACGTTCAAAGAAAATTTGTCGCTGCGTGCTATGATAAATACTTTAGTAACCGGATTTATTATGATTATGACAGCATTCGGAACCTCTTAGGGTTCCAAACTCTCTTCTCGCGTAGACATTATTGTGATGCCTTATTGTTTTTATTATATTCAATAGCAAAATTTATTGCAAACTTGCCCTTAATCATGTAGATATTCATATCCCTTCTCTGGCTTCTCATAATCCAAAATTATTTTTTCTCAATAGCTCTTATAAGATGAGCCCTATAGGTCATTGTATCCATAGCGTCAATTCTAGATTTGTTGAATTCGACTTTTATCATAAAAGGAAAGCTAAACTCAGAGAGTTATTTAAGGAAATCCCATATCAATTATTTATCACCAAGAGGTTCTGCCTATAATATCTAAATTTTACAATATTCTGATTTATTTTTTGCATATTGTTATGCTTTTAACCACTCTTTAGTTTTTTGTTATTATTGCTATTTTATTTTTTATTATTACTTTAACATTAATCATTAAAACTATTAGCATTTTTGTTTATCTTATTTTCTCGTGTAAATATATGTATTTGTAAGGTACTTGTGTACTTTCAGTGCTGGCCTGTTATAGGTCTTACGACTGTTGGCCGGCATTATAATAAAGGAAATTGAAATTATTATTATTAGCATTGTGAATGTGTGGAATGCCGGGCCTCCACCGTGGTTCGGTTTCCCCACGTAAAACTGAGGTCCTTTCCCATTTCATCTCACAATCACCTTACCATTACACATTAGCGTAAGTGCGTATACCCGAATGGGTAGTAAGACGTGGTGCTAATAATAATAATATTATTATTACCACCGCGTCTTACTACCCGTTCAGGTTATACACACTTACGCTAATGTGTAATGGTAAGGTGATTGTGAGATGAAATGAGGACCTACAGTTTAACGTGGATCCGAACCACGGTGGAGGCCTGGCATTCCCCACATTCACAAGTTTGTCCTTGTCAGAGGGGGAGGAAGGGTTTGGTAATCAAATAAATCTGTGCCGGGACCGAGGTTGAACCCCGGACCCCAGTACAGAATTCCGACACCTTACCCCTAGACCACCAGTTCACCTGCAAACAAAAAAATATACATTTACTAATTTATCTTCTAATTCAAAATCTCTGTGATTAAAAAAATGTGTTTGAGTATTTATGCATTTATAAAATATATATAAATAATATTGGAAACAGTGGTTGTGGAACAGGGTCAAACCCCGCCTTATGCAGACAAACGAGGTGCTACATGAATAAAGAGTAGCAGTGCTGGTTTATAAAACTGAGATTTTTAGCCGGAGGGCTCGTTTTGCTGACCATATGACACCCTATATCCTCACATGTTGGCACTATCATCGCTAACAGTGGTGGTGGCCGCTAGGTCGGTATAGCTCACACCACGAAGTATTTTCTCATAGAAATGTTATAAATGTATATAGATAATCAGACTTAATTTTTTAATCCTACAGATTTTGGAATGCTAAGATAGTGCAGGCCATTAACTTTGTTCTTTCTTGTTGGTTGTAATCACATCTGTAGATGTACTAGTGGAGGTTTGTGAAGGGGTGCTATTATTTGTAGCAGGTATACACATCTGTGATCTGCACTGGCTAGAGAGGTGCGTGGGGTAGCTATTACTCGTAGATATTACAATACCTTGAACTGCACTGTAGAGGTTGCGTGAGGTTATTACTCTTAGCAGTATACATCTGTAACTGCAACTGTTTAAATTAGGTATTATAAGTACGATTTAATAATTATGTCATCAAAGTCTAGGTTCTGCTTTTTACTGTATCTATATAATCAGTAGAACTAAGAGAGTTAATTGTTTGATTATTTTGACACCCCAGGAGGTCGGACAAACGAAAAATAACGAACCTAATTTTTCATTTTTGGGGTGGTAGTTGGGGGTGGTGAGGGAAAGGATGTCTAATTTATCATCTAATCAAGAAGTCCTTAGTCATCAAACTCAGTTGATGTCGCGTCATACTTATCTAGTCGCCTTTAATCTGGCCATCGTCTGTCTTCATCATACTTTGGACGCCCGCCAAGGAAACGACGCAACAATTCGGGCGCGTCTGAAGAAACTTTTTCACAAAACGAGCTTAACTCTTCAAATTAAATTTGGTATTAAATTCATTTATGATGGCTACTTTTTTTAAATATTTTTTAAATGGTGAAAGGGTGAAGAAATTGTGTATTTGCAAATACTAGTACAATACCTTTTATTTATTCTCTTTATTCTCTGCCACCTAATATTTAGATATGATTAACTAACTGAAAAAATCTATGGCCTTAAGGAACTCAAAATCTTATAGATGCTAGAACGTAAGTTTACTATTTTACCTTATCCTGAGCCAATGCTTCTTTCAAATCTATTTTAACATTATCTTATCTTGATGTCTCGTTCTACTAAGAGGTCTTGTACTTCAGGTTTCCCAACTAATATGTTGTGTACACGCTTGTCATCGCACCCCTTGATTGGCCTTAATATGTTTGGGTATTCATAAAACCCATAAAGTTCTTCATTATGTTACTCTCAATTCTCCTGTTTTTTTTTAAATTTGTTTATTTAACACCGCATCTCACTACCTGTTCAGGTTATACACATATGAAATAATTATGAAAATGAGTTAGGGACTAGGAAGGTTAAATTTAGATGAAGTGTACCTAAACTTGCGTGGAGGGAGAGAGTAAAACTATCTAGGAAAACCATCCTCAATACACCCGACCGAGTTCGAACCCCGATATCCCTGTCATCGGCAGTTTAGTCTATTGCGAGAGTGATGCCTTAGACCATGCGGTCATTAAATCATATTCCTGTCTGTTCATCCCTCTTAAATTAGGTGGCTAAAGAACGGGCGTCAAGGGCTGTATCTTTACAGTTTTTTTATATCAAATCTACTTTTTTGGTAGAAAATAAATCAAATATTTCTCCAGTAGAAACCTAGAGTTTAATTATCTTCAAATGGGGACTTCAACAGATGTTGAATATCATTCTGTGAAGGGTGTCCTGGAATTTAAAGACAATTTTCTATTTTAATTTAAAATGTTTGTCATCTAATGCTAATATGTTCATTACAGATATTCAACGACTGATGATGTCAATATGAGTAAAAAAAAAAGTATATTTTTCTATTGCAGCATTATTTTTATCTATTTGAGCCAAAACAAATTTTTAAAAACTACAAAAAACACTAACCTTATCTCACGTTTTTTACACACTCACCTTAAGTTCAAGACCAGCCTCGGTGGCGTAGTTGGCTAACGCGCTAGTCGTGTTGAGCTCGACTGCTGAGGACGGGGAGATCGAGGTTCGAATCTCGGTCGGGTGAACTGGGGGGGGGGGGGTCCCTAAATGGTTTCACTCTCCCTCCCCTCAAATGCGGGTTCACTTCCTCTAATTAGACCTTCCCAATTCCTAATCCATTAGCGTAATTAGTACTTAAAGCGTATAACCCGAACGGGTAGTAAGACGCGGTGCTAATATTATTATTTACCTTAAGTTCAAAAATTAATATCGTTTTCAATAATTAATTAGTTCTCGAAAACTCTCAATTTGTTCTCTTAATTCAAAGTCAAAGACCACGCTTCACATCCGTAAAAACAAAAACAAAAAACTATTAAACTAAATAACAACAAGCTTTACCTACAGGAATTATGTGTTTTACATC
This sequence comes from Timema cristinae, assembly GCA_039000515.1. Taxonomy (NCBI): domain Eukaryota; kingdom Metazoa; phylum Arthropoda; class Insecta; order Phasmatodea; family Timematidae; genus Timema; species Timema cristinae. The sequence goes on along the minus strand of JBCFYV010000012.1, from coordinate 112,002,927 downwards.
CTCTTAAAACACATTCCCATCTCTTGGCAGTATTTCCAAGTATTTAAATTTGTCAATTTTTTCCAAACGCTTGTGGCCTATCGCTATGAATCCAGGTGAGAACATAAAACAAATGTTCGAAAAATAAAAATAAAACAAGGTAGAATTTATTTAAAATATAGCTCGACATAAAACCATGACGGGTAGGATACATCACAATAAACACAACGTAAACACTGATATTTATTTTACTAGGAAGTCCCACTTTCAACCACCAACATTGATTGAAAGTCACTAAAATTTGATATTATATAAATATATTTTATTTGATCTTTTAATATTAAAAAAAGTAGCCGCTATCACGTTTTAGTAGTGTCCTTGTTTTTACGACAAAGTTTAGCAGTTGTGATGTTACTAGATTTCAATCAATGCAAGGACTTACGCACGGGTGGGGTGTTGAGGGTTTAAACCCCTCCCATTGAACATTAATGTACATTAGATAAAACAATATCAATATAATGATACGAGAACAAAAACGGTTCAAGTAGTAGTTTCCAACGAGAAGTGGTATTTGTAAGACTCCTACTTAATAATTTTCCCCCTCAAGTTTAATGTATATCTTGAACAAGCTGTTGGTATTAATGCGTCATGAATGGTTTAATGCTGAGAATAATTTTTTTTTGTGCTTACATTTTTTTATTTTTCTAATAAAATACAAATATTTAAATAATTTTTATTCCTTAAAGTAACATCTCAATAATATTTTATGTGTCATCAACCACCATAAACATCACGTATTAGGTTATTGTATTGTTAACCAATACATAATTATAAAAAATTGATTATTAAACCTCCCCCTCTTTAAAAAAATCCTGCGTACGACCCTGAATGAATGTAATGGTGATATTATAATTGTGTATCAAAGACATGATCATTTAAATGATACAAGAATGAGAAAATATCAAGAAGAATGAAAATAGGATCATTAACTTTTCTCTTCGTTTAAAAAGGTTTTGTTCAATTATCGCGATGCTTATGACAGATATTCAACACATGCTGACAAGGGTGGATGTAGAAAATTAAACTAATCCTATCTCTAATAAGGAAATATTTGATTTATTTTGTCTAAAAGAGTTATTTTATTTTTGTTATAAAAACTGTAAAAATACTTACCTTATTTCACGTTCCCTTCCAACCCACCTTGACCTGCATGGGACATTTTAAAACAAACAATAGTTATATTTTTACTTTCTCCCAACTCTTAGAAGAGAGAAAGTATTATGATCGTCAAAAAAATTGAAATCGAGATTTTGATCAATCTCGACATTTCATAACCCCCTGAATCCGAAAAAGTGTTTTTTGCGATGCCATCTATTTATACCCCGGACTAGAGCCAAACCATTTCACCGATAAGACTAAAACTTATTATCTAGGATTTTCATAGGGTTCCCCGAGGTTTTTTTTTATGGAATTAGATATCTAACCCTAAAATAAAAGGTAGTTTACTGAAGGGCAAAAAGTGAAAAAAAAAATATTTTCCCGCAATCCAATCTAACGACTTTAATTAAATTTTGTATCCGGGCATTGTTTAATGGTTACGTGTTTGTGTTTGCGCCCACTTAGTATTCAAATCCTTCTTCTTATTCTAAGGTAAATATTTGCATTTACAAAATTTGTCTGTGCTATTTCCTTTCAAAAACATTTAATTTCTATTTTATTCCCCCCCCCCCCCATTTAGCGATATCAGGTCAATACTAAACTAACCTAACCTACCAACATTCCTTCATACCAGTAGTTTTGAAACAGGACCGATAAAAAAAATAAACGTTTAACTTTACAAACTAAATGAAAACTCGTTTTCCAGTGAAAATTACTTAGATTTTAAATCATCCGCAACTATTTGAGATACTAAATAACTTGACATTGTAAGGGTTTATTACTAATAAATATAAAACTCTTTTGTTTGAAACATATTTGTTATAGAACAACTAGTATCTGCGCTATAAGCAATCATATATATACTTTTTTAAATATGAAATTGATTATTATGCTGTTTGATAGACAAAGATGATTCTCTTTACTTAGTGTTTCTGTAACAATATTTTTTATTTCATTTCACAAATCTTACGAGTTTTTAGTAAATGACTATTTTAAGATTAAAGAGAGAGAAAGTCTATGCAATGCACTATAACATTCGAAACTTATAGCTTGACTTCGAAAAAAACTTTGACCTCAACAAAACAACAACAAAAGAAGCTAAAATTCGAAATGTATGGTCAATTAATCCCATTCTACGCTGTTGTACACATTACAAATTAATATTCTTCACGAGAAAAAAACTGAAGTAATTGACCTGTAAGTTAAGATAATAATTTAATTTATTATATTAAAACGAATTATTACAAAAAATTATGCAATAAAACAGTAATTAATATTAATGCATACAGTTTTATAATATATTATATAATATAACCACAATATAACATTTTTTTTCAATCATAAAACAACTAACAAAAAAATTAGACTTTGATTAGGCTTCGTGAGTATTTCTTATATTCGATTCGGGTTCGCTTTGAATTGAAAAGTCAACTTCGCACACTCCGTGTAAAAAAACACCTAGTATAAACTGTTTCATTTACTCACGCGGGCTACCAAGCTGGTCTATCAAGAGAACGGTGGGATGCTACGATTAAAAGGCTGAGAGACCACTGCCTTAGTCGTTAATAACATCGGTGCTTACAAAAAAATTAAAATAGTTTTATCAACTTGTGAAGAAGCAAAGTCTTCCCGAATTTTTTTTTTCCCAGATGACCATACTTTCCTTCTCGTAATTTGATGTCAATTCCAGAGCTGTTATGTTGGAAACGTTCCAGATACTTGAGATACTCCATAGCTCAATGAGTTTGCTCTCCGCCCGGGAGCTTCAAGGATTGCAGTGAGACAAACATATACACACCCTCTCTAAAACACATACTTTCTTTTATCTCATACAAACCCACCCTCTAATACAAACTCTCTTTTATACACACTCTTTCATACAAACTCTCACACACTCGTACAAACAAACTTTCACACACTCTTTTATACAAACCTCACACACTCGTACATACAAACTCTCACACACTCGTACATACAAACTCTCACACACTTTCATACAAACTCCCACACACTCTTTCATACAAACTCTCACACACTCTTTCATACAAACTCTCACACACTCGTACATACAAACTCTCACACACTTTCATACAAACTCTCACACAATCTTATACAAACTCTCACACACTCTTTCATACAAACTCTCACACACTCTTTCATACAACTCTCACACACTCTTTTATACAAACCTCACACACTCGTTTATACAAACTCTCACACACTCTGTCATACAAACTCTCACACACTTTCATACAAACTCTCACACACTCTTTCATACAAACTCTCACACACTCTTTCATACAAACTCTCACACACTCTTTCATACAAACTCTCACACACTCTTTTATACAAACCTCACACACTCGTACATACAAACTCTCACACACTCTGTCATACAAACTCTCACACACTCTGTCATACAAACTCTCACACACTTTCATACAAACTCTCACACACTCTTTTATACAAACCTCACACACTCGTACATACAAACCTCACACACTCGTACATACAAACCTCACACACTCGTACATACAAACTCTCACACACTCTTTCATACAAACTCTCACACACTCTTTTATACAAACCTCACACACTCGTACATACAAACTCTCACACACTCTTTCATACAAACTCTCACACTCTTTCATACAAACTCTCACACACTTTCATACAAACTCTCACACACTTTCATACAAACTCTCACACACGCTTTCATACAAACCTCACACACTCGTACATACAAACTCTCACACACTCTGTCATACAAACTCTCACACACTCTGTCATACAAACTCTCACACACTCTTACATACAAACTCTCACACACTCTTACATACAAACTCTCACACACTTTCTTACAAACTCTCACACACTCGTACATACAAACTCTCACACACTCGTACATACAAACTCTCACACACTCGTACATACAAACTCTCACACACTCTTTCATAAAAACCTCACACACTCTTTCATACAAACCCTCACACACTCTTTCATACAAACCCTCACACACTCTTTCATACAAACCCTCACACACTCTTTCATACAAACTCCCACACACTCTTTTATACATACTCTCACACATTCTTTCGTACAAACCCTCACACACTCTTTTATACAAACTCCCACACACTCTTTCATACAAACTCTCACACACTCTTTTATACATACTCTCACACATTCTTTCATACAAACCCTCACACACTCTTTCATACAAACCCTCACACACTCTTACATACAAACTCCCACACACTCTTTTATACATACTCTCACACATTCTTTCATACAAACCCTCACACACTCTTTCATACAAACTCCCACACACTCTTTCATACAAACTCTCACACACTCTTTTATATATATCACACACTCTTTCATACAAACCCTCACACACTCTTTCATACAAACTCTAACACACTCTTTCATACAAACCCTCACACACTCTTTCATACAAACTCTAACACAATCTTTCATACAAACTCCCACACACGCTTTATACATACTATCACACACTTTTCAATACAAACTCTCACAAAATCTTTTATATAAACTCTCACAAAATCTTTCATACAAACTCACACACATACTCTTTCATACCAATTCTCTCACACATACGCTCACGCTAATAAATACACACCGCTTGGGACCAAACCATAGAATCCTAGATCTGTAGTCGGCCCCCAAACTGGAGATTCTTTGTCAAGTTACATCGATAAAACATTCATCACCCTCGTTATGGCCAATTTGAGGGCTTTCTCCTATCTATAGTATTTTTAAATATAAGCCTTTTTTAAAAACAAAATGTATTCACTCAACTCACTTTTCAAATAATTAGTTCAACAACATTGTTATTAATTATCTATCCTATAAGGTAGGAATGAAGTAAGTAGTTTAGATAAAATGTATTATAATCAGCCTAGAAAGGGTACTTATAAAATAGTCAAAATCGACGCCTTTAGAATTATCCCTAGTACACCTGACCAAGATTATAACCAGGACCTCTCAATGATCACCAATCTTTAATCTAACGAATAAGATTCTTGGTGCGGTTAAACCCGTAACTAAATGAGCATTTCCATCTTCTAAACTTCGCCGACGAGTATCTACTTACCTCCAGATTAATTAAAGTTTTGCCTACAACTCCCGCGGGCCTACAACAATGTTCTCGTGACCCACAGTTTAGGAACCAGTGACTGGGTAATATCTCCCCTTTCTAACTAATAGCTAGAAGATCAGTAAGTCGCCCGGCGTCAGATGGGCTACTCGCTATTGGCGCCGCGCCGGTTACGTCTTGCGTTAATGGTTCTCCTATTAGTCATTCTGTCCTTTCTCTTTATTCCTTCCATAAATTTGTCACGTTTGAAAAACGGCAAAAATCCCCCAAACAAACACACATTTTAAAATAACTGGTAGGGTAAGGAATAGTAAGGCATTATATGGAGGAAATTTACCAACATTCGAGTGAAACCAGATTGGGCAATTGCATGGGAAAAAACTATACCTTAGATGGGATTCAAGCCCTGGCCTTCTCGTTAGTGGCAAACCAAACTGGATGAGCTGAACGTTTAGTCCACGTAACCATTGATACTCAGGCCCTTAATTATGTTTTTGAAATTGAAAATTAGAAAAGTGACAAAGGTTAAACACGTTTTACTTTATATTGCACTTAACCACTTGTTACTTGTTCGAGGTTCGAACTAGGACTTGAGATTTTTTTTTTAAATTTTTTTTTCACATTTCCTCGCTAATTCATGTGCATTTTATCAAAATATACCCTACTCATTCCTGATCAAGAGAGTAAAAGTCCTCATATTAAATGTATCTACTGTATAAAAATTGTAAACTTATACTGACTTAAAATTACTACAAAATAATCCAACAGCCACATCCCAGAACATTGATTTAATGATGACACAACCCACATCAGTGGCTCATGTCTAAAAAGGTGCCAATAACTATCGTCTGGTTTTTCCTTTGACCAAATTTGAACAAAATCGGTCTAAGCATAAACTAACATTCATCCACATACGATGGCAAAAACAACATTCTCGGAATCTTAGAGAACGTTAAAAGTAATCTTAGTCTAAACCTAAAGATTATTTTATTCTATATCCAAATAATTATAAAAAGTGGGGATTTGCTAAGTTGTATGGATCGTGTTCTTTGTGCAACCAATTTGTCTTCTTAGTTTGTAAGTTTATATTATTTATTTATATCAAATTTCAAAATTTTAAGAAAATACGCTCCAAATACTTTAAATAATAAGCTCAACAACACACTATGGTCGTAGAATATGTCATGAAATCATAGAATGCAAACATTGTTTATTAATATTTTTAAAAACTGTAATTTTTTACGAATATCAAGAGAAATAAAAAAAAAACACAATTTTTTTCCCTTGCATAGCGTGGGCTAAAATACAAATGAGTAAAGACGTTCATTTCCGCGAATTAATTTTAATTTCCAAAAATATCTGTGAAAACCCAAAAAGTGTTAAATTGCTTCTAATCATCACTTTAGAGCTTAGAGAAAATTTTTTTCTTTCTTTACAAGTAAATACATTTGAGGATTTATTTAAAATAAACATATATTCAAGAAATGTATGAGCTCATAGTTTCAATACTTGAGCATATAAAGTTCTCCTTTAACGGAGGCGCCCACTCGCACTGAGGTATTTATTATGAAGGATGAAGTTAGTAATAATATAAAAAAAAAACCTAAATAATAATAGACTGTTATGTTTTGACCCTGCTAAAAATAATTATATTGGTTCGAGGAAGGATAGATCTTTGTTTTTAATAATTTACTTTGATCTAGAAATTTCGACATTCCACGTGAAACGTCCTTGAAAATGAGCTAATCTCATCCTTTCATGATTTATTTTTTAAATTATAAAACTTAAAATCTACGATTTAATAATGCTAAATAGGGAACTTTCACCTCAATTTCAAAGTTAATCCTATTTTTTTAAATAAAAAAACACTTCTTAAATAACGGGGTATTTGTGTTCGTCTACCCTTCCCCTCAGTGCTCCGGTAGGTGACCCTCTTAAATAATCTCACAGAAACTTTCACAAATAAAAACTTGGTTGCAATTTTATTTTCAACATTATACTCATTTCAAAGAAACTCATTTCACTCATTACCAACGCAAAAATTAATAAGTCCTCCATTAAAAAGAAATACTAATACATAAAAATAAACGAGAACTTTTAAAAAACACTTTGAAAAAATAAAGTTCTTCAATTATATATATTTAATATTACATAACATAAAGAAAGTCAAAGTTAATCTGAGAGCTCTATTACAATGTTTCTCAACTAAAAATAAACGGGGTGGGAGGTGGGGAAGTAAAGTAAGAATTTTATAATTACATTCTGGTACATTAAACCTGTTTGCTCGGATGGCTGCAAATATATTGAATTTTCAAATTTCATGCTCTAATTTCTTCTTTCCCAAAGAAGTTTCCCCCTTCAACCCCATTTAAGTATTTTGTAAACCGTGTTCGTTAGTTACGTCCATATTAACGCCGATAAGACTCTGACGGTGTTAACAAAGCTTTGTGAATACAAAAAGAGAATAAGAGACGAGGTTGCTTGTGAAATTCGGAGGGGAAAATATGGAAGAAAAACAGTTTTAAGATGTTTATATATATGTTTGTATGTTTCTTTTCTAAGAATTAAGTTTAAAAAACTACTATGGTAATATTTATTTGTATGTTAGACACAACGTGAAGTAGTCATCTGAAATTTTAAAATTTTATAAAACCTAAATATTTTTTATTGGGATATGTAAAATTTACTTTGTAAACATGCATCGTACATCAGCACACAAATTACAAACTAACTTTGCCCAGGATAATACCCTTAATACTAAACATATATTCCTGGTATCTAGGTTTAGCTAAACCTAGGAATCACACTTTAACTGCATAATATATAAATAGTAATTACCGTCTTCAACACCACCATAAATCGAACAAGGGTCCTCTAAAGTTGTGCTCAATAATTCTAACCACTTATATATGGGCTGGAGAAAATTATCATGATTTCTACCCTGCCTGATAAAGCTCCAATTTTATCAGTACTAAAAAACTTTAAGGTTATTTGGTGTGGCTAACGCTTTAAAAAAAACGAGTAGTGAACAGTGTTTATCTGTAAAAACATTCTGAAATGATCAAAAAACGGTATTTTCAATGCAGTTTTTATCTCAATATCATTTAATATTTCAACAATGTTCAGTATTAAGAACTTCTATTAACTCTTATCTCCATTAATGTTTAATCAGAAATGTTCCACGTGCAATAGTTTTCGTGTAAATTTACGAATTCTAGCTGACATTATCACAGACTGGATTGTTATGTGATGTTCTTAATTTATCACCCCTGACACATCGCGCTGTGAAAAGTTATTTAGAAAAGATCAGGTTTTGACACGAATAACCTCTGTGCTTCCTTCTGGGCAAAGATCCGGTATTGAGGCCGCCTAGCCAACAGGCAAATTGTCGTGTTGATCTGTGCGACCGGGTTACATAACCAGCTATTTTCAGGCGCTTGCATGTAGCGAGTCCACCCCTCGGGCAGCTAGAAGGCAAACACTACTTCACCGACAACCCAAAGTTTCGACCCGCTTCTTGGCTGATAATTTTGTGTGTGTGTGTGTGTGACATCATTAAGTTTATTTTAGTTAATCTTTCTTCAGAATATTAAGTGAAACTTTACATCGCAGATAACAATAGGATGTAAGGGAATATCCTCTCAAGTTATCCCCCCACATCCCTTAGAGAAGTTTATTATCTTTACTAGGGGTGTGTGAAATTTCGAAATGTTGAAATTGAAGGTCGCTTTAACTTCAACATCCACCATAAACTTCACATCTTCGAAACGTTTCGAAGGAAGAAGAATTTTTTAAAGTTATGAACGATTTGAAATATTTCACTAAATATGACATATTCAACCCACCTAGTTTAAATAAACATTTAATATCTGTATTTTGTAATGGAACATGTGTCGAATTCCTTCCCTAGCCACACTTCATCAACGAATAGCAACAATGAACAAATATTCACTAGTTGTTATAATATTATTGAATTAATCGCCCTGCGATGGATGCCATTTATGACATTATGCTATTTTGTTGATGATAATTGCCTCGTGTTTGGGTGGTAATTGTACCATTGAAATAGTACACAATTATTAGGTTAGATGTGATTTTATTTTAATATCACTATTATCTTGATCGTAAAACTGATCATGTCGTTAACAATTTCGAGACGCGACTAATAAATAACACGACCGTACGTATCGAAGGCTGGAGTGACAGACACAGTCACAGTAAGGGTGCTAGTGTCAGGGCTAGTGAGCCAGTGCACATTTATTTCACCACGCCTAGTATATAACTCGCTTCGAAATAACTTTTAGAAGGTGGTGTTAAAAACAATTAAAATTAAAAAAAAACCATCTGGATGGCAGTAGAATGTCAGAGAGCTGGAAGCTGCCTCAAATTACCTTTTAAAATTTCTATTCGATCTTTCCAGAACAGGAAGTTATTATTTATTAAAAATCTTAAATGGTCATATTGACTCAACTAACGTCACGCACTCTGACGTCACTTATCAGTGGATCGTGCCTTCTTAGAAGAAGAAGTGCTCCAAGCGCCACGTAATATATTATAAAGTTCAAATAAAATTAAATACGTTTATAAAATTAGGACGATATTATTGTCAATGCTCTCACATATTCTTTAGGGGCAGTCAGTAACATTACATTGTTAATGTTACCTTGGTATTTTGTACATTTTCTATCCAGTTCCGAAAAATCATTCTTTTACCTAAAGTAAACCAATCATCACCGCGTTTCCTTACTCTAAAACATAGTATTCAACCTAGAGTACGCATACCCCCGGGAGTCCGTAAATACATTTTAGGGAGCTTGTAAAGTTATAATATACGAGTATAAGTAAAGAAACTCACATCGGTCGGTAAGTAAATTAAAGTGTCAGTCACCTCTTGTCTAGTTTGCCGATGGCTGTGAGATTGAAATGAGTGAATCCCAACATGTGTATCGAGATTTTTTTTTTTCTAACATTATTTTTCCATACCCCCTCCCTGAAAATATGAGTACATTTCCTCTAAATTATACCTTCATCATCCTTGTTTCAAATGCGGGTGTAGTAAGATGCGGAGCATAAAATAATAATGTATAAAACTTGCAAGGGGGAACTGAAACCCCTCCTTTTTTTAAAAGTTTTGGGTTAGTGAAGATCCCCCTAAGCCTAATTACCCTAGTATGAATAATCCTAATGACTCTTGCAGTTTGAAATTACTTAGAATTGTGACTAAATTTACGGTGACAAGGGATGATGGGTTTACACGTAGTGATTGTCATTTGTCAACTTCTGGGAACTTCTCCTCTTCTCCCTCCTATCTCATCACTGTCATTATATTTACAAGCGGATCAAAGAAAATCCCTGCTCTTAAATTTTTTTCTTTCTTTTTAACACCCTCTAGTCCTCCCCCCTCTATTTTCATCTTTCTTAAAAGATAAAAAAAAAAAAACTTGCGTCCCTTCTTCATCTTATGTAAGGATTTAATTTACTTCTAAAGGAAATGGGGCGTGTCACCAGAAAATGAATAAAGGAAAGAGGAGGGTAAAATCCTTTGAAAGCTAGGACAACGAAAGGAGATTGACTAATTCCGAAGAGTTAAGGAAATTTATATATTCTCCATCCACCACTTAAGCCCGGCTTTACCATCTTTGAATGAATCTGAGATAAATTTTTATCCTTCAGATATTTTTAACGATTATAATATTTTGGCGATGCTTGATTGACTTCGCGCATACGTGAGATGATTCTTATACAGACATACCCCCCCCCCTCCATTACGACATTTTAGGTTCCGGAACGTTGGCGTGAAGCAAAAAAAAAAATTGCCTTTCCCCCCCTCCTCCAATTTTTAGTGTGTATATTGTACTGAATTCGTCACACACAATATATATGCATAACTGACATATATATGTATATATATGCATAACCGACATAAAGAGAGCATTTATATTTAAAATAAATGGTTATAATCCGTTAATAATCATTGTGGCCATTGATCAGAAAGCCAAGAAAATCAGGAATTATTCTCGAATTTTGTGCATCAGGAAAAAAAAATACCTAAAAAAATGCTTGAATTTGGCCGTCTATTGAGAATTTAAAGGCGAGGGAGGACCAGTCTGAATAGCAAATAGAGGATACCAATTCCAAAAAAATCGCTGGGATGAAACTCTATAAATAGTTTCTAGAGGCATCTAATTAAAAACTAATCCAGGCAAGAACCCTTCTAAATAGCTTCTAGAGGCATCTAATCATAAACTAATCCAGGCAAGAACCCTTCTAAATAGCTTCTAGAGGTATATGATTAAAAACTAATCTAGCAAGAACCATTCTAAATAGTTTCTAGAGGCATCTAATATACACTAATCCAGGCGAGAACCATTTAATAAGCTTCCAGAGGCATCTAATCATACACTAATCCAGGCGAGAACCATTCTAATAAGCTTCCAGAGGCATCTAATCATACACTAATCCAGGCGAGAACCCCTAAAATAGCTTCTAGAGGTATATGATTAAAAACTAATCTAGGCAAGAACCATTCTAAATAGTTTCTAGAGGCATCTAATCATACACTAATCCAGGCGAGAACCATTCTAATAAGCTTCCAGAGGCATCTAATTAAAAACTAATCCAGGCGAGAACCATTCTAATAAGCTTCTAGACACTAAGAAATCACGGCGAGCTCGGCGTCAATATCTTTTCTTCAATAGTCTCCCACTACTCCTGTAAGCAAATGTGGGAACACTTCCTCTCAAATTTTTAGCTTATTCCATATCCAATTTATTCTATAAATGTAGATAGCACCGATCTCTTAAAATCTTCAATCACTCCTGAAATATTCAAAGGAAAAAAATATACATTTTTATTACCCCGGGCTATTCGCTTTAATTAAACTAGCGGGATAAGGGTGATGAAGGTCTATTTTAAAGGAAATTCACACGCATTTGCGTAGTAGAGGGCGAGAAACAATTTTAAGGGGATTAAAAGTACTCTCGGTACACGCGACCTGGTTTAGAACCACGACCTCCTCACCACAAGCTCAAAGTTTATTAAGAATGGCCACCTATGAGATGTTTATAACTCTATTTATAGCGTGTGTAGATAAATACATTTTTATATCGCTAATATTATTTTATAGCGTTATTACTTTTGAATATATGTGTACATGTATATGCTACGGGTAAAGTTCGAACCCGGATGGAGTCAATATTATCCATATAATGTTGACGTTATCCAAAATAGTAGAAAATTTTGATTGAGAGGTGATTAAATAATGTTTTTCGATAATATTTTGGATAATATTGACACTATCCACCCGAATTTGGATAGTGACAATTTATATCGTTGAGGTCAGCTTTGGCTAGTTTAGATTAGGTTAGGCTAGGTTAGTATATGCTAGATTCATTTAAATTAGGCTAGGTTGAGCTAGGCTTGGTTAGTGAAAAATAATGCATAAAACGAGGCATTTCGAATGATAGTGCATTGCTAAGATACAATTTATTTTCCAATTTCGAAATATTAGTTTAAAATTAAATCTATATTGAAACTTGGTTAGTTTTACAAATATTATTTGACGTTATCCAAGTTTTGCTGGTTAGTGTCGATATAATCCTCCTGATAAGGTCCTAAATGAGATAAATTACTTTATATTTCTGACTTTATCCACTGCACTTGGATAATGCTGACATCTGCCGGCTAATCTCGACATTATCCAGATTCCGCGCATTACCCGTAACTTATATATGTAATTATTTTACAGCACTGCGTCTTACTACCCATTCGGATGATATGCAATGTACTAATTACGCTAATGTGTTAAGGATTATGCAGGCTGAATTTAGACAAAGCGTACCCGAATTGCTATTGAAATAGAATGGATAATCGTTTAAGAAAAAAACTTCATAACACCCGACATGAATTCGAACCCTGAACTCCTCGTCATCAGTATTCCAGTCTATCACAAGAGTGACGCATTAGGTCATGTGACCACCGAAGCGGGTTAATATTAGTTATAGTTAAAAGGTGGCTATTGTGGTTATTCTCTGTATAACATATGTTACTGTTTAAATGTAAGCATTAATCTAATAAAATCAATCTGAATCAACTAAAAACAAATGTGTAAGCCTATATATAAACCACTTCATAGAAATTTTCCAAGAAATATAGATTTACTGCTATAAATTACTTTTTCCAAGTTTGTTCCTATCCTTTTGACATCGTAAAACTTTGTTCACGAAAGTTTTTCTTTTAATATTTATTTCTGAACCAAAAGAGTATTTTCAAAGTAATTAAAAGTGGAGCTCTTTTCACTTGAACTATAGCTTTTTAAACTATTTTTTTCTTTGGGCTGTACACCATTTTATAATGAGGTTAATTTTGTGTTGTTGTTGGGTTTTTTTTTTTTGCCCTGAGTAATACTTTTAGGATATAAAGAAATATGTAAACAACTGGACTGTAATGTTTACTGTAGAAATAATTTAATAATACATTTTTAAAATTTTCTTTAGGTTATAGCCTGTACATTTAAAAAGAGTTTAAAATACATATGCAAAAATTAAAACCGTAGAAAAAAAATTATACTATTTAACTACATGTCAAATCTTAGAAAAAAAATGTTTGTAAATATATTAAAAATGGTCGATTTGTCTTGAAGTCCTTATCTTAAGCTAAGGAAATATGAAACTGTAGTAGGAATTGATTCAATTTATATGATTTCATTTTTATGTATAGTATAAAATTATAACTGGATTTCTTTATTGACATCTACACTTGCTTTAATCCATTACTTTAATGGATTATAAGTTAATAGAATAATATAAAATATAGTCATATGCACACACATTGGGAATTGAAAACCTCCATTTAAATACAAGGTCATTTTTGAACATTTCTGAGAGATAGTTATATATTAGTATTACTGTGAAAATCACTCTTTACTTCCATATTATAATCGTTACTACTGTCTTACTAGTAGTTCTGTGAACAGTAGACCTCTCTCCCTCCATGTTATTATCGTTACTACAGTCTTACTAGTAGTTCTGTGAACAGTAGACTTCACTTCCTCCATGTTATTATCGTTACTACAGTCTTACTAGTAGTTCTGTGAACAGTAGACCTCTCTCCCTCCATGTTATTATCGTTACTACAGTCTTACTAGTAGTTATGTGAACAGTAGACCTCGCTCTCTCCATGTTATTATCGTTACTACAGTCTTACTAGTAGTTCTGTGAACAGTAGACCTCTCTCCCTCCATGTTATTATCGTTATTACAGTCTTACTAGTAGTTCTGTGAACAAAAGACCTCCCTCCGTGTTATTATCGTTACTAGTCTTATTAGTTCTGTAAAGAGTAGACCTCTCTCCTCCATGTTATTATCGTTACTACAGTCTTACTAGTAGTTCTGTGAACAGTAGACCTCACTCCCTCCATGTTATTATCGTTACTACAGCCTTATTAGTTATGTGAACAGTAGACCTCACTCCCTCCATGTTCTAATCGTTATTACAGTCTTAAGATTTCTCTTTGGATTTCAAGTTTACATTTTTCCTCTTTGATCAAGCTAAAAGACAAATAAATACTGTATTGAATAGTATATTATATTCATAGATAATAACCGTTTCTAAGATCTGTCAATAAATATGCATACTTATATATGTGTATACACAGTGATATATATATATATATATATATATATATATATATATATATTATATATATATATATATATATATATATATATATATAGACAGTATGTGAGAATTTTAAAAGAAGAAAAATCACTCTCATTTGATCCAACCGGGCCCCAAACCCTGGCATTTCCAAGCCCCTATAGGGGTAAATGGTAACCAGGGCACGTGACCATGTTGTATAAAGTAGTACTCAGAGGTTTCAGAAGTAATTACATATCCGTCCGGTTAACGAAGAGTTGAATTCGGTGGAGCAAACTTCTAAAATGAAAATCTTGGACCAAAGTGAATGGCTAAAGGCCCCGTGAGATTCGTTTTACCGCAAAGAGTAAGAGGAGGGGAAAGAAATAACGGGGCTCCATTTGCTTTTTAAAGTTCGTTCTCTGGTCATATCTCTTGTTAAACTGGAACAAAAACTCTTAGCATAATTCATGTTATGTAATCTTGAGGTGGGATGGAAGGGACGCGAGAAAAGGCCAGTGGTTTTTTTTTCAGTTCTTTATGATGAAATGCAGGCCACCACCGTGGTTCGGATTCCACGTTAAACTGTAGGTCTTCATTTCATTCACAATCACCCTACTTACACATTAGCGTAAGTGCGTATAACCCGAACGGGTAGTAAGACGCAGTGCTAATAATATAATAATATAATAATAATAATAATAATAATAATAATAATAATAATTTATGATGAAATGTTTTATATTCAAAATAAATATAATATTGCTCCAATAGAAACATAGCGTTTAATTTTCTTCATGTGGTGACCTCAATAATTTTTGGATATCTGTCAAGAGCATAGCGGCATTAGAAGGGAAACTTTATATATAGTATAGTAATAATGATAATGCTCATAACAGATATTCAACAACCGTTGATATCACTATGTGAAGAAAATTAAATTCTATGTTTCCACCGGAGAAACATTTTATTTATTTTGGCCAAAAACCGTATTCTCTGTATGCACATCTTTAGTTCAATAAACATATTTCAAAAACTACAAAACTCTGGCACATCGAACGAAATAATTACCAGTGGCGGTTTGTGTATAGGCACTGCGGAACTGCAGACCCCCCTATTTCCACTTGATATTATCGATAACATTTAATATAATGAGTTCTTAGTTCTTTAATTCTTTCTTTAGTTTTGTAGTACAATATATATTCCTTAAGCTTAATGTCAGTACTCCGGTAGCCATCCCCCAGTTTATGAAAAAGGTACAAAAATATTTGTATGGAACTGTGCGCTTCACAGTGTCAGTGACGTGGTGATTGACTGTTGTGCGCATGCGCACATAGGAGAGAAGTGGGAAGGAAGGCGGGACTGCCAGGTATTGTGAGCACTGTTGCTATCGCAGTGCCTGCTCTGGCGTGGTGGTGGAAGTTTTCTTTTACTCGGCGTGTGTTGTGCTTAAAAACCGTGTACCATATTCTTGAATGTGATAAAGTGTAGAAGAGTGTAGAGTTAGATTATTATTCTGCTTCCAGCTATTCTATTTGATTCTTTTTTTTCCGGATCTTTTATTTAACAGAAAGACTAAATGCGCTTGCAGGATTTTCAATGGAGAAAAATTTCCTAAATTGTCATCCAGAGATCAAGGAGAAAATTATTGAGTTTTTTGCGCAAATTAAAACAAGAAAAATTGATTTTATTTTTAAATTAATAGATCAAGCTTAAACTGTAACATTTTAAATTAAAGTAAGTAATTTTTTTTTTGTTTGTTAAGATTTTTATCAAGTTCCTGATTACATTTTATTTTTATACATGTATTTTCCTTTTACACAATTTTAAAACAAAGGCTAAACATTTTATGGAGCAGTAGGCCTACCCCCACTAATTTTAAATGCGAGCCGCCACTGATAATGACGTACAGTACATATTTAATAGTTTAAGGAGCATTCAGGCTCTCGCATTGAAGTATTTACATTTTCATATAACACGTTTTATAAAGTCAAATAAAAAAAATAAACACAATTAATAGGTTTAAAAAAAAAACAACACTTTTAATCAGCTTAAACCTCTTTTAAAGAAGATAAAAAAACTAAAATTTAGTAAAAATACTTTTACAAATTAAAACACAATTAGAAACTGTTATGAAAGAGAGAGAGAGAGAGAGAAAAAAGTGTTTTCTCTACAAAAAATATCCGCTGTACTATTCCCCTTAATCTAAGATTGTGATACAACGCATGAGCTGAGTGTGTAGAATTGGGTGTGAGGTTAAGTTAGTTTGTAAGTCGTGTGTTGACTATTTAAATAAAAGTATACAAGCGATGTTTAGAGAACGTACTAAGAAGTTTGTTCTCATATTTGATTATTCAAAGATGGAGGCTGGAATTTTCTGGGAAATGACTTAAGAAGGAGAAGAATAAATAAGAAAGCAAAAATGTCAGAGCGAAAAAAAAAAAAAAGTGAAGAAGCCTCGTAAAAATGACAACCGAATCTTGATGACTAGAAATAAGAGGAAGAGTCACAAGGCAAAGGGGAATTAGTATTTGTCTCCGTAAAGTAAAATTGCCTGATTGTTCTAAACAGTAGGGTTGTTTATTTAAGCCCTTGGCGATGACAGCGAATTCAGCTGGTTCAATTTGTGGGAGTATGAACTGCCTTTTATTTAATTTTGAGCTCGAGAGGTTTTAACGTGTACTTTCTAGATTAATTGCTATATCAACACGCGACTCTCAGACTAACTTAACTTAGAGAACCTCCCTTAACTTATTCTCATGGTGGTTTTTTGTCTCTTGCCATACCCTTGACATTTTGAATATCCGAAAAAAAACAAAAAAAAACAACCTAAGAGTGCGCCTCGATAGATAAGCCCGTTTTAGCATTTAATTTAACTAAAATTAAATTTGAAGTGTGTTTTAAAAACTGACAGAACAAATTCACGTGATATAAGATTATTTCTAATATTATATTTAGATAAAATATCCCAGCCATTAAAATAAGAGGATATTACAGAAATCAAAATTTTCTCTACACACTAAATTCTCAGTTAAAAAAACAACAATTTTAGGGATTTCATAGACATTTACTTATAGGAAACATTATTACAAACAATTATTATCATTGTTCAAATTTCACTATCAATAAAAATCTATTTCAATAAATATTTAAAACTACCACTTGGTGCTGAAACTGGAAAATTCTCAGTGCAATGTCATGATGATGATGATGGGGGGGGGGGCAGTTGGGGGGGAGTAAAATAACCTTTAGATGAAATGATTCATGTTTTGAAGTAGTTCCCTTATTTATTGTATTGAAGTGGTTCCACTAGCTAACCCCTTGAAGTGGTTTCACTATTTACTTCCTTGAAGTGGGTCCTCCAGGTTTTAGCTTGAAATGGTTCTACTAGCTACGTTATTAAAGTGGCTCTGCCAGGCTTTAGCTTGAAATGGTTCTACTAGCTACGTTATTAAAATGGATCTGCCAGGTTTTAGCTTGAAATGGTTCTACTAGCTACGCTCTTAAAATGGATCTGCCAGGCTTTAGCTTGAAATGGTTCTACTAGCTACGTTCTTTAAGTGTATCTGCCAGGTTTTAGCTTGAAATGGTTCTACTAGTTACGTTATTAAAGTGGCTCTGCCAGGTTTTAGCTTGAAATGGTTCTACTAGCTACGTTCTTAAAGTGGATCTTCCAGGTTTTAGCTTGAAATGGTTCTACTAGCTACGTTCTTAAAGTGGATCTGCCAGGTTTTAGCTTGAAATGGTTCTACTAGCTACGTTATTAAAATGGCTCTGCCAGGTTTTAGCTTGAAATGGTTCTACTAGCTACGTTCTTAAAGTGGCTCTGCCAGGCTTTAGCTTGAAATGGTTATACTAGCTACGTTATTAAAATGGCTCTGCCAGGTTTTAGCTTGAAATGGTTCTATTAGCTACGTTCTTAAAGTGGCTCTGCCAGGCTTTAGCTTGAAATGGTTCTACTAGCTACGTTATTAAAATGGATCTGCCAGGCTTTAGCTTGAAATGGTTCTACTAGCTACGTTCTTAAAGTGGATCTGCCAGGTTTTAGCTTGAAATGGTTCTACTAGCTACGTTCTTAAAGTGGATCTGCCAGGTTTTAGCTTGAAATGGTTCTACTAGCTACGTTCTTAAAGTGGATCTGCCAGGTTTTAGCTTGAAATGGTTCTACTAGCTACGTTCTTAAAATGGATCTTCCATGTTTTAGCTTGAAATGGTTCTACTAGCTACGTTCTTAAAATGGATCTGCCAGGTTTTAGCTTGAAATGGTTCTACTAGCTACGTTCTCAAAATGGATCTGCCAGGTTTTAGCTTGAAATGGTTCTACTAGCTACGTTATTAAAATGGATCTTCCATGTTTTAGCTTGAAATGGTTCTACTAGCTACGTTCTTAAAATGGATCTGCCAGGTTTTAGCTTGAAATGGTTCTACTAGCTACGTTCTTAAAGTGGCTCTGCCAGGCTTTAGCTTGAAATGGTTCTACTAGCTACGTTCTTAAAGTGGCTCTGCCAGGCTTTAGCTTGAAATGGTTCTACTAGCTACGTTCTTAAAATGGATCTTCCATGTTTTAGCTTGAAATGGTTCTACTAGCCACGTTATTAAAATGGATCTGCCAGGCTTTAGCTTGAAATGGTTCTACTAGCTACGTTCTTAAAGTGGCTCTGCCAGGCTTTAGATTGAAATGGTTCTATTAGCTACGTTCTTAAAGTGGATTTGCCAGGTTTTAGCTTGAAATGGTTCTACTAGCTACGTTATTAAAATGGATCTGCCAGGCTTTAGCTTGAAATGGTTCTACTAGCTACGTTATTAAAATGGATCTTCCATGTTTTAGCTTGAAATGGTTCTACTAGCTACGTTATTAAAATGAATCTGCCAGGTTTTAGCTTGAAATGGTTCTACTAGCTACGTTATTAAAATGGATCTGCCAGGTTTTAGCTTGAAATGGTTCTACTAGCTACGTTATTAAAATGGATATTCCATGTTTTAGCTTGAAATGGTTCTACTAGCTACGTTATTAAAATGGATCTTCCATGTTTTAGCTTGAAATGGTTCTACTAGCTACGTTATTAAAATGGCTCTGCCAGGCTTTAGCTTGAAATGGTTATACTAGCTACGTTCTTAAAATGGATCTTCCATGTTTTAGCTTGAAATGGTTCTACTAGCTACGTTCTTACAATGGATCTGCCAGGTTTTAGCTTGAAATGGTTCTATTAGCTACGTTCTTAAAGTGGCTCTGCCAGGCTTTAGCTTGAAATGGTTCTACCAGCTACGTTCTTAAAATGGATCTGCCAGGTTTTAGCTTGAAATGGTTCTACTAGCTACGTTATTAAAATGGCTCTGCCAGGTTTTAGCTTGAAATGGTTCTACTAGCTACGTTCTTAAAGTGGCTCTGCCAGGCTTTAGCTTGAAATGGTTCTACTAGCTACGTTATTAAAATGGCTCTGCCAGGTTTTAGCTTGAAATGGTTCTATTAGCTACGTTCTTAAAGTGGCTCTGCCAGGCTTTAGCTTGAAATGGTTCTACTAGCTACGTTATTAAAATGGATCTGCCAGGTTTTAGCTTGAAATGGTTCTACTAGCTACGTTATTAAAATGGCTCTGCCAGGTTTTAGCTTGAAATGGTTCTACTAGCTACGTTCTTAAAGTGGCTCTGCCAGGCTTTAGCTTGAAATGGTTCTACTAGCTACGTTCTTAAAGTGGATCTGCCAGGTTTTAGCTTGAAATGGTTCTACTAGCTACGTTATTACAATGGATCTGCCAGGTTTTAGCTTGAAATGGTTCTATTAGCTACGTTCTTAAAGTGGCTCTGCCAGGCTTTAGCTTGAAATGGTTCTACTAGCTACGTTCTTACAATGGATCTGCCAGGTTTTAGCTTGAAATGGTTCTACTAGCTACGTTCTTACAATGGCTCTGCCAGGCTTTAGCTTGAAATGGTTCTACTAGCTACGTTATTAAAATGGCTCTGCCAGGTTTTAGCTTGAAATGGTTCTACTAGATACGTTCTTAAAATGGATCTGCCAGGCTTTAGCTTGAAATGGTTCTACTAGCTACGCTCTTAAAGTGGCTCTGCCAGGCTTTAGCTTGAAATGGTTCTACTAGCTACGCTCTTAAAATGGATCTGCCAGGCTTTAGCTTGAAATGGTTCTATTAGCTACTGTCTTGGAGTGGATCCAGTAATTACTGACGTCTGTTTGCGGTTGTGTCAACTAAAAGCGCTTGGAAAAGCTTAGGCCCTTTTAGCTTTCGGTGACTCGGGTCAGATGAAGGGCCCAATGGCGGCGTGTGATGAGAATCCTCCAAGTTTTATGAAACGGGAATTATCCACCTGTCTTTCCCTGCCCCGCGGTCTCTATGATACCACTTCATAACGTATACCCTATGAAGATTCGGAATTTTATTTTTGAGTTATTTGATATTGACCCGCGATACGGTGATACGGTTTTATATTGATATGTTGCCCTGTGATTGAGCACTATTTATTATGATGACGTGTACATGCCTTACTGCGCACTTGTACACGGTGATGTGATCTGATTATATGTAATTCTTATTATTATGAAATGAGCAAGATTTTTGATGATGCACACGATTTATTTATATGATTACACGTTCGGTACTGAAGATATTATATAAAATGACACAGTTTTTGTTAAATTACGAATTGATTTTGGTGTGATATTACACGTTCCACGTTCTGAATACTGTGTGCTGTGTAGATTTATGTTACTACTTCACTGTTATAATAATATTACTCTTTTAACGAGCCGTGTGATTAATCGAACTGTTTATCTGTGTATCACTATATGGATTCATACGCACAAGCTGCTTATATAGGACCTACTCCTTGCCTCTTGGACCCCTTGTCAGTAATGTTAAAACTAACTAATAGAAAAACTACTGGCAACCTGATGTTGTGAAGGCTAGCTTCCTATTGGGTAGAGGGAGCCAGCACGTCACATGCTTTTTCTAAATACAACAGAGTTGATCTTTACTAAAACAAAAGATTTTATAACGTAGTGTATTGAAATTATTTCTAAAAGCGCGTGATTCTCCATGGATAAAGTATTAAAAGAATATTTTACATACAGTCCTTTAAAGAAAAATACACTTCATCCATGACTTTTTAAATATATTAGAGGAGTACAAAACAGTATTATTACAATCGTTTCCTTTCAGCGATGTTTATATCATGTAACAGTTATTCCACTCTTTCTCGTAAGCTAGGGGTCGTAAAAGTTGACTGCCGTGCTCATTATGTCCCCTATCATCACACCTTCTATCTCTGAAACACCGAGGAGGCCCTGTCTCAACCGAGGAAAAAACGTGGCCCTATGTACCCTTCATCTATCCTGTAAGGAACCAATCTTACGTTGTATTGTTCCATAGAGGCGCACCTTATAAGATATGGCCATAGTGTAATCCGTCAAGTTAAAAGGTAAGGTGGGTACTTTTCAGGCTGAACGTTCCATGGCAGTTACGCATATTACATCTTGATGTTTCCCGGTTGTTGTTTGTTTGAGTCAAGACAGGAGATTTTCGACAAGATATTTTGTACTATTTAATAATAAACTTTGTACTATAAAGACCCTACATGCCTAGCCATTACCCCTGCAAAGTTAAGTACAAATCTCTGTCTGGCTATGACTTTAATTACATCATGGATGCTCTTTCATTTACGTACACACTATATGTCACTTAAGGAAAAGTGTAATGGATCGCATAAGTTGCTGATCCCGTCTCTTTTGTTTTGTCTGGTCAGGAAATAATATGTTTATTTATGTAATGTTTGTCTGGTGCTAGCTATTTTAGTGATACTTTTTTTTTTTCCCCCACGTCTTTGGGCTACATGATATTAGCTTCGCTGATAGGATAATGATGAGGAAGGTAAAATTTAGAGGAAACTGAATTCGTAAATAAGGTATAGATCTGCACTTTTCTCACTTTTCTTGTCTATCATACTTTAATCATATTCACTCTATACAAGCAGAAAAGTATTTTAATCGTGAACATTTTTTATCTAGAGATGGTTATGTTTAATGTGTTTTACGATTCTCTTTGTCTTTCTGTATTTTTGTCTGTGTGTTTGTCTGCCTATGCCTAGGTCTACAGCCCAAATGGTTTTATGGATTTCGTTACAGGTTATACGGAAATGTCTCTAAGAATTTGGTCCAAACGGGGTATCTGCGGAGGGTTTTTATATGAAAAGTAACACTGTTTATTTGTTTTTCGGAGAAAAAAAATCATTTAATGCTAGTTCATTTAGAGCTAATTTTTGAAATTTTGGGTACAAACTATAATATACCATATGTACTATTGTGTAATACTTTATTTTACTAATATATCTTTCTTCTACTTCTTCTTTGTCATTTATAGGCCTTTGGCCTGTTCCATTCCAAGAGCTCTAAAGTTTGTCCATCTATCTTCGCCTGAGTCTTCAAGTTTTTCTCCTTCCTGGAGATTTTTTCGAGCTAAGGTTGTCATAGCCTGATCAGTCCGGTTCCAAGGCAAGTCCTTGATTATTTGAGATATCTAATATTTTTTATCCGGGGCAGGAGGCCAACCTCACCCAGAGCCCTCCTCTTTTATCCGGGCTTGGGACCTGTAGTGGCGCTAGCTGTTAAGCTACTTATGGCATCCAGAAAACGCCCCAGGCAGAGAGTTTCATACATATTTGAATGCAGTGATTACTATGGTTATTAATATCATATGTGATTTTATAACTCGGTGCCTCCAATATCCTTACAACCCTCAGAGAAGGAAGGTTTGATCTGACCCATGACTTGGAAGTCTCAATAAGGCCGTGAACTTATCGCTACCCTCACTCCTTTTCTTCCTTAAAACACCTCTTCAACTCTTCTGAACCCCTGACAATTCGCACGATCAAACGAGGCCATTCTATGACTCGCTTTAATACGATTAACTCAAGGAGGGAAAAGGAAAGAAGGACCTTATGGAAGTAAGTACCTTTCAACCCTTTTACAGCCTCGTACTATCTTATTTTAACCCTTTTAAGCGATCTCGTACAGTATTAAATTATCAAAGTTTATATTTCTACGTTTCCTTTTGTTTAAATAAAGAGTCACATTTGAAAGTTTAATTCTATTTTTGGCATTGGCATTGTGCAGAGAAGTAATATTTAGAATAAAGTCAATATTAAAAAAAAGTGAATGAGACTAATTACTTTACAGAATTAAAATAACACAGTTAATATTACATGTTAACTTATCTAGCTCCCTATTCCTTGCGCTTCAGCGCTCTACAGGAAGTTAAATAAATTTCAATTGAAGTATTTAAGGTGCACTTTCTGAATGACTGATTATATCAGCACACGACTTATAACTAACTTAAATCTAGAACAAACACAACACCTAGCCCCCGGACGTTAATTCATCACTGTGAAAGGGAAAACCCACACTTCATCAGTGTGTTTATAAATTTGACTTAAAATGTTCGTATATATAATATAATCCACGTCTTACAACCCGTTCTAGTTATACGCTTATGTACTAATTAGGCTAATAGCTTTAGGGCTTAGGAGGGTTATATTTAGATGAAGTGTACCCACATTTACATGCAGGGATAGAGGAAAACCCTTTTGGAAAAACCACCTCAGTACACTCAACCGAAATTCGAGCCTTTGATCTCCCGTCATCAACAGCCTAGTCTACTGCGAGAGTAGCGCCTTAGACCATGCGTCCACCGAAGCGGGTTATTTCCTTACTAGCCTCTAGTAACATTTCTGCGTTCCTTGCAACAGATTCTTTATATTACCAAATAAAGTTAAATTATCTTATAGGTTCTTTCTATTATGATTCGACTATAGAAAATAACTCCACAATTTTTTTAAGTTGTCCAAATTTGATTTTTGTTCGGTTCTCTTGTCAGACTCCTTACTTGGTCAAAGTGAGTCTACCTACTGAACTAATGGTACCAGGCTCAATTCCCGGCATGGCCTTTTTTATTTAATGATTGAAAGCACACCCATCCAAAGTGATGACTCGTCCAGGGGCTGAATTTTCTCTCTGTTCTAGATTTAAGTTAGTTTATAATTCGTGTGCTGATAAAATCACTCGATTCAGAAAGTGCACGTTAAATACCTCAAATAATGATAATTGAGTAGCGTGGGTTAAATATATTTTTGAAAAACAAACAAACTAGATACATATACGAATTTACTTTTTATGGGTTAAATGGTTTTACACTTTCCCTCCATGCACCGGTTGGTACATTTCTTATGAAATGTCACCTTCCTCATCTTTACTCAAGTCGCATTTGCTGGTTAAATACGGATGTCTTAGAAGGGTAGTACAACACAGTGTAAAACTAACCCCCTCATATCTACTCTATTAGTGTAAATATACGGATGTCTAGAAGGGTAGTACAACACAGTGTAAAACTAACCCTCATATCTACTCTATTAGTGTAAATATACGGGTCTTAGAAGGTAGTACAACACAGTGTAAAACTAACCCCTCATATCTACTCTATTAGTGTAAATATACGATACCAGGAAGGTTATTAAACGAGGATCTCTTAAAAATAAAAATAAATGGTTTTTTTTTGGTGGATTCACAGGTTCGCAAAAGATAAGAACAGAGCAGAAATTAAACCACGTGAACATGAGCGCCTCATCGGCGATGTCCGTTCAGTGTGAATTTAAGTTTCAGCTTCCCTTTTTCTGCGCGACATCTGCCTAGGAAACCCAATCAAACTTCAAAACTAACTTACTCAATCAGTGCGCATGCGCCTACAAAGCGAGATACTAGTAGGCAGCTTGATCTACCGTTAAGAAAAGATTTGAAATATTTTTATTATTATTTAACACTGCGTCTTACTAACCGTTCGGGCTATACGTTTAATTACTAATCACGCTAATGGGTTAGGAATTGAGATTGTTGAATTTAGAGAAAGTTAACCCGCATTTGTTTGGAGAGAGAGAATGGAAAAACTTTAGGAAAAACCACCCAGTTTGCCCAACCGAGATTCTAACCTCTGTCTCCCCATCCTCGGCAGTCTAGCTCAACATGAAACTAGAGCGTTAGTCAACTACGCCACGATGCGAGTTTATTTGAAATAACTTTAAATGTGAAACTTATGTGTAGTTCTTATTATGTTTAAATGTATTTAGCGACGCAATACAATAGTTTTAAGACATTCATTTTGATAAAGTTTAAAAAAATATTTGTAAACCCACTAGAAAATCAAACATGTTGGTAATCAGTTTTTTTGTGTCGCAAAGCATTATGGGACATCATAACTTTCTGCTAGTGTGTGAATTGTTATGACACTCAAATCAGTGACTCAAGCTTTATAGGGAACAGTTGAATGTTTCCTGCTCTTATCTATTATTATTAATTCAATCGGGTGACCTGCTGGTCTAAGGGTAAGGTGTCCGACTTCTGTGCTTGGGTCCGGGGTTCAATCCTCGGTCCCGGCGCAGATTTATCTGATTACCAAACCCTTCCTTCACCTCCAACAAGATGTGTATTAATCACAACTTTTAAATGTGTGGAATGCCAGGCCTCCACCGTGGTTCGGATCCCACATTAAACTGTAGGTCCCCCATTTCATCTCGCAATCACCCTACCATTACACATTAGCGTAAGTGCGTATAACCCAAACAGGTAGTAAGACGCGTTGCTAATAATAATATTAATTCAATCAAGTCTCGACAAAAGTTAACCACGTGAGAGGCTTAACTTGATCTGTTGGTTTGTGATGTGTTCTTAGAGCGTGTATGTAAGTGCGTTACTCACCTCAGGTTGTTGTCAACAACGTGTGTGTGTATGTGTATGTGTTTGTCTGACTCTAAACCTACTATTACTGCACACCACTATGACGTAATGTAGGGAAAAGGAGGGGAGGGGTATTACGTGAGTCACGACCCCCCCCCCTTCTATTCCTCAACAACTGCCGACAAACAATAAACATTAGCAATCAAAATAGAGGTCGCTCGGAAACGAAAAGATAATTAAAAATAGATTGAAATGACTATAGACAGTTTGCTACCTTAGTTCAAACATGAAGTTCTCATACAACGGTGTCATTGCGTTTCGTAAAAAACATACGATCTATCGAAATATCACGTTAAATAGGTATTATAAGTTACAGGCACTAGATACTGACATACCAATAAGAAATACTTTACAATCATATTTAGACCGAATTGATTTTTGTTATATTAGTTTCATCATCCAATTTGAAAACATTTGCTGGGGGTAAAGTCCCCGAATCGTTCTTTGGCTTGTTGGGCCAAGCCCTTTCAAAAATCAATTTTTCGCTATTTTCCCTTAACGTCAAAATATGAAGTCAATATTTTTATAAATTAGAAATTTTGGGAACGTAAAGTAAAATGTATATATATATTAAAATTAGAAATTTTGGGAACGTAAAGTAAAATGTATAATTATATTATATTACATAATTTTACTTTACGTTCCCAAAATTTCTAATTAATATATATATATATACATTTTACTTTACGTTCCCAAAATTTCTAATTTTAATATATATGTATGTATTTAACTGTGGGTATTTATAGTCTGCTGGAGATTAAAGATAAAATGTCGTGCGCCACCTTTTCATCTACTTATTATAACTGAAAATGAAACACGATTATGCTGGGTAGTATAATTGCTGTGGAGCAGGGGAGATTTAAGAAAATTAATGAATACTTTATTTTATTTATTAGAGGTATTTAACGTGCACTTTCTGAGTCTACTGAGTACATCAGCTTACGACTTATGAACTAACTTAAATCTATAACAGATATAATATCCCCGGCCGTTAAATCATCACTATGAAAGGTGAAACCCACATTTCACCTACGATATTTTTTTCGACCATGCCGGGAAACCAACCTGGAACCCTTAACTTTGTATTTAGATACAATACTGACTGAAGCGTTAGAGAAAAAAAAAGTAATCGCAAAGGTATTGTGTTAGTATCAAATTTTTAAAGTAAAAACTTGGTTTATAAGCTGAAGGTTTTTGTGTTGTGTAGATAAATATATCTAGACTTGTTCTTTCACCAATGTACTGAAGTCTGAATTTGACGGCCGAGAGTCGGTTCAGGTGCATACTGGGGTGCGGGTTGTGTGAAATTAGGGGACAGACAGGGAAGGAAAACAACACCTAAGACCAGATATATAAAAATGGGGAGTAGGATGAATAGTAAAAAAAAAAAAGAAAAAAAAGAATGAACCATAAAACAAGATCTATTGATAGTCTACAAAATATGAGGTGAGAAATAAATGAACTTAAGATAAAAGAGAGAGAAGGGGGTTGTCGGGGTGAGATGAAGTGTTTCATAGAGTAAGAAGAGTGGGGAGAGGGGAGTAAATGTAAAGCTCGATCCGGTATGACTCATTATTTTGGAGGTGCCTTGTATTGATTTTGAAACCCTCCGTATATACAAACCACCCAACAACATCTCTTCTTTCTATATGCACTTTTATACGTAGTCGGTTGAAACTTTACATGGCCTTAACCCCAGAGACTCGCTATTCATACATTCATTTTGGCTTCATTCTGCTTTCAAGTGACTTGTGTTGATTAATGTAAGAAACTTATGGTTATGCCTGGCTGTCACTGAATTGGAAACATGAGAGAGTCTAAAAACCTCAGGTGGAAAAAATTAACGTTTTTAATCACACTAAGTGAAGTGTTGAATGTAATAATTATATCACAGATGTTTGTCCCATAAAAAATATTTCTACAGACTAATGGGAAAACCCTGTGATTGTTTAATATAAAAAATAATATGTTAAATAAAACAATTAATGTTTAAATAATGCATACGTTATCAGACATATTAATTTAAATGCTTGCCTGTATATACACACACATATATATATATATATATATATATATATATATATATATATTATATATATTCACACACGTAAATATCCCATTAGTGATAAGAGAGAATTTTTCGTAAGTGATATTTTCAAAGAAATCTTTGAAAACGATGATAATGATTAATATAAATTGAAATTCTATACTAAGCAAAACATATTTTTTATTCTAGAAAAATTAAAGTTACTTACGTAGATTTAATTTTGTTTGATACTAGGCTTACCAACTTGAACATTAATATATTTCATGTTAAAGCTTATATGTGGTCAAGGGTGAATTTGGGAAGCAACTTTTTTTGGAGGGGGAGGGGAGGGACAAAACTACTTACAGGGGAGCTTGGAGAGTATGGAATACCCCCCCCCCTCACCTCAGTTTAAGGGGCCCTTTCCTTTGATTTGAAAAAAAAAAAAAAACCTTCAAAAGTGAGATTTCAAGATCATCCTGGTTTCCTGGAAATAATATTAAATAAATGTAGGTTACAAGTTGTTATTTACATTATCATTCTGTGTTTGCTAGTTTTTGAAACTCTCAATTAATTGTTATAGGTCTAAAATGATATTGTCATCACCCTTCCTCTATACAACTGTATCGTGGGCCTAAAATCTGTCAGGATGTGCTAGGGCTGAAGATAGGGGGAGGTGATGGGGTATTTGACGGTGTGGGTTCGTGATTGACGAATACTTGACTTTTAAGGTTATTATTAGTGCGTCTATCTCTAGTACAAATGTGATGTTGATAGTGATATATGGATGAAAGAACATGAAGAATATTCGGAAGCTTGTGACAAAACGAGATGTTGCTAGGAATAACCAATGGCCTGCCTGACCCTAGATGATCACTACAGGTTTTCGAACCCCGGTACCCTGGCCTCGAGGGGTAGCCTTCTACTACAATACGATGAACCGGCGTCCTAACCCGTGTAGTCCCGAAACGGGCAGCGTGATTCCCTAGACTGCGATGTTGATTAGTCAGCCATTATGGTTGGATACACTACTCTTTATCCTGCCTTCTGGCCCGGTTTCTGACTAAGGAATGCTGACAGTGTTTATGTGGTCAGCTCCTCTATTCTATTTGTTTACAGGCTAATACCAACAACCTGCAACACTCGTTTTGTCATTCGCAATCCACAACACACAATATTATCCAAACTCGCCTTCCAATTTGGACCGTGCGGTTACAATATCATTGTGAACATTCAGAAGAGCCAAACCAACAAATCTGCTTTGCAACAGGGTTGTCCAACAAGGGATCTATGTGCTTGATAACTAAAAAAGATTTAAAAAAAAGATTAATTAAATATAATTTAGTATATCGAGTTATATAGGAAAACAAAAATTCCACAGAAGGTTTAAAAAACACAACTGATAAGCTATAATTTAAATTTGAAATTAATATTTCATGTCCTGGATAATTTACAAATATTTATCATACGTATTACCTTCTGAAAACTAGTGTATGCACGCGGGGGGAATATTAATGTCTTTGGAACTAGAATCAGATTTTCATAAGAAGGACCTTATATGAGAGCCAGAAAAGTTACTAGATCTACTTTCACGTATTCATACCTCAATTCATACATACTGCAGCTGTAAATTTTGATACTATCAATATGTATAGAATATTACTAATATTATAATAAGTTATTATTCTTGACTGCAAAAAATATGTATTTTCTAAAAGGACTTTCCTATAGAAATCGGGCTCTAGTTGAGCGATTTATCTTATGGCAGAGCATTATTTGACCGCCAGGGTAACGGCTACCCTCGATACTTTAGTGCAACGCACGTTGCATCTCGTTGTTTCCCACGGCGTTCTTGTTCTTAATGGATAGCAGCACATCAAGGGCCGAACATGGACACTTGGGGTATCACAACCTGAAAAAAGATATATTTATCTTTCCGTTTAAATTGATACATTAAGTTAGAAACTATATATATATTTGACTAGAGGCTCTGTGAACAGTAGACCTCCTTACCTCCATGCTATAATCGTTACTACATTATACAGTACGGGCTTAAAAAGTATCAAACCTAGTCCTAGGGGCGATTTTTTCAAAATATTTCCATCACTCTTTCTACTAGCAAATGCGGAAACATCCATCTGAAATTCCCAGCCAACTCTTTATCCCATTACCGGGAATAGCCCGGTCGGGTGCACCACACAAAATGAAGTAATAAAAAAACAAACTGCTAGGCTTTGACCCAAGACCTCCTACCCGGATGTTTTCCCTCTCTCCAGACGAACAAGGTGGAACTAATTCTTTCATCATATTATTTCCTTGAACTTGCTAAGAATAGCTCAAGTGCGCTTGAGACTCATATCACTTTTAAAAAAATCTTTACTTCGTTGATCTAGACAAATAATATAATAATTGTTTGCAATTTCTTGTTTTCCTATAAATATCACACATGAAATAAAATATTAACTTTAGTCCCCCCACGCAACATCGTTGATCAGATGGGATAAAGGCCGGTATACACAGAATGCTGAGTAAACTAAGCAATGGTCCCTTTTCCCCTCCAGAATTCAGTTTTGTTTCTTTCTGGTCTACTCCAGTGAAGTTTAGTTATGATGGCGTTCTCTAAAATGTCTTGTTTGAGTTCAGGAATATAGTACCGAGTAAATACGATGCTGCTGTTAGCAGCTGTTTTGAAATATGAAGAAAATTTAGGAGGTGGAAATTTGACTTGTTCAATTAACGCTTCCATTTTAATATAAACACATTAATTAAATATAAAACCTAAATATAATATTACTTAAATACACGTGAGACAAACTGAAAACAAAACTTCGACAGTTTTTTAGTTATTTTCACCAAACCAGCATTGCGTCTGTTCAACACGGAGCCCAAGTTGAGTTATGGCATGCGCAAAGTAATATGACTCAAGATGGGAGCTGGAAAAATTGCCCGGCCAGCAATCGGAAAAAAAACATAGGGGGTAGCGTAGCATACTTTGTGTGAACCAACATATTTAAATATATGATCCGCTATTTTTCCCAACAGTCAAAGCAAATCTTAGCTTAGCGCTTTGTGTGTACCAGCCTTTAGGCAGTGATTCCTAACCTTTTATAATTTCTATACCGCGAACCCCCTGAAACCAATAATAGTTTGCCTTAACCCCCCATATTTGAGCCCCATCCCACTCGAGGGGAAGTTAAAAGCTGCGCACAAATGTATAGTATTCTACGTAACCCATTTCATATTAATACAATTAAAATAATGTCAGATAGGACAGAAATGAGGAGGGGAAAAAAAGGCCAACCAAATTGTGATTGAACAAACATTTTTTAAATTATGTAAAAATACAAATGAAAAATAATTTTTAAATCTATATTTATTTGGTGGAACATCCGCAGGGCTTTTCACGTACCCCAGTTTGGGAACCTTTATTCTAAACGGTATCAATCACACAATAAATTCGATTGCCTTTGATCGGGAGGTCAAGGTTCGATTCCCGGCCAGGCGCACTAATTGTAGTTTTTTTTCTAAATGCTCTCCCATTATCGTTCTACGCAAATTCGGATACATTTCTTTTACAATTCTACCTTGCTGATCCCCCTTCTGCATCAATTTACTATATATATTTCAATAGCCGAGTCGGGTAGTAAGACACGGTGCTTAAAAAAACCTAAAATTTTCATAGAGTTTTTGAAAATCGTTAAATTGCAAGTGCGTTGTTTAGCATAATCAATGCGTGACTGATGTAATTACTGTAAAGTTGTTTACGTCAGCTCACACATTACAGTAAAATATTCCCCTCTGGTAATTCCTCCCCCTTCCCACCCTCCCATACCAGCATGTCCCAGATTAAATCCTCTTGTCCGGCCTGCCTTCATTGTCAACACTGGACGTGTTTAACAGTGAATACATCATACGAAAAGGGTAGAGGGTGATAGGGCGTGGAGAAATCCCTCCCCACCCACAGGGGGATTTTTTATTCTTCCCTTCGAACCGAAAGGGGAGGGGTACTTTGCTGTTTAATTAACTATTACAGGGATGGTGTAACGAGATAAACGCGTCCACACATGAGTGAAATATGGGAGGATTAAGGGGTCGTTTAAGGGGATAGGACTAGTGCTTAGGAATATGAAGTCCATTTGGTTGTTTAATGAGTTGGGATTTTTTTTTTTAGCTAAAAATTTGCCATTGCTTAAAGCTACAGTTCCAAAATAATTTATTTACCCATCTCCCTTTCCATTTTAATTATTATGTCTAACGCAAGGGTTGATGATTATTTAATGTGTTACCTGTCTTGACCGTCTGGAACATTCGCATAGGCCTATTTACACTAACGGGGTAAGTTTTATAGAAGGTAAGAATTTTGGATTAAATATATGCGCATATGCATTTAGGGAAGAGGGGGGAACCATTTAGGCGGGTAAAACATCCTCAATGCACCCGTCCGGGTTTAGAACCACGATCTCTCTGTCAATGGAAGTCCAATCTATTGTGAGAGTGACGCCTTAGACCGTGTGGCCACCGAAACGGTGCTCCATGTATTTATACGTCCAAGCCATGTGATCTGCAGCTGTAATTTTAGACAGATATTAAATTATTATTATTATTATTAGCACCGCGTCTTACTACCCGTTCGGGTTATACGCACTTATGCTAATGTGTAATGATAGGGTGATTGTGAGATGAAATGAAGGACCTACAGTTTAACGTGGAATCCGAACCACGGTGGAGGCCTGGCATTCCCCACATACAGATATTAAAAGCGATACACCTAGTACAATGGTAATAGCTTTTGGCTGTTGATCTAGATGTCCCAAGTTCGATTCTCGGCTGGTATTGGGGTGGGGGAAGGAGGGTGGGAGTTTTTTTCTAGAACGGGAAATAATTCCCATGGTTGCCAGGGTTTGGTTAATTAGGCTTAAGTTAGGTTAAAATCGTCATTGGCTCTGCATCCTCATATTCATTATCATTATAGCCTAATCTCGTCGGGACATGTAAAGAACCTCTACAGAAAAGCTGTACGATTAGTACAGCCGGGAAGTCCCCTGAGCAACAGTACATTAGTACTGGATAATCTTTCCGGTAATCTGAGCTACAGATTTATGTATCCCAAACAGTCAATTAATATTATTATCATTATTATATATCAAAATGACGTTGTCGTTAACAGTAACAAACTATGTTTTAATTTTTTAAAGTTTTTAAATTTTTTTATTAGTTTTTTCTTACTAGACATAGAAAATATATGCTAAAACTATCTAAAAAAACGTATATTCATCTATTTATTTTAACCCTTGATTAGGGTTCATCCATAAGTCACTTAACGCTGTTGAGAGGTTGACAAGGGGAGATAGTGGGGGGGAGGGAGCTCGAATGGTTACATGATGTTACATGGTAAGAGAGTTGATATCCTTCATCATAATGTCACGTAAACACATTATCACCATCAACTGTTTTCATCCTGTGGCCGGGTCACTTTAGTAAAATGCGTCCATCTTTCTCTATCCTCCCACCATTCTTCCCCCTTTAAATTGCTCCCACTCTACTCCTCTCACTTGCACAGTTTCTGTTATTTGCTCCTTCCATCTATTTCATGATCTCCTTGCGGTCTTTTTCTTACATACTTCATTTCCATAATTTTCTTTGGCATCTTCTCCTTCTCTATCCTCATTACATGCCCATACCATCTCACCCTAGCTTCCTCCACTATCTAATGTACTCCAACATCCTCATTACATGTCCATATCATCTTAATTTTGTTTCCTCTACTCTATCATGTAATTCAACATCCTCATTACACGCCCATATCATCTTAGTCTTGCTTCTTCCACTATCTAATGTACGCCAACATCCTCATTACATGTCCATACAATCTCAGTCTTGCTTCCTCCACTATCTAATGTACTCCAACATCCTCATTACATGTCCATATCATCTCACTCTTGTTTCCTCCACTCTATTATGTACTCCAACATCCTCATTACACGCCCATATCATCTTAGTCTTGCTTCTTCCACTATCTAATGTACTCCAACATCCTCATTACATGCCCATATCATCTTAATCTTGTTTACTCTACTCTATTATGTACTCCAACATCCTCATTACATGCCCATACCATCTCAGTCTAGCCTCCTCTACTATCTCATGTACTCCAACATCCTCATTACATGTCCATACAATCTCAGTCTTGCTTCCTCCACTATCTAATGTACTCCAACATCCTCATTACATGTCCATATCATCTCACTCTTGTTTCCTCCACTCTATTATGTACTCCAACATCCTCATTACACGCCCATATCATCTTAGTCTTGCTTCTTCCACTATCTAATGTACTCCAACATCCTCATTACATGCCCATATCATCTTAATCTTGTTTACTCTACTCTATTATGTACTCCAACATCCTCATTACATGACCACCATCTCAGTCTTGTTTCCTCTACTATCTCATGTACTCCAACATCCTCATTACACGCCCATATCATCTTAGTCTTGCTTCCTCCACTATTTCATTTACTCCCTTTACCCCCATTCTTTCAGCTCTTGTACTTAAATTATAATGTTGAAAGAATACCAATGTTCATGTTTTCTCCGTTGGTAAAGATACTTATGAATAATTTCACATCCAGAGTTGTATTAAATCTGAGTCACTCTCTTAGCGTCAGAGAAGCTACCTACCGTATTAAATAATAACGTTCATTCTTGATGTGAAAAGTTACGACACAGTTTGGAAAGGGGAGGGGCCAGGGCAAATTTATATTTGGTGTTACATATGGGGGGGAGGGGTGGTGGTAAAAAAAAATCTTTACGGGGTTTATGGACGACCCTTTGTGAAATAATTACTAAACAAAGACGGGGCTCCAAGTAGCACGGTCTCCTCGCATGTTTCTGTGTTGGAAAGTCAGAGAGTAGGGTTACTTTTAGAAAATCTGTGGAGATATTTAGCGGTCGATATTGCGCACTGACCACTCGTAATACACTCGATTAACCGTTAATAGCAATTGAAGCGTCAACCAGACTCGGATACAGGTTGATCTTTAAATAGTAACCAGATCTAAAATTAACGTTGCATTAAATCAATACTTCACCCGCTCCCTCCCCCCTCCACATATACACACATACACATATACACATTATAAACA
This sequence comes from Timema cristinae, assembly GCA_039000515.1. NCBI lineage: Eukaryota > Metazoa > Arthropoda > Insecta > Phasmatodea > Timematidae > Timema > Timema cristinae. Next base: position 111,967,073 of record JBCFYV010000012.1, on the reverse strand, counting down.
CATATACACATTATAAACACATATACACATTATAAACACATATACACATTATAAACACATATACACATTATAAACACATATACACATTATAAACACATATACACATTATAAACACATATACACATTATAAACACATATACACATTATAAACACATATACACATTATAAACACATATACACATTATAAACACATATACACATTATAAACACATATACACATTAAAACACATATACACGTCATAAACACATATACACGTCATAAACACATATACACGTCATAAACACATATACACGTCATAAACACATAAACACATATACACATTATAAGCACAAATACACGTCATAAACACATATACACATCATAAACATATAAACACATTATAAGCACAAATACACGCCATAAACACATTATAACCACAAATACACGTCATAAACACATATACACATCATAAACATATAAACACATATACACGTTATAAACACACAAACACATATAACATTATAAGCACAAATACACATTATAAACACATATACACATTATAAACATATATACACATTATACACATATATACACATTATAAACACATATAAATATACACACATACACATATGAACACACTCGTATTGGTGGGAACGCAGTTAAAGGCATCGAGCACGTTTTGTTTTCCCGATTACGAGAAGGTTGGGTCTCTATTCCCGGCCAGTGTATTGAATTTTTTTTCTAAATTATTAATTTATTTCCCCGCAAATGATGGCTTGTTAACATTAAAACTATACCCTCCTCAGACTTACTAAAATATGTGTAAATATGCGTACAGTCCAAACGTGGAGCACATGCGCAATTAAATATAAAATTTGGATGGCCCAAGGGATAATTGTCTCCACGTGGGTACGAGCCCTCAAGGGATGCGACGCAGTGCATCAACCTCTTCTCCCATCTCCATTTCCCCTTCGTCCATTCCTATCTGTCTCCTCAGTCCGGAAAGGTCTTAAACCTAGTACACACTAGGAAACAGTTCACCAGAAACATTGTTTGCCAACTGTTGGCCAACATTTCGTCATGGTACCTTTGTGTTTCCCAGCAAGGTAAACATGTTTCCCGTGATTTATTTCAAATGGGTTACAAGAAACAATGTTGGCCAACGTTTCCGACAGCAAGCAACTTGGGCCGGTCGGACTCTGCTATTTGGATGTTTTGTTGACACTAGCTTGCGTCATCATAGGTTAAAAGGTGCAGCGATAATGTGCTCGGGACCACACCATTGCTCCACTAAGCATTCTTGCATACTGCCCCGAGTACATCAGTTACTGAGATCTCCTTTTGACATGTCGTGGTCAGCCGAAAAAACTCTGGATCTGATTGAATGAAATATTTCATACAAATACACTGTTGTGGGATGTAACAATCGAGGACTGTAAGAATCGCGTAAATTACAGGATGTTTTTTAATAAAAATAAGTGGACACTTTTCAGTTAGTATAAATGAACACGAACCCACCACCGTTTTCTTCATCTCTTGTCTTCTTGAACAGATCATAACCACATAAAGAACAAGCCATTGCAGCATCCTCCTCAAGAGACATCTTTCACTCAACAGAACTCTGTACGGGAAACAAATAATTCATCATTGTAGTCTGGACGCGACACAAGTTTGCCAACAGTTGGTTCCCAATGTTGGCCAACAGTTGGGGAACTGTTGTCCAACAATGTTTCCAAGTGCGTACTAAGCTTTAAGCTGAATATTTCACCATTGATGGAGAAACTCTTGCTAGTACCGTGAGATCAATAGAGGACCAGAGGTGGACAAACTCTTACTGGGACCGTAAGATCAATAGAGGACCAGAGGTGGACAAACTCTTACTGGGACCGTGAGATCAATAGAGGACCAGAGGTGGACAAACTCTTACTGGGACCGTGGGATAAAGGACCAGAGGTGGACAAACTCTTACTGGGACCGCGTGATCAATAGAGGACCAGAGGGGGAAAAACTCTTACTGGGACTGCGTGATCAATAAAGGACCAGAGGGGGACAAACTCTTACTGGGACCGTGGGATAAAGGACGAGAGGTGGACAAACTCTTACTAGTACCGTGAGATCAATAAAGGACCAGAGGTGGACAAACTCTTACTGGGACCGTGGGATCAATAGAAGACCAGAGGTGGACAAACTCTTACTGGGACCGTGGGATAAAGGACGAGAGGTGGACAAACTCTTACTAGTACCGTGAGATCAATAGAGGACCAGAGGGGGACAAACTCTTACTGGGACCGTGGGATCAATAGAGGACCAGAGGTGGACAAACTCTTACTGGGACCGTGAGATCAATAAAGGACGAGAGGTGGACAAACTCTTACTGGGACCGCGTGATCAATAAAGGACCAGAGGGGGGAAAACTCTTACTAGGACCGCGTTATCAATAAAGGACCAGAGAGGGGAAAACTCTTACTAGGACCGCATGATCAATAAAGGACCAGAGGGGGGAAAACTCTTAATGGGACCACGTGATCAATAATAACTATAGGTGGACAAATGATTGCTGGTACCACGTGATCAATAGAGGACCAGGGTTGCACAACATTTCATTTAGAAGCGTCCTTTCCTTCGGTATTCCTATCATCTCTTTCAGCTAATATGGGTGTATTTCACCTTTTAGTGAGGTTTGTATCGTAGAATGTTGATAGGAAGAACAGTTTCCGACAATCGCAAAAGTTACTAAACTACTTTCATGTGTCTATACCACAAGTCATGTTATCTTCAACTGTCAATTTTGACAGATATTATCAAAACCTATATCATATACTTTTTTATAAATTTCTGATGGTTCTAATCCCAGAGTAAGATGATGTATTAATAAAGGCCTTGATTATAATATTGAAGTATTAACAGATTTGGCTTAGAGTAGACCTGAAGTTAGTGTCACAGTCAATCACCTAGCGCAAATAATTTTTAGTTTCGAAAGTTGGTTGGACTGTGTCATTTCTGAACTCACAAATCGGACGCAAATATTTAATCAGTACAGAGATGACATTCACTTCGTCACGTGGGAGATAGTGCAAAAAAAAAATTATTACCAACTGAAGTAATAGGGAGTTTTCTATCGTGGATTCAACACACTGCGAAATATGCTAGGTAAATTAAATATAAATTCCCTGCTCTGCGTCTTACTACCAGTCCAAAATATCCGCGTATTTACACTAAGAGGGCAGGGATGAGTAAGTTATAGCTTAAGAGAGAAATTTATCATCAATTGCTCGACAAAAGAGTGATTAAATCATTTTGAAAAATAGTCGCCTCATTATATAATAGACCAGATGTTGGCAACAGTTTTTTGGGCCCCGATCGACTTTTTACATTTATCAAAGATTCCGCGATCATCCTTCGTCTCCCCACTTAACTTTTAATTCCCCCCCCCTTCCCCCATACATTTGTAATTATTCCTTAAATTCAATATTTCCTCTAATACTTATGTCCCTGTCTTTATAGAAAATACATCAAATGTACACTCCGTTTAACCTGCATGGTAATAGTCTTACCTTGACGGATTACACTATGGCCCTATCTTATAAGCTGTACCATAGTGTAATAATGCAAGGTAAGCTTTCCTTTTCGTGATGATATATTTTTCTTAAGATGGAATGGAAGGGCTGAATAAAGCGCAAAAATATTGCCTATTTCTGGCACAGTTTCCGGGATTATGAAACATCGCAGAAGTGTGTGGTATTTTTTATCTTGTAAATCAAATAAAGTTCTATGTTTGTATTGGAAGATATTTGAATATATCTTAATAATTAATTTAGTAAATTGATTCAAAGTTGGCACTTTTTCCCTTGTGAGTAGGATCAAATTTCTTCCTATACAAACACAGAGCTTAAGCTAAAATAAAGGTACGTATTTTTTTCCAATTGATAAACCAGATGGAATTATTGTAATTAATGATAGAAAATTGTATAAAATAGTTCAGCGATGTCCTGCTAGGATCTCTACGATCGAATTCCTACCCCCACCATACACACCTTTCAACTCACCCCTCAGATTTTGTCACTAGCTCTCTTTCTTTTACCTTGACAGGTGCTATTCACGATGTAGGTAGAAACAGATTAACACCCCCTTCTACCTTCTCCCTCCCCCCCTCTTGCCATCCTAATATATCTCGGCCTGGGTGCACTTGAGACAAAATAATATTGGTCTTTTCTTACACACCTCATCTTGTTTGTTTTGAATCGATGCTTTCAACTATGAATAAGAGTGCATGGCATCAAGTTTAAAATATAACTGTAGAGTAAATAATCATTTACACGCACTTTCAAATAATGTTAGTCGTAGTGGTTTTATTTAAACTTTCAAATATTTAATTAGTATGTAACTGTTGTAATAAAACTGTTTATATTTAAAAATATATAACACTAGTGTTGAATATGAAAAACTACTAATTATTTTCAACGCAATAAAAAACATTATAGGTCTACTAAAATAAAAAAGTTATTTTTCATTTATGTATGTGCTTTTTTATAAATCATACCAAGTGGTGAAATATTGATTTGACAAAAAATTGTTATAATCCATTACAACCATGTCTGAAGAAAATTTGACTTCAATCCAGAAAGATACTTTATCACCTAAACAAAGCAAACATTCGTCTCGCTTCACTGTTAAAAAATCAAAACGTTTAAAACTATCAGGAAAACCGAAGAAAAGACGATTACCGGACCAACTTGGAGAGTACTGGAGAAATAAACAGTAAGTAATGATTTTATGTTATTGTTGGAAAATGTGTCATATGATCTAGAATGAATTTGATAACTTTTTACTTCATCAAACCCGCCTCTGTGGCTGAGTGGTCTAACGCGTCACTCTCGTGTTGGACTTGGCTGCCGAGGATCGAGGTTCGAATCTTGCTCGGGTGAACGGAGGATGGTTTTTTCTAAATAGTTTTCCACTCTCCCTCTACGAAAATGCGGGCTCACTTCCTATAATATCATCCTACCACATCCTTAACCCATTATAGTAATTAGTACTTAAGTGTATAGCCCGAACGGGTAGTAAGACGCGGTGCAAAAAAAAAACTTCATCGAGATCACTCGGAGAGAAAGTACCTATTGTTATAGTAAAAAAATCTAACTTGAAATTTTGATGAATGTCGATGTTTCATGACCCCCTGAATCCGAAAAAGTTCTTTTGCAATGCCGTCTGTCTGTCTGTGTGTGTGTGTGTGTGTGTGTGTGTGTGTGTGTGTGTGTGTGTCTGTCTGTCTGTTACTGGGGCTAGAGCCGAAACCTTTTTACCGATAGGACTGAAACTTCGTACATAAGATTTTCATAAGGTTTTACAGAGGGGTTTTTGTAATGAGTTATCTACCTCTAAAATTAAGGGTAGTTTACTGAAGGAATAAACAACAAAAAGTAGATTTTCTCTAAATTGGCTCTAACGATTTTCATCAAAAATTGTCTTCCTCGATGGTCTAGTAGTTAGCATGCTCGCTTCTGGACCCAAGGTTCGCGGGTTCAATTCCGCCCGAGGGCGATGGATTTCTAGGGTGGGAAAATTCGTAGCATGCTTTCCTTCGGAAGGGAAGTAAAGCCGTGGGTCCCGTGTCGTTAATTCCGACACGTTAAGGGTGTTTAGCCCAAAATTAATAATATAATAATTATATATATATTAGTAGGTCTTCTAAAACCAAACTTGGATCAGTGTATTAAATATAGATTAAATGTATATTTTAAGCACAGTGTTTACCCAAAGTTTGAGATTTTGGCATCTAAAGCAACCATTTTTAGAAAAATCAAATGATGCAAAGATTTCATATTTGGAATGTTAGAAGTACTTGAAGAGGTTTATTAAGAGAAATAAATATTATTTCAATGAACCTTCAATAAATAGCGTAAAAAATTGCCAAATAAATGCTATATTCAATTAATTATTTTATATACTTAAGCCTGTCTAATAAATGGGGGAAGTAAATCCACGCAAATTCTAGTTCACTTCCTCTATATTCAACTTCCTAATTACTTACCCATTAGCGTAATTAGTACTTAAGCGTACAACACTAACGGGTAGTAAAACGCAGTGCTAAGTATGTTATAACTAGGTCTAACTATACATTTTCTGGAGTCAAATGTATTATGTATCATAGCACAGCAACTTGCAGTAGGGCCAAGAACTGATACAGATTATTTTGGTCAATATACATCAATAATACCATGAGCCAGTGATAAAATGTATTTCCGTTTTTTTTAACTTTATTTCTTTCCTTTCTTCCATGTCTCGTTGATGGAAATGGCCGATAAATGATTTTTTAAACTCTAATTGTGGCGTTAGTTTTATATCGATGAATAATGAAATATAACAATATTTGAATACAATTTTCTGTTTTACGACGTTGGGTTCTATATTTATTTTCGTAGGAGAATGGCTTCTAAGTAGTGGGGAATGAGGAAGGGTCTGTTTGAAAAAGCCCACCTATCCATAATATTTTGGTGACAAAAATAAAATGAATTGCGCTGATTTCAGTTATTCGTACCGGTAAGCAGGCAGACAAGTGCAGCAGTCTCATTTAGTCTAGCTTATACCACTAATAAGGAGTCGATTTGATCCCGGCCGGGCGTAATGGAGGTAGAGATGAAAATTTTCCTCAATGGCAGATTGTGGTAGAGAGGTTGAATTTTAGAGGTGGCACCTAGACCCTATTATATATACATAAAGTCATCAAATAGTATGTTGAGAGAAGAGTGGGTTGATAAGGAAGGGGTGATGGGAGCACTAGGGTCTGTAGGGGTCACGGAGGGGGGGGGGGGGATAGAGGACACGAAGCAGGGGTTTTTAGGAGTATATAGTGTGTAGTTTGAAAAGGGGGAGGGGGGACAAATGCTGTTAGCAAATAATCGTACCAACCATAAATTTATTTTAACTATCTTACTTTTGATAAAATGAAAATAGAATTCAAACCACCAATTCAGTAACACGCCTCTTCCATCCTATCCTTTTCCCTCAAAGTCATATCCCGAATACTTCCTAACCCTCTCTTTTCACCCTGTCAAGCTCCACCCAATTAGAGATTAATATTTTCTGACAAAATTTTCCTATCGTTGATTCCCAGGGATAATGGATTGCATTCGTGAAGGATTGATCATAATATCGATGTATTTTTATATCTGATCTAGAGCAGACCCAACGTAAGTGACACTTTCAACCACCAAGCGCTGTAGTCGATACGCGAGTGCGAGGAGAGAGCTGAAATAGCTGTAATTACTTTATTTTGAACTCTTTAAAATAGTTGGATTTTTTTCCAGAAACAAATAATTGAAAATTTTCCGAAACGTTAAATTATATTTATATTATATTTAATTGAACATTTTTCAGGTCGGAAGAAACCACAGGACCATCCATTCCAAATGAAACGATTAAACAATTTGAAACAGATGAGGGGGTTCAAGTTTCTGGTCAAATTGATCAAATAAAAAATAGTGTTGACCATAACAAAAGTTATTTGGTCGAGTGTGTCGCTCCTCCCAAAGAAAGAGATGATGAGTGGCACAGTGAAGAGAAAACTGATAGTGCAGACAATGAAGATCTTTTTGTACATACATCCTCTTCTCAGCAAATAGAGAACGTGCATAAAATCACTGGCCGGCGAATAGTAGACATAACACACTACATAGTGAAAATGCAAGAATTAAATGATCATGGTCCGATTGGCTGTAATCTTAGCAACATGTTTGTAGTTCGTGAAAAGAGGCGCGGCTATAAAAGCGTACTTATTTTTAAATGTGTAATGTGTAATATTGAGTGCCAAGTTGAGACCGAGCCTCGAAATGAACAGGTCATGGACATAAATACTGCAGCCGTTGCAGGCTCTATTTCTGCAGGTGCTGGTTATGCACAACTTGCTGAAATTACTTCAGCCATGAATATACCTACGTTAGCTGCAAATACATATTCAAACTATCAAGACAGTGTTTTTGATGGGTTTGAAAAATCTGCGCTTGCGGAAATGGCCAAATCCGCGGAAGAGGAAGCAAAAATAGCTATTCAACATGGGGAGGTTGACAGGAATGGAATACCAATCCTCACCGTTGTAGCAGATGGAAGTTGGCCCAAACGTTCCTTTGGAAAAAACTACAGTTCGCTCTCTGGTGTGGTAAGTTCGAGCTGCAAAAATATACATAATAATGTAGGATAATGTGTTAGTTATTTTGTAAATGGGAATTGTTTGTGTATACACTTAAACTTACAATATCACCAAATTTATCAAGATTAATAGTATGCAAATCTTTTTGCTGCTTCTCTCTAAATTATAAAGCTATAAACCATAAACAAATACTTCAAAGAAACAAAAATATTTTTACAAAATTTCCATAGCATGTGAAGTTTGTAGGCAGATTATTTTTTTACTAAGAAATGTTGTAGGGTAACGAACAGTGTCCTTTAATTGACCTTAGCTAATTTGAGTAATCAATGTTAATCTAAACCAGTTGGGAGAATTATTTTTCCCCATCTTGATAAAATACTTCAAACTTGTGGTGAAGAGTTAATATAGTATTTCACACAACACAAAGTGGTTTATGCTCCAATGCTATTTACATAATACAATAATGAATAGGATATCTGTTTAAATGTGCTGTAATGCTTTTGGTTAGTGCATTTTACATTCGCAAAATAGAAAATATTACTTATGATTGGTAAAGATCTTGGGGAAGCCCATCTATTCTCTTTAGATGACTAGACTTCTCTGATTCGCCTCTTTTTAGTGTAGATATGTACATTGCAAAAGAATATTGTAATAAAACTCCCGTGATTAATGCATAATTCTATTTTTTAGGCTGCCATTGTTGGATTATACACTGGAAAGGTTATTTTTCTGGGATGGAGAAACAAATATTGTATTTTGTGTAACAGAGCAAATAATGCAGGAATACCAGTAAAACCACACACATGTTATAGAAACTTTTCTGCGAGTTCCACAAGCATGGAAGCAGATGTCATAGTGGATGGTTTTTTGAATAGTGAAGCAATGTATGGAGTAAAATATGGCGTTCTTGTTGCGGATGGGGATTCCAGTGTGTATTCGAAGATCCTACAAGCAAGACCTTATGATGACCTAACTGTAGAAAAAGTTGAGTGCACTAACCATCTTCTTCGCAACTATGGAAACAAATTGAGAGATGTAGCTAGAAACAGCAAACTAGGCAACATAATGCTGAGACAAAAAATAGCAGAAAACATTGTTAGACTTAGGAATGCTGTTACAAAAGCTGCAGAATACAGATCAAAACAAGGGGATCTAAACAACCAAGAAAAATTTAATGAACTCAAAAAGGATTTGCTGAATTCTCCAAGTCACATATTTGGAGAGCACCTTAATTGTAAAGATCGTGGCTACTTTTGTAATGGCCCCAAACAAGAGGACGTTAATCTAGTGCCTAGGTTAACTGAAGAAGGATTGTACATTGTCCTTCAAAAACTTGTTAGTGGTCTTGCCGTGCATTGCCGAAGTTTATTGAGGCACTTGAACAGTAATATTGTGGAACAATTTTTTTCCATCGTAGCGAAGTTTATAGGTGGGAAACGAATAAATTATACACAAAGACATTCCTACCAGGGGAGATGCACAGCCGCTGTTGTGTCACATAACACGCACACACCAATGTATGTGCTGCACAAAACATTATTTGATAAACAAAGTCCAGGAAAATTTACAAAATTATATGAAGTCCGTCGTCTAAAAGTACTGCAGAACCGTAAAAATAGCACAACGAGACGGTGAAGAAAGTTATTTCCAACAACAGAAATACCTGACAAAGATTATGGGTCTCACGCAGAAAAACCTGATCTTCCACATGATATATTTGAAGAAAAGAAAAAACAATTTCTGGATTCTTTAAAAAGATCAGTGAAAGAAATTCAAGAATTTGAGAGGGCAACAGTTCTTCAAAGAAAATGTGGAATGTGAATGGAAGAAAGGCGGAAACTCCTAACAGCATCAGTTTTTGGAACAGTGTGTTGTAGGCGGCCTTACACAAGCTGTCAGACATTAGTAAAAGCTTTACTTTACACCGATTTTGATTCAATGTCTTTAAAATATGGGCGAGATCATGAAAGCGATGCTCTCCAAGCTATGGAAAAAGTTATAGGGAGTAAAATTAAATAATGTGGTCTATTCATTGATCACACTCATCACTATTTGGGAGCAACACCTGATGGGCTTGTGGGAGATAGTGCCATCGTTGAGGTCAAGTGTCCAGCTTCTGCAAAAGAGCTTACTCCTGAACAAGCAATTTTGTCAAGGAAAGTTACATTTTGGAATTTAAGTAAAGACAAAAAAGTGATAGTTGATGTCAACAAAAAACACAAGCATTACTTTCAAATCCAAGGTCAATTGCATATAACAAAAAAAGACATTTGTTACTATGGAATTTGGACCCCACTTGGAATAAAAGTTGAAGCTATCTGCCGCGATGATCAGTTTTGGAGTAATGAAATGGAAGAAAAACTTAAGAAATTTTACATGGATTGTGTAGTTCCAGAACTTGTAGATTCACGTCAACGTCGCTCAATGCCTATTCGTGACCCTATATATGTGCTACAATCACAAGAACAAAATCAGAGAAAACGAAAACTTTCTTTGGAAAACACGTTTACAAATAAAAAACCTAAAGAAAGATTGCTTTAATTACGTAAAGATTGCATGCAAAATACTGTATATATGTTATATTACTGTATATATTGCTACTTTTTATTAATACTTTTCCTTCACAACTGATTTTTTATATTACTTTGTGATATTTATTTATTTTACAGTGTAATCAATCATTTAAAACAAATGTTTATGGGCTTGGACTGAGTTGAAGAAATAACTTATAAAAAACCATTCCCAAACAAAATCAACTCTGATTGAATATGCTGGAATTAGAAATAAATGGTCAGGTCTATAAATATGCCTCAAATTCTCGTCCAGATCAATATTTCTTCATTTTTCCCATATGACGGCTATTTCAACTAAAACCGAAATATCGGAAGCTATTTCTTCAACGCTGCTAACACCCGCTTCGTTTAAATCAACCCCAGGCCACGGAAGCCACTAAAATAATATATTATTGATAAATTTTATTTAAAATTATTTTTGTTCATACAACCATAGTTATTAATAGCGCAAGAAGAATACAAAATCCATAAAATTATTTTGTATTAACTTTATGGTTAAAGAATCATGATAGTGAATCCTCATAATTATAACTGGTTTCCTTTCAGTAGAATTATTCATTTGCCATTCTCCATTAACCAGAATACCAAGAAAAATATATTTTGTATAAAAAGTATATTTGTAGCAGAGATGATGATTGCATTGAACTATTAACTTTATCAGGGTTTATGGTAATATTTTTTGAAATAAAAATTAAATAGTTTTGATTTGTTTTACCTCTTTATATATTGACTCTACTTTTTGCTGTTGGTATTGAAATTGATTTAAATTCTATGGCTAGTTGGGTTGAAATTATTTTATAATAAACTTAGTGTTGGGTCAGTTTTGGTTTGTCTGTTCACTCTTTGTTCCTTTTCAGTAGATATATAGACTCATATTTGTTTAAAAAGAGTGTGGTATTAAAATGTTCTAAAATTGTTTTATTATTACTATAGGGTGATTCACTCGTGAGTGAACACTTATTCTATATCACACAATTAGGAGCGTCGGGCTATTATGTGTCTGGACGCTGTCGGTGGGCACGTCCAGAATCTTCTATGATACAATCCTACATGCCATGAGGAAAGCGAAGTTTATGACTTTCCAATCATGAGTTAAAAAAATTAATGTACAGTCCCGAATGAATCACCCTACATTATGTGTGGCTGTATATAGAAGAAACACCGTACTAGAATAGCATCTGACAGCTATAAACGTTACTTAAATTATTATCATGTGTCCATGCGTCATGTGATCTAAAGCTGTAACTTTTGATAGGTATTATCAATAACTATCAACTTATACTAATAATATAGTTGAACATTTCAATGTTTACCACAAAAATATGTTTGTATTTTTTAAAAGTTCCTTCTTAGTGTTCTTACTGTACTCAAAACGTTGTGTACAGGTTACATAAACACTTTACCACGGTACGTGCACCACATGTAAGTTAAAAATAATATAATAGGAAACAGATTATTTCTTTATTTTAGAATAATGTTTCTGCCAATGCCTACAAAATACCAAAAATTAAAATTTACCTATATAATATGTTACGGTTTGTCCATAAGTCATTTAAAGAAACACCGTGAATCCGAACAATGTACTACACCAAATTTAAGGCATGTTTATAGAACCAAAGTTTAGTTTTCATTCAAATATAACTAAAAACTATAAACTATACGCGGAAATCGAGCCGGGGAGTTTGGTTTCGTCACCTACTTTAGAGCTGTCAGAAAATGGCACTGATGACTTGGAGTCAAGCGTTTGTTTGGCCCCTTTTACAGTTTCCTTTGTATATTATTGGATATATTCGCAATACACATATTGCTAAGAATACGGTCGTTCACTTAGTATTAATATAAATATAAAATAAAAACGACATCTCACTTTAATAGAGCCCTTGACATTTGGCTAAACTTATGGTTTTTAAATACATTAAATAGGTACCAATTGAACGACCGCAACCCAAACTAAACTATAATATCAATATGTTGTGTAATAAATAATTTTAGTGTGTTGTCAACTTTTTATAATAGGCCTACAAATATTGGGATGAATCATGTAAGTCATTTTTCCTCCACGTCTTACTGCTCATTTGGGTTATACGCGTTAATTTACACTAATAGGATAGTGTTGAAAAAGATAGAATTGAGACAAAATGTTACTGGATTTGCATGGAGGAAGAGAAACCACTCATAAAAACCCACTCTTAGTACACCCAGCTGTAGTTTGAACCTCTCTTTCTCCACGTCACTTGCAAACCAGACTAGATGAGTTAGATATTCTATCCGCGTGCCAACCGGCATGGAACTGTGACGCTTCGTTTCCACATAAAAAATGAAAACTAAATGCAAAATAAATTTATAAAATTTAAATCCAAAAGTGATATTACATCAACTTAAGTTTATCATGTGTATATGCTAATTATTCAGAACGGATACTAAAATATACCTCTTTTTATTGCCACTAAACTATGGTATTGCAAGTATCGGCTAAAAACAACTTTAACTACAGTCCAGTTTCAATATAAAGGGCCTACCTTACCTAACAACTAGAAACTATACTAGATATATCTGCTTCCCCTGTATTGATAAGTCAAGCCGTATGATCTACAGCTGTCACTATGGATATATCATAGATGGATCGCCGCTATAAGAAGAGTCTTTTAAAAGATATCAAATATAGGAGGACACCATTATCAAAAATACCTTTCCTTTTTCTTTCAGCAGCTGTTGAGATTAAGACTATCAAAGTGACAACTGCAGAACACTTTAGCAGTTGACACAATATGATTCTTCCTATTACAATCTGACTATATCAATCAGTCAACAGAGATATGTGAGGCCTACTCATCCTCTTCTGGAAGCAAAGTAAATTGTCTAGTTCCCGAGTCCAAGGGCGGTACAGGTTATTAAAGTATGATTTAAGTAGTAAGAGCAGTATAAGCTAGTTACTAAAGCTACTAAATAAATTTTAATATATTCTTTCACCAAGTCATGTTATCTACAGCTGTCACCTTTAATAGATATTATCAAAACCTATAGAATGACTCAAATAATATAGTAAAATATTATCAATGTTGATCGTAAGAAAACATGTTTGAATTTTCTAAACTATTTTCCTAAGCAAAATCAGGGTATACTTACTCTCCATTACATCCAAAAAGATTGAACTTGGAAGATGGGAATAAGAATAAGAAAACCTGAAACAAAGGTTCGCGAACGTTTGTTTTCTGCATCCTAAATGTTTGGAAGAATGTTTAGGAATGTTTCCATTTATTTTATTCAACTCTAATAGGTGGGCAATCCAGAAAAGGCGTCAATCTAGTCTTGTCCGGTTTGCCAGTGACGAAGAGTTCGGGATTTGAATCCCGGCAGTTTATATGTAGATGCTTTATTCTTAAATAGCCTTTCACTATTTATTCACGTAAATGCGAGTAAACTGCATATTAATAAAGTCTACCTTCCCTACCCCGAACTCCTTTGAAAATATATATTCAGATAGTTTTGACGGTTAAAAACGTTGCAGGTCACGTAAAATAGCACGGAAAAGTGGCCAAGCGATCTAAGAACTAAGCCGTAAATGAAAATCTTCCTGGAAGCAAATATTTTTTTAAAAAAATCCAAATATGAACAGGAAAATTTCTGCAAACACAAATAGTGTTGTCGATTATTTTAGGACATGAATATTGTGATTTATATGGTGAATCATAGTGTTTACATTAAAAATATAAATAAAATTTTAATTAATATAATGCAGTTTAAAATTCAAAAAAATTAAATCTTTACCTTGTAGCTACAATTTTAATATACTAGCTACTAAAACTTTTTAATCAAACAAAATTGTATAAAAATTATTTTAAAAACTCGATGGGATTGTCAAAAGCTAGAATTCTAAAATTGATACTACTTTATTGATATGAAGCAACCGCTGTCACATGCTAGTAATTTAAAATGGGTAGCGAAAAGTTTACTCTCGGAGAGTTGCGTGAGCTAGGCTAGGCTCAGGCCGCCCCCATCAGTTCTTGACACTTTCAAGGAATCCAGAGATTAGCCGGCTGACAGCATTCTAACAGCACTGTCCACTTAACCCCTTCCCCTTTGTACTTTTTTCAAAGCAATGTTTCGAAATAACAATACCTACTGACTGGCGAAACTAGCGACACCTGTTGGTGAGCATAGCAACTATGACTCACCCCAACCCTCACTCTCCACCCCAAAACTGAAAAGGAGCTCCACTATCGCGCACACTTAAGTGATTGACTAAAAATGGCTGCGAGCTTGACCTTTTGCCGACACCTGTAGTAGACCCTCCCAAATCCGACCTTCGAATATCTGTCTCCCCGTTACATCAGACCGTAATACTGAAACTAAACAGGCCTTTGATATGGCTCTATATTACATAGAACAACATCCTACTTCAACGCCCGTGGACATTTTGTGGCTAAAGAAGAGGAGAGACTCAGCAGTCAAGGTCAGGATGTCATCTTTAAAACATAACAATATTAAAGACTTTTCCCCCCAGCATTAAATCTATATTATTGTTCAAATATTTTTTTTTATGTTGCCTTAGTTAAATAGTAAGTAGACTGTATATAGAAAATAAACACGTCAAGGTTTTTTAGAAAACCATAATATTTCACGTTTTTATTAGTTTTTTGTAAAGTTTTTTTTTTGGCTCTTATTATCCGACTTTTTTTTTTGTTCCGGCCATGTTCTAGTCCCGGGAGTGACGGAGGTGAATCAGAACAATTGGAACTTTTTTCTTTTCTTTTTTATCACCGCGTCTTATTACCTGTTAAGGTTATACACATATGATTATTACTCTAATGAAGTATGGATGAGGACTGAAGTATTTTAGAGATAATCTACCAGCATTCATGTGGAACCCGCGTCGGTGGCGTAGTTGGCTAACGCGCTAGTCGTGTTGAGCTCGACTGCTGAGGACGGGGAGATCAAGGTTCCTCGGTCGGGTGAACTGGACTTTTTTTCCTAAATGGTTTTCCACTCTCCCTCCACGCAAATGCGGGTTCACCTCATCTAATTCAACCTTCCCAATTCCTAATCCATTAGCGTAATTAGTACTTGAAGCGTATAATCCGAACGTGTAGTAAGACGTTGTGCTAAATCATAATAATTCATGTGAGAAACCATTTAGGAAATACCACCCTCCAGTAAACCCGACTGGGATTCTAGCTCCAATTTATGTCTTCACGAAAGTGACGCCTTAGACCACTTGGCCACCGCAGTGTGTAACAATCTAAGCAGCTAATGTTAATACGTTTGTCCACCGATGGTTATATGATTTTGTATATCTGGACGCGCACGAATATTTAAGGGTTGACGTATTTCACGCAACGTTTCAACGTTTCTCATTCAATTATTTCGGTAGCGTTAGTCCGCAAAGCCCACCGGATATCGACTTATGTGTAAGATAAAACCTTGGGGAATGAGCGGAGTTGTATGTTGTGCATTTGCTGGGTGAATCTGACAGTTATAAACAAGCGCTTGATACAATTATTTGACCACTCATCACAACCGGAGGAAGCAAGAGAGTGAGTTGGTAACAGCTTTGATGTATAACTCCCAAACCCTTCGTCCGCCAAATTGAATCCTCTTAAACGCATTAGCTTGACCGATTAATAGGACTGAATATGTCCGACAAGTGAGTAACTGAATTAATAATTTAACGTATCTCCCTGACAGTCGGATCAAGTGAAAGGTCGACTTTACGTCAGAGGTAACCCGCTTCAGTGGCCGTCTGGGCTGCATCACTCTCGCCTGCTGCTTACGACGGGGAGATCAGTGTTTGAATCTCGGTAGGGTCTACTGAGGGTGGTTTTTTTACTAAATAATTTCTCACTCGTGTAAGTAATAAGTATACCCACTCTCGCAGTAAACTAGACTGCCGATGACGGGACGATCGAGGCTCGAATCTAGGCAGGTTGTACTAAGGTTTTTTTCCCCTGAATAGTCTTCCGTTCTCTCTCTCTCTCTATGCAAATGAGGATACACTTTCTCTAAATATAATCTTCCTAATCCCTAAAATCAATAGCGTAATTAGTACATAAGCGTATAGCTAAGACGGGTAAAAAGACTTGACGCTTTTTTTTTTTACGGAAATGAAGATTTGGTTTAAGTAGATTGACGTCAGCACATTTCTTTTAATTGCTAGAAAAAAACCCAATTAAAAACACTAGCTAAATAATATAGACTTGTGTTTCCAAGGTAAGCATAGTTAGTTTAAACTGTACCTGTGAATTACTCTCGACACTCAGTAACACACCCATTGTCAAGGTAAAGGGCCCCATGGTGTACTGGTCAGCGCACCTGGTTACGAGTCTAGGGGTCCCGGGTTCGATTCCCGAATTGTATTATTATTTTTTATTAACATTGCGTCTTACTACTTGTTTGGGTTGTACACAATTACCCGTCTTGAACTTAGGATATTTTCCCCTTAAAGGGGAATGGCCTTAACAGTCGCCGGGGCTAAGACTCTCACCTGCTCCACAACTTAATAATCACTATCATCACCTCATCTCATTTCTGATACGACGTGTAGACAACCTTCAATGGTGTACCTTGGGCAGTGCTCTTTGTTACCAGAGCGGCAAATAATATTCATACAGGAGACCGAAATGGATGTCACATCTCAACCTATACAAAAAAAAAAAAAGTAAAGGTGTCAGTTTATGTACGGTACAATATGTTAAATGTGGACTAGGTGGACGAAAATATGTCACAGGTACAGTTTTAACAAACTCTGCTTACTCTGGAAACACTACACGGCCCTGTTGTGGTCTTACTATAGCCTGGAGGATATTTTATTCCCATGACGATATTACCAAATCGTCCCGTCCGATGCAAGGAGAGTGGCTACGAATGTACGCTCCTGAATATTAATAGGTTTTCGCATGTGTAGAAGTTCAAACTACATCACAGAGAGATATGTTTGTCGCATCTTGCTAGGCTTGCGTGCTCTAAGATTAATGAGTAATGTATCCCATATCAACAAATAATCTCTTGTTTGGTATAGTAGTAGTAGTAGTAGTAGTAGTAGTAGCAAATACATACATATCTTTTTTAGCACCGCGTCTTAGTATCCGTTTGGGTTATACGACTATGCACTAATTAAGGTCGATTCACACAGAACGCTAAGCTAAGATTTGCTCTGCTAACTCCTTATAAAAATAGCGGATCATATATTTAAATGTGTTGGTTCACACATAAAGCAAGCTATGCCTTGTTAAGCCGCGCTATGTTTTTTCCGATTGCTGGCCGGGCAATTTTTCCATCTCCCATCTTGAGCAATCTTAAGTCGCGCATGCGCATAACGCAGCCTGGGCTCCGTGTTGAACAGACGCAGTGCTGGTTTGGTGAAAATAACTAGAGACGTGTAGAAGTTTTGTTTTCAGTTTGTTTCACGAGTATTTAAGTAATATTATATTTAGGTTTTATATTTAATAAATGTGATTATATTAAAATGGAAGCGTTAATTGAACAAGTCATACCTCCACCTCATAAATTTTCTTCATCTTTCAAAACAACTATTATTATTATTAGCACCGCGTCTTACTACCCGTTCGGGTTATACGCACTTACGCTAATGTGTAATGGTAGGGTGATTGTGAGATGAAATGAAGGACCTACAGCTTAACGTGGAATCCGAACCACGGTGGTGGCCTAGCATTCCCCATATTCACAAGATGTCTTGTCAGAGGTGTAGGAAGGGTTTGGAAATCAGATAAATCTGTGCCGGGACCGAGGATCAAACCCCGGACCCCTAACATAGAAGTCTGACACCTTACCTCTGGACCACCAGGTCACCTACTTCAAAACAACTGATAACAGCAGCGTCTTCTCTTCCTCTGTCCTATCATCCGAGATCAAACAAGACATTTAGGAGAACGCCATCATAACTAAACTTCACCGGAGCAGACCAGAAACAAACAACACTGAATTCAGGAGGGGAAATAGGGACCTTAGCTTAGCTTAGTTTAACATTCTGTGTGTACCGGCCTTTACACTAATCTATTAGACATGAACAAAGTTGAATTTAGAGGAAGTGTACCCGTATTTGCGTGTATAAAATGGAAAACTAAATCCAACCGGGATCGAACCACGATCTACCCGTCATCTTAAGTATAGTCTACTGCAAGAATGACGCCTTAGACCATGTGGTTACCGAAGCGAGTATGAATAATAATTGTTTCAACTCATATCTTGCATAGTATCATAGTAATAAGTAAATGGTTTTCATCCATAATAGCTGTAAGTTACTTGATATCTGGTGCTGTCTTGTGGTAGTAAGTATACACTGATTTTGGTTGGAAGAACAGTAGAGAACATTCAAACATATTTATTTGTGGCCAACATTGATAACATTTTACTTACTATATTATTTGTGTTATATTCTAGGTATTGATAATATATATATCAAAAGTGACAGCTGCAGATGACATGACTTGATTTATAGATATATTAAAATATGATTTAGTATCTTTAGTAACTAACTTCTACTGTTCTTCCTACAAAAATCATACTATATATTGTCCTCACCAATACTATCTAGCAAAGTCTTATAGTAAATAAGTATATTGTTTTTCACCGGTAAAACTTGGTGGAGTATCGTATAAATCTGTTATTTTCATGTATTATATCTGGCGTAGTCTTGAAGTAATAAGTATATTGTTCTCCCCTTAATATTTAGAGAACTCTATAAATACTAAGTATATTATTTAAACACATAATCTCTAAGACAGTATAAGGGTAGCAAGTTTTAAATATCGAATTTCATTGGTTAAAGGAACCATACTCCAGTTACCTTTCTGGTCAGATACAGTGTTTACAATGAGCTATATCTTCTGATATGGCCTAGAGCAAGTTGTTATTTTCATTGATCTGTCTCAGTCTGGTCAGATAGTGTTTACAATGAGCTATATCTTCTGATATGGGTTAGAGCAAGTTGTTATTTTCATTGATCTGTCTCAGTCTGGTCAGATAGTGTTTACATTGCACTATATCTTCTGGTATGGGTTAGAGCAAGTTGTTATTTTCATTGATCTGTCTCAGTCTGGTCAGATAGTGTTTACATTGCACTATATCTTCTGGTATGGGTTAGAGCAAGTTGTTACTTTCATTGATCTGTCTCAGTCTGGTCAGATACAGTGTTGACATTGCACTATATCTTCTGATATGGGCTATAGCAAGTTGTTATTTTCATTGATCTGTCTCAATCTGGTCAGATACAGTGTTTACATTGCACTATATCTTCTGGTATGGGCTAGAGCAAGTTGTTATTTTCATTGATCTGTCTCAGTCTGGTCAAATACAGTGTTTACATTGCACTATATCTTCTGGTATGGGCTAGAGCAAGTTGTTATTTTCATTGATCTGTCTCAGTCTGGTCAGATAGTGTTTACAATGAGCTATATCTTCTGATATGGCCTAGAGCAAGTCGTTACTTTCATTGATCTGTTTCAGTCTCACTTATGGTTCTGACAAATATGAAAGTGGCAGAGGTATGAACGATACTAATAGTGACATTCAATATGCAGCCAGTTTATATTTGTACTCATTATTAAATAATTAAGGCGTTGTCTAGGTGGCTGATATTTTGACAATAAGATGTAGCACTTAGGTTAAATATACATGAGTTTGGTCTTAACTGGAATGAATGCAAAACTATTTTCTACGATCCTATATATATAGATTTGTAAACATAGTTTAAAAATAGACATTTTACACTCTCTCAAGTCCATAAATCCACATATTTTGGTTGATCATAAAGACCGGGAAACAAAAGGTAACTGGTACTTATAGGAGAGTAGAATGAATCTTTGTCAATCGAATGATATAATTTGATAGGAGGGTAACAAGAAAAAATGTACTGTGTTTGTATTTTCCTACCCCCTGTTTGTTTTCCTATTACCGGACAGCTCCGCCCAGGAACGTTATCAAACCACTTAGTTTATGGCGTTTATGAGTTTATGATTGCTTAATCTAGCGCCTTAAAGTAAAGGTGTTGGAGATGGGATAACATGTTGGTCCTTTTTGCCTTTTATTTGATATCTGGCGAAGTAATATTTAATAAATCGAGAACTGGTCTTGTTTACCCCCTCCCCCTTTTTTTTGTTTGAAAGTGCATGTTAAATATATAGATGCATATGTTATTGAAGTTGACTGAATGTGACATATTGCATGAGAAGTTTTTAGAATCGCTTTATTACAACGCTTTATATTAACCATTCAAACATTCTTCAGTTCCAGGTGAACAAAAAAAAAAAACAAGTTCTGTTTCTTTCTCGCGCGCATACTTTCCTTCACTGAGCACGATCAAAGGAACAAGATTGATTACACAGCATACATTCGTTCAAATTCTCGATGTATATTATTATTATTATTCATAGGTCTGGTACAATTCAGTTAAATAAATACCCGCATTGGTGGGCACGTGGTCCATACGTCAAGTTCGTTTAGTCTGCTTTGACAATGACGGGGAGATCAGGGTTCGAATACGGGCTGGGTGTACTGAGTGTGTCTTAACTAAATTTGTACTCCCCTATTTGTCCACTAGAATGCTGATACATTTACTTTTAACTATACCTTCCTCATCCCTATCTAATTCTCTGTTTTAGAACCATGTCTTACTACCCGTTCGGGTTATACGCCTATGTACTAATTACGCTAATGGTTTTAGGGATTAGGAAGTTATTTGCGCATCTGATTCCTTTACATGACACAAGCTAGTCGTTTTATTTTAACTTAATTGTAATTAAAAACCCAACATCCAAACCCTTGAACGCCAATATATCGCTCGGTGGAAGAATAATAACCCAACTTCTCAGTTATGCCTTTTATATCCTTGGCGAGAATCAAACTTGGTATCCATATAACAATGGGCAAGTGCGTTACCACTTGATTTAAATTACATTTGTCACTGTAATATTTTTTGTGACATTATTCTCAGGTTTATTCGTGTGTATGTTCATCAACATTGGCCGTGTATCCGAATATAGTTAGTTGACGAATGTATCAATTATTAAAGTAGTGTTCACAATGTCATAAAAAAGTGTGTTATACCTCTTTAAAAAAGGGAGGGGGTTGAAGCTTCTCATTCAGTTTTTTATTGAAGATGCTACCTACTTGATGATTTCAGAGCTATTTTTCAAAGTGGGTTGCATCTTAACTTGATGCACTTAGGCACTAATATATAAAATAGAAAGAGGAGTAGAAAATCAGTCCACCTTGTGATGTATCTTGTCTATGTGCTGATAACAATTCCCCTCTTCCTCTGACGAGTATACATACTAACTCTTATTACTTACGCCTGGATAGTATTGGATTGAATTTCAAACTTAATTACCTTTTCCTAGTTTCCTATTCACATATTTTTTAACCTACATCCTGGCAGAAAAGATTCCTACATGCAATTATTGTGAATAAAAAAATAAATTTTGAAATAAAAAAATATTTTTATAAAAATATAAGACCATTTTTAGAACTATTTAAGAATTTATGGCTTTTGCAACATTGGAAATATTATCTTGACTTGTGGTGACGTCACAGGTAGGCAAAGTGAATTGAGTCGTTCAGAAACCAAGTAGCCTAAACCAAAACATGCACGTCTATAGCTATTATGTGGCTGCATAAAATTATATTAACTTAGCCTTCATAAACATAATATAGAACTTATTTTGATAATTTGGTAAATCATCTTGAAACTAATCGGCCTCGTGGTATGTAGGTCAGAGCCCCCTGACTGCCAACATAGAAGTTCCGGGTTCGATTCTTGGCTGGTACCAAGAAATTTTTCTCGAAAGAGGAATAATTCCCACGGTACTAGGATTTGGTTGATTAGGCCTAAGTTAGGATGGAAGGGGACGCGAGGGAAAAAATTAGTGTTTTTGCAGTGTTTATGGGAATTTTTCTTTTTTTTTTTGCCAAAATAAATAAAATATTTCTCCATTAGAAGCCTAGAATTTAATTTTCTTCACATAATGACCTCAAAATTTCTTGAATATCTCTCAAAGGTGTCCTTTAATTTAATGGCAACTTCTTCTCTTCGTTTAAAAAGTTTGTTAGCTAATGCCACCATTCTCATGAGAGAGATTCACGAATTGGTGATATCACCATGTGAAGAAAATTAAACTCTATGTTTGTATTGGAGCAATATTTTATTTATTTTGACCAAAAAATATATATTTTGACAAAAATATATATTTTTTTTTGCCAAAAGAAATGCAAAAACACTGGCCTTTTCTGGCGTTCCCAAGTTAGGTTAAGATATTCTTGGTTTCACACCCTCATATTCACTATCACCATCATCTCATCACATCACGTGATAGTTTATACAGCCGATATCCAATACTAGCAAAACATTGTACAATTTCTTTTCTTTGAGAGCGGGCTAATGAAGGGGAAATTCTACCTTTCCTTTAGGAGCATTGCATGTTGACCAAACATCGAAACTTCTTCTGGGTAAACACCCCATCATGTTTAGTGGTTTGGAAGGGGGAAGGGGTGAGTCCCTGGTCTCCATTGGACCTCACATTACATTAAGGTGCCCCCCCCCCCATTCGGGCTAACAGATTACACTATATTCGTCCCCTCTCTCATACTTCCCTCTTTCCTTCCACTAATTAGAATAGAATGTCTGTCGTCCGCCGAACAAAGTTTACCCATTACCCCCCCTCCCCCCCACCCTCACACCCTCAAGTAACCGGTATTTCTGACATAATGACGTGAAACTTGTTATCCTGGCTCCCAAGGTATAATCAAGGTGAACAGAGAAACTGAAGGGAGAAGGCGGGAGTTGAAGTTGGAAAATTTGAGACATCGATACGAAAATATTAGAGCGTAGGTACAATTTAGCGGATATTATTAACTCGTTAAAACTGGTCCTTCAAGTTAGGGGGTCATTATGTCGTCGGGGATTGAATGATTAGAGAGTAACCTACCGACACGAGTTACAGGCAGGGTGTCTGCGATTTGAATCCCGTAGAAGACACATACATTTTTATTCTCTTTTATCACAGTCTCTTACTACTTATTCAGGTTCTATACAAATGTGGTAATTACGTTAATGTGTTAAGGATGAGGAAGGTTGAATTCGAGAAAGTGTACTGGCATTTTTTTTCCAAGAAGGAAGAGTAGAAAATCACTACGTGAAAGCCACTCTCAGTAGAGCCGATTGGGATCCGGACCCTGATCTCCCCGTTATCAGCAGGCCATTCTAACAAGAGATACGCCTTAGACCACTCGACCACTGAAGTGGGTAAGGGTAGTTTTACACATGTGACTTACTAATATGATTTCGCAATCCCCTTTACAGACTCAAGTTGGTGCACTACTCTAACTACCTTCCTAATCCTTTATCCCGTATAGATTAACTAAGGAAATAAAGGGTTGATCAAAAGGAAATAAAAACAAAAATGCACTCGAATAAGCGTGATCAGGGAATGGAAACTCTCACGACGATAATTGGATGAGGTAAGCAGGGCTGTCAGGCACCTGAGAAACAAAGGTGATTTCATAAATTAAAAAAACAAAAACGGGATCCAGTGTCTGAATGGTCTAAGGCGTGTCTCTCATGTTAGCTTGTCCTACTGATGACGGTGAGATCAGAGTTTGAATTCCGGTCAGGTCTATTTAGAGGGTTTATTCCCTCCTTCCATACAAATGGGGGGTAGAGTATCTCTAAAATGCTTCCTTCTCCATCCCTACCCCATTAGACTAGTTATCATATTCATATGTGTATAGCTTGAACAGGCTGTAAGATGTGGTGATAAAAAAAACAACAACTGAAAAATAGGTAAATTTGGGACATTAAACTGCAAGCTTTAAATATTGATCCTTTGTATGTAAGAAAAAACTAACGAAGATAGAAGCACATCGTTTGGAAACATAATGCTTTCTCCCTTCCCGTCATTAATCTCATTGAAATATTGGGTTGTGTAAACACTCCATTACCCATTTCAGGGTACAATTCCTCTAAATTCAACCTTCCTAATCCCTAACACATTAGCATAATTAGTACATAAGCGTATAACCCGAATGGGCGGTAAGACGATTTGGGGAAAAAAAACTACCTAGATTTCCTCATCAAGGTCAAATAACTTCACAGAGATCAATTAGATAATACATTAAATTTCACTCCTCAATACTACTTTCTAGAAAGAACTTTAAAGAATGGGAGTTACTTCTGGAAAACACAAGGAATTTTGTGTTAAGAAAATAGTGGCAAGCCTGGGTAAACCACCAACACCACATCACAGTCAGACGGAGTTCGAACCCAGCCTCGTGGTGAATTTAAAGCTAGATCCCACTGTGGGATTGAGTGGCAGTTATTGACAAATATATTTCATTATCAAAAGTACCCGGGGCTACATCCCGGACAACACTTTCTTTGATTTAAACCGACAGAAAATAAATCATTTAATTTCATTTCTTCCGACCCAGTTTTTAATTTAAAAAAGAAACACAAATAAATTCCAATGTCTAGGTGGACATGTTTGTGCACAGGGGGCTACTAATTTTAAAATTTCAGCCCTCAGCATGCGGTAGAAATCACGCAAATCTCATGACAGAACACAAATCTCATTTAATTATTATTAAATATTATTTATATTTTATTATTATTATTATTATTTATTATTATTATTATTAGCACCGCGTCTTACTACCCGTTCGGGTTATACGCACTTACGCTAATGTGTAATGGTAGGGTGATTGTGAGATGAAATGGAGGACCTACAGTTTAACGTGGAATCCGAACCACGGTGGAGGCCTGGCATTCCCCACATTCACAAGATGTCTTGTCAGAGGTGAAGGAAGGGTTTGGAAATCAGATAAATTTGTGCCGGGACCGAGGATTGAACCCCGGCCGCCAGCACAGAAGTCTGACACCTTACCCCTAGACCACTAGGTCACCCTTCATTTTTTTTAATACAGATTGGTGTGCTCATAGTGTATTTATTAAAGTGCATGTTACAATTTTTAAATAATTTTTTTATTTTAACAAATTTTGAATATCCTTATTAAAAAAAAAAGTAGCTTCACGAAACTTATAATAGTTGCTCTGGTGATCACGTGGAACAAAACTTCAGGATAGTCTGATCTAGTATGCTGAAAATGGGCAGGTCGGGTTTAGAATCCCGTCTGGGTGGACTACTTTTTCCCCCCTTCTCCTAAATGGTTTTCCACTATTCCTCCGCGCAAATGCAAATATATTTTTTATGGCCTCATTCATGTAAAATGGTCGCTGAGATGTGGTGCAAAAAATAAACAAAATACAGTATTTGGAAAGCTTTAAATAAAAAATAATGCTGAAAACGTCATGTTTTATCCCCATAAACGTCAACATAAAAGTGTGGAATAATTTCTTATTCTCGCTAAAGTGGACTTTATTTAACGAGAAACGCAACCAGCGTTTCTCCACTAAAAAGACGTGGCTATCGTCAACTTTTTATTTTACTAGAAGATTCGCGGTATTAACATCATATATAATCCGTGATACCAACACTTTAAACTTTTTTCCCCTCATTATTTTAGAAAGAAAAACTTTCGTTTAAAAAGTTTTTTTTAAATGTCTAAAAGTTGTGGTTTTTCGCGATGATAGAAGACAGTTTTAAAGTGTTTTTTTTTCAGAATGTCGTCACAAGCGGTTAAAACTAATGTGTGAAAAAGTTTTTTTTATAAATATATGTGTGTAATTTTAAATTTGTTTTAATTCTTGCGTCTTCAATGATAGCAGTAGATATTTATCCAACAACTGTTGGCTACCCGCTTCGGTGACCCTATGATCTATATCAGGGGTATTAACCTTTTAAGAGGTGACCTAGCAGTCTAAGTATAAGGTGTCGGACTTCTGTGCTGGGGGTCCGGTGTTCAATCCTCGGTCCCGGCACAGATTTATCTGATTGCCAAACCCTTCCTTCACCTCTGACAAGACGTGTATTAATCACTACTTGTGAATGTGGGAATGCCAGACCTCCACCATGGTTCGGATCCCACGTTAAACTGTAGGTCCTCCATTTCATCTCACAATCACCCTACCATTATACATTAGCGTAAGTGCATATAACCCGGACGGGTAGTAAGACGCGGTGCTAATAATAATAATAATAATAATAATAAAGGTCCAAGGACCAAAGTTTCTGTCTCTTGTTGGCTCGCAATACAGTACCCACAATATTAAGATTGAATAAATATTAAAATTATCGTATTCGCTCATTCTTATAAACTTAAACTCACACTAGGGATTAGGATCTAGCATGAAGTATGTTCTCGTTTTGTTCTTTCCTTTTTTTATATTTTTCTTTGCAGAAGGTAGCGCTATTTATCTGGTCGATTAGAGTTGACGTTTCAATATACATTTGTATAAAAACGTAATACTTTTCTTCAAGTATAAAATAAAATAATATACGTATTTATTATTAGTTGATTATATAAAATATTTATCTGTATTTGTCATGTTTTCTCTTGAAATAATTTTTATATTTTTCATGGGCCAGTGGACAGCAAAAAATGTTATTGCGGGCCGCGGGTTGAAGACTCCTGGTCTAAGACGTCACTCTCGCAATAGACTAGACTGCTGATGATAGGGAGATCGGGGTTCGAATCACGGTCGGATGTAATGAGGGCGTTTTTTTCCCCCTAAATGTTTTTCAACCATCCCTCCACGTAATCGTAAATACGGACACACCTATAAAATTAAACCTTTCTCATCCTTAACCCATAAGCGTAATTAGTACATATACGTATAACCCGAACAGGTAGTAAGACATGATGCGATTTTTCTTTTTCAATAATGACATCTGCAGATCATATGACTTGACGTATGAATACGTCAATGTAGATAGAGCTAGTAACTTTTTTAACTGTCGCATAAAGGCTCTTCCTTATGAAAATCGGACTGTAAAGCTTTCCGCGCACTGGGTCGGATCGGATTGGAAACGTCAAGGTTAGATCGGAACGGAATGAATCGGTTTGCTAGGAGGGAATACTCTGACGTATTCCGAAGCTACTAGCAAACCTCCTCAGGACTGGACTATTGAACCATTTGCACTCGCGCGCTGTTTACATCGATGTTCATTTCCTGTCTTGGACCAATTTTTTCTTATTTTAAGAAATGCCTTTGGATTAAAAAAATAATCACTCTAGTTCAACAATAGGCCTACTCTATAATCTATGACATTGCAAACAAATATTATGACTGTGATACAAAAGAAAAATGCGTTTGGAGGATGTCTAGTAAATCTTATGTTGCATTTATGCCTAGCATTCCTTCTTCCTCTTCATCGGCATCGGCAGTGTTGCACAAAGGAACCACCATTACCTGCTCTTCACTGCTGCTATCACCAAACTACTAAATTCGACTCACCCTCTTTGGTTGGTGTCTTCCTACTGACATGAATTGAATTTCGAACCATTGCGCGGACAAAACTCGTTCCCGTTCTTAGGGTTCCGGTTCCGGCCGTTCTGATCCGTCGTTTCAGTATATGGCAAGCTTAACTCTTCTGCTTACCCTGGGTGACAACCCACGACACGCCACTGTTGTGTGGTCCCACTTGGTGAGCTCTTATCACCTCCAGACAGTTTCATTCGGTATGATGTGTGCTCTAGCAGTAAAGTCACAACGAGTGTTTTTTTGTGGGTTTTTTTTCCTGCCCGGGGTTGTTAGGATGGGTAGGGTGGAGAGAGGGGTGCCTGAATCCTCGGATTACTGGCGCAATATCGCGTCGGGAGGAAATAGTTCGCGCCTCTAACAGTTGCTAGCAAAAAGGACACATGGAACTTTCACATTATTTTTTTTTTGTCTGACACACTTCTCGTAATGTCTCAAAATTAAACTGACCGATTATTTCCAGTAACGCGGTGGTGGCCACCAAAAAGTGATCGCGGGATTTAGCCTACAGACAACTTTTTTTAAAAATTTCTTTTTATTTGAGGTGTTTAACCTGCACTTGCTGAAAAGACTGATTGATTATATCAATACAAAATAACTTAAATCACTTCAGTGGCTGAATGTCTTTAGGTGGCACTCTCTTATGGCCCGCTAATGACGAGGAGATCATGGTTCGATCCCGGTTGGGGTATAATGAGAAGAGGTTTTTCCTAAATGGTTTCTACACTCTCTCTATCCACACAAATGTGGGTACACTTGCTCTAAATTGAACCGTCCTTATCCCTAACCCTCTAGCGTAATTATTACATAAGCATCGGTACAACCCGAATGGATAGTAAGACGCTGTGTTGAAAAAAAGTTGTAGCTATAGTATATAAATGGTTTCCACGCATCTTTAAAAACCGCAAGAATCAACAAAACACAGGAAATTTCACCAAACATTACAAAATAAATGTAAACAACAGAAATATTTGTGATTTTGGTACGCTTAACTGCAAGCTTTAAAGGGTCGGCCTTTTCATGAAAGAACATTTAATTGAAAACAAAGCGCTCTCATTGGATATATTTTATCCCACTCCACCCGCCCAGCCCATTTTCACGAAAAACATTGGGTTTGCTTAACAGCTAGGGTTGTGAAAAGGTTTCATTTTTTATTTGAGAAGTGAAGTTGAAAATTAGTTTGAAACATCTGAAGAAAAGTCTAAGTAGAAGACTTTTATGCTATCGTCACATAATACTAAACTACTTTAAATTTTAAGATTATTCACTAATACATCTAGGTAAAGAGAAAGGTTTGGAGAAAAACTTAAGGACACCCTATTATTTCAGGCTGACATATCTGAAAGTATCTATGCTTACGTTATAGATTCCATTTAATTACAAATTTGTGTAAAAACAAAGTTTAATAATTACTGCTCTTGAACTGTTTCATCGAAGATTCTAAGTCTATTGTGGGAGTCGAGAAGACGAAGTTAAGGAGATTTAGGATTCGTCTTTGACGAGTTAAGGAGATTTAGGATTCGTCTTTGACGAAGTTAGGAGATTTAGATTCGTCTTGACTGTTTAGCACCGCGTCTTACTACCCTTCCGGGTTAAACGCCTATGTAAAAACTACACTAATGGGTTAGGAATTAGGAAGGCTTAATTGAGAGGAAACGCACCCGCATTAGCGTAGAGGTTGAGAGGAAAACCATTTAGAAAAAACCCACTATCGATGCATACGACTGGGATCGAACCCCGATCTCCTCGTCTTCTGCAGTCTAGTCCAACACGAGAGACTCGTGTTAGACCACGTGAGAAGCGTGTTAGACCACGTGAGAAGCGTGTAGACCACGTGAGAAGCGTGTTAGACCACGTAGAAGCGTTTAGACCACGTGAGAAGCTGTTAGACCACGTGAGAAGCGTGTTAGACCACGTGAGAAGCGTGTTAGACCACGTGAGAAGCGTGTTAGACCACGTGAGAAGCGTGTTAGACCACGGAAGCAGCGTGTTAGACCACGTGGACAACCTCTAGTAACAACTTCATACATTTACATCAAGTGACGCCTAAGATCATGCGGCCACTGAAGCGGGATGGTCTGGCTAGGATTTTTTTTTTAGAGATTCGAAATAATTTGAAGATTTAAATAATGATTTCGTTCAAAAAGAATATCTGGAAAATGTTTAACATGATAAATAACAGTGCGTACTTGTTTGCTTTTTTCTGAAAAACATTAGTAAACTGTTTTTTACTGTTAACCGTAATTTGAAAATTTAGTCCTTAGCAATAATAGACTATTAGAGAATATAATATACGTCTGCGGGGGTTGGGTGTTTGGAGGTTCAAACCCCCCGCTAAATTTTATGAATAAAATATATATGGCTTTATTTATGGTTCAAACAATATCAACATTAAGATACAAATACAAACACTTCAGAGAGCTTCTAGAACTGTTTTTCATTTAGAATTTTTTTCTAGCTTCCGGCAAT
This sequence comes from Timema cristinae, assembly GCA_039000515.1. Lineage (NCBI taxonomy): Eukaryota > Metazoa > Arthropoda > Insecta > Phasmatodea > Timematidae > Timema > Timema cristinae. Next base: position 111,936,519 of record JBCFYV010000012.1, on the reverse strand, counting down.
TGGGGGATGTGCCCCCCCCCCCCCCCCCCGAAATTATTCCCTGGCTACGGCCTTGATTATTTCCTAGCTCTACCGTCGTCTTGCATCCTAACGCAGGCACCTTATTTCATTGTTTGTTATTACGATTTGGCTCCGGGGGAAGGGGGGGAGGGGAATAATCTCCCATTATCCCTCCATCCTCTCCCCATGGTCAAGTATTTATTACACGTGTCATCACCACACGCTCGCAATAACTACATTTTAGCCCTTGTGTCGGGAAGGGGAGGGATAACATGGACCGGCCAGAAGTCATCCTCTTGTAACCCCCACCCCTACCCCCCCTCACTCCCTTTCCTTGTCAAACCCCTTTTCATGCCCTTTTGTTTTCAACGGTTTTCCCCGCCTCCCATTGTTTTTGGATGAAAAGAGACTCACCTCCTAGGTGGCACCCCTTCACTAGTCTTTGCCCAAAAACATATCGTGTACACTCCGTTCCAAACATTGCTACACTAGAGTCGCGATTATCCAGCCTTCGATTATCCGGCTCCGGTTCTTGGCGTTAGCAGGCGCGTTTTAAAATAAATAAACCAGTTCATATCCACAATAAAACATTTACTGAATGTATAATGTAATCAATTTGACGCTCTATGTTCACTTGTTGTTCTTTCTTTATAGCCGATGTTCCATTTTCAAAATAAAGTAGGTACTCTATAGTAAAGATTAAAAAAATTCATTTCTCGTTTTGTTTTTACTGTTCCCTCTACAATTACTGTATTCCTATTTTATATCGCAATCAGAAAATGGGGAGATTCTATTAAAACAAAGGTAAAAGTTCTGTGAAAATAAACAAATAAAAAAGTAGTCAAACCGGTACTAAAAATTATCTACTTCCAGATTCTGTATTATCCGGTTTTTCCGTTATCCGAGTTGGAATGCCGCCTCTCTAGGCCGGGTGGTTGCGACTATAGTGTATCTATATTTAGCATATGGCGGGAAGGAAGGAAGGGTGTATTACAACACATTTTATAATCAACGCCTCCACGCTCTCGTCCCCAGAGAGTCATTTTAACCTGCTTTTCTCACTTTAGAACTGTAAAGGTGAACACAGTCAGGGTATCTAGCGACCTGGAAAACCTGGACTACAGATAAATGTCAGGGAAAATTCATAGAAAAGTCTGGGAATTTTAATCAAATTTCTGGAATTTTACATAGCCATAAAAAAAATTCACAAATTGTATTCACATTAGTCAAAACAACATTTTTCTTCCAGTTAATATACACAGCTAATATTATTTTTAACATATGGATTAAAATATCCAAGATAGTTTGTTAGTTACGGCTATAGCCGCGTCCAACTATCATATTATATATATATTTAGCACCGCGTCTTACTACCCGTTCGGGTTATACGCTTTAAGTACTAATTACACTAATGGCTTAGGAATTGGGAAGGTTGAGTTAGAGGAAGTGAACCCGCATTTGCGTGGAGGGAAGTGGAAAACAATTTAGGAAAAACCACCCCCAGTTCACCCGACCGAGATTAGAACCTCGATCTCCCCGTCCTTCTCAGTCGAGCTCAACACGACAAGCGCGTTAGCCAACTACGCCACCGAGGTGGGTATCATATTCTTTAAACTGGAAAGGGATAGCTATGGCCATGTGTCATTTTTCAATTTAAATAATATGTATTTTAACACAGTAACCCCTGTTGAGCATACTGATCTCAATTCTAAAGGTCAACATGTTATCTTTCGTGTCTTTCCAAGTCTTTACCGCACGTTTTTAACCAAAGTAGAATCATGGCTATGCGATAATTTGATTGCGCTATAAGAAGAAGTGAAAAAATAATTAATGGCTCAATATGGTCTAATTGTAATTTAACTTTGATCGCGCTAACCAATAGCCCATTGCTTTAGGCGGAAATCTTTTAAACTCTCCATAAATTGACAAACTTTCATGATGTGATTGTCTACAAATATAATACACGTTTGTAATATGATCAGTAGATTTTGACTGGGAAAACATTTTGGCTTTGGAAAACTAGAAAAATTCAGCAAATTAAAAAGAAAATAGCTTGGAAGTTTGCCTCGATTTCACATTGATAACCAGTTGTTTTAAATTTGTGTTGCAAGGAATTATGGGTCAACATACGTTTTTTCTTGCATGTTAATTGCTCTAGATTTTTGGTGAACGTGTGAATCAATTTGTAAGAAATATATATATATATATATATAATTTAATTAATATTATATTATTATAATATATAATATATATGTGTGTGTGTGTTCTTTTTTAACCAAATATTTTTTCTAGCCAGAATAAACGAAACATATTCAGTAAACATTTAAGAACAGAAACATTTCAGTAGATAAGTTTAGTTTACATTAATATAAGGCTAAAACTAGACAGTTATTGAAGATTTGTCAAGAGCATGGTGATATTTGATGATAACCTTTTTTTAAATCAAAAGAAAAAGTCCTATTTGAATTCCGCAATACCCATGACAGATATTTAAAAAATTGTTGACTAATTGTATGTGTATAAAATTTAATCAAATGTTCATACTGGATCAATATTTTTTGATTATTTTGGCCAAAACATGTTTTTAGTCATGATATCCCTTCCACCCAACCTTAAAGACACACTGTAACCCATATATACAAACATAAATGATTTGTGCGACTGCTTAACTTAAGCCTACACTTTCTTATACAGCTATACTTTCATTTCCTCCACCACGTGATTTATTTTTACAAATAAATTTGCATGACTTCTTCTAATATTTTAAAATTGGTTCACTAGTACTTTTGTATCCACCCAACAATAATTTCGATAAACGAGGCAGTGAATGGTATAGTGATGCCCATTTTTTTCCTTTTTGGGTCAAAAATAAGCGGATGACCTCTTATTACATTTTTAGAAACCCTATTTATGTGATCTACATTGTTGAATCTGATCTGACGAACGTTTAGCAACTATAAGTTCACCAAATGTTTTGATACAAGTGATCAACCTTTATATCCCCGTATCGAGCTTAAGCTGACCTCTATGTGAAAACATGTCCTACAAAGCCCGGGTGTGTGAACGTGGTCGGGCCATATCACAAAAGAGGAGAACACTGTTTGGAAATAACTGGGTCGCTGCAGGCTTTATTTGATGTTGATACAACATGTATTTAATTCACTCTGATTAAACCCGGCCTTGAATTTACTATACCCTTACCTATACTCATATCACGATGATAACGACTATTTCTGATAGTGTGCGCCTAATATTACACGCATATAGCCCTAGTTTCAGCGGATCAGGACAACTGGGCGCCGCCATCTGGGCCCTGCCAACTAGGCGCCAGGACAGTTGGGCGCCAAAAGTAACCCCAATTTTTTCTTTGAAACATTTTTTCGCCTTTTTTATAGCATAATGCAATGCAATTTTTTTCTTTTTAATTAAAAAGGGATGAGTAAAAGCAAAATATGCACTCTTTGATTATGCTCAACATCATATTTTATTTAAATGTTCGTGTATTAATGCATTGCAATAGCTTGGTTAGGTTAGGTTAGGTTAACTTTATAAATATGAATTAATTAAGTTTCCTCTACTAAGATTATTTTAAACAACTCCAAAAAGGAATATTTACGTATTTGAAAAATATATGATGTTGCGCTGAAAAATATGATTAGTAAAAAAGTTCATTTTTAGTTTTTACCCATCACTTTTTAATTTTAATTGAAGAATATATGAAAAAATTGCGCAGTTTTTTATATTCTAAAAAAGAGTGCATTGCATTATACTATAAAAAAGTTAATCAAAAAAATAAAAGAAAAAAGTTTCTTCGTCCAGTTGTCCTGGCGCCCAGTTGTTCTAGACCGTAGTTTGTGTCTAATCACTTAATTGGCATTTACAATCCAACTTAATCCATTGCACACGGCCACGACACCCAATCCAGTTAGATAAGTTCATATCCAACCGCCAAGGCCGTAGCCAGCCAATAATTTCAGGGGGTGTTTGGTGGGCACATCCCCCAATTGCTGGAAGCTAGAAAAAATCTAAATGATAAACAGTTCTAGAAGCTCTCTGAAATGTTGTTTTTATGCTAAAATAACCCCATAGCTGCCGAAGGCTTGGAAAATTTCTAAATATTAAACACTTTTTGAAGCTCTGTGAAGTGTTTTTTTTTTCATGGTAAAATAACCCCCAAAAAAGGCTAGTAAAATTTCTAAATATTTAACACCTCTAGAAGCTCTCTAAAGTGTTTTTTTTATGGTAACACAGCCTCCTAATTTGTATTTGTATCCTAATTTTGATATTGTTTGAACCATAAATAAAGCCATATATATTTTGTTCATAAAATTTCGTGGGGGGTTTGAACCCCCAAACTCCCCCCCGCCTCCTGGCTACGGCCTTGCCAACCACTCCCTAACTAACACAGCATAACGGGTTGTTGTGACATCAACCATCATTCTGGTACCGTCCAGGCCTTCCTTTCTCCAGCAGATCGATTTCAGGCATTAGTTGAGTGTGCTTTTTATGTCCAAACTTTATGGTCATCCTGTATTATAGTGTTTAGAATGACAGTAAACACTTTATCAGATGCAAAAATCATCTTTTAACAAAAATAATTCCCATAATCCGAGATTATTTTTTTTAGGAATTATTAATATGGAGGAGATTAGATTAATATTCCTAAATGACCTTTGTATCGTACAGATAATTAGCTATTTTGGCCGTGATTAATATGGTGTGGGGATGAGGGTTGTATATTGATGTATGGAATTCACGATAATCTATTTCAAATACTGGCGACCTGGACACGCGATATAATTCAATAGTGTTCCCTGTGCTGTGAACTGTGCTAACAACATTGTCATAGGGTATAAGAGAAACGTTTCTACCTAACCATCTGATAAAGAGTTCTGATTATCGATAAGGCCTTAACAGCGTAGTTAACGGTTTAGTGGGGGGGCCTTTGGTCGTTAATATAGGGCTCTCTGATGTCGACCGTTTTAATTTCCTGTGCTTAAATGGATAGCGCCCGAGTCAAAGATGCTTAAGCGGTCTGCATAATTTGGTTGATGTAGCTCATCTCAGTTTTAATAGCTTAGGCGGTTAAATACTAATTATTATTATAGTTTACTACAAAACGAGTTTTCGCAGACGAGGAATACTGTGATAATCCAGGATTTTGAATTTCAAATCAAATACGAATCTTTGCTTAGTAATAGCTCGAATAGATTTCATGTCGATTATTTAGAAAAATTTTGAATCGAATCCGAACATAATTCTTTTAAGTGAAACTATTTAGGATTGAATCCCAGGAATTAAATTGAGTTTCTTAATTTTTTCACTCTTACTAACTTTTAATCAATTTTTTAACCCCTTTGTCACTTTTTAGCGCAAATTACAGTTTTAACTTTCTAGGGCTTTTTTTTCTAAGAAAGACAATTATCACTTAGTAATTTTAACTGTAGATACATTGATAAAATTTTATAGATGCATACAAAAAACACACAGAAATCATCAAAACTACTTGAAAGAAAATTAATGCATTAAAAAAATAAAAGAAGTTTATTTTTAAATAAATTGCTAAAGGGGGTAAAGATATCTTGAAACAAGAGGAACTAAACGAAGGGAGACATTTAAGAAGCACAAGTATGCATGGATGCAAATAAATTATTTACAGAAACCTCTGAAAGACTACTGGTACAGTAGCCCCGTGGCTTCTTTGGTGCTGACTGACAGCTCACAGCTGACTTCTGACAATCAACATTAAGGTATTTACCTACATTTTGAATGTCAGAAGTGACAGCTACTAAACACATGTTTTTGCGGATCATATGGTTCGGCGTAGGGATACATAATTTGGTCTGGTAACTTTTCAAAGCTGTCAGCTGTGAGCTGTCAGTCAGCACCAAAGAAGCCATGAGGCTACTGTACATAAGGCTTTGCAGGATAATTAATATCCATGAGAGTGATATCCATACAAGCAGACCTACGAAAAGAAAGTAAACATTTAAAGATTAAGCAAACAACCATCAAAAGAAAACTTAAACATTCAAATCCTATAATTATGTTGGGGATGACCTACCAATAATCATTATTTTAAATTTAAAAACAATTAAAATCCACCGGTCTCGGTGGCTTAGTTAACTATTGCGCTAGTTTCATGTTGAGTCTATGTGGAGGTGGGGAAATCGATGTTCGAATCTCACTCGGGTGAACTGGGGGAGAGGAGGGTTTCCTAAATGGGTTTTCACTCTCCCTCCACACAAATGCGGGCTCAGTTGCTCTATATCCAACTTTCCCCAATTCCTAGCCCATTAGCGTAATTAGAACTTAAGCGTATAAACCGAACGGGTAGTAAGACAGTGTGCTAAATAATAAATGAAAAATTCAAAATTTTGAAGAAAAAAAACACACAAAAAAATTGATTTAAATTTTCGAAACTCAAATCCGATATTTTCTCGAATCCTCGAATCTCTAATGTCCTTAGTGAATTCAAGGATTTGAGTGTCTCATCCTTAAATTTTATAAAATTAAACCACCTTTTAAATCTATGTTCCGCTGTTTTAAATAGGATAACGAGCGGATATTGTCCATTCCAAGCCGGTCCGCTGACAAAACATTGTGTCATCATGCGCTGGACCGTGGATCCCGCAGATAGCCTATAAGGCCCCCCCCCCTTCCCTCTGCTATTGTGGTGCCATCTAGTAGCGCGGTTTCGCGCCCTGTTGTGGTCGTCAACCTCTCCCCTCCAATCATAGGCCAGTAACATGGCTATTGACAGTTACCGATCAACCGTGCCTAACGCCCGCACATCCGTGAACGTGTACACATTGAATTATCCACTGCGTAATGACGTCCTGTTTCGACTGGGGAAAGGGATTGAAGCAGACACATAACCCCCCTTTTTTTTAAATGTGATATGAAAATTATTATTGTTTACGAGCCGGGCGGGGGCTGGTAAAATATTAGATTTTCATAGAGTTAAACTTGATTCACACGTTCACAGGTAATTTTATTTTGTTGTGTCGCGTTTTATTAACTTTCTCCGGCCTGTCCTCATATTTACACTAATGAGATAGGGATGAGGAAGGTAGAGTATATCTACGGTAGGAGAGGTCTTGACAGGTACAGTAGCCCCATGGATTCTTTGGTGCTGACTGACAGCTCACAGCTGACAGCTGACGGCTTTGAAAAGTTACCAAACCAAATTATGTATCCCTACGCCGAGCCATATAATCTGCAAAAACATGTGTTTAGTAGCTGTCACTTCTGACAGTCAAAATTTAGGTATATACCTAAATGTTGGCTGTCAGAAGTCAACTGTGAGCTGTTAATCAGCACCAAAGAATTCATGGGGCTACTGTAGCTAAAGTTACCATGTATCTATACGGCAAACCATATGATCCGCAAGATCATATTATGTTGAGTTGTCACTTTTCGCAGTCAAAACTTTCATAATAAACAATTTTATTTTTATTTTAACAATTTTTACATTAGTGAAACACGAACTTATTAAAACAACCGTTTGGATATTTATGTTCTGTGGTTGGTGAGGGTGTTATGTAACATAGAACTTATAATTGAATTTTAATGTTTAAAAATTAATTTATATCCTGTATTTAAAATCTATTCTGAGTGGTATCAGATCCGAGTCCTTCTTTTAGTGACAACTTCCTTATTAAATAATGACATTCATTCCGGATGTGAAAATTTATGTAACGAGGGTTGAAGGGGGAAAGAGGGGTCATGCTAAATGGCGTTACCATAAATTTTATGTAACGAGGGTTGAAGGAAAGAGGGGTCATTCTAAATGCGTTACCATAAATTTATGTAACGAGGTTGAAGGGGAAAGAGGGTCATGCAAAAGTGTTACCAAAATTTATGTAACGAGGTTGAGGGAAAGAGGGTCATGCTAAATGGCGTTACCATAAATTTATGTAACGAGGTTGAAGGGAAAGAGGCATTCTAAATGGCGTACATAAATTTATGTAACGAGGTTGAGGGAAAGAGGTCATCTAATGGCGTTATCATAATTATGTACGAGGTGAAGGGAAAGAGGGGTCATTCTAAATGCGTTACCAAATAATAATTTAAGCTAAAGTTTCGTCCTTTTTGTTAAATTAATATTTTTATTTTAGGTTTAAATTTTCTTTATATCATTAATATTTTAATGTACTAAAATTAGTAAGAAATTAATAGAGTAATCAAACTTATTAAATATATTTTAAAAACATATATTAAACTAAAGCTTATCAATGATATCAATTATTTAATAAGTTTTCTCATATTTTTAGTAATTAAGGATCTAATAAATTATTTTATATAAAAATTGTAATTAATTTACCTGTAGTAATAAATGAAGCTTACAAGGGTCGAACTAATATTTAGGCTAATCAAATGATAATGGTAATTATTAATCAAAATTAAAATTAATTAATAGAAGTTATATGATCCCAGATTGATCATCATTGTTTGAGTACATAGTTTTTTATACCGTATTTAATACAGAAAACATCGGTCTGTGATGTGAGGTCACTAAAAGTCTGATCGGAAAGAAGGGGGGAGGGGGAGGGGGGGGGGGGTAAAGTATCAACTGCCCTGAACATGTGCACAAAGGTCAGCCAGAGAGCGCAGGCCGACCTGTCTGCAGCAGAGCTTAATGTCAACACGCGACATTTCAACTACGGCTGTGATATGCACCAACAAATTCAGGTCAGACCCGGTCGACGGAAAAGTCAAGGACTTAAATAAAGGTTCAGCCGGGATTTTTTTTATCTTTAAATAATTATTATTATTATTATTATTATTAGCACCACGTCTTACTAACCGTTCGGGTTGTACGCACTTACGCTAATGTGTAATGGTAGGGTGATTGTGATATGAAATGGAAGACCTACAGTTTTAACGTTGATCCGAACCACGTGGAGGCCTGGCATTCCACACATTCACAAGTTGTGATTAATATACATGTCTTGTGAGAGGTGAAGGAAGGGTTTGGTAATCAGATAAATCTGTGCCGGGACAGGGGATTGAACCCCGGACTCCCAGCAGAGAAGTCCGACACATTACACCCAAACCACCAGGTCACCTTTTAAATAATTATAACTTCAGTAAAAAATAATAATAACATCTCCGCATTGGGACGTGTAGAATTATTTTAGAGGAAACGTATCCGCATTTTCTTGGAGGGAAAATGGGAAACTCCTTAGGAAAATCCACTTCAACCTCCTCATCCACCGGTAAAGTAGACTACAGTCCATCCAGCATAGGAGTGTTGGTGACAGCTAGCGAACGGTACCAGATTTACTCTCATGTATCATTCGCCGAACCATGTGATCTGCAATACCATAATATATTGAGCTGCTGTCACTTTTGGGCATTCAAAACAATCACAACAAACAATTTATTTTATTTTATTTTTTAATCCAAGTGTCTTTACATTATTGAAATAGGAACATATGAAAATAACTGTTTGGATGTTTCTTTAAAAAAAAAAATCAAGTGGCGTTTGTGGTTTACTTAAAAATGATATACAAACGAGAGCTTCTAAAAGGCTCTCTTGTCTTAATAAAGATGGCGAACGGGATGAAATGAGAGAGGTTGATGACGTCATGCAAAACGTATTTGGTTGTGTTCATGCGCATGTGTTTACAAAATACATTTTTTTGGGAACTAATGTGAGGAATGCCAGGTCTCCGCCGTGGTTCGGATTCCACGTTAAACTGTAGGTCCTCCATTTCATCTCACAATCACCCTACCATTACACATTAGCGTAAGAGCTGTTGCACCCTCTCTGAGTCCTGTACCCCCCGGCCAAAAAAAGGGATAAAAGGGAGAGGATGAACTTAACATACAAAAAATGGAAATTATAGAAAATATATAGATTCAACAAAATGAGCAGTTTATTCAATTAAATGACAATAGCGCAGATAACAAAATTGGTCTAAATTATATCATTATGAGTACAGTTGGAAATTATGCTCGAAGTCCAACAACTTTATATCATTAAAGTTGCGCAGGAGTTTAAACAAAAGGAAACATGAAATCCATCATAATATTGATAGTCCAGTCTATAAGAGACAATAACAAAGAGAATATTTTTAAATGCGATAAAAAATAATAAGGTCCTAATGGGCACCTTGATATGGTTCCAAAGGTTTCGTAATTCACAGAAAACGACATCATAAATATAAAGATTTAAATTTGATGACTATACAACAGAGTCTACACAACGTGAGGGTTTGACTACCAGACATAAGCCAAACTCCCACGGGACTATCAGATCTGACTGAAAATATGGAACAAACAGTTCCACCAATTAACAAAACTTTAGCTGTTCAAACAGAACTTACGTTACAAAAGATTAAAGTCATCTTAATTTAAATTCCAATAAAAAGTTACTTCACGTTACGTTAAATCAAACCATAATTTTAAATATGAAAAGTTACTTCGATAAAAAATTACTCTACAATTCCAAACAATATAATATTAACAAGTCAAACTTCTAATCTGCACATAACAGAGGATATTTACGAGAATAAAAATATTAGCAAAAGTTACAGCGCCCGAGCGGCGACCTATCTAAGATAGAATATTTAGACATTTTTTGGCGATCAAAATATTAATACGTTAGAATTTGAAACTGAATATTATATGCTAAAAGTTTAAAGTTTATAAATAAGTTAGAGTTCATAACTCCACCCGTCTAAGCGACGATTTTGATACATTTTTACAAGTTTTCTCCAGCCATTGTCCAGGTCCATGACAATGGTCTGTCGTCGATCGTTGATCGTAGGATAGTCGATTATGGCAAGCTTGCACAGCCATTATATAGGGATTTCGTTGTTCTGGAAAGAAGGGGAGAGTACACCAAACACGCATATGATGACGTCAACGATGCCTTCAAACAGTCACGTACACCATTGTTGATTCCGCTTGCTCCATCGGAATATCCGTGAATATCTCCAATCACCCGATGTTTTGAAGGAGGTTCCTCTAGTCTCCGTCAGGGGTCGGATACATAATTGTCTTCTAGTTGATGTTGATAGTTCTGGTTCATTTCACGCTAGTACAGTCGGAGTGCCGGGTCGCTTTGTTGACCCACTGGATCTCCCTTGACCCACTCGCCAATCTAGGAGTCCAGGTGCCGGCCAGCCTTGCAGGATTCTATTGTGAGCAGATTAGTATTTAAGTACACGAACAAATTACTACTTAGATTGGATTGAGTAATAAATATATTGTCCAGCATTGTTTCTATTATGTCTTCTTAGCCTACAAGAACTACAACAGAGAAAAATACTATTGTAGGGATCCTAATTGAGTTGAATTTATTGGAGCGGGTAGTATGCTTGTTGTCCAGTTGTAACATTATACCACGTAATGTTCAAATCTTATCACGCAGTATGGGGGTCCGTGTAACACTATACCACGAAGTTACGAGCGTATACAGGTAGTAAGACAAAAATAAAAAATAATATCTTGGAACTAAAATTTTGTTAGGCTCATTATCTAAGTACATAAAAAAATGTATTTTTGTTACAATTTATGCTGGTTCAGTTATATGAAGATGCAGGAGTGGTTATAATACTTTTAAATTTATTTTTTAATGCACCATAATATATCTTACTAACACAACTGCAAAACAAACAAAAAACGTAATAGTTTTATTAATATATTTTGTTCTTTTGAAATTTGGGTTTGGTAAGAGCTAATGGCACAATAATCCTTAGGGAAGAATTATTAGAAGAGTTTATTTAACACTTTTAATTGATAATCTAATATTACTAAAAAATATAATTATTATTTCCGTATAGGTTAACATTAGTGAGCCAATATTTGCAATAAAAATCTTGAGCTAGCTCTCAGTACTACCACCACTCCTACGTTGGGTGATCCGTGGATGAGCCTGCCACGTAGTCCGCATACCCTCCAATGCTGATAGAACTTCAGTAAAAAAGACAACTTAGATTAATAACAATATGATAGGGATGGCCCACACTTAGAAAACTGATAAGATACACGGAATATCGGGAAAAGGTAGGTGTGCAGATTTTGGACGTTTAATCGCAAACTTTGATCAGTATTTACTTTAATAATCCGGAAAAAAAGGGCCATATTGTAGAGTCAGCAGTTTAAATTGTCGTAGTTGAACGTGAAAGTATTTAGGAGGTGTAGTTTAGCAGAGGTGAGCAAGAAATTGTCGTCACACACTTACATTCCAGAATGCGCTTGTGTAGTAAAAGAAGTGTTCAGTTTTTTTTAGGGTCGAGCAGACTTCTCGAGTTTTTATACTTGTTACAGGCTTGTTAAGAGTCTAGTCGTGATGGAGTCTTGTTACCGTCTTGTTAGAGCCATCAGGAAGTAGCCTAGGGCTGTTTAACAGTGCTACCCATGTTAGTTAAAAATCGTATTAAGGGTTCCGGGCTAACATTCATGTAGAGACTAAAGGGCATAAGGGAAAGGGCTCATGGGCCTTAGTATGGGACAAAGACTTGTTCGTAGTGTTTATGCTTAGTTCTTGTACAACTTGTAAACACACTTTTATAGTTCATACTCTTTTTATAATTAAAGTTAAAAGAAAATAACCCATTGCCTTTTACGGTATTTTCTAACATGTTATATTATTATTATTATTATTAGCACCACTTCTTACTACCCGTTCGGGTTATACGCACTTACGCTAATGTGTAATGGTAGGGTGATTGTGAAATGAAATGGAGGACCTACAGTTTAACGTGGAATCCGAACCACGGTGGAGGCCTGGCATTCCCCACATTCACAAGATGTCTTGTCAGAGGTGAAGGAAGGGTTTGGTAATCAGATAAATCTGTGCCTGTACCGAGGATTGAACCCCGTACCCCCAGCACAGAAGTCCGACACCTTACCTCTAGACCACCAGGTCACCTCTTAACATGTTCCTCACATCAAACTTTATATTGGGATTATGGTGGGAAAACATCACTAGTGAGAATCAGGGAGTGACAACATCATTTTTTCATTGACATGGACCTTTATAAAAACCCTGCAGTGTGACCTAAAATCATAACTGTCGATTGTGATCCCCCCTCCCCCCTTTTTTTCACTTCACAGTTCTAAAATATTGGTTTGCAATTTAATTGTATATCAAAGTCGGACCATCCAGCTATAAATCCAAATAACATATTTTTTTTATAAGTATAACGTGTCTGGAGAAATAATGACGGGAAAATACAGGAAATTTTACAGTAATACATTAGGGACAGTGAGACCAAATGAGACTAGATTGTCATCTTTGTTGATGTATTTCACAATCGGAGAAGATGGAGGGGAGGGGGTGTCATTAAAAAGTAATGGAAACTTATTCGTCTGGATCGCTACATAACATCTGTAAATATAAAATAATAAAAACTTTGTTAAGGGTGGGTTTATTTATATTCATGAATAACGCATAGTTAACAGTGAATAGAGCTAAATATATATATATTTAGCACCGCGACTTACTACACGCTCAAGTTATACGTCTCTGTACTAATTACGATAATGGGTCAGTAATTAGGAAGGTCGAATTTAGAGGAAGTGTACCTGCATTTGCGTGGAGAGAGCGATTGAGAAACCATTTAGTAAAATCCACCCTCAGTACTCCCGACTGGGGTCGAATCACGATATTCCCGCCATCGGCAATCTAGTCTACTGCTAGAGTGATTACTTATACCATGTGGCCACCAAAGTGGGCTGCAAGATGCTGAAACGCTTTGTTTTCAATTATGGCATTCATAATCGATGCATAGTGAATAATGCACAACGCATAAGATTTATTAAACTTTAACTTGTTAACCGCTAACCACGAACATGAGCATATATCAACCCATGAGAATGTAGGAAGAGGCGATAGCCAAATAAACGTCAGTACAAGCAACATACAGAAAATATATTCTGTTCAGGTTAGAAATGATTAATGGAGTTTTAGTTGTCATACTTTCCTTCAATCAAAGAATGGTCTTTGTTTTAGTGTCAATGACTTCGATATTAAATATGAGGGGCAATCAAAGTGAAATACTAAATTCTTTGTGTTATTGCGACAAAACTACCCTAATATTATTGATGATAATGATAGTAATAAAATCAGAACCAAATAAAAATCATATAGTACACGTACCACCTATTTTAGGTTAATTTTTATGTTTAAAAAAAACAGTTGAATGAACGTTGGTTTTCGAGTGAGCTCTTGGTGAAGTTTTAATTAGTACCTTATCTAGTAGAGAGAAAAAAGGCGAGACAAATTTTATTTCTATTAATAAAAAACAATGTCTTTGAGTAAGACTCTGATCGCTACATTTCATCGTAAACCATTGTATTTTTTATAATTAATTGTGAACTGTACGCTATGCGCTATGTGCTATGCACTATTCACTATTAGTTATCAGTTATGCAAGTATATAAACCCAGTTAAGCAATTTTTTATTTTTGCTTGTTTCGAGATGATCGAAGTCTTCGATATTACGTCACTTATTATTTATTTATCATCATTATTACTAGGTGTTCTGCCTTACAACAGGTTCATTCCTGACCGCCAATGCCAGCTCCCAGAATTTTCTTCTTTCCTTCAAGTCATCCCATATTTGAATCCTTTTTCCTTCAACGTTTCCATCTATGACGTCACTAAAGGGTCCATAAACCACGTAACGCTGTTAAGCAGGAGGTGAGGGGAGGGATAGCCAATGTTTACATAGTGTTACATGAGGGGGGGCGGGGAGAGGGTTGGGAACATCACAGTGTTACGTAACACAGATCTTGTGCTTAAATTATAATGTTGAAAAAATAATAATATGGTAACTTCAGATTCTGAGTTGTATTAAATCTGAGTTGTTGTCACAAACTTTCCTGGCATAGTTACATTCACTCTTGATGTGAAAAACTACGTAACACAGTTTGGAGGGGTGGAAGGGAGGATAAAGTTCTACTTGGTGTTACATGTAGGAGAGAGTGGGGGCGTAAGTAAAAAAGTGTTACGTGGTTTATGTATGACATATTGTTGCTGTGCCCCCTACTCAGGTAAACATGTACTCCCATGGATCTAACACCCTTGAACCCCCTCTACCCCACCCCCACCGTTCCTCACCGATGCATGTTTACAGGAATCCTGACATTCGCCAGAAGAGAAAGCGAACAAACCTCATGACATAATAGAGAACAAATCCCGTCTGACCACAAACATGATGACCGTTCTACAAAACTAGATTTGAGGCGTGATTTGCATATCAATCCGCTTACTGCCGGTGCCCTTAGCCCTTGACACACACACACACACCAGTTTCCTTCAACCCCTCTCCTTCCCACCCCCCGCCATTCGACTGCTTCCATCACGGACTAATTACTAGACGTGGCGAGCTACCGGAAGTGGAGAGGGCGAGGATTACTGGACAGTGGACATCTATTGGGATGACGAGGCTTATAGGTCTTTGGTTGTAGATCAAGTTGAATCCAGGTGCTTTAGGACCATTTCCAGGAGGAACATGTCAAGAGGGAATGGCTGATAATAGAAGCAACAAAGGGAAGTACGTTAAGAGGGAATGGAGGATGATAGTCACTGGTGGATCAAAGAGAAACTCCTCAAGAAGGAATGGACGATGATAGTCACTGATAGCACAGAGATGAACTCTTTAAGAAGGAATGGATGATGATAGTCACTGGTGGATCAAAGAGAAACTCCTCAAGAAGGAATGGACGATGATAGTCACTGATAGCACAGAGATGAACTCTTTAAGAAGGAATGGATGATGATAGTCACTGGTGGATCAAAGAGGAACTCCTCAAGAAGGAATGGATGATGACAGTCATTGGTGGATCAAAGAGGAACTCCTCAAGAAGGAATGGATGATGACAGTCATTGGTGGATCAAAGAGGAACTCCTCAAGAAGGAATGGATGATGACAGTCACTGGTTGATCAAAGAGGAACTCCTCAAGAAGGAATGGATGATGATAGTCACTGGTGGATCAAAGAGGAACTCCTCAAGAAGGAATGGATGATGAAAGTCACTGGTGGATCAAAGAGGAACTCCTCAAGAAGGAATGGATGATGATAGTCACTGGTGGCACAGAGATGAACTCCTCAAGAAGGAATGGATGATGACAGTCACTGGTGGCAGAAAGAGGAACTCCTCAAGAAGGAATTGACGAAGATAGTCACTGATGGCACAGAGATGAACTCTTTAAGAAGGAATGGATGATGATAGTCACTGGTGACAGAAAGAGGAACTCCTCAAGAAGGAATGGATGATGATAGTCACTGGTGGCAGAAAGAGGAACTCCTCAAGAAGGAATGGATGATGATAGTCACTGGTGGATCAAAGAGAAACTCCTCAAGAAGGAATGGATGATGATAGTCACTGGTGGATCAAAGAGGAACTCCTCAAGAAGGAATGGATGATGATAGTCACTGGTGGATCAAAGAGAAACTCCTCAAGAAGGAATGGATGATGATAGTCACTGGTGGCAGAAAGAGGAACTCCTCAAGAAGGAATGGATGATGACAGTCATTGGTGGATCAAAGAGGAACTCCTCAAGAAGGAATGGATGATGATAGTCACTGGTGGATCAAAGAGGAACTCCTCAAGAAGGAATGGATGATGATAGTCACTGGTGGATCAAAGAGGAACTCCTCAAGAAGGAATGGATGATGACAGTCACTGGTGGATCAAAGAGGAACTCCTCAAGAAGGAATGGATGATGACAGTCACTGGTGGATCAAAGAGGAACTCCTCAAGAAGGAATGGATGATGATAGTCACTGGTGGATCAAAGAGGAACTCCTCAAGAAGGAATGGATGATGATAGTCACTGGTGGATCAAAGAGGAACTCCTCAAGAAGGAATGGATGATGATAGTCACTGATGGCACAGAGAGGAACTCCTCAAGAAGGAATGGATGATGACAGTCACTGGTGGCAGAAAGAGGAACTCCTCAAGAAGGAATTGACGAAGATAGTCACTGATGGCACAGAGATGAACTCTTTAAGAAGGAATGGATGATGATAGTCACTGGTGGATCAAAGAGGAACTCCTCAAGAAGGAATGGATGATGACAGTCATTGGTGGATCAAAGAGGAACTCCTCAAGAAGGAATGGATGATGACAGTCATTGGTGGATCAAAGAGGAACTCCTCAAGAAGGAATGGATGATGACAGTCACTGGTTGATCAAAGAGGAACTCCTCAAGAAGGAATGGATGATGATAGTCACTGGTGGATCAAAGAGGAACTCCTCAAGAAGGAATGGATGATGAAAGTCACTGGTGGATCAAAGAGGAACTCCTCAAGAAGGAATGGATGATGATAGTCACTGGTGGCACAGAGATGAACTCCTCAAGAAGGAATGGATGATGATAGTCACTGGTGGATCAAAGAGGAACTCCTCAAGAAGGAATGGATGATGACATCACTGGTGGATCAAAGAGGAACTCCTCAAGAAGGAATGGATGATGAAAGTCACTGGTGGATCAAAGAGAAACTCCTCAAGAAGGAATGGATGATGATAGTCACTGGTGGCAGAAAGAGGAACATGTCAAGAAGGAATGGATGATTAAAGTCGGAGAGGAACACGTAAAAAAGTGATGGACAATTATAGTCACTTGTGACACAAAGAGAAGCAACAGACGACCAATAACAGTAATTTAACCGTAAATAAATATACAATCGTATATTATTGGTCCTGATTAGAATCGAACCCGGAACCCTTATGTAGGAATACGTGCTACTTTCTGAGGTAAGGTGTCAGCTGATTGTTACTAAGAAAATAAGTTTATATAATATTACTATAAAACTTTAAAAATATCTTAAAACACCTCAATATTAATTATTTAAAAAAAAATGCATACGAAGGGCTGAATTAAGATTGAACCATATTCCGAATAGGATATTACCCGCACCTAGAAATAAACATTTTCCGGGAAATTTTGAATCGGAAAATTTTCCGCAATAGTGGCTTATGGTGGAGGGGTTAAATTGTAGAGGTGAACCTAAATCCAATTAGACCTAAAAAATATAGTGTGTTAAGAGTTAGGGAGCACAGAGAATAGTGGGGCGGGGGGGGGGGTAGAGGGGGGAGAGACAAATGTAGGGCCAACCTTAACATTATTTTAAATAACTTATCGATGATAAACAATTGAAGTATGATTTATGAACATAATGGATCTACAAAGGCTCTCATTCTTTTGTTACTACTTTTTTTTTTAGCACCACGTCTTACTATCCGTTCGGGTTATACGTCTATGTACTAATTACTCTAATGTGTTTGAGATAAGGAAGGTTGAATTTAGAGGAATTGCACCCGTGAGAGTGGAAAACTATTTAGGAAAAACCGACCTCAGCGCAACCGACTGGTATCGAAAATAGATCTCCCTGTCACCGGCAGTTTAGTCTATCGCGAGAGTAGCGCGTTAGACCGTATTGTCACCGAAGCTTGTTTGATGATGTTTCTGGTGTTAACGCCCTTACGATACAATCGTGCGTAGTTTTTCATATAGTCTATTATAATATGTGAATACATTTCCAAAAATCAGTCATTGTGGCTAATTTTAGAAAAACAAACATTTATTATGTATAACATTCTCTATATATCCATTTAAACAAAATCGTTAGTCAATGTAGAAAAATTTCAAATTTTCTAAAATTAGTCATTAGTAAACTACAGAGGAGGTACCCCCCCCCCTCCCCCAAAGCAGAGATATTTGTCATATCAAAAGCTTCTCGAATACCCTTTTAAAACTAAATCGTTTTAGCCATTGCCAAAATCTAATTCTTAAAAATCTGTCAGTAGTAAAAACTAACTTTATACGACTTTTTCTCCGAGCCACAAATTAGTATACGGAGTTATTTGTCATCTCAAACAATACATTTCCAAACAGAATTGTTTAAGCCATTTAAAAAAATCAGTCAATTGAAAACTACCTTTAATACGAAGGCTAGAATCAAAATAAATCAAAAGTGCCTCTAAGTATGTATGTAATATCACTCAAGTTTGAAAAAAATCCATCAATCAGTTTCGGTTGTAGCCTAATAATAATAATAATGTAAGAACCACATTTCAAGGTCAAATGTTTTCACGATTAAGTTAAAATACTTTCTCTACATGATAAAATATCTAAGATGATATTGTACCTACCATCTTTTATTATTTTTTTAAAAGAAAACTACAGTTTTTTGAACTTAACATTTTCATCGCTATATAAAGGAATTTAGAATATTTATTGAATTTTTACTACTAAAGAACATTTGAATACATATGTATACGTTTATCAATGCAAAAATTGAGTTATGTGTAAAATTCCTGGCAATGTTTATTTCAGGATGATAAATTGTTGTTCGAAATAATGTTTGAATATATTTAAAAGTGGTTGGTGAAGCCTTAAACCTTATTAATCACTCGCTGTTAAATGCTGAGTAAATGTTCTCTTTTCTAAATCTCTTACGTAGACATATCTTTAGATTACTTTGGTATACGGGATGGGGCAAAGAATACTTTTATGCTGTCTCAACAAAAGGAAGAGAAAAAAAAACTCATTTCTATTATCAAATTATTTTTATTCCTCTCCCTTCTAAGTTTCTTTTTTCAACTATACAAGTCTACTTTTTTATTGTAGACTTTATTCTTTTCTATTTTTCCTTCTGCTCAGTCAGTCCCCGTTTTCGTCATCCACTTAAGGGGAGTAGAATAAAAAGGGGGCGGAGGGGCCAACACAGCTGAAAGCCATATTGAGCCGAATGCACCAACCCCCCTAACCCCAAGCTCCCTACCAAGCTGTAGGCAATTATTGGCTTCAATCATTAGGAAAAAAAGGAATTTCAGCAATGTTACTTCACTTTGCTATATATCATCTATATAAGCCTATTACTATCCCCCCCCCCGTACCCACACCACTACCACTTCTTTGCTAACATCTCTTCTTCGAACAAATCTCCTTAAAGGTTAGTATCGATCTTTATAAGGGTATCGATATGTAATTTAAATAATTGAAACTTGCGGAAGCATTTAAGCGATTACCGATTATTTCGTGGTTCCGATTCCCTGTATAGGATAAAAGTATTTCTTTAGAGCAAGGGTCTTCAACCCACTCTAAATTTTTGCGGCCCACCGGCTTGTAAGGATGCTGTAGCTGCACAGGTAGTTTGTTAATCTTGCTCCAACAGGTTACAGAAGAAGTCCTTTTAAACAATATATAGATTTATTAATAGAATAACACATAATTAAGTAAATGATGGTTTTACAATAATATAGACGGATATGCATATGAATTTTATCCAAAACAGTTAGGCTTGAGAATTGAGACTGTGGCTACAAGGGCTGTACAGTCGCCAGGCCACAGGTAGAAGTATTTCTAAAAAGCAGAACAATTAAATAATTAGTAATAAAAATGGTAGAACAAGAATTACATAAACTTTTATCAGTTTTGCTTGATAGGGCCTTGAAAATAGTATCCGTTAAACATTTTGGATAACAAGCTGTTGATAACAGCAGTTGATGGCTAAGAAACAGGTGTCAACAAAATACTATGGCTGGTCACATTCCCCTTTGGTACTACCATGGCATCCAATAGAATAGTACATAAACTTCTAACAGCAAGTGCATCAAGAACAAAACAAACAATACGAATCGATCGAAAGGCAAAAATTAAATGGTATTATTTGCGCGGACCCCACTATGTCTCTATTGCAGTTCCCTGGGTTGCGCACCAAAACTAATACTGCATGGGAAGCGTGACTACTTGATCAACCCAAAATACTGGTATGTATTAACTGAATTGTAATAAGGAAAACAAATACTGACAACCTGGGGTAGCCATCCATAAATAGAACTGATGCTCACGACGTACAAGGTGTCATGACAAATTTTGATTCAAAACAGATAAGAGGAACTTGTTTATAAGTCTTTAACTAAGACATTATAACTTTCTACGCCAGAGGCTCATAATGTAAAGTCTGAAAGATATATATACATATAAACATAATCTACAGAACTGAACTACAATATTTGAAAAACAAGCAAGAGAGTCGTCCCGCACTCTTAAAGACACTATATTTAATCAAATAGATAAAGCTTTGACTTAGCTAGTCAACAAAACTTGACGTTGATAAACTGTCGACTAGACATATTATTAATTCAAAAGACATTATACCAAAACTAAAAGGGTGCAAACAGATATTGCTCATCTTTATAACAAAAATTAGATTCTAAGTCATAAGGACTCGTCGAATACTTTACAATACTCAATAAACCGAAGTCTGTGGTTCCATCCGTAGCTGCGGTGAATCCCACGGTCTAGGCTTCATAGGTGGAGTTGAAAGGCGTCATCCTGTCTACGGCGGCGGTGTATCTGACGCCTCAGTCTTCATGGTCGACGTGACGATGCTGGAGTCCTTCCTTCAATGCAGGGATACAGTAAACTGGCTGTAATGTGACCTGCGACGTGGGTCCTTATATAGTTCCCGACCCGATACGAATAAAAGAAGGCGGAAAGGACGATAAACATGAGACCTTAGAAACGGGAGAGGCAGGCGAAGGTAGAGAGAGAGAGAGAGAGAGAGAGAAATTAACAAGAAAGAATCCCTTGTGGGGAAAGGGAAGGAACAAGTTTCCTTGGTTTTCCACCAGGGTCGTTGATGAGCCGCAGGTCTTTGCGTCGATGCACGGACGCATTTCTTCTCTTCAACAGCTCTCGTTACGATAGCATGTGTGGCGGCCACCATTGAATAGTTTGGTGCTTCACATGTGCGACAAATGAATCTATAGACATCTTGAAGAGGTGAGTAAACACCAAAGCATTATATATTCAAATATATCTGTTTTAATCATGTTATTTAAAATCCGTTATTATTTTTATAAGAATTTGTGATATAGATGTATTTTACTATATCTTCTTGTCAACAGCATGGCAAGCGTATATAAACTTATCTAACATCATCTAATGGGAAACGCAATGCGTTAAAGCATTCTATTCATAACCATGATAATATCCGTCCTCTTCTTGATATCTACTCCAATATTTATCAAAAGATAATATCTTTGACCAACCACGTGTTTGCATTGCATGTAGGGAGAAACGTAATTTTATTAGACTGCATCTTCGGAGTGGACTAAAAAAATGTAAATATAGGTTCTTTCTTGCATAAATCATTAAACTATTGAATATTTTAATTGTAGCTGTCCAATCTATCTGATTGACATGCTACGGGCTCATGAAAAATATAAAATTATTTCAAGGAAAAAAAGAAGATAAATACAAATTTATATTTTACATAATTAAATAATAAAATATATACGTATTGTAAGTTATTTTTATAAACTATTTTTGCTTTATACGCGAAGAAAAATATTACGTTTTTATACAAACTGATGACGCTGTCTGTGACAGTGAAAGCCTGTCATTAAAAATGTGTTTGTGTGTTTTATAGTGTTCTTTCTAAACAATTTCTCCTAGTATTACTAAGGTAAGTGTGTTGGCTACCCTTCTTAATCCAAACCATTACTTAGTCCAGTGCTCTATTCCAAATAAGGATAAGTTTTTGTAACTCTTATTAATGGCAAACTATTCTATATGTCCTTATGTGGCACAAGTGCTGCGATTGTATATTATTTGTTTGCATATGGTTCACTAAACCTACCCCCCCCCCCCCGAACCGATTCAAGGACCCCAGGGTTAAGAACCCTTGGCTTAGACCAATTAGTCACTGATTCGGGTCGCAAACATTACTATTGCTATTATTAATGATGGAGGTGGTGCAGTTTTACTATTTCACTCTAAACCAAAGACCTAATCATACTTAATATAAACCCGCTTTGGTGAATGCATGGCCTAAGGAGTTTTTTCTCTAATTGGTTTTCCACTCTCCCTCCACGCAAATGCGGGTACACTTCCTATACATATAACATTCCTCATCCCTAAACCTATTAGCGTGAATGACTACATAAGCGGATAACCCGAACGGGTAGTAAGACACGGTGCTAAAAAAATCTTAATATAAAGGTGAATTTACACGTATAGGCCTATAGATAGTAACTATAGCAAGTGGCTAGAGGACTCTACACACCAAGGAGAACGTAAGGGCGAACGCGAGTGCGAGGGTGAGTGCGAGGGCGTAATTTTGTAAAAGGAAAAAAAACATGTATAAAAAGAAATTCAGGAAATTGATAAAATCTTTAAAAAAGACTTTTTTACTTACTTTAACTTAAATTGTTACAGTTCAATCTTTATCTATTCATTTAAAAATGAAATACATTCTTCTTTTTTTAATTTGCGCAAAAAGTTCAATAATTTTCTCCTTGATCTTTGGATGACAATTGAGGAAATTTTTCTCCATTGAACGTACAGGAAGTGCATTTAGTCTTTCTGTTAAATAAAATAACAAAAAAAAAATGAATAAAGTAGAATAGCTGGAAGTAGAACAATAATCTAATTATACACACTTCTACACTTTATCACATTCAAGAATATGGTACACGGTTTTTAAGCACAACACACACTGAGTAAAAAAAATTCCTTCCATCATCACGCCAGAGCCGGCACTGCAAGAGCAACAGTGCTCTCTCTACCAGGCAGTACCGTCTTCCTCCCCATCCCTCTACTATGTGCGCATGCGCACAACAGTCAAACTCCACGTCGCTGGCACTGTGAAGCGCACAGTTCCATACAAAGATTTTTGTATCTTTTTCATAAACTGGGGGATGGCTACTCAAGTACTGACATTAAGCTTAAGGAATATATATTGTTCTACAAAAATAAATAAAGAATTAAAGAAAAAAGGACTCATTATATTAAAATGTTATCGATAATATCAAGTGGAAATAGGGGGTGCTGCAGTTCCGCAGTGCCTATACACGTGCCGCCACTGATAACGAGTTTATCGGTGGAACCCGTATTTTATTCTTTATTTCTGCAACTCCAAACTTCCCGATTCACAAGACGTCCTCGATTTCTTTGTAAGCCCTTACTCGGGCGTGTTAGATATTGTAAATGCTAACCCTGGTATTCCATAAACGTTGTCTTTCTCGATACTCTTGTACACATTCCTACGGGACTTTATTTCTAACACGATGTAATTTCACACTCACAAATACCAACTAATTTGGTTTCTCTGATGAACCTCACCAAGCCGACCTTTCTTCACATGTTTATATTTTGAGTTTAGTTGCCTTGAAATGGAGGTGGAGGAAGCTACTTGTACAAGTGACGAATTTAATTTACTGTTTAGTCAAGTGAATAAAAATAATTTCTATTTACTTGCGCAAGTAATAAACGAACATATTTTCATGATGCAAGTAAGTAAATTGAGTTACTTGATTTAGTTTTTTTCTCAGATATCATAATTTGTCTAATGAATGAAAAGCCACACTGTTGTTCATTGGGGACCGTATCATAGAATGACAGCTAGATAACTACAAATTTACTTTCACGTATTCATACGTCAAGTTATGCGATCTGAGAATGTCCCTTTTGATAGATATTATCAATACCTAAATAATAATAATAAAAATTTAGAACAATTTTACTATTTCTTGCTAAAAAAAATAGTATTTTCAAAAAGCAAGTTAACGACAAAAATATGAAAATCCTGAAAGAGTCAGTAATATAATAAATGTGCCAAGAAAATCAGGTAATTTTGTTGATGATGGAAAATTATATATTTTTCTGACTAGGGAAAATAAATGTTTTAGTTTAATCCTAAATCAAACATTTTTTATCAAACTTTATATATATTATTTTTGAGTGAATTTAAAAAATAATTATCATGACAAATGAGTTTTATTTAAACATTTTATAAATATATATGCCATATAAACCTACATGGGTCTTAGTCAATAAAATTCGAATTTTTGCATCAAGAAAAAGTTAAGTAATTTTATTTCTGAGATTAATTAGCCATATTGTAAAGGCCCTTCTACAAAAATTGGACTATACACACTCACAAAACTGGTAAAGCCATACTGGAGCGAGCGTCTGAGCGCGCACGCGCTCGAACCGGTACAGTCTAGCTTACAGGCGCTAGGCAATATTATTGTATGTTGGTTCACTGAGTGCTAGGAAAACTTCTCAATTTGTCATTTTTATTACTCTCGATAGGTTTTGCACACTTGCTACTAACGGCCTAATTTAATTGGTATGATCATAAACCATACCTATATATATATGTAAAACTGATATGTTAAAATATTTCAATATTATAATGAAAGTAGGCCTTTACAAATAAGAATCACCATTAGCGCGGAGAGAGAATGAGAAAACTACAACAACAAATCACTTGTCAAAAAACACCCTCAGTTCACTGAGCCAAGATTCGAACCTTTGCCTCCTCGTCTACAACTATCGAGAGTTATCTACTAATCACGCGATCGCACGCTTGTCAGTCTGGCCGAACCCTTGGAAAAGTCAGAATTTTTTATGCCAGGAAAATATCGGAGAATTTAATAAAAAATAAAGAAAAGTTATGGAATTTCATTACCTGGCTGATTTTCCATCTAAATTTTTAAACAAAGGTGATATATTTTGTTTCTCAATTTTAACAAAATGCATTGTCTAATTATATCTAGCATTATGTTAACGTGATATTGTTGTACAGTGTTTATTTTATACCACATTTACATAAGGCACAACATAATACTTTAAACATTAAATACTGAAAAAAAAAACCTCCCAAGAATGTTGACGTTTAGTAAACGTTAGAATTGTTTTCAAAAACACGCGATCAATTTAATAAATGTGGAAAAAATGGCTCTTCGCCAAGCAAAACTGTAAAAAGACTCAAGTCGGGAATCACACTTGAGGGTTTTGATGTGATGAGGTGAGGGATAGGGGGAAAGGAAAGTGTTTGAAAGTTACTCTCAAACACCCCACCTCCCCATCCCCCGAGGACGAATAGAACAAAAGACTGTCACGCCCCGTGCTTCTTGTTAACCGCAAGCTAACTCTAGAGCCGCGACGCTCTCTCAGTTTCAAACTTGGCGCCAAACTTGTTATTTTTTTGGAGTGTGGGTGGTGGTGGTGGTGGTGGTAGTAGAGAAGTTGTCCCCTCTTCTCTCCACCTTTTCTTCCGCAATCCTGGAAGCAAAAGGAAAACTTTTGGAGCGCCTTAAGAACGTTTCCTCGTCACACCAGGCACGGAGCCGTCGTACGGTCGTCGACATGGATAATAAGAGGCTTCATTTTTACTTTCTCTCGATCCTTCAGAAGTTTTGTAAACGTCAAAAAAATATTTAGCTCTGTTGTTGCCCCCCCACTCCCCACCCATTATCTGAATGTCGGGTAGGAGCGTTTAAAATAGTCAAACTCGCGTTGATCGATTTATTGTATACTAAATTATATAATGTGATGTAGATAGTTTATTGGTAAAATATTACCAAAGTTGTTGAACTGGTGGTCTAGGGGTAAGGTGTCAGACTTCTATGCTGGGGGGCCGGAGTTCAATCCTCGGTCCCGGTATAGATTTATCTGATTACCAAACACTTCCTTCACCTCTGACAAGACGTTTATTAATCACAACTTGTGAATGTGTGGAATGCCAGGCCTCCACCATGGTTCGGATCCCACGTTAAACTGTAGGTCCTCCATTTCATTTCACAATCACCCTACCATTACACATTAGTGTAAGTGCGTATAACCCGGACGGATAGTAAGACGTGGTGCTAATAATAATAATACCAAAGTTATAGCCCAAGTAAATCATTCTAGCAAACAGTCCTTGGATCGTCTCTATCGGTGAACTATTTCACACTTTTTATATCCGTGTTGATCATTATATAGACTATTAGCCCTCCTAGCTAAGCTTGGACGTAATTACTTTTTTTTTAGCACCGCGTCTTACTACCCCGTTCAGTCTACGTGCATGAACCGATTGCGTTAACGTGTTAGGAATAAGGAAGGTTCAATTTATATGAAGCGCACCCGCATTTGCGTCTAGAGAGTGGGAAAATATTTAAGAAAAAACCCTTTCAATATACCCTTCCGGGATCCAAACTACGATTTTCCCGTCATTGACAGTACAGTCCAACTCAATAGTGATTCCTTAGACTATGTGGCCACCAAAGCGGGTAACCTTAATGTTAATTTGCTTAAGGTAAGAAGGTTAGTTGGGCTATAATGTAGTAACTGACGCTTGTCTAATACGAAGTGAGTATCAAAGGTGACAAGACAAAAAACAATCTTAATACTTCTGCCATTTGTTTCTTAACATTTTTAATTACTGAACCATTCAGGTGTAGAACGATTCAAAATAAGAGCGAAACAAAGGCATACATATATTTTAGTTTGAAGGGGTGGGCGGTTGGGTCTACTTAAGTGACCCCACACTGCATGGGGCTGCGATATCACTTTTAAGAACAAGTGATGTATATAGGATCCATTTTACTTGCCCGTCTCCATTCTTACTTCGCGGTACCTAAGCTCAACTCAATTTGTGACGTTAAACATCATACGACAGTGCTACCTATTGTACAAGTAATAGAGTGAAGGGTGTAAGGGGTGAGAAAGGGTAGTCAAAGTATGGTATAATTAGATGAAATCTCAAACTTACGAGATAAAACACGACATGGCAAAGTCCTTCCTAAAAAGCTCTTTCGTTTTGTCTTAATATCAGCCTCGTCCCTCCTACCTCCTTTCTCTCATCTTGAACCTCCTTCCTTGATCGTTCCTCCGTGCACTTGGTTTCCAATTAGCTCATGTCATCAAATATTCCAGCATGTTCCTGTCCGTCTTCTCTCAATCTTGTCTCAATCCTGTTTAAGAGCCCTTTGTACGACAGAAATTGGATTTATCAATAAATATTTTTTTTTGCATATTCCCCGTCTGGGTTATTCGTATTGGATTTATCAATAGTATTTTTTTTTTGCATATCATCCGTCCGGGTTATTCGTATTGGTTTTATCAATAGTATTTTGTTTTGCATATCATCCGTCCGGGTTATTCGTATTGGATTTATCAATAGTATTTTTTGTGTGCATATTAGCTGTCCGAGCTATTCGTATTGGATCTATAAATAGTATTTTTTTTTTGCATATCATCCGTCCGGGTTATTCGTATTGGATTTATCAATAGTATTTTTTTGCCTATTGCCCGTCTGGGATATTCGTATTGTATTTATCAATAGTTTTTTTTTCATATTACCCTTTCGGGTTATTCGTATTGGATTTATCAATAGTTTTTTTTCATATTACCCTTTCGGGTTATTCGTATTGGATTTATCAATAGTATTTTTTTGCATATCAGCCGTCCGGGTTATTCGTATTGGATTTATCAATAGTATTTTTTTTCATATTAGCTGTCCGGTTTATTCGTATTGGATTTATCAATAGTTTTTTTTTTGCATATCATCCGTCCGGGTTATTCGTATTGAATTTATCAATAGTATTTTTTTTCATATTAGCCGTCCGGGTTATTCGTATTGGATTTATCATTAGTTTTTTTGTTGCATATTACCCGTATGGGTTATTCGTATTTAAGGTGGAGATGTAGGCAACGTGAGCTAAGATCAGTATTTTTGTAGTTATTGTATAAACACTTTCTTTTTTGCTAAAAGAAATCAAATAATTCTCCAGAAAAAACCCAAGTTTAATTTTCTTCACATGGTGATATCAACAGCTCGCTAATATCTGTCAAGGATGTCCTGGAATTTAATGACAACTTTTTCTCTTCATTTGAAAAGTTTTTCATCTAATTCTTTAATTACATTTTATTAGGCAATTAATAAATTGAAATATAGGTGTGGCTCGGAAAACATATTTATTAAAAATGTAAAAGGTGTTTAAAGGTTCTAACAGATTTATAAAATTCTAACTAAAACATTCTTTCATTTAGTGAAATCTGATTTAAAATATATCAAATATTAACAGGAACAACTGTTTTTATTTAAATCTAATTTACAAAATACGACTTTTCTATCTGTTTCCTTATTTTTAGAGAATAAATCTAATTGAGCTTTTTTATACGTTCAACACGCGATAAACAAAATCAGTTCCCTGTTGTAAAACATTTACAATTTTATCGCAGGCTTCATTGGATCATGTGACCCGTCATATCTCCCCATATTTCCTGCCAATAAACCATTTAAACGGAAAATATGGCACAGCTGCGTTTGGCTTATTAAATTCAACGCCGAGTAAAGTTTTTTTTTTAAAAGGTTGCCAGCAAACAAGATTAACTTTTATTTTGGTCTAGGGGTAAGGTGTCAGACTTCTATGCTGGGGTCCGGAGTTCAATCCTCGGTCCCGGCACAGATTTATCTGATTGCCAAACCCTTCCTTCACCTTTGACAAGACGTGTATTAATCACAACTTGTGAATGTGAGGAATGTCAGGCCTCCACCGTGGTTCGGATTCCACGTTAAACTGTAGGTCCTCCATTTAATCTCACAGTCACCCTACCATTACACATTAGCGTAAGTGCTTATACCCGAACGGGTAGTAAGACGTGGTGCTAATAATAATAATAAATAATAATAATAATAATAATAAAAATATAATAATATTTGTGGTATTTGACGTGCATTTTATAAACAGACATTATATCAGCGCACGATTTTTATATTACCTCAAATCTCGAACAGACACAACAACCCGCCCCCTGGACGTTAATTAATCATCGTGAAATGAGAAAACCCATATTTCGCCCATGATACAGTTTTTGGCCATAACAGAATCGAACCTGGTACCCTTATATAAGTAGTCACTATAGACAGTATCAATATCAATTAAATCTGCTTCGGTGGCCGCGTAGTCTAAGGCGCTACTCTCGCAGTAGACTAGGCTACCGATAACAGGGAGATCGAGGTTCTAATCTCGGTCGGGTTTTCCAAAATGGTTTTCCACTCTCCATCCGCGCAAATGTGGGTACACTTCCTCTAAATATAATCTTACCTATCCCTAACCCACTAGCGTAATTAATACATAAGCGTATAGCCCGAACGGGTAGTAAGACACGGTGCTAAAAAATATATATATTTTATCAAACCCGTTTCAGTGGCTGAAAGGTCTGAAGGCGTCACTCTAGTATTAGACTGACCTGCTGAAACGAGGAGATTGGGGTTCGAATTCCGGTCGGATCTACTGAGGGTGGTTTCTCCTAAATGATTTTCCACTATCCCTCCAAGAAAATGCGGGTAGTTTACCTCTAAAACAGTTCCTTCCTCGTCCTTACCCCATCAGAGTAATTATCATTTGCGTATAACCTGAACAGGTTGTAATGATATTGGTTTGGATAACTCTAAATTATATAAAAAGTCATGGATGATGGTAATTTTTCTTTAAAGTAACATATGTAGAGTATCCTTTTATGATTCATCCATGAAGAAACACGCGCTTTTCAGAAATAATGTGAAAAGGATTTCACCATTAAAATATATTTTTTATACCATTTTTCCTGTTAAAGGAACAACTACTTAGTATTTGACAAAGACGCCAATTCCCTATACCAATAAGAAGCTAGCTTTCACGACACCTGTCGCCAGGACTCTTTCTATTAGTTTTTAATCTGGATGAAGGGAGTAAGAGGCAAGGGGTATGTCATATATAAGCCGTTGTGCGTATGTTTAAAAGGCAGCCACACCCACAAGTTGTTCTAAGCACCCACGCTCACACAAGTAACGCAGTCAGGGACTCACTGGCTCTCGCAGTCACAGTCTAACACAGAATACAATAATTTACATTAATATCACAAGTGTGCATTGATATAAAGTATTTAATTGGAGTATGTATAAGTAATTAACAGATGTCATTTGAATAAACCGTGTGTGAATAAACAGCTATCAACAGTTCTCTTTCTTACATTTATTAATTATACCGATTTAATTAGTGCTCGACCACAGAGCAATTAACAGCTGGTTAAACGGTATCTATTCCGTACAGTGATGATAGGCGCTCGACCACGGAGCTATAGACATCATCACAGCATTATTATATCTGGGAATTAATCCGTAGTGTTTCAATCGACCCCCAACGGGGGGCGATCAATTCAATAGTGTTACCAGGTAGTAAGACGCGGTGATTAAAAAATCTATCAAATGATACTAATATTGTAGTAAAATGTTTTTAAATCTGACCGAAAATAGCATGGATATCCTAACGTGTTTTTTTGTTCTGTACAGGGAAATGTAACAAAATATTTAAATCTGGTTAAAATGAACTAGAGCATATTTCATCATTTGAGTAGGCCTTAATATACGAGACCCTTAACGAAGGTTCACTTTAGCAAGAAGGCGTAATGAGTTTGTAATAACTGTAGTCCGAGTTGCGATTATGCTGTGATGCGGTATAAATGTATCCCATACCCTTTACCCCTCACCCGTTTCGTATATTTCATGTTACGCGTTTGAACGAAGAAGTGCCTTCCTTGCCCACCACATAGGCTAACGGTGAGTTTAGTTTCGCTTTGAAGTTCAGTCAGTCGCGACGCAGTCTGCGTTTTTAATTTTTACAGAGGGAAGATAAGCTTGCCTGGTAATGAGCCGTCTTTAATCCGCCCCAAAACCTACCACTGGACTACATTTAATTGTGAAAGGAAAGATTGAGAAAATCGATGGTGTGTGTATGTGTGAGCAGGGGAGCAAAAACGATATATGTGACACCTTTAATTTATTTTAGATTATTATTTTTAAATCTAATCTCTGTGTGGCTTACTGGTCAGAATTCCTGGCCACAGATACAGAGGTCCCGGGTTTGATTCTAGCCGCTTATAGATTTTCTGTGAAGTAGTGGTTCTGGAACGAGGTCACCCGCCTCGGTGGCGTAGTTGGCTAACGCGCTAGTCGTGTTGAGCTCGACTGCTGAGCACGAGGAGATCGAGGTTCGAATCTCGGTTGGGTCTAAATGGTTTTCCACTCTCCCTCCACGCAAATGGGGGTTCACTTCCTCTAATTCAACCTTCCCAATTTCTAATCCATTGGCGTAATTAGTACTTAAAGCGTATAACCCGAACGGGTAGTAAGACGCGGTGCTAAAATAATAATAATAATAATAATAATAAATTGAAATGGGTCAAACTTAGCTTCGTGAGGACAAACGAAGAGCTACTTGAATAAATAGGTAGCGGCTGCGTTCTAGGAAAATGAGATTAACATCTTGAAGGATCATTGTACTGCCCATATGACAACCTCTATCCGCAAATGTTAGCACTATTTGCGCCAACACGGGTCGTCCGCTCGGTCGGTATAACTCGTTTGTGGATTCACACCATGGAGGTTTTTTTTTTCCACCGTGGCTTCGATCCGTCAGCGCTATCCACATAAACCATGATTTTAGTAGGAAGACCGTTCTGGAAGGCCTTGTTTAGAACAAGACTCCTACTTTATTGTAGTATTTTTGTTGGATAAAAGGCCTTTTTTAAAAAGTACGATAGTAGGAAATCCATCTTATTATTATTATATATTATTATTATTTATTATTATTATTGCACCGCGTCTTACCACCAGTTCAGGTTGTACGAACTTACGCTAATGTGTAATGCAGTTTAACGTGGAATTCGAACCACGGTTGAGGCTTGGTATTCCCCACATTCACAAGTTGTGATTAATACACGTCTTGTCAGAGGTGAAGTAAGGGTTTGAATATCAGATAAATCTGTGCCGGGACCGAGGATTGAACCCCGGACCCCCCGCACGTAAGTCTGACACCCTACCCCTGGACCAGCAGGTCACCTCCGTCCGTTTGGGGTAGGTACGGGGAACTTAGAACTTAAGATGAAGTGTGTTCTCATTGGCAGGAATGAGGGACTATTTATGAAACATCCCATCAGTTGCCCCTATCGGTTGGCAAGTAGTTTAAACTGGCTTAGTCTGGTTTTGCTGGTGATGCGAGATCAGGGGTAGAATCCTGGTTGGTGTATTGAGGGTACCATTTTCCACGTGAATGTGGGTACATTTATTATAAAACTCTAATCTCCTAATCCCTACCCCATTAGAGTTATTAAATAATAATAAATATATGCATCCGAAACCTCAGATCAGTCGTTAGTGTTGTGTCTGTCTACAGAGCCAAGGGTACCGGGTTCGATTCTTGGAATGGCTGAAAAAGGTATGATTGGTGGGATTCGGAGGTTTCACCTTTCACAGTGATGAGTTGACGTGTAGGGGTTTGGGTGTTGTGTCTGTTTTAGATTTAAGTTAGTTTATAATTCTGTTACTTATATAATCTGTCGATTCAGACATTCCACGTTAAATACTGGAATAAAAATAATTAATAAATATATACATGCATGTAAACCAAACGCGCACTCAGGGTCACGAATATGAATCTATTATTGTTACTTATTATTATTATTTTAGCACCGCGTCATACTACCCTTTCGGGTTATACGCTTATGTACTTAAGCTAGTGGTTTTAGGAACAAGGAAAGCTTATAGACAGGTGTGGAACAATAGTAGGAGATCATTTTGTAAACAACACCCTCAATAAACCCGACTGAGAGTCGAACCTCGATCTCCCCGCTATCTGCAGAACCTCATTCAAACTACAACAGTTCACTTCCTGAATGTTAATCACTACGGATGATCAGTAACGGATCTAAGATCTGTTGTAATTCAAATTAGCTTCATAGTGTCGGCCCTTAAAATCCCCTCAGTACAAGACGAGACTGACGCCTTTTATTCGCATGCTGTGTATTGTTGAGAGGTAAGAATGTTTACCGAATATCATACATATTTTTCTATACATCTGCCCCAAATTTATTTTATCTCCCTTTCCTCCCTTTTTATTGTAGTTCTGTCACGTGACCTGTGGCTCGTAATATAATCGGTGCCATATATTATCCTTAACCTCCTCCCCGCCTCCCTTTTTTTTACGAGCGTTGAATTCAAAAGGAAGCTGTAAATGTCATTAACACCACGCGACTAAATTAAGCTCGTGTGAACTTGCAGAATTAATAATGATCTTGACAAATTTGTTATGTGTTTGTGTGCCTTGATAAGGTCTATCGAGGCGTCGGGCACTTTGTAAAGCAGACCGAAGAGTGATGGATAAATAAGCTGTCGTCACTTTTTTTTGTGCTAAAGAACAAGACAGTATTATTAGCAGTAACATTAAGTATAGTCGGGTCACCTTGGGAATATATTTAGATAGGTGGTATACAACCTGTGGAACGTGTACCCCCGTATGTATGTGAATACATTTAAGGGAGTGCGTTAAATTTAATGTATATATTATTTCATGATATCATTGAGTGTCGACCTCGGTGTTCTTGGAGTAGAGTGCTTGCCTCAGGACCCGCTGTTCGTGGGTTCAAACCCAGCTAAGGTCGACGGATTTTTCTCGATCGATAAAAATTTGTAGCATAACTTCCTTTGGGGGGAAGTAAATCCGTCGGTCTCATGTCGATTGCAACATGTAAAAGAACCCCTGAAAAGTATGTGAAAATACCTTTTTTCTGCGAAATTAGTAGGGCCTTTTACGCTTGCTTGCTTGTGAAAGACAACTAGGGACCACCACACTTTCTGAACTCCCCAAGTACGTGGGATGTATACCAGATAGTGCAAGCAGCACTAACCAGTTATAGGGATGCGTGAACGCCCAACGCCGGATGGATATAAATTATATCAAACCGACCTTTTGGTTGTTTACTTAATAAAAATAAGAAGAAACGATCAATAATCAGTGCCAAACTTAGAGCTATCCACTAGAGTCCTGAACGTAAGGACATCCGGTGCTGGAGCGCCATTTTGTCCATCTCTCTCACTCTCTCTACTTTGTGCTATTTATTATTCGGGCGGCTAGTTTATGATAGACAATAATAATATTTTGTTATTTAATAGCTTCATTCTCCTTTTCCCCATTTAAAACCTATTATTTGTTATGTTATTTTGTATGAAAGTAATTTGATTTATTTCAGGTGTAGATGATAGAAAACGTATAACTTGCATTATGCACCAACAATTTCAGGGTACAAAGTTGAAGATATTTATATCTGGGGGTATACGAACAAGAAAGATCGTTTTAGAATAGATGACATTTAAAATACGGTTTATAGATTCACCTTCAAATGTTCATACGTTAAGCCGAGTGTTTTTCTTGTGTCACTTTTGACTAGTTGTGTATATTTTAAATGGATTCAAAATAATATAATCATGAGTGTAGGAAAGTTTGGTTTTTATTGAGGGTGTGTGGGAGGGGGGATCAATAGGAACTTGTGCTGTCCTCTGAAACTAAGTTGGCCCCCTTAGTAAATATATTAGAACTACGTTGTCGACAAGGATGCCTATAACACATTTGCAATACTATATACGAGTAGTTGGAAATTTCGAATTTTCAAAAACCATTCATCAGTAAACTACCCTTAATAAAATTTTCCACACAAAAAAAAGTATACTATGCTATTTGTTATGTAAAACACTCCTTAGATGTCAACTTTAACATAATCATAAAAACAACTTTCAACAATTTTGAATTTTCAAAAATTACTTTAGAGTAAGCTATTCTTAATTCAAGAGATAGGGTCAAAATCAAATAACTGTCTCGTGGGTATATCTATTGTAACATTTAAATATCAAGTTTGAACGAAAGCCAGCAAACTCTTTCAGATCTGTGGCCCGGGACAGATAGACAGACAGACAGACGTGGGGATAGAAGGAATGGTAAAATCTACTTTGTTTGGGACCGGAGGCACATTAAACGTAAATATTCAAAATATATCGAGGTCAAAAACTCTCACGATTACAATTTTCTCTTTATATATTATATATATAGCGCGTCTGGGCTACATGACTCGTAGCCCACTAGTGGAAATATTAGCCAGTACTAATGTACCGTTGTCCAGGGGACGCTTGAATGTACTAGTCGTACATCCTTTCCGTGGAGGCTCTTTCCATGTCCCGATGAGATGAGATGATGGTGATAGTGAGTATGAGGGTGTGGAACCAGTGGAAACACTTACAACCTAACCCCTACCTAACCAAACTATGGTGACCTTTGGGGTAATTCTTCTTTCGGGAAAACTATCCAAGGTACCAGCCGGGAATAGAACCCGTGACCTTTAGACCTACAATCAGGGGCACTGACCATTAGATTAAGAGGATGGTCGTTCATTATGCTGGTACTTAAACACAGCCCTCTCCTTCAACGAGAATCAAGGGTGATGTGAGTATAACTGTTTAGATAGCTTGAGCGCTTCTGTAGGTTGGGTTTGCAACGTGTTCGGCGTTGGTGGTCGAGAAACCAGTGTTGCTATTTTTTCAGGTTTCCGAAACTGATACCTACCTTATATCTTACCATCCTTCTCTCCCCATCCAAAATGGATGCCCTTCCAAATAAAGTAACCTCTCAAGTTTGAGAATTGGAAACACTTAATTCTGCACTTAATGGTAACAAGGAACAGAGAACGTAAACTGGCCAACTTTACAAACCCGCACTTTGCAAGCCGAAGGACCAACAGCGCGTACATTTTGGGCGTGTTCAAACACCAGGAAGATAAAGAAAGGAGAGAAGAGGAAGGAGACATATTTGAAGCGAAATGTTCCAAGGAGGGCAGAGACTGGAGAGAGGATGAGAAAACAAATATAAAACAGGAACGTCCTAAAGGAGGGTAAAGGCTGGAGATGAGATAAGGACACATATATAAGGCATAAAGTCCCAAAAAGGACAGAGATTAGATTTTAAATACGAAATATAACTCAAACAAGAATACCTTAAGAGGATGGAGACTGAACAGAAGAGATAATCAATACTAAACAATATATATCCTAAAATAACACTTTAAATGGTCCGGAAAACTTATGAGGCATGAAGACCCCATTTTAAATCTAGTACCGCACCAAAAAAGTGTTTATTTTTAAACTATTAGATTGTCTACAAGTGCTAGCGTAGTACTTTAAAATTCAACTCCGGCCATATTTAATGACATTGCTATCTTTATTAAGGACGAGGGATGGTCACTTTTTAACCAAACTGTATAATAATTTATCTGGTCTAGCTCTAGTGGATCACAAAAATGTCATCAATCATTTGGTTAGGTTAATAAATATATTACATACCTAATCACGCCGTTCCCTTACGAGGTAGGCAATAAACTGTGCGTATATATATCAAAAAACAATTCCGTACTTCTCCACACTTTACTACCCTTGCATACTTACTTAACTTCAACAACATTCATACATTAGTCATACACGCTCTTAAATTCATAAAACTCTTATACAAACGTAAATACATCAACTGATAAATATATACCTCATCTTTTGCAAGCGAATAATTTTAAAGTGACATATCATTTTGCCGTGACCACTCATCATTGGTCAATGAATCTTGGCCGAAATATTTTTGTCTACCATCTATATACATGGACCACCCCATCATTGATCATTGAGTTGAGGTAGATTGTTGTTGCTTATTATCTCGATGCATAACTTACCACTTTATTAGTAAGACCTTGTCTGGGTATTTGTGCCTACTCTATATCTATGCATGGTCCAGCTAGCCATTGGCTAGGAGATATGATCGAGATATTGTTATTTACATCTATATGCATGGTACACTCCACTACAGGCTGGTGAGATATGATCGAGATATCGTTATTTACATCTATATGCATGGTCCACTCCGCCACAGGCTGGTGAGATATGATGGAGATATCGTTATTTACATCTATATGCATGGTACACTCCGCCACAGGCTGGTGAGATATGATGGAGATATCGTTATTTACATCTATATGCATGGTACACTCCGCCACAGGCTGGTGAGATATGATGGAGATATCGTTATTTACATCTATATGCAGGGTACACTCCGCCACAGGCTGGTGAGATATGATGGAGATATTGTTATTTACATCTATATGCATGGTACACTCCACTACAGGCTGGTGAGATATGATGGAGATATCGTTATTTACATCTATATGCATGGTACACTCCACTACAGGCTGGTGAGATATATCGAGATATCGCTATTAACATCTATATGCATTGTAAACTCCTATACAGCCTTGTTGAGATATATGAATATCTATTACATCTATATGCATTGGTACACCCGCACAGTGGTGAGAAATACGAGATATCGTTATTTA
The DNA here is from genome assembly GCA_039000515.1 of Timema cristinae. Taxonomy (NCBI): domain Eukaryota; kingdom Metazoa; phylum Arthropoda; class Insecta; order Phasmatodea; family Timematidae; genus Timema; species Timema cristinae. The sequence goes on along the minus strand of JBCFYV010000012.1, from coordinate 111,898,530 downwards.
CATCTATATCATGTCCACATCCCTCCCACAGCTGGTGAGATATGATCGAGATATCGTTATTTACATCTATATGCATGGTCCACTCCGCCACAGGCTGGTGAGATATGATGGAGATATTCGCCACAAACTATCTCTATGCCTAGTTTACTCTGCTATTAGTAAGCCTTTGTCTAGGTATTACTACCTACTATCTCTATGCATTGTCCACCCCAGCATTATTTAGTGAAGCAAGATTAAGGTTTTATTTGTTATTATCTCTATGCATGATCCACGAACAGTTTCAATACATTTCCACCATCCCGCCACTACTCATGAGTCGTAAAACATTTGTTTCCGATATCTTTGTTGCATCTTCTCTTCCTATATAAATCCTCCAAGCTCGAAGACCAACCCTAGTGTTATAAAATAGCAAATCGACTGAGCGTGTTTTTTCCCATTCCAAGCTTCAACTATTTCTTCTCCCCTTTACTTTTTCTATCAACTCTTACAGTTGTGTGCTTCTTTGCAGAGGAATTGTCTTAACGTAGAAAATTCGTTACTTTTAAACTAGGATTATACACATTTTAGAAAATCAATTTTTACACAAACTAAAAACTTGTACACTCGTAGAATTATAAAGAAACCCTACATTTTATTCCAAGAGAATTTAAAATAAAATTGAAATGGAAATTTAAGTATTTTATAGTTGTCACTTTGTGCAAGTAAAAGTTGTAAGTATAAATCCGCCGTTAATAATTATACCAATTAATGGTCGTCAGTAAAATAACACAATGACATTGTGTTGTTATTGTCTATTCACTGTAACCCTTTTTTCTTAAATAGCATTGGTGGCACGGCGTCCCAGGCGTTCGCTCGCTTATACCATCCGCTCTCACTACCGAAATCAAAATATTTAGAAACAAAAAATTAGTTTTAAATTTATATATTATATATATATTTGTCAGCTGTAAGACAAAACCCTCAAATCGATATTGTTTAAAAAATATAAATTCAATAGCTCTTTTTTTATGGATACATAAAAGAATAAAATCACTCAGATTTTTTTAAATATAAAGAAAATAAACATTTTTCTCAAAGAATCGAAAATAAATATCAACGTTTTTGTTGCCACTAGGAGCGTAGGAAGGCGTGGGACACAAGCACTTCTTGGCAGCTGTGACTAATGATGTCAGAAGCTCTTGTTGTAACCGGGACAGGTGTGAGAAGGGAAGGGGGGGCTTGAGAATGGGCCCTGTGGGGACCAACTGAGACGGCAGGAACGAAGTTATCTCTCAGACACACGGATCTTCTCATCAATTATTGACGACTCAATTGTGTGCGGAGGAATACGATTACAGTTTTCAACAAGTAGGAGCTCTTCCCTTGTGTTCACGTGGTATAAAGTGTCAAGCTCACAAGATTCTTACGTTTGGATTAAGGGTAGTTTATTAAAGTGCAAAAAAAAAAAAAATCCAAATCTGCTTTAACAATTTTTATTAAATTTTTTATCCAGGTATTATGAATTATTACAATTATTATAAAAAAAATGGCAACTCTAATTTTCCTATGAAAATTACTTTAAGGGTACCTTACATAAGCAGAAATTTACAATTTTTGTTATATATTTGCAGCTATTTGAAATACGAAACAACTTTTTCTAAAGTTAAAATCTTTTATTTGGAATACATTTTTACAAAACCAATAATTTCTGAGTCATAAGTGTAAATATTATATTAATAAGTTCTTTGACAGTTGCAATTGGTCGTTATGCTTTTTGGTGGACAAAGATATTCCTCTTTTCTCAATGTTTCTGTAAAAGGGTTTATTATTCATTTATTTTCAACAATGTATATGATTTTGTTCATAGATCTTACGAGTTTTTGTTTATATATATATTAAGCACCGTACCATTTATTTTATTCAAAGGTTACTAAAAACTTAATATAGTAAAATCCAAATTATAAACAATTTTTTTTAAAGATATATTTTATCTCCTCTCCTCTTTTGCTAAAGGCGTGCCCTTACTAAATGAAGGGTAAAGAGAGGAAAAGGGAATGTCCAATAAACTTTTTGTTTTTTTCACTTTAGTAATCCATTGATCTCTGTCCATTTTAAATTGTTTTTCAATGACCAAATCAATTTGGTCTTTGTTGTTTCTAATCAACAATTGAATGACAGGTACTCTCTTTCTGTTCGCTATTTTGAAGGCTCAAAGACAACTTTAAAAGGGAAAACGAGATTTATCCCTTTGGCTGAATGAGGTTTTAGAGAGTGGTTTTTTTTTCTCCTAATTACCGCGTTTTACTACTAGTTCGGGCTCTACGCATATGCACTAACTACACTAATAGGTTAAGGTGGCCGCCTAGGTAAGCAAGAAATTACCACACATACGTTCAATTCAAACGAAATAATTAATTCTACAATGCGTTATTTCAAAATATGCTCACTCCAAAACAAAGTCGAAATATTCCAAAGGGGCTCTTTCTCCTTAACATTCCTATAGTTTGAATTTTATTAATAAAAGAAAATGTGTGAAAATGAGACATTAGCTTATGTCAACGAGTTTTTAAACATATTTACGGAGTTTGATAAAAAAAAGGGCTCGAGATTTAACCTTCTTTAAACAAATACAGTAATTTTTTGAAAGGCTCACAACAGAACATTTTAAGATTTGAGAACTAGCAGCGAGCTTTTTTCTTAACCTTGCGATTATAAATTCCGCAACTTTCTTTTCTCGCTTTCTTATTGACATGAGAAAGGGTGATTGGAGGTGAAGAGTAAAAGGGAGTGTAAGCCTATACAAACTAGAGAAGTAATTCCAGAAAAGGACACAGACTTATATTTTAAGCCATGTGGCCTGACGGCGATTGGTACTCTTTCGCTATTTGAGGCGCCTTGAGGATGAGAAAGGTTGAATTTAAAGGAAGTGTATCCTTATTTGTCCAGAGGACGAGTGGAAAACCATTTAGGAAATAATTGGTAAATTAATAAATAAAGAGGTGTGAGATGAAAATTTTGATGAAAATAGATTAATACAAGATTCATTGTCTTTAGAAATCGTTTATAGGTGCTTAGAGTCTTACTACACGTCTGGGCATTTACACTAATGAGAGTGTAGGGATTTGGAAGGTAGAAATTCAGATAATATGTACTCCCATTTTCTAGGTAGGGAGAGTGGGAAACTATTTTGAGAAATACTCCCTCAGTACACCGTACTTGGCGTGCTAACCCCGATTTCCCCGCCAACTGGCGAACCAGAACTGTCTAAACAGACGTCTTTGTCCGCGCACCCACCGATGCTGACTCGGAGTGTAATTTATGCGTATACTAGCAGGGTTAGTCACACGGGTAGTAGGCCGGACTTTGAACCCAAAGTCTCGCGTTCAATCTTACTAGCCTGCAAATGATTATGTAATTGTCAAATTTTTATACAGGAAATAAAAGACAGTACAATTCATTCTAATTAGCCTCCTCACCCATTCGAGATGCATTAAAACCCAATAATTTTAGCAACAAAAAAAACATAATTTTACTGTTGATTCACTTTAGCTTAAAATATAATATACTTTAATTACTGTTATATATATATAACGTGAAATTATAGAAATGTATAACCTATAAGGTCTGATTAGAAAAAAGGTAAATATATAAATATTAACTACTAGCAGTCCCGCTCGGCGTTGCGCGTGACCCACTCTCGTATAAGAATTACATAGTCCCCCCCCCCCCCATCCTATGGTGCCCGATTTCAAATGTAAACGTTATTTCTGTAACGTAATTCTAAACCAGATTATAAAAATTTCTTCAAATATTTATTAAAAATAGCATAATTAAAAAGCTAGTCAAAATTTAAAAATCAGGCTTCGAGGTGCATTCGGACCCCCTCCCGTCCACCTATGTTAAAAATTTCAGATCTCTGCGTGCCGTAGATTTGGCTGGGCATCGTACACAAACAAACAATTCTTTTTATTATTATAGATTACAATTTAAAACCCGTATCAGTGACGTAGTTGGCTAACGCGCTTGTGTTGAGCTCGACTGCTGAGGACGGTGAGATCGAGGTTCGAATCTCCGTCGGGTGAACTGTTTTTTTTCTCTTTCTAAATGGTTTTCCACTCTCCCTCCACGCAAATGCGGGTTCGCTTCCTCTAATTCAACCTAATCCATTAGCGTAATTAGTACTTAAAGCGTATAACCCGAACGGATAGTAAGACGCGGTGCTAAATATTATTATTATTATTACAATTTAAAATGACAAATATTTATTAATTTTTTAACTGGTACATTTTTTCAACCGTGGAGTAAATTTAAACTAGAAATACACTTTATGGGTAGTTCTACAGTAATTCATGACGTATTAAGTTAGATGTATTACCAAATTTAATACAAAGAAACAACTAACTAACCACAACCGATTATTAACTAAAATATTCATTTATTAATTTACACAAGTTAATTACAAATTATTTTATTATTTTAAACAATATAATTGATAAGGTAATTAACAGAGGTGAACAAGGGACAAATCATGCAAAACTCTGTGATAGATCATTGGTGCTCCAAGTCAAAGGCCGTGGGTTTGATTCTACATTCAGGTATTTTACCACTATAAAAAAACTCTATGGTGGAGCTATGTGAACCGAGCGGCTGCCGTATATTGGCGAAGATAGTGCCAACATTTGCTGATAGAGGATGTCATGTGGTCAGCACAACGAACCTTCCGGCCGTTAATCTCAATTTTCTAGACCGGAGTTGCTATTTATTTATTCAAGTAGCTTTTCATTTGCCCTAGCGAGGCTGGGTTTGATCCATTGCTTCACAGATAAAAGAGTGTTTTAATAAATAGTGAGCGTATAACCCGGACGGGTAGTAAGACGCGGTGCTAAATAATAATAATAAAATAATAATAATAATAATAATAATAATAATAAATAGTGACTTTAAAAATAACTTACTTATTAGATTAAAAATAATAATAATAATAATAAAACTTAGCACCGCATCTTACGACCCGTTCGGATTATACGGTTAAGTACTTATTACTCTAATGAGTTAGGTATTGGGAAGGTTGAATTTAGAGGTAGTGAACCCACATTTGCGTGGAGGGAGAGTGGAAAACCATTTAGAGAAAACCACCCGCAGTCTATCAGATTGAGATTCTAACCTCGATCTCCCCATCCTCGGCAGTCTAGTTTTCTGAGTGAGTAGCGCGTTTAGCTATCCACGCCACCGAGGTGGGTTACTTATTAGAGAATGTGAGCTTTTACATTAATAATACATAGTCAATATTGGCTAGAATAGTTTTGCGTTCCCCCGATCTAAACCTAAAATGGTGTAAAACAACTTGACAAGTTAGTGGAAAAGACACCATTAAAACATGATGATAAATTGACATGCGAATGACGCATGAGAGACTAATGGTAAACTTATAACAAAATCGTGCGAGAATCCACTTTTTGAAGTTTTAACTCAAAATGAAGAATAGCATACCTCATATTAGTGAGAACATTTAAAAACAAATTTTTTACCCCCTCATTAATGGACTTTAAAAGGGGGTATTTTATCGATTTTTTTTTTGACATAGACAAATTGAAGCTGTCTACATCCATTATCTTTCTACTATTATTTTCTTCATCTCTTTTTACTCAATTTTTCGTTTCCATTTTTGTTCGTCACTTGATTGACCATAAAGGGAAAGAGTATCCCTAGGGAATTAAACTCTACATGGGTGGTTCTACAATCTTAGTTAAGATAGAGTACTTTACTTTTAATCTTACTACCTGTTCGGGGTGTACGCATTTAATCTCCCTAATGCAGTAGGGATTGAAAACATATAATATAGAGGAAATGTAAACGCATTTGCATGAATGTAAAGTGGGAAACCGTTAATAGAAAAACACTTTTAATGCACCCTGCAGGGATTCTAAAAGCGATCATTCCGTCACCGTAAATCTAAACTAGATGAGCTTGACGTTTAGTCAGTGGGGCCACAGTAAGTGTAAATATGATTTCATACTAATGATAAAATAGTTCTATAGTATTTTACTTATTGTCTGTATGCAATTACTGAAAAAAAAAAGTTATAGATGGATAAAATCCCCAATCGCACTGGTACATCTTTGAAGGTGACATCTATTTCTAAAAAGGTGAACCTTGATTCTCTACATCCTCTTTAGTTGAGAGTTCTGTTGTCTAAATAGTATGGTTCGGGCCACTGTGGAATGTTTTCCTCATTTATTGTGCTTATTTATCTTTTAATACATTTATCAGCATGGATAATTTATCAGACTGACGTGAGTACGACGATAACAGTTTTTACACATCTGAATACGGCGATAAGTGTTTCTTCCCCTCCCCTGATTACGGCGATAAGTGTTTCTTCCCCTCCCCTGATTACGGCGATAAGTGTTTCTTCCCCTACCCTGAATATGGCACTAAAGATGACCTCCCCTGAATACGGCACTAAAAGTTTCTTCCCCTCCGCTAAATATGGCGCTAAATGTTTGCACCCCTGAATACGGCGCTCATGTTTCCACTCCCAAGTGCCGGCATGCCGTATGGTGTCGAAAGAAGCGAGGGAAAAGACGTCGCGACGTCTTGAATTCCTGGCTGACACGATGAAAGAATAATAAATTGTGGGCGTTGCTCCCGGGAGGAGAAAGGGGAAGGGGCGTGATGGTTCTCTTCGTGATGCACCGACGTTCCAAGAGTTTCTTTAAGGGTACCTAACGACGCCATTCTTTCTCGCTCACTAACTAACGTTCCCCCACTCTTTCTCTCTCTTTCTCACTATCTTTCTCTTTTCTCTTTCTATCTCTTCCTCTCTTTAAATTGATCTTTTTCTCACCGTCTCTTTCTATATTTCTTACTCTCTTTATTTTTCTCTTTTTCTTTCTCTCACTCTCTTTGTACTCTCATTTTCTCTCTCTTATCTCCTAGTTCTTCTTTTATATTTTTCTTTTCCTCTTTCATTTTATTTACTCTCTTTCTCTAACTCTACTCTCTAGTCAGCGAGAACGCAGATTAAACCTCAAGCTTATCTAGTCTGGATTTCCACATAGATAACACATCAGATTGTTAAAAAATATTACTTTCATCTTAAATATACATATATCTGTAAATATATATATAGCTATAATATTGTTCAAAAATATTACTTTACTCTTATAACTCTATATATATATATATATATATATATATATATAAGATTGTTTAAAAATATTACTTTCATGTTAGAACTAAATATAGTTATAAGATGAAAGTAATATTTTTTGAACAATCTGATGTTTTCCCAACGTTTGCTTGGATCACAAATGCATTACAGAGTAGAGAGGTACATGAGCTCGATGTTTAATTCGCCTACTGATTGCATGTAAACTGTTACTATAGTAATATTTCCTAGACTTTTTTTGAAAAATTATTTTAAATGCTTAGCGTGCACTTTCCGAACCGACTTATTAAATCAGCACACAATTTACAAACGGGCTTATTCTTTGAAGAGGTTTAACACTTTGTACTTCAGCCGTTAGTTCATAATTTTGAACGAATATATCTTACAATTCCACCAAATTTTATTTTCCGGTCATGCCAAAAATCGGAGGTGGGACTCTTAGTTCGAAAGGTGGAAACGCTTCTTACTGAGCTAAAGGTGTCGAACCCTTTCTCCCGATATTTTGGGAGAGTCCGCAGAGAAAACAAACACCTTCGTATTTCCTTGTACCCATTGATTTCCCATCTCCGAGGAAGGGGGGTATGTGGGTTGGGTATCCTGCCAGTCGATGGAACGTGCTATTTCCTAGTTTCACCTCGGCTAGGAACAAAGGGGCGGTGAGTTTCTCACAGGAAACGTTAAAAAAAAATCATCTCCTATGTTTATGTGTTTGTTTCTGTTTGTAGGACGATTCATTTTAAAAATAAGGGTGTACCCTTGTATTACGACATGTAAGGTTCCAGATCGTTGTCGTAAAGCGAATCATTGCTTAATTTTTTATTTTTTATTGATCCCTCGGAGAGAGAAGTATTGTATTGTGATCGTCAAAGAAATTGAACTCTAGATTTTAATAAATGTCGACGTTTTATAACCCCTTAAAATTGAAAAAGTAGTTTTCGCAATGCCCTCTGTCTGTCTGTCTATATCTTGGGCTATAGCCGAAACCATTTTACCGATCGGCTAAAACTTCGTATCTATGGTTTTTTTTAGGGCTCCACGAGGAATTTTTGGAATAAGATAGCTAACCCTAATATTAAGGCAAAAAGAAAATTCATTGATTTTTCTCGAAATCCTTTCTAAGAATTTTTATTAAATTTGCTATCCAGGAAATGTTTTAAATTTCAAACAAAATAGGACTTATTATTTTCCAATGAAAATGACTTTGAGAGTACTTTACGTAAGCAGAAATTTCCAATTTTTATCGTATCCCTACAACTATCTTGGATGCAAAATAACTTACCATCGTAAATCTGTAGTACTACTAAACATAAAAATCTTTTATTTGAAACATATTTTTATAAAACCAATAATTTCTGACATAAAGTCTAATATTATATATATATATATATATATATATATATATATATCGGCTTTGAAATGTGAAATTGATTGTTATTCTATTTGGTGAACACAGATGATCTTCTTTTCTCAATCGTTCTGTAACAGTTAATATTATTTCATGTATGCTCTTTTGTAGAGTGTTTCTGCAAACTTAAGACTTAACATTTCGACATGATCCAATATTTGAAATAACAACTCACTTCTTTAATAATGTGGCATTTCTAGACTTTGTGGCGCTCTGATAGGCGGTGCCCTTAAGAGATCATACCTCAACCGCACATTACTTCAGCCCCCAACCCCATAATCCTACCAAACTTCCTCCTACGTACACAGACCCGCAAAGAACCAGACGTCACACTAGGGAAAAAAAAGAGGATGTAATTTGTTTTGCCGGCGACAGATCAATGGGTTGGCAACGTCGCACTTAAAGAAGGTCCAATGTGAAGCCGAGTTCGACCAATCAGAAAGAAGAGGTATGAATACTCATTTCGTATCTTCTCAGCCGGAAGAGATGTCGGCCTTCAGAATTTTTCCGTCTTTTTCTTATCTTAAAAAAATATCACCTTGTAAGAAAAATTGTTCTTAACTTTGTAACCAATACCCTATCCTTGCCTATGGTTCATTACATTTTGTGTTTTTAATTAAAGAAAATCTCGATTAAGGACTTTCTACTTGTGACGTCATGGAACGTCAAGATAAGATTCTTCTTATTAATAGATTTAGGTTTCATTCGGTGAGTTTTAAAATATATATCAAAGAAACACTTAATTCTTAAATAACCCAAGAAAATAGTCCCACGTTGTCACAGAATTTTTTTTATCTTGAAGAATTTTTTTAAATTCATTATAAAATATCGTTTACATCTTAGGCCAGGGATGCAAATTAGCAGAGGCCCATACGCCCCGAACTAATAAATTATTTCCGCGTGTGCTTAATATTCCAATAACACTGACGTATTAGCTCGGACTTGGCGTATTTCCTTTGCGAACCGACGCACGTCTGGTAGCCTTGCGTTGAATGACTATCGTCGGAATCGTGAGTAGCGTTACTTGTATTAAAAATAATACTGTTTTGAAACACGAGATTAATAATTAACCTTATTGCAGTTTGCATTAAATATGTTTTTGTTTTTTTTTACTTTAAAGAAGTTCTGGTCTATTTTTTGTTTAAAAATAAATACTGACAATTTGGAATTTGCCGAATTTTGAAAAAGACGTGATATCGTTATTAGCTTAAAGATAAAATTGGTTACATTGCCTTTCTTAGATAAATGTTTTGATGAATTTCAAAGGTTTGTGTATATTGAATATTGAATATTGAAACCAGACGATAATTTGTTGATTTGAGTTTTTTTCACTTAATCATTGGCAACAACAGAATGTATTAAAAACTGTGTTGTCAATAAATCACGCCGGCCCAGGTATAAGCAGTAAATCGGGTAAGAAAAATGGCCTTTTTTTTAGGGCCTCTAAATATTCTGTGCTTATTTGCAAGCCTGTCTTAGGCAATTTGGTTTATTCACGAAAATGGCTCGTAGGAAACTTCTTGCCTGGATGTAGATTAAAAAAAAGTTCCCTAGAAGAATTTGTTTTTGCAGAAAAATGTAGTTTTGAAATATACACACCCACATCTAATATTTACGCCTGGACAATATTGACCTAAAGTCGCCCCATGGCTTCTTTGGTGCTGACTGACAGCTCACAACTCACAGCTGATGGCTTTGAAAAGTTACCAGACCAAATTATGTATCCCTACGCCGAACAATATGATCTGCAAAAGCATGCGTTTAGCAGCTGTTGACTGTCAGAAGTCAGCTGTGAGCTGTCGGTCAGCACCAAAGAAGCCATGGGGCTACTATAGGTCAATATTGTCCAGGCGAAAATATTAGATGTGGGTGTGTATATTCGTCAGTGGAAGAGGTGAAATGTTATCAGCAGGTAAACTAGTTTCCTCCTATGGTGAGCTGCTCATTTTATTCTCTTTATATCTCGTACATTGGCGTCTGAGTGTGACAGCGCTCATTGTGCTTAAGTGCGTTAAGTTAAGATGCAACCCGATTACCAAAATAGCTTTGAATTCACAAAGTAGGTATTGTTGTTAAAACTCATGTGTTTATTTATGTGTGTGTGTTTACTACACATCCAAACTATACGTATATTTAGACTAACGGGGGCAGGGGTGAAGAAAATAAAATTTAGAGGAAACGTGTCCATATTTACGCGGAGGAAAAGCAGCATTTAAATAAATAAAAAGTCGTTTCAATACACCTGGCTGGGGTATGAACCCTGATCGTAACGTTACCGGCAGTCCAGTATATTGTGAAAGTGATACCCTAGACCATTCTACCACCGATACGGGTGACTTATTCTTCATATTTGGAGATTAATGTGTCCTCAATCATCAGCAACATGAACATTGTTCCTTTATCTACTCTCCAATATTACATCTTTTCTTCTTCTTTCTTAACCCCTTCCCTCCACTCTTTTACCTCTCCCCTCCTAAAAAAGTTAGCGCTCAGAAATCTATCTTTAACTATATCCGGTGAATTGATTTGACGTGTATCCTCAAAAAACAAAAGAACATCACGAATCCGTCGTTATTCGGGGTTGTCAGAACAGGATGTAGGAAAGAGGGGCAGGGGTTCGGGTGGCTAAGATAAGGATTGAAGTGGTGTGTTAGAAAGCAAAATCGAAAAAGAGGAAAAAAAATATCCCAATGTACGTTTTCCTACTGTGTACACACAATTCCAAAATATCTTGAGTACTTTTTAACAAGTTATGTTATAACCGTCCAATAATATTTGCAATATGGTCACTAAATAAAACGAAAACGTATGATAGTTAAAACTATTATTTATTACATTTTTTGAAGTCTCTAATGTTTACGTATTAAAATGTAACCTTTTTGGAAAATTTAGAATTAACTTTTTTTTAAATGTTTTATTGTCTTTAATTCTTTTGTTTAGTTTTATGGGCAATTTATTACTTTCTAAAACAAGTAAACTATATACTCATATTTTTAAACTGAGATTTTTCGTTTTATTTATTGAAATAAATATTTATAAATTCATTTAAAAAAATTGAATTCACGTAAATATATTTGTATATATTATCACACGACTTATGAACTGAACTATGATAACACGCCAAACTAGCTTCGTATTAATACGATGGAATGGGGTTGAAAATATTCGTATTAAGTCACCCAAAATATTCTACGTAGCAAAGTGGTCACGTAGAACCATTACAGTTTTGTTTTTTTAGAACACTGGTTGTATTCCACTCAGTTTCTAAAATTACTTTGTACGTTCAAGTGTATTATACAAAGACGAGACTGTTTGACACTTAATCCTCGCCACGATGCACTTGATGTGACTTTCCATCAAGGGCTTTAGGCTTACCACAACATTGACCTAGCGGTCAAAGGTCACCTTGTCCTGGGCTGCCTTTGATGACGAGGATGATACTTGAATTCCGGACATGCGTGCAATGAGGTTGTTCCAACACATTTGTTTTTCAATTTGGCCTTCCTCCCTCCATTTTTATGCTAATGCAAGTGCATTTCCTCGACTTATCCCTCCGATCAGAGGTCAACAAAGTTTGGCTTATTAAGGTAGGGGCATAGTGGATTAAGTCATGGTAAAACTACGGTGTTTCCGAGTGTATGGAGTGTGCAAGTCCGACATTCTATTTGAGTCGTTAGCGTGTCTGCTTACTGAGCTCAGGATCCCGGGTTCGTTTCCCGGCATGGCTTAGTAATGTATCATTGGTGAAATGTAGGTTTTCCTTTTCACACTGAGAAATTTAAGTCCGGGGAGGGGGGGGGGGGGGGCTCAGGGCTGTGTCCATTCAATTTAAAAAGAAAATCATTTGAAGTATTTAATGTGCACTTTATTTATCGAATAGTTATATTCGTTTACGAATTATTAACTAGTTTAAACACGACATGCATCCCTCGACCGTTAATTTATAACTGTTAAATTGGGAAACCCACATTTCAACAATGATAGATTTGTCGACAATGGCGGGAATGTTACACGGGACCCTTATCTCAGTAGGAAGACACGATACTGACTGAGAAAAGATTTAGGACCAAATACAAGAGTCTGCTAGAATATGTTGCTATACCTTAAGAGCCTTGGCCCTTTCGAGTGCAAGTCTAAAACCTATTTTGTGGGATGGTGGGCGGGAGGGTGAAAGGCGTGGCGTGGCTTCACAACCGACCAAATTATCCTTCCGCGTCAACAATAATTGATGGATCACTGAAAACGTAGATGGCGCTAGCTACTGGACAGGTCTTGCGGATAAGTCATACGTTTGGAAATATCAGTTTTCTCGAAAGCGAGTTAAATTTTTATAGTAATATTTTCAACACCTCTTCTAAGATTACGTATCGATGTTTACTAATTGTTACATTTTCTTTTTTTGTTATGCAGCCGGCAGTTTTCTATTGAAAAATGTCAAAATTATTGATATTTGATTACCGTTAAAATTATAGAGGTGTGTGTATAAAATGTATTACTTAATCAACATGTTTCTTTTCTTTAACCAACCGTTTCCGAAAAGAAAATTACAAAACAAAAAAATTCTTGAATATGTTTGTTCCCACGTCTCTACATTTCCACGCAAATGAAAAGTGCCAATCGCCTTAAATTACAGCATCTTAGTACCCATTCGGGTTATACGCTTATCTTTTCATTACTCTAATGGGTCAGGAATTAAAAAGGTTGAATTTAGAGGAAGTGTACCCACATTCGCGTGGAGAGAGTGTGAGAAACCATTTAGGGAACCCCCCCCCCCCCCAAAACACCTAACTGGAATCGAACCATTATATCTCCATCATTGACAGTCTAGTCTTTTCCGAGAGTAGCGCCTTAGCCCATGCGGCCACCGAAGTGGGTAGCTATAATTTTAGCAAATAAAATATTTCATACGTATACATGGACACTCATAAAACTCCATATGGGGGGGGGGAGGGGGGTCCGGACTCCCCTAATTCCCTCTTTTTATGCCTTTGACCATGTGTGTGTCTATTCTAGATTTAATTTTATTTACAATTCGTGTGATGATATAATCAGTCTATTCACAAAGTGCGCGTTAAATCCCTCAAATAAATATACAAAGAATATTAAATCAAACTATGTTCTCAAAACTCGTCACTGGCTGACGAGATCAAAACAAATCATCTAACCATGCTTCTCTGTTTATTTGCACTCGATCGAAGTGTCGCCGCATGAAGAATCAATTGTAAGTCGTCCGACCGTGTTATGAAAAGGGGCGGGGGAGGGTAAGAGGACCTCTCTGTTGGCTCGGGACATTGACAGGACCACTGAAATGGGAATCAATAGGACATTAGAGAGATATTGACATTCAATGAACTAGGACCGCCAGGGAGTATTCAGCGGTGAGGCGCTTCGTTCACTCTCGTTTGTCATCGCTTACGACACGTCGGAGGAAGAACGGTATATGTGCGAGTTTGTCACGCATCTGGAAAACCGGGAAAACACAGCGAATTTTGCAAAATCCAGGAAAAATACTGGGATATTTCTTAGATTGAAAATTTAACTAAAAGGTGAAAAATAGCAGAATTAAGCACACTAATTCAAACATGTCTTATTTCCCCTCAAACAAGGGTTGTGAACTGACAGAAAATTTATTTCTCCGTCAATCTTATAAGTCATCTTGTTTTAAATATAAGCTACACCCAATAATACTGCTGAGGTCTTATGGAGAAAAGCTTTATCTTCTCTCTTGCGCTCTCAGTTAACTGTTGCCAAATCTCCTCGCTCTCGGTTATGTCTGGAGGAGATTAGATGAGGTAAGAAGGAACTACTGGCAACATCGACGAACCAGCGTTGAGAAATTGGTCTTGTACTTAAAGGGAAGATTGACCACACGAAAACAAGAGAATGACAACGTAATTTCCCAATAGACACTAATAATTTCCCTCAGAGATCATATATATATCATTCACATTAGCCAGTTAGATTTAAAAAAATCATTAAATGCCACTATTCTTTTCTTTAATATAAACTTTCTGGGAAAATGGGAATTCCTTCTGGGAAACTTTGAAAACACAAGGTAGTAATAAAATAGTGGCAACCCTGAGGTGAAATTTGTAGCCAGGTCTACTCATGTATAATATCCTCGTATCGTATCCCCGTGGTATTCAGGGCTAGAGTGGATGACGACACAACGGACACCGTTGAGACAAAATTTCAACCGATACTATCCTCGTTCCGTCGCGATGACTGATATTACCCATAGTTCCCATCATCCGTGTGTTCCTGACAGTGTTTGGTTCGAACCATGTCATATCCTCACCACCTGTATCTCCCCTTTGATGTGATGGTGAAATACCGACTAGAAATGGGACACGGTGATCTGATACGCGTATCTCTCTCATGATCGCGTCCCCCTTAACAAGTACTGTATTTATTTTGCACCACGTCTTACTACCATTTAAGGTTATACGTATACGTACTAATTACGCTGGGGTGTTGAGTATGAGGAAGGATTAGTTTAGATGAAGTGTACCCGCATTTGCGTGCAGGGAGAGTGGAAAACAATTTTGGTAAAAAAAAACTTTAGTAAACTCGACCAGGATTCGAACCCCTATTACCCATCATTAATAGGCTCTGTATTTTGCGAGAGTGACACCTTGGACCATGCGACCACTGAAGTGGATGACATGATAACTCGAGCCTTGAGCAGATTCGCTCAGTAAAAGCAGCGTGACGGATACAAATGCGGATAGTGGAGGATAACACTTTGGAAAGAGCTAGACACATAAAATTATTCTAATTTTGATTGTTCTATTGTTTTAGATAAAATAAATATTACAAATAAAATATTGCAAACAAAAATACAATTGAATGATGAGCACAAATCATATTTATTTTCCACATAATTGTGTACACGTGCTTGCTGTGCTATGCATAGCAACTAATATACAATATATTTATGTCGCTATAGCAATATTATTTCTAAAACAACCCTCACACGTTTAAATGATCGAATACAATTATATCACTATTCATTTAACGGATTAAACTTTGCATTATTTTGTTATATATTAACCGTTGTTGTGGTTACGTTTGTCGTGAAATATTATAATAACCGTGAATACGCATACCGGAGGATGTTAGCGGAAACGGATGTGGATTGAGGTCATGCAACTGTGAAGGGGTTGCAGATGCTAATTTAGTCATCTGCGCAGGCTGATAAGGCTATTGACCCGTTTGATGTATGCAAATTGAGTCCTTAGTTATTAACGCTCCGATATGTAAGATAGGGAGAAAGAGGGTTGTTTTAAAAATAAGTGCACCCGCATTAACGTTAAGAAAAATGGGGGAAAAACCATCCTGAAATATCATGTTTAAAACATCATTTTTTTAAACCGCCCTTTTGGTCGTATGACCTAAGACTTCACTCTTGAAATCTACTGGATCGCTGATGACGGGGAGATCGGGGTTCGAATTGCGGTCGGTTCTACTACTGGGGGTATTTTTTCCTCGATTGTTTATGACTCTCCTTCCACGCGAATGCAGTTAGATTACCTCTAATATGTCTCCTTCCTCATCCTTATCCGATTAGAGTAGTTATCATATTTGCGTATTACCTGAACAGGTAGTAAGACGAGGTGATAAAAAAATCTCCTCCCTCCAGTGCACCCTAGTTGGATAAAAAAAAAAAAGCTCGACCTCCCCGTTACTGTAAATCCAGTGACTGGGTGCTTTTTGTTTTATAGACTTAAGTTAGTTTGTAAGTCATATACTAATATAACCATTTGATTAATAAAATTAACGGTGACCTGGTGGTCTAGGGCTAAGGTGTCAGACTTCTGTGCTAGCGGCCGGGGTTCAATCCTCGGTCCCGGCACAAATTTATCTGATTACCAAACCCTTCCTTCACCGCTGACAAGACATCTTGTAAATGTGAGGAATGCCAGGCCTCCACCGTGGTTCGGATTCCACGTTAAACTGTAGGTCCTTCCTTTCATCTCACAATCACCCTACCATTACACATTAGCGTAAGTGCGTATAACCCGAACGGGTAGTAAGACGCGGTGCTAATAATAATAATAATAATAATAATAATAATAATAAAATTAACATTAAGTATGACTAGTGAGAAAAAACACAAAAAAACTCCTTTTTTCAGGTTATAATTGATTAAATAAGTTGACAAATGTTTGTCCGATACGCCGACACCCAATCACAGGCCAGCTTGTTTGAGTGCCAACAATAAACTATAACTTTTTCTGAAATACCACTCTCAGCTGTATAACTTACACACACAAACACACCACTTTCTTGCTCTCCGCCACTGGACGGGCAAACACTAGCGCCATGTGGCGACGACGCGAAACAACACTGCTTTATTGTGTTGGCAACGACCTGTACATTCAAACCTTCACACACAGACTCGAGGATTTGCATGTTATGACTTTGGGGCGAAAGACAAAGTGTACCTCATTACACTTTAAATATGCGACCCCTCCTCACCCCTGTCCAATAAACACAGCATTCTACCCCTTTTCATGACATAAAGTTTTCTTGCGGTCTCATTTTATAGTCGGGGTGTTTGGAGACCTACTCAAACTGCTGCGTTTGGTTTCAATAAAACACGTTTAATTTCGCTACGAGATTTGCCAGTGCTTTAATTCAATCTTGAGGTCCAGTGAATTGGTAATGGAGAGTTTTAAGGAGTGTGAAACTTTAGATATATTTAGATCACCTTTTGAAGAATAATATTGTTTGACGTTTACAACCACAATGTCATACTGACGGTGTAGCACACCTATGAGGCGGAACTGCTACGCACCTCTGGAGAGCCGGGAAAACAAAAAGAAAAATGCAATATTTGTGAATTTGGGACATTTAACTGAAAGGTTTAAATAATTGACTTTTGTATGGAAGAATAAATAGTACGGTGCACCACACATACTTTTTCTCTCTTTTGTTTTAAAATAGAGACATTTATTAAAAAAACTGAGAGGTAGAAGTATTATTATTATTATTATTAGCACCGCGTTTTACTACCCGTTCGGGTTATACGCACTAATGCTAATGTGTAATGGCAGGGTGATTGTGAGATGAAATGGAGGACCTACAGTTTAACGTGGGATCCGAACCACGGTGGAGGCCTGGCATTCCCCACATTCACAAGTTATGATTAATACACGTCTTGTCAGAGCTGAAGGAAGGGTTTAGTAATCAGATAAATCTGTGTCGGGACAAAGGATTGAACCCCGGACCCCAGCACAGAAGTCTAACACCTTACCCCTAGACCACTAGGTCACCAGAGAAGTAGAAGTCTTTTCTTGACTAATTACTCTGTGCACCTATCTTATAATTGGGACTAAGTTTTAACAGTGCACGGTAGGCTTCCTACGATTCAGGATAAACGAAGAGTACATGTTCGACCAACGTTTATGATGATATTATAACATAGGAAATTAATATTAAATTGATTAATTTAGTTTATTAATCGAAATAAGTAGTTGTAACTAGCATATTACGAATAACAAAATGGGTTTATATAGTTTTTGATAAAAACTTAATTATTATGCTTGTCACACATCCATCCAGTTTGACTGGGGAAAAGCGAGTCTGATTGATTAATGATGACGTTGGTAATAGAGTAGAACTTTTTTTTATTAGAAGTCCAAGGGATATCTAAAAAAATATTCTAGATAACCCAAATTCAAATGAACCATTTTCATGAGTGTCTAGGCAGCTGGTACACAATAAATCAATAACCTCAAAATATGGGCATATTATTACACACATTTTACATATTATGCTATATAAAACATACATACGCAATAATTACATAGTTACTGTATATAAAAAAACAAGAAAAAATTCAAACACAAAATATAAAACCTTGGAAAATTTGAATATGAAAATTGCAGATTTAAATCAGAACCAGTGGATCGTTGTAGCGATGCCTGCAGATTATTACACTAAAATGTATGCGAAACATTTTATTGGGAAACTATCTATTATTACAAAAAGTTTTCTTGTTAAAAGTGTAATCATCAAAGTCTATCGACTTTACATAGGTATTTAGGTTTCGGTGTTTGATTAGAATAAGAAAAAAATATTTGCCCCTTTCTCGCTATGATGAAAACTTTAAAACTACCCCTGTCCCAGCTCTGTATCTATTTGTTGCAGGGGTGACCTGGTGGTCTAGGGGTAAGGTGTCAGACTTCTATGCTGGCGGCCGGGGTTCAATCCTCAGTCCCGGCACAGATTTATCTGATTTCCAAACCCTTCCTACACCTCTGACAAGACATCTTGTGAATGTGTGAATGCCAGGTCGCCACCGTGGTTCGGATTCCACGTTAAACTGTAGGTCCTTCATTTCATCTCACAATCACCCTACTATTACACATTAGCGTAAGTGCGTATAACCCGAACGGGTAGTAAGACGCGGTGCTAATAATAATAATAATAATAATATTTGTTGCACAAAGCCTCTTAAGTAAGAATTGAACTGCTAGCCTATTATTTTTAACCAAAGAGAAATATTTTATTCAGCAATATAAAACTATACACAAATAACGGTTTTATGTGGTGATGTAAACAAAGAATGGTTGTACAGACACAGAAGGAAAAGATTGAACATTCGATATAAAAATGGGGTTTTAGTTTTAGGCGACTGTTTTTACCGGCATCTTGGACCTCCAACCTTTAAAATGAGTGTTCGTTTGTCAAAATCTGTTCAGTCATTCCTTCGTAAGTTCTATTACTGAAAACGGGCTTATCAAATTATGTATAAGATATGATAAAGATAGTGATAAAATGTGATAGTGAAAATGAGGTGTTCGAATGTGTGATTGTGTGGTTGAGTGTGAAAAATGAAAGTGTGATTATGAGAAAGTGAATTTAAGAGACTGAAAATGAGCATTTGAGAGAGATCGAGTAAGTGAGTGATAGTGAGAATATGTGTATGTGTTAGAGTAAGAATACTGGGAGAAGAGGGAAAGAGGGTTTGTGTGTGTAAGAGAAGAGAGAGAGAGAATGTGTGTGTGAGAGAGAGGGATAAAGTGTGAGAGAGAGAATGAGAGAAGATTATATTAGAGTTTGTGAGCGTGTGAGAGAGAGAGGATGTGAAAATATAGATTGTTACACAAAAAATTGCAGTACTTGGAAATATCATTTCCTCAAAACTAATTATCAAAATGGAAACATAAGTGAACTTACTGTATTTGTAAGAATGTGAAAAGATAGATGGGTTGCACAAAATATTAGCTTAAAATATCTTATCTTCAAAATTAAGCTGTAAAATGAAAACGTAGCTTAATTTATGTATTTGTATTGTGTTACTATTTGCTAAAATGTATATCAAACCCATAATATGAATAAAATGAACATCAAAACCTATTAATCGAAAGAAATGAACAGAAAAACTCATTATTAGATAGTTAAAATGGCAATTTTTAAACATTATTTGAGATAATTTTATTGTTTTTTTTCTTTTTCTTATTATACATACCAAAATATATTTAAATGTCATTTTATCATGCGTTGGACAAAATGTAGACAATATTTTCACGAACTTAACTACTTAACCTTTTAATTTTCTAATTATGCTCAATATTATTGATTTAAATGCGAATTAACGATAACATTCTAATAAAAAAAATAAAGGTTTCCCCAGATTAGGAATCTCAATTTAGATGTGTTGTGACCAGCAAGAGAAATATTCAACCAAATAGAAAATTGTGATGTGTTCGGACCAACAAATAAAAATTGAGTTGTAATTTTTTGCCAAAGAGATATATTTTATTTAGAGATTTACAGCCATGCAGCAAATAACGGTTTCCATAGTGATTAAATAAATATTGAAAAAGTGAAATTTTTCTGTGAAAATCGGGTTTTCGTATAAAATTTTTATTTTTTCTGACATCCTGGACTCCTAACCTTTAAAATGTGTGGTTGTTTGTCAAAATCTGTTCAGTCATTTCCTCGTAATTTCTATTACCGCAAACGGGCTTATCAAATTATATAATACAAGAATTGTTGAAAGCCCAGCCAATACATCCCCTATGTTAGGCAACCCGCTCACCGCCGGTACAAGATTCCGCGCCTATGTGTCACTAGGTTAACTCCAACTTTATTTGATATTATTAGCATATGGGGTGGTTTAATAAAGATCGTTTAGTTAATTTGATATGATAAAAAAAATAACAATATATGGGCTTCGAACTATCTAAATATTTATTTATAAAATTAGAATTAAATGTTATTTCTTATCATTGATTTAAATATAGATTTCCCGGGGAATCATGGCGGGTCCAAACTATACCATTTTTTCTAATTGTCAAATGTTGAACTAGCCAAAACCTACTGTAACATTATTATTAATGTTATTATTGTTAGATACATTTAGTAAAAATAGATAAAACTGGCTCTATATAGCGATAGATAGCGTACTTTTGTAAGTGTGCCAATGAACTTTCAATTTTATAATGTCAGAGTAAGCTAAATATGTTTAAAAAAAATACGAACGAAAATCTATAGTGTGATCGCAAAATAAATAACATTTTATAAGTTTAAAAAAATATATGTGGTGTAACCAAATGATAAAAAGTCATTTTAGAGAGCTTAAGTTTTCAATATTGACACCATATTTCTAAGTAAAGGAACAGTATTAAAATACATAGCTTCCACCATGAATACATTAAATTTGATTAAGAAACTATTTTTAATTCTCGGATTATTCCAATGGCGATCCGGTATATCTGACTTAAAGTTTTATTTAAAAATTTTCACGTGAAGAAAATATTGTAGTCGTGAAGATTATTTACTACTCTATCAAAATTGATATTGAAGTTTTATGCTCCCCTAAACTCAAAAAAGTTGTTTTTATAATGCCTGCACCTTGGAGAATACGGCCGAAACAGTTTTATGGGTTTAGTTTAAACATAATATTTAGAGGTTACAATCATACGGTCATACTTTAAAGCGAAATTATAAAATTATTAAATGCCGTTTACTGATTCCTAATTTTTGTTGTTTCAAATGGCCACAAACGATTTTGTTTAAAGTGTTTATCCGAGGAGTGTTTCACATTATTAATAACAATTCATTATTGAATAAGAATATGAAATAATATAAAGATGAAAATTAACTTGGTGTTCAATAAGTTTGTCAAATTAGTATGTAAAATAAATATCACAATTCATATACAATACATTTTATAGTAATTACCCGCCTCGGTGGTGTAGTTGGCTAACGCGCTTGTCGTGTTGAGCCTGGCTGCTGAGGACGGGGAGACCGAGGTTCGAATCTCGGTCGGGTGAACTGGGGATGGTTTTCCCTAAATGGTTTTCCGCTCTCCCTCCACGCAAATGCGGGTTCACTTCCTCTAATTCAACCTTCCCAATTCCTAATCCATTAGAGTAATTAGTACTTAAAGCGTGTAACCCGAACGGGTAGTAAGACGCGGTGCTAAGTATTATTATTTATAGTAATTTGTATTAATATATTGTTCTAAACGAGTGTGCGTTATCACATATTGTCACCCGGCTTGTGTCATACAATCATTGAATCATACGACCATAATTTTAACAAATTAATCCTAAAACCCTACAAACCTGAGAATTTAATTTAGGTAGTCATCTATCACATTATTACATTTTGTTATCAAATTTGACAAACGTAGATTTTATTAACAATTTTAATAAATAACAGGTTGATTCTCACTTTATATTCGTTCTTATTCTTATCAATTTATTATTCTCCTTATTAAGATAACAAAATGGATTCAGGATATTATATTTCTGGCTTTCAGAAATAAAAATTCATTTAAGAAATGTTTACTACCAACTGATTTATGAACATTTGAAACTGTTCGGAAATGGCAAAAAAGCGTTAGGTTAAAAATAGGTTAATAAAGAGAGATTTTACTAGATCAATAACAATAAATACTTTTTTTCTGATAATTATTAATTTAAGGGTAGTCTACCTATAAATAATTCTTGAAAATTTATTGAAAACTAAATAAAGTAACGTATTAGGAATTTTTAAAATAATTACTATTCTAATTATTTTTATCCAATATTACACAGCTTCTTGTTACTATAATATAGAATGTTTTCTAAAATATAATAGAGTACTTGAGAAATTAAGATTGTGTAGTAGTACTGGTTTTAAGATGGTGGGGTTAGAGGGGGGGGGGGGGCACAGGAATGCTTCTTGAACCGATACAAAACCGATCGTCTAGAAGTTTCAGGTCCGTTCCGTGTTCACGCCGCGTGAAATTACTTATCACGAGTCCCCGAATACAAGGGTCAACATCCCTTGAAATTTCCCTTACAACTTATTCCAACAAAACACACACACACAGACAAACCTTTGTAAGAAACTCTTACATTTCCTACCCTTAACCTCCCTCTCTCCACCGTCTTTCGACCTTGATGTGGTGGATTTCACGCATCAGGTCCACCCCTTTCTCTCCCCCCCCCCCCCCTCCCTTTCCCGATCAGAGCTCAACAGAAATTCAACCCTCATTAGTTCCAACCATTCTCGCCATTTGTTTTCCCTGTGTCCATGGTGCCTGACGGACTAGTCTATTTCCTGAACTTCCGGAACCTTCCCCTCCCCCCCCCCCTCCTCCTCGGCTCATTCTCTCTGTTCCGAGTTAAACATGCCGGAAATCGAGATCATTCATTACAAAACAAACCTGGGAAATATAGAGGAGGAAGATGCAGAGGAACTGGAAACGAAATGGTGAAGGAAAATCCTTAAAAGGATATAACCTAGAGAGGAACTGAAAAGACAAATATGAAGCAGGATCGTTCCAAGGAGGATATAGTATGGAGAGTAACTGGGAAGATTAGTTTGAAAGAGAGTTATTTCCGAAATGGATATAATCTGAAGGAAGAAAGATTTGAATCAGAACTTTTCCAAAGAAAATATACAACAGGTATAGTATTTGGACACTAAACATATTCATACGTCAAGTCATATGAACT
Source organism: Timema cristinae (assembly GCA_039000515.1). Classification (NCBI taxonomy): domain Eukaryota; kingdom Metazoa; phylum Arthropoda; class Insecta; order Phasmatodea; family Timematidae; genus Timema; species Timema cristinae. Next base: position 111,875,012 of record JBCFYV010000012.1, on the reverse strand, counting down.
ACAGCTGTCACTTTTTATAGACACTACCAATACCTAGAAAATAATACTAATAACCTGATAAAAAGTGATCATTTTTGATAGCAAATAAAAGTTTTTTTTTTCTAAATGGTTGTTCCAAACGATAATTCGTAAGAAAATGAAGGATTACATTTTCATTTTCATTTATTTGAGGTATTAACATTCACTTATGAATCGACTGATTATATCAGTACGTGACTCATAAACTAATTTGAATATAGAACGGATACAACATCCATTCCCCCGGCCGTTAATTTATCACTTTGAAAGGGGGGAGACCCACATTTCACCAATGATAGTTTTTTCGGCCGTGCCAGTGATCGTTATACAAGTCGCAAAGTTTCTTACCAAGTCCATTGTGTGAGTCCAGGCAGAAGCAATCGCTCAAACGAATAGACTCCGACTTGCGCTTAGTCGTGTCTGGTAAACACCTTTATTATTTTTTATTTTCATAATGCTGAATAAAATAAATTTCAACCTGCTTCGGTGGCCGCATGGTCTAAGGTACTACTCTCGCCATTAGACTATACTGCCGATGACAGGGAGATCCAGGTTCGAATCTCGGTCGGGTAATGCTGAGTGTGGGTTTTCCAAAATAGTTTTCCACAATACCTCCTTGTAAATGTGAGTACACTTACAATAAATATAACCTTCCTAATCCCTAAAAGCATTAGCATAATTAGTACATAAGCGTATAACTCGAAAGGGTAGTAAGATGTGGTGCTAAATAAAAAGTGACAGAAGAGTTCATATTTTAAAACGGTTCCTTTCAGTAGAAAAAAAATGGCAAGGTAGAGAGAGAATTAATTTCCTATAGGCTTACGTTTTAAAAAGGAAATTTACATGTTTTTTAACAAAAAAACAACAAAACATTCCATTATAATCTGTATTAACTCTTCCAGTCAGATGAGTTCAATTAAAATCCTGCCGTCGAAATGTGATTTGACGTACAGTGGCTTAATAAATCAAAAACCAAACTTTGGATTACCCATGTAGTTTCTATACATTCATTTTTTGTTGTTGAAAAAACAAACATTTCGGAACTTTATCAGTTAATGTATTAATCTGACATCAAATTACATCAATTTCATTGTGGTTCCTTGATTAGAAGCTTGTTAACTCTTACTCTTTTTTTATTTTTTTATTTTTTGGTGATAATGCGATTTGATGTACGCATACGGATCATTCATTCTATTCCACTCGCTCAACATCAATTACGTCCGAAGATGTTTTTCCCTCCCATACCCACTAAACATCCATTAGTTTAATTTATATTAGAGCATCGTTTAACTAACGGAAATAGGGTGACCTAGCGGTCTAGGGGTAAGGTGTCAGACTTCTATGCTGGCGGCCGGGGTTCAATCCCCGGTCCCGGCACAAATTTATCTGATTACCAAACCTTCCTTCACCTCTGACAAGACGTGTATAATCACATCTTGTGAATGTGAGGAATGCTAGTCCTCCACCGTGGTTCGGATTCCACGTTAAACTGTAGGTCCTCCATTTCATCTCACAATCACCCTACCATTACACATTAGCCTAAGTGTGTACAACCCGAACGGGTAGTAAGACGCGGTGATAATAATAATAATAATAACGGAAATACAAGCACATATCGAAAAACTGTTGCTTGAATACTGGCGTCATATTAATAAAAAATTATTGAAACAACTTAAGGTGGGAGTGTAAAAGACATGTAAAAGTTTTTTTTTGCAGTTTTTATAGCGTAACTTTTTTTTAGCCTAAATAAATAAAATATTTCTCAGTAGAAACATAAAATTTAATTTTCTACACATGATCACCTCAATATTTTTGAATATTTGTCAAGGGTTTTCTGGAAATTAATGACACCTATTTCTTTAAATGATAAAATGTTTGTCATCTAATGTCGCTGTGCTAATGACAGATATTCAACAACTTTTGGTATGTGATGCAAATTAAACTATTATGTTTACACTGAAGCAATAGTTGATTTATTTTGATAAAAAGTTATATAAAAACTGCAAAAACACCGCCCTTAATTCGCATACCCTAAACTCTCACCTTAAACAAAGAGAGTGCAACATGTCCTAATATCCGTCCAGGCTATCTATGTATTTTATACTAATAAGGTAGGAATGAGGAAGGAAGATTTTAAAGGTAACGTACCGTCATTTACATGGAGGAATTGTGTATGTAAAACGATAATAAACCCTCGTACACCCGGCTTGGATTCGAACTCCGACTGCTACTCCAGCAATTTTTAGCCTTTGTTTTAAAATTGTGTAAAAGGAAAAAAAAAAAATGTGTAAAAAGAAAATTTATTCAGGAACTTGATAAAATCTTAACAAAAAAAACCAAACTTTTTACTTATTTTAACTTAAATTATTATAGTTCAAGCTTGATCTATTCATTTAAATGTAAAATACATTATTCTTGTTTTAATTTGCGCAAAAAGCTCAATAATTTTCTCCTTGATCTCTGGATGACAATTGAGGAAATTTTTCTCCATTGAAAGTACTGCAAGCGCATTTAGTCTTTCTGTTAAATAAATGAACCGACAAAAAATTAATCAAATAGAATAGCTGGAAGAATAATAATAATCTAATTCTACACTATTCTACACTTTATCACATTCAAAATATAATACACGGTTTTTAAGCACAACACACGCTGAGTAAAAAAAACTTCCACCGTCACACCAGAGCAGGCACTGCGATAGCAACAGTGCTCTCTCTACCTGGCAGTCCCGTATTCCTCCCCACCCCCTCCTATGTGCGCATCCGCACAACAGTCAAACACCACGTCACTGGCACTGTAAAGCGCACAGTTCCATACACAGATTTTTATATCTTTTTCATAAACTGGGGGATAGCTACTGAAGTACTGACATTAAGCTTAAAGAATTAAATTAAAATTAAATCAATCATTAAATACAAGAATATAGTTTTTAAGTTATCATATTGTTATAGAGAATAAGATAATGTTCTATCATACACAATGAATATTTATAATACAATGATTTAAACAAAATTTGGTAATTTTAAACTAAATCATGCCTAAACTTTTGAAAAAGTTAAGCCGTTTTCCGCTAGATGGGTCTGTTATCCGAACCACCTCTCCCTATCCTCCTCAACCCTTTTTTTGGTATAGTCTATCTTTCCTTCTTTTTTGTGCAAGTCCAGCTACTCCCCCTTCCCTTACCCATTTATATCCTGTTCAGGTAAAACCCTGGACTGGACACTGTCTGTCACTTTATTACTACTATTACCTCCAAACCTGAGTTATTGAAAATATTCCCTGTGATGTAAGATGTATGTCTAAAGTTTTTTTTATAGAGTAGGCTTGATTCTGTTTAGCTTATAAATAATTTTCATACACAATGTTTCCTTGATTATATAAAACCTATTTGTATAACATTGGTTTTGTAAGAAGAGGTGAAATTGCTAACACCCGCGTTTGTGACGTAGTTAGCTAACGCACTATTTCATGGAGAACTAGACTGCCAGGGACGAGGAGATCGAAGTTCGAATCTCGGTCGGGTGTAAATGAGGATGGTTTTTCAAAAATTGCTTTCCTCTCTCCCTCCAGCACATGTGGGTTCACTTCCTCTAAATTTAACCTTCCCAATCCCTAATCTATAAAAGTAATTAGTACTTAAGCGTATAACCCAAACGGATAGTAAGATGTGGTGCAAAAAAAAATGCTTTTTTTAAATAGCTGTATTCATGTTTTATAGACAAACAAGGCCTTTTCGTACTTACAGCAGGATTAATTTTGAAGATATTAAAATTCAGGGGTGCATTCAGGAATTTAATTTAAGGGAGCGGGCCATGTGTGTCAAAGCTATTATTTCTGCCCCTTGAAAATTGTCATGAAATTATTTTAATTTAATACTTATTTATTTTAAAAGAAATTGCACTCACATACACACACGTATATACAGGATGTTAAAAAAGGTTAACATATTATGGATATTATTGTGCATATTCAAATGAGTAAAGTAATCTTAATTATGTTACTTGTGTCGATACGTTAGTAAACTTCAATAATAATAATAATAATAATATATAATAAAAGAGCCTTAGAAAAAATAGGTCCACAAACCAACTCACATTAAGGTAAAGGCAATTTTGTATTTTTCTAATAAAGAATGACACGGTGCACCGCACAGACTTTCTTTAGCTTTTCTTGAAAATATATATTTACTAAAAACTCGTAAGAATTGTGAAACTAAATAATAGGTCTAAGCATTGTTGTAGAAATACTACACCAAAGATCATAAATGAAATAATTTTCACCGTTATTTACTTTATGGCATTAAGAACTAGAAATACCTCTACAGAAAAATTGAGCAAAGAGAAACATCTTTGTCACACAAAGAGCATAAAAATCAAATTAATTTTCAAAGACCTGGATTAAAAAGTATATAGTTATATTTGTTTATAGCTCATAACTTCCTAATTTTATTAAATAATATTAAAAAATATATGTTTACCTTTAATAGTACTTCAACCTTACAACGATATGTTATTATTTCGAATAGTTGTGGGAAATGATGAAAATTAAAAAGTTTCCCTCGTGTAAGGTACCCTCAAAGTTATGTTCATGAGAAAATGAAAATTTAAATCTTGTTTATAATGATAAACAGTGTTCAGATATAAAATTAATTAAAACTTGTTAGAGTGAATTTTAATAAAATCGATTCATTCTCTTTTTGCCCTTCAATAAACTACCCTTAAATTTAGGGTTAGTCATCTAATTCCAAAAAACTTCTATGGGGGACCTTATGAAAACCCCAGATACCAAGCTGTAGACCAATATGATAAATAGTTTCGACTCTAGTCCAAGATACAGACAGACAGACAGACAGATACATCGCGAAACAACTTTGTGTTGTTTTCAATGGTCATTAAATGTTGACAATTATCAAACTCTCGAGTTCGGATTTTTTGACGATCACAATACTTTCTCTCCGAGGGTCCGATATATTAAATATTTGTTTACAAAAGCTTAGTGACCCGCAGCAGGGTTCTGGCCGTTGCTTGCTGTTGGTTTGATCGCCATTGATGGGGAGGTCGAGGTTTGAATCTCGCCTTCGAGAACTGAAGGTGGTTTTCCCTTTAAATATATATGTGTGTATATATATATATATATATATATATATATATATATATATATATATATATATATATATCTTTAACGGTTTTTTACAAGTAATTTATTACTATGGTTTTCCCATTTTCAATTCACGCAAACGAGTCTTCACTTCCTCTTAACTACCTTCTCATCTCTACCCGTTAATAACCTGTATGCTGAACTTGGCAACAAAAATGAAAAAAACTTAGTTCTAGGTGGCTTCACTTTGGTTTTTCTATCTCCTGTACAAACAAATGGGGGTGAACTTATTTTAATTCTATCTTCCTCATACCATATTATATTAAAATAATTAGCGTAACGACTGTAAAAACTGTCACTAAAAAAAACTTAAAGAAAGGGCTATATATATTTTTAATATTTGGATGAAAATATATCTATAAATATGTCTACAGTAATAGATAAACTAAATAAATATGTCACAATATATTATAATTGGGTGACTTGGTGGTCTAGGGGTAAGGTGTCAGACTTCTGTGCTGGGGTCCAGGGTTCAATCCTCGGTCCCGGCACAGATTTATCTGATTGCCAAACCCTTCCTTCACCTCTGACAAGACGTGTATTAATCACAACTTGTGAATGTGGGGAATGGCAGGCCTCCACCGTGGTTCGGATCCCACATTAAACTGTAGGTCCTCCATTTCATCTCAAAATCACCCTACCACTACACATTAGCGTGTGTATAACCTGAACGGGTAGTAAGACGCGGTGCATAATAATAATAATAATAATAATAATATTGTAATTAATGATTTCCTACGGTAGCTCAGAAAAATTATACTTTGCAAGTCATTATATAAAACCCCGAGATTGTGTCTCAAAACTCGGCATCACTCCTTGGAGAGTATATCGGTGAAAGTTTGTCTTTTGTTGATTAATCTACAAAATGAAAAGATTAGGGGGAAGGGTTGTGCGTGTGGCTGCCTGAATTAACTGTGGAATGTAAGACACTCTGAACGAATGAAGTATAGGAGGGGGAGAGGGGTCGGTGGGGCTACTGTCATAGCTACAGTAGCGCACCTCTAGTGATAATACATGGAACTACTTGGAAGAGAGATTTGCATAACCTCAAGATGTCCATCCGAATCTTAAGAAGGATGGGCACGAGGTACGATCCCCCCCCCCCCCTCCTGCTGCATTAGTCACACGAAGCCTCCCTTACTTAACCCTTTAGCTGACCTCTCGACGCGCCCTAGATAAATCTTAGGCTCGGAAGAAGAACGGGCTATGTGATGAATGAAACCGAGAAGGCATAAGTCCAATTTAGTAATATCGTGGCAAAGAATTAGTGACTGAAATATATTAATTAAATTGATACGCAAATATGATAAGATTTTTGTTTGTGTGTGTCGCGTTTTACTACTAGTCTGGGTCCTTCACATTTTATTACGATGATAATTTTGGGACAAGGAAGCTAAAATCTAGAAGAAAGGTACTTGTATTTATTGTGGATAAAGAGAGAGCAGGATATCATTTAAAATAAACTGCGCTCAATACACGTAGCACTTGGTTCGGTGGCCATATTGTCTAAAGTGTCACTCTCGCAATAGACTATAATGCCAATAAAAGGGAGATCGAAGTTTGAATCCCGGTCGGGTATACCAAGGATTATTTTACTATATGGTTTTTCACTCTCCAGCCATGCAAATGCTAGCATACATTATCGTAATTAGTACGTATGCGCATAATCTGAACAAGTAGTAAGACGCGGTTCTAATGAGAGAGTGGAACACTATTTCACCCTCAGTACACCCAACTGAGATTCGAACCTTGATCTCCTCGTCCTCGGCATTCTAGTCTACTGCAAGAGTAGCGCGTCAGATCATGCGACCACCTAAACGATTCCTCGCCGGTAATCTGACCATAACATAACGTCCCACAGTTGTGGATAAATTGAATGTATACAACTTGCAATTTCTGAACCAACTGGTTGTATCAGTACACAACCTATAAACTAACTTAAATATAAAACCGACACAATACCCAACCCGAATCAAACCTGGGACCCTTAGCTAGGTAGACAGACAAGCTACTGACCAAGCTAAGGTGTCTGTCAAATCGTATGTTAACAGTAAAATATATATCGTTATGTTATTATCTGCTTAAAGACGAATTGTATAAATCATACATACCCATCAATGGGTACGTGGACTAAGGGATCAGGCTCGTCTTGTTTGGATCCTCGATGATGAGGGAGATCAGGGTTTGATTGCTGGTGAGGGTATTTTTCCTTAAATGGTTTCTTACTTTCTCCTCCCACGTAAATGCGGGGTACGTTTACTCTGAATAATAACTTCCTCATTTCAACCCTATTAGTATGAATATTCGCAAAACCATGACAAGAGTAAGACGCGCAGGCGCATTTTGTTATTTCGTGCGAATTCTGTTTCCTTGTTTAAAAAAATTATATTTTTATATTTTCACAACCAAAGTGAATTTTGTATACATGGATCTGCTAGGTCATTGGTATTCTTTTTTTCTTCTTCAGGTTTTGGACTTTTATCATAAAAATAGCATGACTAATAGTTAAAAACTATATTCATACCTCTAGCCACAACTTGAAACATTACCATATACTCTATGAGCCTAATGTGACACGATCACGAGGAACAATGATACCGAGATGGACCAAGTTCCTTCATTTATCTCCTTGATTCCAAGATGTACAAGGTGTCCCCCCCTCCTCCTCTATAGAATACCAAGTATGTTCTCTCATTTATATCTCTGATTCTGATACATAAGTATATATTTATTTATCTCTTTAGTTCCACGGTGGACAAAGTTCACTAATATATCTCATGGGCTCCGAGATGAACATGATGAACTGCTCTTTATGTTAGTTCCTCAACCTCTTGCTTCGGACTGACTCTAGCATGTCACGATGATGATCTACGTCTCTTGTTCCTTCCTTCAACTCTTGGTTAGACTGACCTATCATGTCACGATGATGATCTACCGTCTCTTTGTTCCTTGCTTCAACCTCTTGGTTCAGACTGACTCTATGCATGTCACGATGATGATCTACCGTCTCTTTGTTCCTTCCTTCAACCTCTTGGTTCGACTTACTCTATGCATGTCACATGATGAACTACGTCTCTTTGTTCCTTCCTTCAACCCTTGTTCAGACTGACCCTATGTATGTCACGATGTAATCTACCGTCTCTTTGTTCCTTCCTTCAACCTTTGGTTCAGACTGACCCTATGTATGTCACGATGATGATCTACCGTCTCTTTGTTCCTTCCTTCACCTCTGGTTCAGACTGACCTATTATGTCACGATGATAACTACGTCTTTTGTTCTGTACATGTTGGCCATGTTGAAAGTTTCTTCTCTCTATCCCTTACTATTTTAAAACACGAGACAAATCCACCTCCCCCCCCCCCTTACTCACCATGCCATTACGTGTTCAGATTACATACAATCCCGTGAACAACAAAGTCAAATATTGAGCTCGGGGCAGCTCCGAGTCTCGCTCGCTCTGTAATGCTAGTTTGGTTTTAGACGCCATCTGAAGAGCTCTTGTTCTGTTGGATTTTGCGATTTATTAGAGTGCGCGTGTGTTTGCGTTGGTGATTGGGAGTAAAGCAGCACAGCGTTCGCAAGGAAGACCAGGAGAGAAGAGGGGTAGAGAGACACTAGTGGCGTAGCGAGGAATGTTGCTAAGGAAGACCAAAACTTTGCACATGTAAAACAGGGGTGAACAATCAACAACTTTTATCATATTTTAAAACTTTATCATCGATAAAGTGGTTGTAATCTTCAGAATTTTACGCCACGAGATTATGATGTACCTCGACGTTTTATGTTTCTCTGATTAAAAATGTTTTTAACAATTATTAATCTTTATCTGTTTGTACCTGAAGTTACAGCCAAAAAAGTTTGATGGAGTTCGTTCATCTTGATATTTATTTGATATTCGGTCATACCTTTAGGTGAAATATTGACTTTTTATCAAAGTTTTAAAATTAAGGGTGCTGTACGGAAGACCAATGAGAACCTTTGCAGTCGTTTAGAAACCTCGTATTATTTATGAGTTGGTTACCCCCCCCCCCCCCCACCCCAAATTTAGGCGAAAGTTATGATCAGTTAAAAAGTATACATTTTAATTTTAAATGTTTCAAAATAATGTGTGATAACTTACATTAAACACTATAAAATAATCCCACATTTTTTTTAAATCCCTTGAAACACTAACAAAATGTGATAGAGCAAGGCCAGATAACCTTTTTCTACCGTCTTTGGTGGCCGCATGGTTTAAGGCGTCATTCTAGTTGTTAGACTTTACTGTTGATGACAGGGATATTGGTGTTCAGATACCAATCGGGTGAACTTAGAGTTGTTTCTCCACTCTCCCTCCACGCAAATGCAGGTACACTTCCTTTAAATTCGACTTTCCTCATACATAGCTCACTAGCATAATTAATAAATATGCTTATAACATGAACAGGTAGTAAGACACGTAGCTTAAAAAATTACATTTTGCTTTAATCTCAGAAGTACTAAGTCTTTCAAAAATCGTTGTTGAATTTTTTTCAAGCCTTAAATTAAAAATTTAAACTTTTTTACTGGTCATAAAACTAAAGATAGCTTTTGTTTCGCTTTCATTTTATTGTAATTTTTTTTTATCAAACAACTTCATGGAATGAGCTATACCTGCTACCATCAGAAATTTGATCCCGCTAATTGCCTTCAAAAAATAATTATTCAAATTTATAAAATAAGAACTTTGAGTTTTTTCTTAAGTTTTTGTGAAGTTTTAATAAACAGATGTATACTAATGTAAATTAATATAAGGTCAATTTAAATAAATTGTGTTGTACGGATGATTTATTAAGATAATGAATAATCTAATGTATGAATGAGAAAAATTTGTTAAAATGTATTGGATAGTGATTGTGAGTTTGGTTGATTTAATTTGATATTACTAATTGTTTAGTTTTAAAGATCTGTTATATTATTATTTTCGTTTTTTAGCTACGTATTTAAAATAGTTAGACATATTTATTTTTTATTTGGAGTATTTAACGTGCACTCTCTGAACCGACTGATTTATCAGCACCCGAAAATTTCTATGAACGATTGCGTAAGGACCTACAAATTTTTGCCGGGAGAGGTATTATTTACATAGTTTCAATAGTTCTTTTAAATGCCACAGTTGACATTAGATTTTCCTTTCCTCCGAAGGAAGTTGTGCTAAGGATTTTCATCGCTTAGGAAAAATCAGTCGACCCCGGTCAGGTTAGAACCCACACACATCGGGTATTGAGGCGAATTTGTAAATAAATTATTAAAAATATTGAAACATTCTTAAGTGTAAGACAAGGTATTACACACTGACTTCGCCAGATTAAATAAATACATTTAAATAAATAAATAATTCGGGATTTCTAAACGTTTGAACATCTAGCATCTCAAAAATGTTTTAACGATTTAAAAATAATAAAACTGGATATCTGGTGATATTTTTAGATAATAATATATATATATTTCATTTAAAGTTCTACGCTTCAAAGACCACATACCTGTATCGGTGGACATGAGGACAAAGTTGTTCATCTCTTCTAGTATGGTTTATAGATGGTCGTGTTTCCGTCGAAGTAAAGTTGGGAGACATTCATGGGAAAAACACTTGCGCAAACCCCAATATTCTTTGTCAGTGAACAACTTGACGAAATGAGACTTATGCCTTTTTGTGCACGTACTCACTGGTACGTGATAGCAATTTATATTCATTGATGCACTTTTTTTTAAACTTAGATAGAGAAACTATTGTGATTGTAAAACATATTAAACTCAAGATTTTGATAGATATCGACGTTTAATGATTCCCTAAATCCGAAACAGTATTTTTTGCATTGTCGTATGTATGTTACTGGAGATGGAGCCAAAAAAAATGTTATCAATCATGCTAATACTTTGTGTCTCGGGTTTTCATAATGTTTCCCTGAGGAGTTTTCAGAATTATCCAACCAATCTCATGATTAAGGGTAGTTTACTAATGGTTGTAAAGAGAAAGCATCGAGTTTCTCAAAATAGGCGCAAACGATTTTGATTAAACTTGGTACCCAGGCATTGTTTAGCATTAGAAATAAATGACAACTCTCATTTTACTATGAAAATGATTTTTGGGGTAATTTATATCAGCGTAAATTTTCAATTTTGATAACAATCGCGAATCTTTGAGATACAAAAAAGAAACCACTGGAATATTATATTAGCCTACTATTAAAACTTTAAAACTCTTATTTGAAATATATTTTTATAAACTCAACAGTTTTTAAGATATTAATTAGCAAATGTTTTTTAAATTAAGTTTTGGGAGATTGATTGTTATGATATGGTAAACAGAGGTGTTACTTTATTTAAATATATTTCTGTAATAGGGCATATTATTTAATTTATTTAATTGGTAACGTTCTGCAACAAAGTTTATTATTTATTGACACATTTACGAGTTTTGAGCAAACGTCTCAATTTTTAGTTAAAAGAGTGAGAAAGTATATGCGGTGCATTGTATCATTTATTTTAAGTTATTATGTTCAACACCGAGATTAGTATTGTTTAATACAATGGATGGTAATCTGGAGGGCAAAGTTAGAGGAAATGAACCCGCAAATGCATGGGTAGGACATGTAAAAACCGACGTGATAGATCAAACTTGTAAAACCACCCTATCGGTGCGCTCAATCGAGATCCGATGCTCGCCAACTCTCTCTTGCCAGCTATTCAGTCTATTGCGAGACTGACGCCCAAGACCGCGTGGCACGAGTGAAGAAATGTAATCGTGACGTCTATTCCTATTGGTTACTGATATCGAGTCCGAGGATATAGGCACGAGCCATGGCGGAAGTAAGCTCTAATAAGAAGGATGGGCGCAAGGGTCTAGAATGAAGATTTAAAGGTCCTTAGAGACTTTCCTTCAAGGCAGTCAGTGTAACAACCCTTACATTGGCAGGACGTGGGCGGCATGATTAAAGGACCCTTCCTCCTCTCGTCCATGCCAGGATCCTCACTGAATCTCCTCCTATCTCTAGTAATAACATATCGTGTCAGTTACCGAGACAGGAACATTTTTCCACGCCGTTGTAACTAAATGTCGGTACAGGGGCTTTTATTTTACTTGAACATATTTATACTGTCAAAATAAAGTTTGTATTGAAGTGAGATTGAAATAATGATGTGTTAAAGTTGTATTAGAGTCATCACTGGTCGAGGTGGGTTGGAAGTCACCGAGGGCGGTATGCAACAACGTCACTAAGTGTGAGTGGGTGCTTGCTTAGTGGCGTGTTAGTAAAGTCCTGAACCCGCTCGCGCACCACTCGAATAGTTTAACAAAAATCAGATAGTCATTAATTAGGTACACGTGTTGAGCTCGACCGCCGAGGACGGAGAGATCGAGGTTCGAACCTAGGTCGGGTGAACTGGGGGTGGTTTTTCCTAAATGGTTTTCCACTCTCCCTCCATGCAAATACGGGTTCACTTCCTCTAATTTAACTTCCCAATTCCCAATCAATTAGCGTAATTAGTACTTAAAGCGTATAACCCGAACGGGGTGCTAATAATAATAATAATAATAATTAGGTACACTGGTCGGATAAGGCTCTCTATCCCTGGTGTAGGCCTAGCATAGCCACTTCTTGCACGCAAGTCACACTGAAATATCTTTGAACATCTCGGTTAGCGAGAATGTATATCAATCGCTGTCATACCACATGGCTTAAATACCAAATAGCTGTGTTCTTTTCTGGAACTACTTATCTACTCTTCCTAAGCTTATACTCTTTTTTCGTCCTTCACATACAACCACCCTTTGACATGTCAATAAGAAAAAGAAAGAAAACTACTAAACTTTCTATCTCAAGGTCAAGAGAAAATCTCGCTTCTAATTTTAAAGTATCTTAAAATTTTCTGCAATGTGTCTATACAAAATTACTATATTTGTTGGAGGAAAGCTAAATATAGAGCCCTTTTTCATCAAGACTAGTCACATGACTCCGCAAATGTGACTAACAAGTAGTTGAAAATAAACTAATGTCACATTTTCACATATTTTTTTTATATCAATAGAACTAAAACTATAGGATTGTTAAGTAAAAAGAGCCTTATTGGAATTTATCGACTTTATTTTGGCGTTTTTAAATAACGCATCGTAGAATTAAATATTGTGCTAGAGCTGAACGTCTGCGCAGCAATTTCTCGCTTACCGCGACGGACCCCTTAAGGACATGCCAGAAAGAAGGATGTGACGCCTGGAACGCTCTTATTGCTCCAAGCTACCTTGCCACCATCTCCTTCAAACTGCCAAGATGAATAGTTTGAAGAGAAGGCAAATCTCCCCGGGACCCAAGACCCACTCGGTAACCTCATCGGTGAATATGTGGTCTAGGGCGCTGGCTTCCCACTTATACTGGATCGCCTGTGACTTAGGAGAAGGTCTCTGTTCGAATATCAGCTGAGTGCATTAGGGACTGGTTTTCCGACTGTGATTTATATTTCTTGTTTTCTCCGTCCTTTCTCCACACTAATGTGGGTGCACTTAATTATAACTACCCTCCTCATAATTACACCAACAGAGTAGGACGTTAAAAAAAATTATGTTAAAACGTATGTACTAAAACAAAACAATATACGTATGTTTGATTTGGGGTATTCAACGCTCACTTTATAAACCGATTGATTATATCAGTGCACGACTTACAAACTTAATTCTAGAACAGACACATCACCGAATCTCCCAACCGTTAATTATTCACCACTATAAAAGGGGAAGCCTGAGTCTACGATCAAACCCATGACACTTAACTCGGGAGAAAGACGCTTACACGTTACAATCATAGCCATACCCTGATTTGCTTGTGGCTGGATCCTCGGATATCTGTTTAAGTTATTAAAACTATTTTCATGCATAATTTATAAATCAAGTTAAGTGAAACTCAGCTGTCAATTTTGATAAATATTATCAATATTAAATACTAATAATAATAATAATAAATAAAATAATGTCATCAATGTTGACCACAAAAATATGTTTGTATTCTCTCAAAGGTTCTTCAAATATTCATTCTTTAGAAAATCAAGGTATTCTTAATCTTTATTGGGATGTATTAATTAGTTTGTAAGGATATCTAACGTGCAACATATGATTAAACTTATTACATAAGAACACTATTTACACACAAATTTATTTTCAGCATGGTCACAACTCCCGGTTGTCATAAACCAAAAGTTATCCTTATATTAAAAGTTTTGTTCAAATGCGATTATTCTCAGGACGGTTATTTTTTTTTAATGTTAAACTTACTTGCTTGGTGATAAAACTATTTGTTTTGTAAAAGTGAGTTTGTTTTTAAACACTACTAAAATATAACATTTAACTCGCATTATTTGCCTGTGATGTATTCTTGTTTAGCAATAAAATATTAAGGCCGTGCGAAGCTTCTAAACGTTGGTGTTTAATAAAGAAATAAGTGTTTTCCCATGTCTAAAAATAAGTTAATATTATTATTTTAAACATTCCTGTGTGGTCTTACATCCGTATTACCGTGAATGAACATAAAGTGTATATGACATGCACGACAAGCATGTTATGTTGCGGACGAACTTCAAAACACATTTTAATTCAACAAAAAATTAATAAATATTGTAAATATTTTTTTAAATTAGGAAAATAAAAGTATATTAGGGTGTCAAATAACACCGTAAGGTCTAAGGTCAACTCTTTGCTTTGATCTCGACGCCCACAATAACCTTCGCATCTTAATTACGTCTCAAAAAGAAAGGAAATTCAAATATACTATGAAAAGATCAGTTATATTTCACTAAATATGACATATTTAAATAAATAATTGTTTTTAGAACAGTTACTTAAAGTACTTTTAACATTGCGTAGGGATTAAATAACGTCTATAATAGGTGACCTGGTCGTCTAGGTGCAAGGTGTCGGACTTCTGTGCAGGGGTCCAGGGCTCAATCCTCGGTCCCGGCACAGATTTATCTGATTGCCAAACTCTTCCCTCACCTCTGACTTGACGCTGTATTAATCAAAACTTGTGAATGTGAGGAATGCCAGGTCTCCACAGTGGTTCGGATCCCACGTTAAACTGTAGGTCCTCCATTTCATCTCACAATCACCCTATCATTATACATTAGCGTAAGTGCGTACAACCCGAACGTATAGTAAGACGCGGTAATAATAATAGTAATAATTAATAATATCTATAACGTAAGAATAGTTAGATTCAGAGATGTCAGTATAAGAATATAGTGTGCTTTGATTTTTCTCCAAGCCTTTCTCTTTACATGTATGCACGCAATGGATGATTTTAAAAATTAAAATTAGTGTAATGTGACAACTACTAGAACCTTAGCCTCGATTTTGTCTTTGATTTACATGTTTTAAGCTTCGTTTCTCATTTAAAAAAAATATCTTTCGCACAACCCTATAAAATATATTAGTAAATTTCCCCGAAAGTAGCTTATATTTTATCTGCCACGATATTTTATACGTGATCTATGTATATGTACACAAATATACACATTCATTTACGTCCCATACTAATCGCTTCCTTACTTTATAAGAGGCCTGACTGTCTCGCATCTGTTTCTTGTTTGAATTATTAATAATTCCTTTCCTTGCCGCAACTTTCGGGAGAGGACATTTAATCCTCAACCCACCCACTTACCTCCCTTTGGAACAAAGTCCTGAACTGACATCTCTTTATAATATATGACGTCACAAATATGGACTACTTTCTGCACCTGTCGACTCATTCTCGTTTTGTGACAAGGAGGTATTACTAAAATAGTTCATTCGGTTTTCCGGAAGTATTTTACGCCACGGTACGATGTAGCGATGAAATGAATACTGACTAATTAAAATAAAAAAATGAGAAATTCCGTCTAGTTATGTTTAATTGTATTTATTCATTTTTCGTCGACCTCGGTGATCTTGGGGTAAAGTGCTCGCCTCATGACTCGATGTTCGTGGGTTTAAACCCAGCCGGGACGACGGATGTTTATTTAGATTTAAAATTCCGTAGCACAACTTCCTTCGGAGGGTAAGTAAAGCCGTTGGTTTCATTTCAATTGTGGCATGTAAAAAAACCCTGGAAGGTTTGTGAAAATATCTTTCTCTGCAAAATTGGTAGCAACTTTCGTTCTAGATAATGGAAATTCTCATGTGCTGATATAATCAATCGGTTCAGGAAGTGTCCGTTAAATATCTCAGATAAATAAAAATAAATATTATTTTTCGGGAATAGAGGGCTTTAATTTACAAGTTTAATCACAGGGTCTTAAATCAAACATTTCTTACTAAAAACTTGTTCACGTTCAACGCTAGAGCTTTTGGTTTCTTTTTGCCGTCGCCTTTCACTACTCATTCGGGTTATTTGCATGCGGCGTAAAAAAAATTTGCACAGCCCTACGGGTGATAGGATGAGGAGTAAAAAACAGAAAATACCAACCTACACTCCAATGCTACTGGTTGGAACTGAATCCCTAAGTTTTCAATTTAAAGTAACCACCAGCTAATGATTTTAATCACATCATTATTAACATTGATTTCAGGCGTACCAAATATGCCTTACTCAATCTGTTGTCATCATCCTTAAGAGAGGGTCTAGATTTTATTGAAACACAACGTACATTCCTCACCCATTTATCGTCTATCACTTCCTTACATATTCCATCTTTGTCCCCCTCTTCTCCCAACCTATTTTACACACGTAGATTCACACACGATTCATTGCGAAAGGAGTATAATCCAAATCGAATTTCAAATAGGTTTCTATAAATTTGATCCGATCTTGAAACCGTGTTCAACTCACGGTAATGGAGCGTGACTTTTCTACTCTCATTTCCTGGAACTTGAGTAGGTTTTGCATGTGTGTGTGTGTGTGTGTGTGTGTGTTCGTTCGTGTTTTCACAACGTACATTTTGTTTACTTAAGGATTTAGGATTCGATTACATATTTGTGACATGGCTTTAGACTTAAAGCTTGGCTCACGTTAGGGAAATGAATTAACGGTCTGTTTCAATGCTGTGTCATATCATTTCGTTAAATATATTTTTATTTATAAACTAAATATAATAAATAAATAATACGTTACACCACACATACTTTCTCGCTACTTTACTTAAAATATTATACCTGTAACTCGTAATTTTAAACGAGATATATATTGTTATAGAAACGATGGAGAACCACAAAAAATCACCCGTTTCGGTGGTCACGTGGTTTAACGCGATACTCTTGTGGTAGACTAGACTGCCGATAGGGGAGATCGAGGTTAAAATATCGGTCGGGTATTACTAAGTTGGCTTTTCCAAAAATGATTTTCCATTCTCCTTCCACTCAAATGCGGGTACACTTCCTATAAATATAACCTTCATAATCTCTTAAACCATTTGTATATTTAGAACATAAGCGTATAGCCTGAACGGGTAGTAAGACGTAGTGCTAAAAAAAAAATTGCAACAAAGAACTTTACATTTCACAAAAGAACGTACATGAAATAAATACACTTTTGCCAAAAACATAGTATTTATTCTGTGTATTTTCCTCTCATTTCCAAAGTTCCATCTAAAATATGTATATTTGCCTATATTTTTTACGCAATGATGTGAATATCTTAAAAGTTAAATTAAAAAATATTATTATTATCATCACCGCGTCTTACTACCCGTTCGGGTTATACGCACTTACGCTAATGTGTAATGGTAGGGTGATTGTAAGACGAAATGGAGGACCTACAGTTTAACGTGGAATCCGAACCACGGTGGTGGCCTGGCATTCCCCACATTCACAAGAAGTCTTGTCAGAGGTGAAGGAAGGGTTTGGAAATCAGATAAATCTGTGCCGGGACCGAGGATTGAACCCCGGCCGCCAGCACAGAAGTCTGACACCTTACCCCTAGACCACCAGGTCACCATTAAAAATAAATGTCAGCATAACTATTAGTTCTATATCTTTCAAGAGTGGCAAGATATGATCCAAATTGGAAATTTCCGCATATTTAAAACACCTTCAAAATAATATTGTTGTAAATATTAGACGCGCCCTTTGTTTTTGTAATGTTAATCAGTGCTTGGATACGAATTTTAATCAAAATATTTTGAGACAATTTTAACAAAAACTTTTTTTTACTCTTTTCGCCCGCAAGTAAATTTACCTTTAGTTTTAGGGTAAAATAGCTATTTCCATACATCCCGCGGGGAAAGCTTGTAAAAACCTTAGATACCAATTTTTTTTAGCACTATCGGTAAAATGGTTTCGGCTCTAGTCCTAGATAAAGAAAGCCGGTTCGTGAAACATCTTTTACAAGCTCGGGGGGCCATGAAGCGTGGACTTCCATCAAAATTTCCAACTAGATTTTTTTTTTGCTGACAATTACAATATTTCCTCTCTCTGAACGGTCAAAATAAAATAAAATTTAATACATAAAATTTCTTGGAATGTTACCTATGAAATGTAAACAAAACTCTTCAATTTGAAAACAATACCAAGAATTGAGCTCACTGAGGAAATATTCAGCCTCGGTAATATATTTTTATTTTAAAACTTAAATATTCTATTTCATATTCTGAAAAAATAAGCTCTGCAATCTTTTTTCTAAATAAATTTAAATTTACTATATTTAATTGCTCTATGACATTGAAGAGCTCTAAAGTTCATTGCCGCACTTGTAAAAGTACACTAGTACTATTTTCAGTAATATAAAAATTGATCTCATCTACTGAAGCACATCCTTAAGGAGGCCACCTACCGGAGCGTTAATACGCGTTGCTGACGTCCAGGAATCCCGCGTTATTTAACAAGTGGTTTGTTATTTCAAAATATGATTCACCCTGAAATGGAGACAAATAACATCAACACGTCCTTAGTGGATCAAAAAATATATTTTAGGTTTTGTAATTATTGTATAAAAACACATGAAAAGGTTAAACTAATACATTTTCAGTAGCGTTTCAAGTGGAATACAGTATTTCGAAGATGAAACTAAATGGTTAGGAACATAAATATGTAGAGGTGCAGTTTTTTAATTCGATTTTGATTTCTTGTTTTCTTTAATCATGCTAACACACGATAAATACAATATTTGTGTTTTGGTGTTATTATCAACATATTTGAATTACTACTCCTTTAATGAATCGAGCGCATTTGTGGTCTAGTGTTAATAGTTTCTGGCCGCAGATACAAAAATTCCGGGTTTGATCCCCGGCCCTCACAGAATTTTTCTGTGAAATAGTGGGTCTGGAACGGGGTAAAACCCAACCCCGTGAGGACAAATTAGCAACAACTTGAATAAATAAGATGGTCTAGAAAACTGAGATTAATTACCGCAGGGTTCGTTGTGCTGACCAAATGACATCTTATATCCTCAAATGTTGGCACTATCGTTGCTAACAGTGGCGGACGCCATGGAGATGTTTTCTTGTAGTATTCAATCCGAATATTGGTTGGCGTGCACCTCAGTCTTCAACTCTGTGTAGTTCCGACAACCTTCATCCTCCATTATCTGCTTTAGGTTTTTCATTCTCGATTTGGATTACTAGGAATGTCTTGATCAAGTTGTGCAAGTTACATCAGTGAGGGTCTGTTGACGGATCGAAACGTGACCAAACCCGGTCTCAAATACGTTCATAATGACAGTATTCAAGAGACCTTCTAGCCACTGTGTTCAACATCTGTTAGTATTGGTCACGCTGACCACCAGCTCATTCACAAGTTAACTCATAATAACAGACTCACTGAAATTTCCAACGTTCCGGGAAGTCATCAAAACAACGCGAAGTCTACATTTATATTTCATTTCTTAAGATTTGTTGTTGTTATTTCACTTATTCCTTACCTGATTATTTACATTAAAACTACTTTAACCATTTATTTATATATTTTAAATTAGCTTATATGATTTTACCCGCTTATCTGGTCGCATGGTCTAAGGCGCTACTCTCGTAGTAGACTTAGACTGTCGATGAGGAGGAGATCAAGATTCGAATCTCGTTCGGGTGTACTGAGGGTGGTTTTTCCATTCTTCCTTCATTCAAACGTGGGTACACTTCCTATGAATATAACCATACTCATCCCAAAAACCACCAACTTTTTTAACCACCTTATCTTACTACCCATTTGGTTTATACGCTTATGTAATAATTACACTAATGTGTTAATGGATTAGGAAGGCTTAATTTAGAGGAAGTGCGCACGAATTTGCGTGGAAATAAAGTGTAAAACCATTTAGGAAAACCAACCTTGATGCATCCGACAGGGATCGAACCCCGATTTATCCGTCTTATTCCAACACGAGGGTAGCGCACTAGGCCATATCACCGAAGCGGGTATTAGCGTAGTTAGTACATAAGCATATAACCTGAACGGGTAGTAAGACATGGTGCTAAATAACAAATATACGAACTTCAATCAATCTAAAGTATATGATTAGGATGTCACCGCTTGAGCCCTCAGGATATCCTTCCGCCACGAGTAACGAACCGGAGGTCTCCAGGCAACAAAGAATAAATTCTGAACCTCCTCTTCCCTCGGAGGGGACCAAGGACCTAAAAGGATTACACGGTCGTGAGGTGTGAAAGATCTAAATATTAAAAAAAAACAGGGTCATAATATCACATTTTAACACTATAGAGATTTAATTTAACGGTTCTAATGCTTTTAAACTGCCATTCCTGTAAGAAACACCGCAGGGTGACGATATTTTCCTTCAAGATGGTGGCAACCTAAATTTCTGACCGATACACGTGTTCCAAGTTTGCTTTGAATTTAATTGTTCATCATCGAGACTTGACATAACAAGTCTACCCGCATCCCTGGGGACGTGGACTAAACGTCAATCTCGTTTAGTCTGATTCGTCTGTGCATGTGAGGTAGTGGTTTGAATACAGTCCTAATGAGTTAAGGTGGTCCCCCCCTCCCCCCAAATGGTTTTTCACTCTCCCTTTATCGCTATTGTGGATATATTTACTATAAATTCTACCTTAATAATCACTACCCCAATAGTGTAATTAAATGTGGATTACCCAGAAGGGTAGTGAGGCGTAGGGGAAAAAAAAATCTAGCCAATCATAAATGTCGATAGAAAAGTAAGCTAGTGGTTAATAGCTAAACCATAAAAGTGTCAAGTAATTTTAATACGAATATCCTAACATTTAACAAGAATTAATCACGTCCGCACTTAGTATTTAAATTAATTACAATTACTGTACAATATATGTAGAAAAAACTAAATTCAAATTAATGGAAACTTACTTCTGATTGGCTGACACAATCTCACTGAAATTGCGGAAAGCGCTAGTTAAGAGTAGTGTTTATCCAGTTTTTATATTATAAAAATTTTGGTCAAAATAAATAAAATATTTCTCCAGTACAAACAAAGAGTTTAATTTCCCTCACATATTGATATCAAGAGTTGTTGACTATCAGTCAAGGGTGTCCTGAAATTTAATGACAACTTTTTCTCTTCATTTAAAAAGTTTCTCATCTAATGACGCTACGATAATGACAAATATTCAACTGTTGATATCACCGTGTGGAAAAAATTAACCTATATGTTTCTACTGGAGCAATATTTGATTTATTTTGTCCCAAAAAAGTATTTTGTTACAAAAACTGCAAAAACACGTACCTTTTCTCACGTCCCCTACACTCCCACCTTAAGAGTGAGTCACACCCCACGCATAACACCTTAAATTTAAACAGGAGTCGCATCGTAGAACGTCTTATTGTGTTACTAGTTTAAAAAAAACAGTGGATTTGAGAAGAGCGAAACCGTTTAGCCACATTTAAATAAAAAATACAGTAAAAATACATATTGATTCACTTTTATATATTAGTGACCTTACCACCGCAGAATTCAAAATATTCAAACACAATCCAATGAACGTTTGGAATGTATTATAATATTAACCAAAATTGTCACAAAAGTTAAATTTCCGTAATTTTACAAAGTCCTCTCTCCCCTCATCCCCCCCCCCCTTACGTTTTTTCTGAGCTTTACACTGTAGACATAATTTTTTTCTTGTACGTATAAATATAAATCTTTCTCACACACTCCCATCAGTAATTGTTTATCCATGTAAAAAAATTTTTTTTGCTGAAATTTAATTAAAATGGTAGGAGGCCACTTGAAAATTATCAAGCAAAACGTTGGGGGACAGGAGAAGATGAAATAAATAAAAATGAAAAAGGATTTTGCAACCTTTGCGGGAGGGTAAAGGGGATTTTAAAATTGAAACTGAGCTTAAAACCTTTGTTGTGTCTTTGTTATGTGATCAGGTGGTTCCAGTGGTCACTGATATTGTTAAATAAAAATAACGTTATCTTTTAGAGTAAAAAATCAAACATATTCCTTCTTTATTTTGTGTATGTAAAACATCTGACCGCAGCTTTTAATTTTCATGTTTGTGGTTATGTTTAATATATGAAAATAATTGGAATAAAATTGTCCTCTTGAAGGTTATCCTTGCTCTTTATTTACACTTTGTTTTAACAAAATATCGACCCTTTAGAAACAAGAGCGGTTTATGTCCATTGGTGGCTATAGAGAGGGAAAACCTGGAAAAGTAAGGGAATTTTTTGATGTCAGGGAATTTAATCAAAAATGTGAAAAGGTTAGGGAATTTAAATACTTGACTAATTCTGCACCTAAACATTTAAACAAGAGAGATATATTTTGTTTCTCGTGTTAGAAAAATGCCTCTACAAGATACGGCAATCTTAACATAAGATGGTTATACAGGGTTTGCACATTTACACATGGACACAAATAATACATCAAAACATTAAATACTGGAAAAGGAACTTATATGAACATAGCTTAGGATTTAATGAAAATATGTGATCATTGTAACAAACAGAAAAATTTCCCATTCGCCAAGAAAAATTGTAAAAAGATCTAAGTAAGTCTTAGTGATTTTTTTTAATGTCTGGAAAAGTCAGGGAATGCTACAATTAATGTGTTATAGCCACCCTGCCTAATGCCAGGATCACAATCGAATTAACGTTCACTTAAGGTTTGCGTATGGTAACGTAACGTAAAGACTCTCCTCATGTACTTACATGTAAGCCATCACGATGCAGTTAACTTAACGAACATTTAATCTAAGACGTGGTGCTAAAAACAAAAAAAACAAAACTTAACGTTCACTTAACTTAAGAGTTGTCCAAGGAATAACTTTCAGGTTAACTGAACGTTAAGTGAAGGTACCACGTGTTATTATTATTATTATTATTATTATTATTATATTATTATTAGCACCGCGTCTTACTACCCGTTCGGGTTATACGCACTTACGCTAATGTGTAATGGTAGGGTGATTGTGAGATGAAATGGAGGACCTACAGTTTAACGTGAAATCCGAACCACGGTGGAGGCCTGGCATTCCACACATTCCCAAGATGTCTTGTCAGAGGTGAAGGAAGCGTTTGGAAATCAGATAAATCTGTGCCGGGACCTAGGATTGAACCCGGCCCGGTACCACGTGTTGTTCTAGCTAGCCAATCATGTTTAGAGTGACGTCGAACAGTACAGTTTGTCCGCGTATCATGATTTATAGAATGTTGTTGTTACACTTTATTTTGTAACTCCAGTAATGCT
This sequence comes from Timema cristinae, assembly GCA_039000515.1. Taxonomy (NCBI): domain Eukaryota; kingdom Metazoa; phylum Arthropoda; class Insecta; order Phasmatodea; family Timematidae; genus Timema; species Timema cristinae. Next base: position 111,851,243 of record JBCFYV010000012.1, on the reverse strand, counting down.
TCCATTGCAAGTACTTGTGGCCTAATCAGTCCTAATTGCTTCGATTTCAGTTTAGTGAACAATTTTATTTTTTTAACTGTCTAAGCTCATTGTCTTTGCTTTTCTTGAGCTATGTTACGTTACGTTACAGGAATCTTGATCACACACAAGTTTCCATACATTAAGTGAACGCTATGTTACGTTACGTGAATGTTAATTTGATCACGATCCCAGAATACTCAAACAAACGGGTATGGGAGCCTCGTATTTTCGCTGCAAATAATTATTAGGGTATAACATACCGATGGACACATGTACAAATACGTCAGTCTTGTATAATCTGGTTTGCCAGGGACGAGGGATCTTGAGGTTCTAACCCCCACCCGGGTGTACTGAGGTGTATTGAACCAAAATGGTTTCTCACTCTCTATCCGCGCAAATGCTTACTAACTTCTTCTAAAACTATGACTTACTCTTCACTGACCTCATTTGTATGGATGTTCAAATGGCTCAAACCGCCAGTAAGAAGCAGGGAACAAACAAAAGGATAGCACAATCTGATAGACAGTGAATATTATTTTGATGGAAGGATTTAGATTTAAAGTGCGTTTGTAACACATAAAAGAGTTTGAATTACATTGCAAGAAAGTGTACTCTTGGTTTACCCTAAAAGGTAGCAAGCTTACCTTACTTGGGTCCACTATGATATAGCTTATAAGATAGGTTCATAGAATTATAGGAAGTGAACACGCATTGGCGTGGAGAGAGAGTGGAAAACTATTTAGTAAAAACCACCCCCAGTTCACCCGACCGATATTCGAACCTCGCTCTCCCCGTCCTCAGCAATCGAGCTCAACACGACTAATGCGTTAGCCAACTACGCCACCGAGGCGGGTAATTATTTTATTTTAAATATACGTATTATTTCCAATTAATTATTATTTTAAAACTGCTTTGGTGGCTACATGCTCTAAGGTGTCACTCTTGTGTTAGACTTAACTACCGATGATAGGGAGATCGGGGTTCGAATCTTGGTCAAATGTACTGAGGGTGGTTTTTCAAAAATAGTTTTTTATTCAACCTGCCTCATCCCTAACGCATTAATGTAATATTACATATGCATACAACCTGAATAGGTAGTAAGTCGCGGTGCTAAAAAAATAATATTTTTAGCCAATTATAAATTAATTTGAGATAAAATATATTACGGAAAATTAACGCGATTAATCAAACACTGATCTGTCAATTCTCTGTACATTTTTTTACAGCACGTTACTTATTATAATTGGCGTAATTAATGTGCACTTTCTAAGCACCTATTATATTAACACATATCTTGAAAACTAATTTAAAATAGGGCAGTATGCCTAATACTGCAACCTTATCAAATAAGACTAACTGGCCCCGTGATCTAGTGGTCAGTGCACCGGGTTATGAGCCTAGGGAGTCCTGTTTTCGATTCCCGGCTGGTACTTTGAGTATTTTTACCGAAAGGTGAATTACCACTAAGGTCACCAGGGTCTGTATAGTTAGGCTTGATTTAGGTTGTAAGTGTTTCCACTGGTTCCACACATTTATACTCACTATCACCCTCGTACTACATCACTATCCATATCACCTCACTCACTATCTCACTCATGGTCATGGAAAGGATGTACTATTAGTACATTCGGTCGTACCCTGGGTGACGGGACATCAGTACTGGCTAATCTTTCCACAAACTGGTCTACAAGTGTTGTAGTAGCTCAGAGGCGTAATGCTATATTATAGCACCAAAGCGCTTACTATTTGAATACTAGGGCAAGCCCGTATACAAAAAATTTTTTTTTTTGAAATAAATTATATTGTGGGCTGATTAATATTTTATTACCAAAGGCTTTAATTGACATTACTATTTCTAAAAGGTTATTATTATTATATCTATAAGGAAAATAGCTTTTCACTTTATGAGGTACTAGTTGTATTATATTTGGAAGTTTTTTTTGTTTCCTCTTTTAGTAAGTTGTGTTGCGCGTTTCACACTCCTCCCTGACGAGTTCCGATAGAATGAAACCTAGGTCGGGGGATTGGGTAGTGACGATCGATTTTCTTCTAGAGGCAACCATTACCTCTTTGTCCAGTGGCAGCAATGTAAATTGTGAACCGTGTTCTTCTTTTCAGTGTAAAAGCCATATTGTGTTGGTTCCCTTTTATATGTTTCTATCCACCCTTCTTATACCTTCATCCAAATATAATAAAAGGTTTATTAGTAAGAAACTCTAGCTCAGGTGCGAAAACGCCCGTATATCGAACCCAAGAACGCCAACAAGTGGACGCTTACACCCAATATCACCTCTGAGAAAACCGCAGGTATTATGAAGGAACGCTTTATTTCCTCTCGCTCTCTCTCGGCTAACTGTTGCCAAATCTCATCGCTTTCAGTTATGTCTGAATAAGATGTGGTGGGGTAAGAAAGAGCTACTGGCAACATCGAGAAACAGCGTTGCAAGATTTGTATCATATTTAAGGAAAGTTTGACCACACAAAAACAGGGAAATGATTACTCTCCTTTCCCAATAGTAACCATGCAGTTTCCTCAAAGATTATACCCAGTGTAGTGTAAGTGGACCCTTAGTAATTTCACTAATGCACTACTAAGTATCTTTTCACACGTACTGACGTTCTTGCATACCGACCAAGGACCCGAGTTTGATTACTGGCATGGTCGAAAACTTTACCATCGGTGATATTGGAATTTCTCTTTTAACAGAGATGAGGCTGGGAAACGGTTATATCTGTTCTAGATTTTAGCTAGTTTGTAAGTCCTGTGCTAATATTATAAGTCAATTCACTAAGTGTACGAAAAATAATTTAAACTTTCATTGTATTATTTCTATTTAGAGAGTCAAAATAGAATCTTATGATGACACGTTAGACCCATTTTGCATGAGATTCGATTCTAAAATTTATAGAATCTAAATCCTCTAACTTTGGTTTATTTTGGACACACTTTCTTTTTTTTTCTCTTTTAGCAAGTTGTTATCTTGTTTATAATTATCCACCAGGTTGGAAAAGCACTTTTTCTTGTATATATATATATATATAAACCTCTTGAACATCATCAAAACGAGATTTGTATGACGGTAAATGTGTTTTCTTTTTTTCATGCATTCTGCACCATTTTATACGTGAATAAAGACCATAGAGAAGCTAGAAAGATAAAAATAAAGTAGATACAGCAAGCTATTGTATGTTTGAAAACACTCTTTTATGTAGGATAGTGTTTTTTGTTTGTTTTTCTTACAACAGATAAAAAAAAATCAAGATGTTAACATCTATTGTTTGCTTGGTTAATCCTCATAATGCCCCGTACTCATTCGTGATTTTTTCATAATTAATTAATTACGGTATTCATTACAAGTAGCTATTATCATGTTAACGAGTAACTATCATGGAAATCTTGTTCGTAACTTGATGGTAGCTAAGGCCATATTTTTTTTTGTAACTATGTCTAAGTTCAGGCGGATGCGCAGAAAAGACAGATGGTGTCTTAAGGAAACTAAACAGGGCTTTATTTCCTTATCTCTCAAAGTAAAATAAAATATTTTAACTAAAATAAGTTTAATTGAATTATGGTTTCAATTTAATATATATTTTATATATTTATTTATGGTTTAAAAATACGCCACATTATTTCAAAAACACAATAAACTTTTATTTTATAAATACACAAATCAAGTTATGGAATTTGAAATTTGTTGTTAACATTAACGTGAAATGGAACGGATACGAGAAAAAGGCCATTGATTTTAAAGTTTTTATGGCAAAACTTTTTTTCATCAAAAATAAAATGATAAAAACATACTTAATTTTCTTCACATGGTGACCTCAAAATTTCTTGAAAAACTGTAAAGTTGTCCTGAAATTTAATGACAACTTTTTCCCTTCATTTAAAAAGTTTCTCATCTAATTCCGCTACGCTCATGACAGATATTCAACAACTGTTGAAATTACCATGAGAAGGAAATTAAACTCCCTTTCTACTAAAGCAATATTTGATTTGTTTTGGCCAAAATGTTTTGCCATAAAAACTGCATAGACGCCAGCCTTTTATCGGGACCCCTTCCATCCCAACTTAAGGGGGCCACCTCAGTAAGGGAAAAATTTCTGTGGAAATGTTCAGCTCTAGCGCAAATTTAATTAGACGATGGGTTATTTAAAAATATGGTTCACGCCTAAATAAATCGTGTACCACAATAAGAACCAAAATAACGATTCAGTGCCAGAATAAGATTGTATTCAATAAGACAACAATTTATATATTTACTAAGAAAAACAACACAAAGGAATTGGCCGAACGTACAACAACGTAGTCGCATAAATAAAGATTACAGTAGCACCATGGCTTCTTTGGTGCTGAGTGACAGATGATGGCTTTGAAAAGTTACCAGACCAAATTATGTATCCCTACGCCGAACCATGTGATCTGCAAAAACATGTGTTTAGCAGCTCTCACTTCTGACAGTCATCATTTAGGTATATTCCTAAATGTTGACTGTCAGAAGTCAGCTGTGAGCTGTCAGTCAGCACCAGAGAAGCCGTGGGGCTACTGTATGTTCAGTGAGTGAATTCCAGCATAGCCACACAAGGCAGAAAACAATGTTTAAGACCATAACTAAAGCAAAAAGCAAATAGGTTAAATAAACCACATTGATGTTGGTCATACTGATCAATACCTTGTTTACCCATAGGCTTAATTAAATTCAAAACAAACAAAAAATCTTAGAAATTAAGTTCAAGAAAGAATAATGTTAGAAGCATTAGTTATATAAACGAAACCACAATAATATATTTAATTTATTTAAATTTGCTAAATTAAATTATTTAAATTCATCAACGACAATCATGATTGTACATTGAAGCTCCAAGGACTTAGTGTAAATTACATATAAACGGGCATCTTTAAAACGAAGAGCAACAAAGATAAGAGTATTTAAATCACCAGAATTCGTTATATAAACGATACCAAACTAAATTTAAGTAAGATATTTGTAATATATATATACATATATATATATATTTTAACAACTTTCATCCAATAAATTTATATATAATTAATGACCAGAAGTTAAATGTGTACATAATCGAGGGAGAAATTTGAAAAGTAGCAAAGAAATAAATCAATATAAATTAATTAAGCTCGAAAAAGAAATTTGGAAATAAGTGATGGGCTTACATCAGATGTCCCCTTGGCCGTGCAACACGGAACTTTCCCGGGTAATCTAACTACCCCTATATATACCGTAGCCCGAATAAATTTCGACTACTTGAAAACATTTGAATGCTCTTGTGAATTAAGAAGTACCAATAAGGAACCTAAATTCCAAAACATCTCCATATAAGGTAAGGTAAAATAATCAAGGTATCTGGAAAAGGGCTATATGACTCGACTTGCCACTAGAAGTCACTTGATTGACGGTCAAATAACGAAGGTCATCAGTCAGTCCTTAGGATGTATTCATTCAGCATGTGCCGGAGTGGTCTTGCGAAATGCGGCTCAGCTTAGCGAGTTCTAGCGATCGTAGCAAACGCTACTATCGAAAGATTACAACAGGGCTCTTTATCCTTAATAACCTTATAGTTTAAGTTTAATTAATAGAGAGAATTGTGGGGAAATATAACATTAGCTAATTTTCAACGACTTTTTTTAAAGCATATTTTCAGAACTATAAAACTAGTCTTTATGAAAAAAGGACTCTGGATTTAACCTTCCTCCATCAAATTTAGTTATTTGTTGATAGGTTCATAACAGAAATTTTAAGGTATTTTAAAATTAGCATCAAGCTTTCCTCTATACTTTTAGATAACAAGTTTCCTAGTTTTTTCCCCCTCTTTATTATGGACACGACAAAGATTAGTTGTATGTAAAGGTTGAAAGGGAGTACAAGCGTCGTACCGAATATTTCGTAGTAGCTACTTCGCAGATTATTACATCATAGTCATCATTATTATTTTAAATTACAAGTTTATCTAACGAATTAAGTACGAAAACAAGGCCCTTGTGTACGGAGCATAGATTTGTATTTTGTTGACGAACGTGATAGAAGAACCGTTTTCTATTTTCCAAAACTAAAAAGGTGGGTATCGTCTTTTTTTGCTCCTTTGCTTTCTAAGTTTACAGCATGCAAAACAGTCAGTTTTATCTCCAATCTGTATTATCATAGCTTCTTACTTCTCGCAAACGCCTCTCTCCTCCATCAGTGTGGTTTCCTCCTCTTCCTCAATTATAGATACTCCCCCTCCCATTGTGTTGTTTGTGTTTGGTTTTTTTTTTTTTGCTTAGCGTTAACATTTTCTCTTGTTATTGTTCAAACACTGAACATTCTATTTTTCTCTGTTACTTTCTCTTCAAATTACTTTCGGTATTTTATTAATTATTTTTTTGTAACCCTACCGTCTCTTTTATTTTTACTATGTGTATTTGGTTTTTTAATTGTTCGTAGCCTATTTCGCAAATTACTATCCTCCTCTACTACTAGGTGGGGGGAGGGGGGAGATGGTGAGGGGATTCTTCCCCTGGAGCGACAGATCCCCTAACCACGCGACCACACTCCGGGCTAACCATAATGCATTTCACCCCAGGGCTGACACAGGTTTTTACATTCGTTTTCAGGCAATATAGTAGAAATAGTAGTAATATTCAACTAAATGTTATGGCAACTAAAACTTTATCTTTCTCATCGGTTTCACAAATGGTTGAAATTATCATTGGTAACGGCCTTTAAATGAAATTCATTTAAATATAGTTGAAAAATCGTCCTTGATACGAGAATCGAACCCAGAGCAGTGATAATGCCAGTATCACGATCAAAGTAACTTTCACTCGATATAAATAAACTAGCACCCACACTGTGGCCGAATGGTTTAAGGCGTCACTCTCGTGTTGGGTTGGTCCTGCTGATGACGGGGAGATCGAGGTTCGAATCCTGGTCCAGCCTACTGAGAGTGTTTTTTTCCCATAATGTCTTCCCACTCTCCTTCCAAGTAAATGCAGGTATATTACCTCTAAAATGCTTCCTCATTCATACCTCATTAGAATACTTATCATAAATTCCTTTAACCCGATTAATCTGTAAGTACTTGCAATATAAGCTAACTGGATCTACACAATAAAGTATAACCAGAGGCAGTGACGTTTTAGAGTTTGCGAGAAGTGGACTAACTATACCGAAGAAGTCGTCTTCATACAATAAAAAGACAAATGAAGTACTAAATATCTGTGTTGACGTTGCTCGCATTATGATTGGTAGGCAGGAACACGTGTACCCTTCACTTAACGCTTAAATAAAGTGAAAGTTCTCCCATGGGCAACTCTTAAGTTAACTGCATCGTGTTGGCTTCCTTTAAAAAAAAAACACGAGGAGCACCTTTACATTACGTTACTTTACATTACATACATTATATCACGTGGAGTTAGGTAAACGTTAAGTTTGATTATGATCCCGGCATAATAATAAAGTTGCCAGTTCTGATTCTCGTATTCAGATGTAATTTTTAAACCAAATTAAAAAAAAAAGTATTATTTATAACATGAACCTTGTGAAACGATGATTATATCAGCACACGACTTATAAAATAGCTTAAATCTAGGAACAGACACAACATCCAGTCCTGTGACCGTTAATTCATCCGTCTGCAGGGAATCAAACCCTCACCCTCACTTTAGTAGATTAACATGCTACCGACCTGGCTAAGTTGTCGGACATTATTTATATTAATTCTTCAACAATAATTTTTATTTATGTTTATAGGCACTTAACCTATATTTATTTAAGGTAATGGCACAACTACGTATCGATAAACCTTTATTTATCTTTATTTCTATATTCATAAAATATAATGGTGGGAACATGGACAAAGTAGTCAGTCTCATCTTGTCTATTTTGCTGATAATGGAAATGTTGGTCTTATAATCTGTCTCAGACGCTAATGACCCCACTGATGTCAAAATATTAAACTAAAACACTGGGATCTATTTTCTGTGTGTCTCAGAATTAATGAAATTTATATAATTTTGATAATGCTTACAAATAGTGATAATTCACTCAATACATTTCGGTAGGACTGCCGACGGTAAGTTACTGTCGATGACGGAGATATCGGGGTTATAATACCGGTTGGGTGTTCTGAGAAGGGCATTTCTGTTTTTTCCACTCTATCTTTCCACGCAAATGTGGGTACACTTCCTCTTAGTTCAACCTTCCTCATCCCTAACAGATAAGTGCATATGTGTATAACCCGAACGGGTAGTAAGACGCTGTGCTAAAAACAACAACAAACAATAAAACCAACTCATTCTTTGAAAAGCATTCAGGCCACGCCACTGAGCCAACGCGCGACGTCGTCCAGTAGGCAAGCCCCGCTGATCGGGTGACGCGCCGTGACGCCCGTGGTACGACAGTTGTAAGAGAGAGAGAGAGAGGGGTGCGGGAAGGAATCGATACGGGGTTGTTGCCTCCCCTGCTACCTCTCTGTCCTTGTCTTCAACCCCCTCTCCCTCTTCCCCGACCCCCCACATACTCTGCCAGATGTCCGTCCGCTGCGGGTGGTCAAACTTCTCGTCAGCGTTCTAGTCTATAATATAGCTTGAGTGGTATGGGGGGGCAGGTTTGACAGTTCAAAACGTTAGTAAAGCAACCATTCATATGTATAAATATAGATAATTTTTTGCATTCATACGCTTGAATCTATATACTTTATGTATTCATACAGTTATTTAAATCGTCATACTTTTATATATTTATCTGGTTAAATATTTATACTATTGTTTATTTAAATGCCTAAATCTACTATACAAAATACATAATAAAATATAATAATAAATGTAGATTTAGACACATAAATAGATAAAAGTATGTATATTTAGGATTATAATATATAGAAAACTTAGATTTAGGTATATATATAAAGATTTATTTTATTTTATATTTAGATTTAGGTATATATACCTAAATCTAAATTTTCTATATATTATAATGCCTAAATCTACTTACTTTTATCTATTTATATCTCTAAATCTACATACTTTTATCTATTTATATTCTAAATCTACATACTTGTATGTATTATAACACCTAGTGAAATCAGCCACGTATCAAACCTAGCCTTCTAAGTAAAAAGAGCCAAACATGCTGACTGATAACTAAGTCTTCCGACTTTATATTTGTAAACGTAGCTGTGGCCAACAATATTATATACATACGCACACACACACACCGTTTAAGAAATCATCATTTAAATTTTAAACCAATGGATTAGGGCTAAAGTATAATCTAGAGAAAATGAGCACGCATTTACGGCACCCTAAATATACTCAGCCGGGACACGCACACCGACCTCCACGACCACTGGAGAGCCAGTTTATCTCACGATTGAAGCCCTAGACCGTGTGCCCACTTATGTGGGTGAGCCAAGATAAAATGGTCATATGTCCGCTTTAAGAGAATCAATATGTTCTACCTGTACATCCGTTGAAAATGCATTGAAACCTTCCAGCTACATAAACAATATTTTGGGACGGCGTCAACGTAAATGAAACGGAACAAAATAAAAGGGAGTGGTAGAGAGAGAAGAGATAAAGTATTTGTTATTATTGTGGTTCACTTGCGCGGCGCTACGTCACGTTTCAAGATAATTTTAATCAAATGGTATGTGTGTTTTCGGAAGGACACGGTTTCCGGTCTTTACAAGTTTTCTGGAATCCAGGGGTTTTAAAGTTATTTTGCATTAATGACGCTGCCTAAATGGAGATTTTGAAGCTGTTTTGTGACGTGGGTTGCATCTTAACTTGCCGCACCTAAACACTATCAAACTTAGACGCCGATTTACGAAATAGAGAGGGACAAAAATGAGTTATACAACTTGCAAGTCCTCTGTCTATATGCTGAGCACACTTTTCATCTTCCACTAACGAGTATACACCTACCCTCTTTCACTGACGAGTATAAACACACTCTACTATCTACGCATGAACAATATTGACTTGCATTTCAAAATTATCCTTTTCTTGTTTCCTATTCTAGATAAACATTTGTGTTCACGGACTTTTTTTTACTTTATCGCTATCTTACAGGTAGATAAAGTTTTGTGATAGTCAAAAGAATTGAACTCGAGATTTTGATGAATGTCGACGTTTCATGACACCCCCCCCCCCCCCACACACCACGAAATCTAAAAAGTGGTTTTTGAATTTCCGTCTGTCTGTAATTCCAACTAGAGCCTAATCTTATTTACCGATCAGCCTAAAACTTGGTATCTATGGTTTTCATAGGGTTGCCCCGAGGGTTTTTGGAATTTAATATCTAACCCTAAAATTAAGGGTAGTTATCTGAAGGGTAAAAAGAGAAAAAGTAGATTTTCTCAAAATCGGCTTTAACGATTTTGATTAAAATTCGTATCTAGGCGTTGATTAAGATCACAAATAAAATGGATATTTTCATTTCCCTATGAAAATGTTTTTTAGGGTACTTTACAGAAGCAGAAACTTCCGTATCTCCACAACTATTTGAGTTACTAAATACATTTTCATCGCAAAATTATAGTACTGTTAAAAATAAAAAACTTTTATATAAAATATATTTTTATAAAACCAACAGTTTCTGAGATATTGGCAAATATATTAATGCAATTTTGTGAGCTTTATTGTAAAAATACTACTTAAGTTTTAACGCAATAATTCTCCAATGCCATAGAGTAATTAAATATATGTAAGTCTCTAAAAGCTTATGTTGTTTTTCCTTAAACCTCTTAGGAAATTTTGTACAAACAATGATCTATCTCCATTTAGACTCAATAGTAAATATTTACATTTTTTATTGGTCAAAATTTATGAATGAGGAATTTAATACCAATGCGATGGGATGAACACCTAATAAAATATCGAAAATATTAACCGGAAGTTGAAATTTTAATAGGAAATGTTAACCCTTGTAGACCCAATATTGATCTGTTTTATTGGTCCAAACATACAAATAAGGACATTAATTCTTTAAAAACAAAATTATAAAATTTAAAACCGGGACTAAAAAAAAAGTTTTACATAAGAATAGTGAAATTTATGTTTGGGTTTGCTAGTATATATTATTTGTTTCACATACATTACGAGTTTGTAGTATATATATCAATTTTTAAACAATAGAGCGAGAAAGTCCTTGCGGAGTTCATCACCATTTATTTACTATACATCCTGGCAGGAAGATTCCTACTGACCATTTTAGTGGGTTAAACGATTAACAAAAACGTTTAAAAAACTATTGGATCAATATTATTTTTGTTACAATTTAATACTATTTTAAGATTATCTAAGAATGGATGAATTTTTTTTTTCAAACTTATGTCTTTAAAACTCGCTGCATTAAAATGTAATTACATTAATACTGGAAATCGTATCTTGAGTCAGTGCTACATCACAGTTAGGCAATGTCCTTAAGTGGCTACTTATATGAGCACTTAAACGCATTGCAGGCGTTTGGTTTTAAACTTACATTCCTATAAGAAATCCCACAATGTGAAAATATTTTCTTTCAAGTAGGGGGCATAATTAAATTCCAATATTTGTTTGATTACTAAGCTCGTTTGGATATGGAACTTTAACCACAGACTCAGTCCCGCGTTCGATTCCTATATTTCATTATGTAATTCGCTCGCTTCGTTGTTGAAATAGTCTTAACTCGTTCGAGGTTTATTAGAAATGGTTTTCCATCTGTATGTGAATTCGGGTAAACTTCCTCAAAATTCAACCTTACTCAACCCTAACATATCATCGTAATTATGCTTACGACCCGAACGGTTAGTGAAGTGTGATTATAAAGGGGAAAAAAATGCAATTTAATTTCTAAATTATTGATAATATTTACGTTTATGTAATGAGAGTTTTTGTATTAATTGCTTTTAAAACTTGTGAAACATTCAAAATATCATAACCTAAAATTGAATTATTGAATATACAAATATATAGTACAATACCTTGCGAAACCTTTTGTTTTAAATTTTGATCTTTGGCTAATTATTTTTAATTATATTTTTAGGAATGATGATTTAATTTCAGCGTTAATAATCAATATATTGTTTATTTATTTTACAGGGTGTACCATAACAAGTAGGACACACTTTAGTGGTGAATAGGAAGGGGAAAAAAACACAAGAAAAAATTGATATTGGCATGTCTCCCATTTGACTTTGTTTCAAAGCTATGCTTATATTTGTATGCCAGTATTGTGGAGCTGCTTAACGTTATAGAAATACTCAAAATGGCCACATTCAGCCTGAATGCAAACCTGCAGTCGTCATGTAGAATACTACTCTCTTTCAAAACTGCTCTTGTCAAGAGAACATACAGGTATAACCCATAGAACATACCTAGTCAACAGGTCGAGAGATATCGAGTATAGTACATAAACAATTTAGTGAAGTCACTTGGCTGCAGCTCTGTCAATACTAACTTTTATAATTGTTTCTGTGACTCTTGTCCACCACTGAAGTGGGCCCCAAATGTTACGGTGCACTTTGTATAAAATTTTGTTTATATTTGTTTATTAGCCTTAAGATTTTTATTCATTTCGTTTTGTTTACGTTAATAATTTCAACTTTGTATGTTTATAAACTTACTTAATTAATCAAAATGGCATTTGCCTTAACTTCTTCTTAATAAATACATTATTATTTAATTACTATTGCAAATTGATTAGTTTTATTCAACAATGTTGTCATTCCTTTATTCGAAAGTGCCCAGCTATAAAAATAACAATTTTTAATTGCAACAGACATTATTTAATATTAAAAAATATCCAACTATAGACATACTTGAGGCACTAATACCTTTTAATTTAAGAATAATAAAAATAATGTACACACATCATGCAAAAAAAGTATATGTGATATTGAAATATTTAAAAAAATACTTTCGAAAATATTTTTAATTGATCATGATCATGTCTTAAAAAAATAACTTATAAATATATAAATATTGAAAGTTTTCTTCCCAGTGATTTTATTTTACTACACTTAATTGGGTTTATCTATTCCATAATTGGTTTATAATTGTTATTGTTATCTTTTTATTTGTTTTTAATTTGTAGTAACCACATTATGCTCTATGTTATAAAGCTTTCAGGCAACTAGCCATCAAGTATTTTTTTTAAACTTTTTGTTTCTGTTTCCTCCCTAAAGCGTTTTCTGTAGTGAAACCCGCATCACACAACACCTATATGAAATATAGTATTACATCTATCACATGTTGTAATTAGTTTCAAGGAACGCTCCCCCGTTTAATCACAATACAACCCGCATTGCATATTTGTATAAAACGTAGTATCACACCTATCACACGGCGTCATTAGTTTCAAGGATCACGCCGAACACCCCTCTGTTATATGACAATACAACCCGCATTGCACATATGTATAAAATGTAGTATTAAACCTATCACACGGCGTCAGTAGTTTCAAGGAACGCCTCTCTGTATTATGACAATACAAACCGCCATGCTCGACTTTTTAAAATATAGTGCAAGATTTTAAAGCGTAATCATGAATGTCAATGCTTATCGGTTCTATTGGAGGATTATTTATTTTTACCACGATATAGTGATGAACTCTTATTCCATTTGAATTCTGATATATATTCTTACATTTCACCTTTAATTTAATAAAGTTGTTTACAAAATAAAATAAACTCTTAGATATACAGTTTTTACTTGAATGTGTGACTTAAAGATTACCAAATGTGGCCGGTAATTAGCTCAGACAATTTTTGCCTTTCCCTTTAAAATAATAAAGTTTTATTTTTTTATAAAGTTGTAATTTTGGGTATGTAAGGCCAAGGATTTTTTTTTGTCCAGCCAATCAGGATTATAATATAGTCCGATAGAGCTAGAAGATAAACTGTCGCCAAACATATTTGTATGCAACTATATTGTGTGAGAATAGATCACGATTATACAAGCGATATGATTGTCGTGGAGCAGGAAACATTTGATCAAATTAATAAATAGTTGAATTCAATAAACGACTTTTTATTTATTTCTATTTATAGTACCGTGGCTTACTACCCGGTAGAGTAGTACTCATATGCACTAATTAGGCTATTATGTTCGGAATTAGGAAAGTTAAATTTAGATAAAGCATATCAAGATTACCGTAGAGAGAGAAGGCGTGTGTGGGTGGAAAACTGTTTTGGGGAAAAAACATCCTAATTACATCCTACAGGGATTCCAACATCTATCTCTCATTCACCAGCACTCCAATGAGTGAGTAAGAGTGACGCCTTAGACTATTCGACCAACGGAGCTAATGTAAACTGCTCAATCTAGTACAAAATACGTCACTTGATAGAGTCATTGCATTTTCTTTATTCTTGTTTTTTATTAAGTAAACATTTATATTTTGTAAATTTATAGAAAATTATTGTGTAAACATCAAATTTGTAAAAGTAAATGCTTTGCATTTCTAAGTACAAGTTTTTTTAATGTTACGTAGTTTAGTCTAATAAAATCCATCACATAAGGCGTAAATATACTGTAAATTTCTTTTTTAATTAGTAATTTAAATTCGGAGCCCTTAAACGCTTGATTCCATGTTTCTTTTCGTACGTGTGACGTCATTAAGTAATGGTTTAACTATTGTTTTACTACTTTTGTTTGCATTTTTATGTTTGACTTAAAACTCAAAGCAAAAATAGAATAAATAGCGTTCAGAATAAAAAAGGATAAGAGGAAGGCTATACCGTCAAACTAAAATGAAGAATAAAACTTACCCCAGGGATAAAAATAAACTCATTTATGGGAAAAAGCCTGTGGAAAGTTGGTGCTATTTTAAAAAGGTTAGTAGTAACCGTTGGCTGAGTCGGTGGAAAATATTTTCCCGTTTTTTATAAATCCTATTGTTCGAGTCGTTCTTAACAATTGTCCCGTTGTAAAAAAAAAAGTCACACGTTGAAACGGAATTTTATTTTTAAACGGTTGTTTAAAAAACAAAATAAGCAAACAATCACCAGCTGTGATTATTTTTTTCCTTTGTTTAAGTAAAATAAATAAATCTTGAAAATTTCGAGCTCATGTGCAATAAACAAAATGATCGAGGTCCTTTTAAATCTACGAAACAAGTAGAATAAGTGGATACTCACTTTAAAAGTTATTTAGTGCATATTTGTCTGTCTAGAGTTTTTATCAAACTTACAGATAAGATGCAAAGCTGAAAAATTGCACACTGATCACTTAAGGGGGTGGGGGTAGGAAACGCGAGAACATGTTTTTGCAGTTTTTGTATTAAAACTTTAAAAAAAATTAATTATTGCTTCAATACAAACATAAGGTTTTATTTTCTTCACATGGTGATTTAAACATTTCTTGAATCTCTGTCAAAGGTGTCTTGACAACATTTTCTCTTCATTTAAAGAGTTTGTCATCTAATTCCACTATGCTCATGACAGATATTTAACAACTGTTGATATCATATGAAGAATATTAAACTCTATGTTTCTACTGGAGCAGAATTTTATTTATTTTGCTAAAATGTTTTGCCATAAAAATAGCAAAAAAAACCTGACCTTTTCTCGCGTTCCCTACATCCACACCTTAATAAATTAACGTAAATCTAGGAACAAACACAAAACATCAGTCCCATGGTCGTTAATGCATCACTGTGAAAGGGGAATAATGAAAAATGTTTTTGGCCTTATCGAGAATGGAACTCGGACCCCCTTGGCTCTCTAGGCAGACATACTACCGACTGAGTTAAGGTGTCAGATCTTAAATATTTAACAGCGACATTCTTATTTTTGTTCAAACCTCTACTTATTCACCCCATTAATTAAGAAACTTTATTAGTACCTTTGAATAATACCTTAGTATTTTAACATATTCAGGAGTCAGTTTGGTATTATGTTATAAGTTCTGTCTTTCAACGAAGAATCTTCATTAAAACTTAACTAGTTAGAATTTAAATAGTTTTAACTCACAGACTCGTATTGGGAAAAAAATAATTAAATTGTTGTTGCTGTTTAGTACGTCTTTGCAAGATAAAATAGAACCATAGTAATAATAATAATAATAATAATAATAATAATGAAAATTAAAAGGTGGTTTTTTTTACTAAAAAAAGATTGTTGAAATTAGTGATCACTTTTCTTCCAAGTCAGGTCCATCCAAGAATAGACGGGACTCTTTAAATCCATTTATAGCGGCACAATAGGTCTCAGCGGCGAAAATAATCCCTCACAGCGTTTACGAAAGAGGATTATATTTTATCTTGCAAACGTTCTACATTTAAAGTATTTCTCAGAAGAAGGAAAAAAAAACGAATTAAATAAAACATTGTCTTTAGTTTATAATTACATTTCTAAACGTCACTTTGTTTACTTCACAGTAATTTAATAATTGATTTTACAGATAACTTTATAAAAACAAGTACCAAGTTCCTTCTCTTCTTATTAAATCTTTTATACCAAGTAGATAAACTAAGTTTTACTCCGTATTCGTGTATTTACTTAGAAGATAAAATTTTATTTCCTCCATATCTTATTTATTTATAATTTATACAAATATTAATTTGTATATATAATAAAGAAAACCTTGTTTTACCCAGCCTTCTTTCTTTTTTAATACGTTTATACATTGTTGAATTTATATTCAAATTAATCTGGTCCGCAACGATGGTGACACAGACAAAAGCGTCAATCACGTATTGAATGGTTCGCCTATGACGGGAAGGCATGTGTTCGAATCCCTCATGGATGTACTGAGGTATTTTTATATTGAATGTTTTCCATTCTCTTCCCACGCAAATGCGAGAACATATAATATACTTGTTATATTATTGATCTTTATTCGAAGTTAAAATATGCGAATAATATCGGACGGGTAGTAAGACATTGTGAGAAAAATCAACAAAAAAAAAAGCAAACTTTATTGCTAGCTATTGAAACATGGGTGGTAAAATGACGCATCCGACACACGTAAAGTAACTACTTAAAACACACAAATGATTTAACCCAAAATGGACACTGTTAATTTAAATATTAAAAAAATGGGTTTCATAACTTGGCGCTAGGAAGCGCTGGTAAAATAGTGTTACTGAGGAGGAAGGGGGTCATAATAGATTTTATACGTCCTAATCAAGGTCAATTGATGGCTGGGAATGCAGGGAATGAGAAAAAAAGTGATACTCAATTGCTCATATACCATCAATAAAAATATTTACCAGAGCTGTAAAAACTCTGGAGAAGAGATATTAGTTATCAATTAAAAGCACGTTGACCCGTTTTGGTGGCCGCATGGTCTAAGGAGTCACTCTTGAAATAGACTTAGATGGTCGATGACAGAGTGATTAGGGGTCAGGTGTACTGAAGGTGGCTTTTTTCTAAATGTTTTTCACCCTTAAGGTGGTTACACTGCCTCTAAAAACCACTTTACTCATCCCTAACACATGTATATGATTAGTACACATGCGTAATTTCGTATAACGGCTAGTAGGACGCGGTGTTAAAATTGGATAAGTAAAAAAAAAAACAGTGTTGTTTGCTATTTTAGTAACTCTTCGGAATTTTTATAAAGTCTACGTACACATAACTACTTCCAAGCATACCAAGAGATATAACTAGTGTCTACTAGAGCTACTTTTAGACATACCCTGAGATATAACTAGTGTCTACTAGAGCTACTTTCAGACATACCCAGATATATAACTAGTGTCTAATAGAGCTACTTCCAGACATACCCTAAGATATAACTAGTGTATAATATAGCTACTTTCAGACATACCCTGAGATATAACTAGTGTCTAATAGAGCTACTTTCAGACATACCCTGAGATATAACTAGTGTCTACTAGAGCTACTTTCAGACATACCCAGAGATATAACTAGTGTCTACTAGAGCTACTTACAGACATACCCTGAGATATAACTAGTGTCTACTAGAGCTACTTTCAGACATACCCAGAGATATAACTAGTGTCTACTAGAGCTACTTTCAGACATACCCTGAGATATAATTAGTGTCTACTAGAGCTACTTTCAGGCATACCCTGAGATATAACTAGTGTCTACTAGAGCTACTTCCAGGCATACCCAGATATATAACTAGTGTCTACTAGAGCTACTTCCAAACATACCCTGAGATTTAACTAGTGTCTAATATAGCTACTTTCAGACATACCCTGAGATATAACTAGTGTCTACTAGAGCTACTTCCAGACATACCCAGAGATATAACTAGTGTCTACTAGAGCTACTTCCATGCATACCCAGATATATAACTAGTGTCTACTAGAGCTACTTCCAGGCATACCCAGAGATATAACTAGTGTCTACTAGAGCTACTTCCAGGCATACCCAGATATATAACTAGTGTCTACTAGAGCTACTTCCAAACATACCCTGAGATATAACTAGTGTCTAATATAGCTACTTTCAGACATACCCTGAGATATAACTAGTGTCTACTAGAGCTACTTCCAGACATACCAGATATATAACTAGTGTCTACTAGAGCTACTTCCAGGCATACCAGATATATAACTAGTGTCTACTAGAGCTACTTCCAAACATACCCTGAGATATAACTAGTGTCTAATATAGCTACTTTCAGACATACCCTGAGATATAACTAGTGTCTACTAGAGCTACTTCCAAACATACCCTGAGATTTAACTAGTGTCTAATATAGCTACTTTCAGACATACCCTGAGATATATAACTAGTGTCTACTAGAGCTACTTCCAGACATACCCAGAGATATAACTAGTGTCTACTAGAGCTACTTCCATGCATACCCAGATATATAACTAGTGTCTACTAGAGCTACTTCCAGCATACCCAGAGATATAACTAGTGTCTACTAGAGCTACTTCCAGGCATACCCAGATATATAACTAGTGTCTACTAGAGCTACTTCCAAACATACCCTGAGATTTAACTAGTGTCTAATATAGCTACTTTCAGACATACCCTGAGATATAACTAGTGTCTACTAGAGCTACTTCCAAACATACCCAGAGATATAACTAGTGTCTACTAGAGCTACTTTCAGACATACCCCTGAGATATAACTAGTGTCTACTAGAGCTACTTCCAGACATACCCAGATATATAACTAGTGTCTACTAGAGCTACTTCCAAACATACCAGAGATATAACTAGTGTCTACTAGAGCTACTTCCAAACATACCCAGATATATAACTAGTGTCTACTAGAGCTACTTCCAAACATATCCTGAGATATAACTAGTGTCTACTAGAGCTACTTCCAAACATACCAGAGATATAACTAGTGTCTACTAGAGCTACTTCCAGACATACCCAGAGATATAACTAGTGTCTACTAGAGCTACTTTCAGACATACCCAGATATATAACTAGTGTCTACTAGAGCTACTTCCAAGCATACCCAGAGATATAACTAGTGTCTAATATAGCTACTTTCAGACATACCCTGAGATATAACTAGTGTCTACTAGAGCTACTTTCATGCATACCCAGAGATATAACTTGTGTCTACTAGAGCTACTTCCAAACATACCCTGAGATATAACTAGTGTCTACTAGAGCTACTTCCAGGCATACCCAGAGATATAACTAGTGTCTACTAGAGCTACTTCCAGACATACCCAGAGATATAACTAGTGTCTAATATAGCTACTTCCAAACATACCCAGAGATATAACTAGTGTCTACTAGAGCTACTTCCAAACATACCCAGAGATATAACTAGTGTCTACTAGAGCTACTTCCAAACATACCCTGAGATATAACTTGTGTCTACTAGAGTTACTTTCAGACATACCCTGAGATATAACTAGTGTCTACTAGAGCTACTTCCAGACATACCCAGAGATATAACTAGTGTTCACTAGACCTTCTGTTAACCTACCCATTACTCGTCTGTGTGGATGCTGATATGACATTTTCCTTTAATTCCAATTCTTAGAGTGGTGGTAAAGTTAAGAGAGCGAAAAAGAGGGAATGAGAGAGTTCTTTTTTTTTATGCATTCAGTTACTATAGAGTGTTTATTAGTTTAACGTTTGAACAATGTTTTCATTGAAAATAACGTGGAATCGACAATAACAAGATAATAATAAAAAACAAATCGAGGCTCATACAATTGAATAAGAAAACAATCGCAATGACCCCCCTCCCCATTTCTTTCCCTCCCCCGTATTACATGGAATAGCACTCCCAAGAATAAATGGTACAAGAAGCCGAATGCTATTGTTTTATTTAAACTGGTTTATAATTTAAATTTTATGAGAGGAAGAGTAGGTGGAAGAGAAAACAAATAGAGAAAATTGGCATTGTTGATTACTTAATGAGCGCCACATGAAAATTGGCATGGCTTAACAATGGTTCTAATAATATTATCCATGGTCAGTTGCATGGTACGTATAAAATATTATTTGTTTACAGAAAAAATAATCTAATTAAGTAGATCTAAATTGAATTTTGTTTGTTTATAATTTGATGTAGGGCCTTTGTACGATTCGAAATTTATTCGTTTGTGAGCAACACTTTGCAAATATATCTACGTTAAAATCGATATTAAAGAAGCTAATTTTTTAATGGGATATATTTATTAGGCAAATTACTAATGTAACAATTATTGTTTATCATAAGGTCAGATACTTAGTTTACTCAGTAAACTTCACTGTCTTAGATTTAGTTAGGATTGTATGAATATACGCGTTACAAACTATAAAATATGTTAAATCTCGAAAATCAAACATTATGAATTATTATTGTTTCTTAATTCATTTGATACAATGGTTATAAATAATTATCATTATCGCTTCATTAGTTAATTTGATACAATGGTTATTAAATAGTTATAATTATTGCTTCATTAGTTCACTTAATCCAATGGCTATTAAATAGCTATAATTATTGCTTCATTAATTCACTTAATTCAATGGTTATTAAATTGTTATAATTATTGCTTCATTAATTCATTTAATCTAATGGTTACTAAATAGTTATCATTATTGCTTCATTAGTTCATTGATACAATGGTTATTAAATAGTTATAAATATTGCTTCATTAGTTCATTTGATACAATGGTTATTAAATAGTTATAAATATTGCTTCATTAGTTCATTTGATATAATGTTATTAAATTATAAATATGCTTCGTAATTCACTATCCAATGATCATTAAATAGTTATAATATTACTTCATTATTCACTTAATCCAATGATTATTAAATAGTTATAATTATTGCTTCATTAATTCATTTAATACAATGATTATTAAATAGTTTATTATCGTTTCATTAGTTAATTTAATACAATGATTATTAAATAGTTATTATCGTTTCATTAGTTAATTTAATACAATGATTATTAAATAGTTATTATCGTTTCATTAGTTAATTTAATACAATGGTTATTAACTGGATGAGGAGGAGATGAAGTTAACCTGTAATAGCCTCCGGCTGAGGTGATAGCCTGCACCTTTCCATCATACATAAACCCAGTATATTGCGAGCCTGATGCCTTAGACCACCTGACCACAATGGGGTTGAATGGGAGTAGGGGGTGGAATTAAAATTCACTTAACTGGTCAGGTAAATTACTTTTTTTTCACGAGGCTGTGCTTTAAAAAAAATCTCTCTGTATCCCGACAGCTGACGCGCTCACACACACACACACACACACACACACCTATACATCTCACCTGTCGCCATCCCTACAGAGACAATGGATTCATGTTTATTCACGAAATAACGCGATTATACCCGAGCTGTCTCCCGGAAAACGATCCTTCTATGGACTAAGAGAGGCCCCGAGATTATTATTCTCTTCAGATTGTGCCTTTTTTTTATATAAAGGGAAACTGCTTTCTATTTTGTCGGCCTATATTCATGTATATTTATGTTCACGAATACAGGCCTACAGAATAGAAAGCAGTGTTCAGATTTTTAAACTTAAAAAAAAAAACTTTTTATTTGGTAAAGAGAGCGTCCTTGTTGGGATTGTTAACTTTTCCACGTGTAAAAAAAAAAAGGTACCTGATAAGAATGATTGCTAACCGTATCGGTGGTCACGAGGACTAAATGTCGAGCTTGTCTATCTGGAGGTAAGGCACCGCATATTCGCTTTCATGTACACTTTGTTTATTCTGAAAGGTAGCAAAGTCTTACCTTGACTGAATACACTATGACCCTATCTTATAAGCTCTACCATAGTTGAATAAGGCAAGGTAAGCTTGCTACCCTACAGGTTAGATGAAGGCTACGTTGCACTTAAGGCAGCATAACTATAATAATAATAATTATTATTATTATTTAGCACCGCGTCTTACCACCCATTGTGGTTATACGCTTAAATACCAATTACACTAATGTGTCGGGAATTGGTAATGTTGAATTTAGTGGAACTGAACCCGCATTTGCGTGAGAGGAGAGAGGAAAACTATTTAAAGAAAAACCACACCCATTCCACACGACCGAGATTCGAACCTCGATCTACTCGTCCTCAACAGTCGAAGGCAGCATAAATTCGACCTTTGGGTCATCGGTGCGTGTGGTATCAATGATAGTATCTGATGATTTCCGTACGCCCATCACAGAAACCGTCTTAAGATATTAATTATATAACACCGCGTCTTAATACCTGTCCAGATTATATTCATTAAGTCGTATCTACAGACTCCATATCCTTAATTCGTAATTAATCGATGCCACACTATCATATTTCTCTGTCAACAAAGTCCTGATCCATATCACTATCTAGATCCGTTCTCCGTATAAGTTGCTCAACTCTAACTTTCTAAAGACTAGTTTGTACGGATTACCAATCACAGTTAAGTAAATAAATGCACGCGCATTTAAATAAAAGCACCAATTGCAGTGAAAGGATCTGTTGCTAATTATAACTTTGATAGTTCAAATCGTGCTATAAATATAGTTATTGTGATTATACTTAACCTAAATTTCAAGTATATTCTGGACGTTCTCTCAAAAATGTTGTTTTATTTTTTTAATTTATTTTTTATTGATCGGCTGACTACTTGGTGGCTTCTCCTTTTCGATTTTCTTTTAGAGAATTTTACTGGACCAACCAAGTCTCTGACTGACTATCTTATTGGTTGGTACGGTCACGTGATTAAGGGTACGGACTTTGTAAATGCGAATACAATTTCTACGGATCAAAACCACCGACCTTCTTACGAGGTCTGTAAAGGGGTTTTACTCTAATGGAATATGGACGAGGAAGGAAGAATTTTGCAGGTAATCTTCCCGCAATTGTCTGGAAGGACAGTTGGAAACTATTTAGGAAAAAAAAAACATTAGACCCGACCGAGATTTAATCTCCGTTCTCTCCGTCATCAGCAACCAATTATAACACGAGAGTGACGCCTTAGACAATTTAGCCACTGAAGCGGATTACAATATTAATTAAGAATGACCCTGAGCACGTGACGATTCCTGGTTAGCTTAGTCGTAGAGCATTGTCGCGCTAAGCCAAGGGTACAAAGTTAAATTCCCTTGTCAAAGTTTCATTATTTTTTTGCACTGAGGTGGGATTCCCCTCAATCCCCTCTTCGCGAAAATGTGGATATAGTTTTATCTTAATTCGAACATTATCATCCCTTACCTCATTAGTATAAGTACTTGGAGTGCTCGAATGGATAGTAAGACGTCAGTCGCGCTAAAAATAGATCACCGGGTTGTAAAACTGATGACGTACATCCGTTACGTCTGTGCTTCCTCCTCCGCACAGTTAAAAGGGTCCTTAGCAACAGGTCGCTAAGCAAGAATTTCTTTTCACAAGGAAAATGATAGTGAAAATAGTTTCCATACTAATATATTGGAAATTGATGCCTACTTTATTTTTAAATTGATGAATCAGTACAATAAATTGGGTGTTGCCATTTTTTTTTTCGCTTTGATATATATCTTTGAGACTTATTTTCACACAGCACCACTCACAATTTTTTTTGTTATTAAAATGCAACCTTGGAATGACCATTATATCATTTAATTCACCTCTTTTGATTAATTTAGATTTACATGTAAAGGTAAAATCTTAATATTTTTCTATTATGAAATATGAAGTTATTTTATGGTTTTTTTTTACCATCGCGTCTTACTCCCTGTTTATATATATAATCAGATATTATGATACCTCTAATGGGGTGGGCATAAGGAAGGAATTATTTTAGATGTAATCTACCCGTGTTCGCATAAAGGTAGAGTTGGAAACCAACAAGGAAATCCCAACCTCAATAGATCCCACCGGAATTCAATCCCCGATCTTTCCGTCATCATCAGGCCAGTCTCACACGAGAGTGACACCTTAGACCAAGGATGGGCAAACTACGGCCGGCTGGTGTGGTAAATCCGGCGCAAGGTGTAAATTATTGAAACGTGTTGTGTTGTGAAGAAGGCTTTTTTAAACACGACAAAATAGTGTTTTTTTTATAAAACCATGTCAAAATGAACATTTACAAACTTGGCTAATTATGCACAATGGCAATGTTTTCTTCCTAATATTCTTGCGAACAAGTGTTTCTAACCATGAAACTTGGGAGAAGTGATCTTATAAACCGGTTTAGTTACGAACATCTATCTTCTCTCTTTAGAATCACCTCCTCACAATTCCATTCTTCTCACAGCTCATCATATAAATCTTCTGAACGAATTTATAACATTCCAAGCCACAAGGGAATTTATTATTATTTTATATTCTCAATATATTAATCTTATTCTTATCAATTAATTACCTGTGTTCATGATTTTTTTATAATTTCAAAAAAAAATTAATGAATTAAAATAAAGCCTTTAGTCCACCATTTTTTATTTTATTATTATATAATTATTATTAATTATTATTAATTATTATTATTAGGCCCTTCTGTAGGTAAGTTTGTACATTCTTGCGTTAAACCATTCTGCCATTGAAGCCGGTTTTATTATTGTCTAATAACAAGTCAACATTCTTGTCTTCCTTTAGAGCTATGGACGTGTATTAATCACAACTTGTGAATGTGAGGAATGCCAGTCCTCCACCGTGGTTCGGATCCCACGTTAAACTGTAGGTCCTACATTTCATCTCACATTTACCCTACCATTACACATTAGCGTTAAGTACGTGTAACCCGAACGGGTAGTAAGACGCGGTACTAATAATAATAATAATAATAATAATAATAATAATAACTTTAAAGCAGTGGTTCCTAACCTTTTCTGTCATGTCACCTCTATGACCTATCCGAGAACATCTCTTTATCCCTTCTTTTAAAAAAAACTTGTTGCGAACTAACAATATTTATTGAGAAAAAATTTAAAAAACAAACAAAAAAAACTATGTCTGTAAATTTTACAGGTAGAATATTAATGAGAAGGTTGGTATTATATTTGGTTCAGTCTCCGATAGAGCACATCTTAAATCTTGCTCTACATTAAGTAGGTTTCTGACCTTTGTTTTTATTGATATCAAAGTCGAGAAACCACTCTCACATCTTTAAGTAGTAGATATGGAATTAAAATTCTTAGAGACCTGTCAGCTATAATAGGATATTCGGCTCCCACTTTTCGCCAAAACTTGGGGAAGTCATAGCTTTAAATTCAGTTTTCACGTGTTATCCTCGGTTAGACCGAGGAATTAGACTTTATCAGAAACGTCTTCATCTTAAAAGATTCCATCATCTGTAGAAAATGGTATCAGTATCCAGGAATTGGCTTGACGGTAATTTATGTTCGGGAAATAGTGGTTCATTGAATCGATCCGGGCAGATAAATGTTAAACGATGGAACTAATAAATAAGCATTTCTCTTTGTTGATGTTTGTGTTATATTTTATCAACTTCTACTCTGTGTTGGTAAAGTTCTAGCTCGCACAGAAAGCTAGCAACTTTATCCTGTACTGTTAAGATATTGGTCATATTTCCTTGCAACGAAAGGTTCAAACTGTTAATATCGCTTGAAAAAAAAATACAAGTTATGCCACTTCTCGATAGACACTTTATCTTTTATTTCTAGGCAAAAATCTTTCTTTTTCTTTGTATCAGGATTTTCAAAAAACAAAGCCATTTCTTCGCGCAGCTCAAATGCCTTGCTCAAAACTTTTCTCCTTAATAACCTTGATAAAAGCGGGAAATAAGCGATGTTTGAATTGTTGGTTCTAGTCTAGAAACATAACTGATAGCTTAATATAAGTATACATAATAAGCCTGTTTGACTTTATAACCCTTTGGATAGCCACTTTACCCAAAAGGGGGTAATTACCCCCTGGTTTAGAACCTCTGCTTTAGTTTTTAGACTAGCGGGAACCTGCAGTGGAACTTTAAATAATTATAATCATAGTGCATTATAGAAGCTTCCAGATACTAAATGGTTTAATGTTCCCAGCAACTCATGCAATATTTAGGACAGATCACACTTAGGTGAATCGAATCAAATCAAAACAAAAAAGAATACTTTCTTCTTTTTCTTTTGAGAATACTTTCTTCGATCTGATGGCGTCGCTTGGCTGAGTTTTCCCTCCTCGGAAAGTTAAGAGGATATTCGGAAGATCAGTGTGATGTTATCACTGAGCAATTTAATTATTTTTTTACAAGAAAACAATATTTTAACAAGTTTTATTTAATGGTAATAATAACTAATAGAAATAACGTATTAACAAATGAGTGTGTTTTAAAATATTTTCTAAGCTCTATTTCATAGTTAATGTTATAATAACATACAGGGTGGGCCAAAAGTTACTACCCATTGCAAAGCTTATTGGGAAAAACAGTACAAAGAACTAGTAATACTTTATTGAAGCTACATGATTATTTTAAAAATTACCTTTAGATAAGAGGTTTCGTAGTTTTATTTCTCCTCTTTCTTACTGACATGACAAAGCCTGGTTGTAGCTGAAGGGTGAAATGGATTATAAGCTTAGACAGAATAGAAAATTAGTTCCAGTAAACGAAACAGACCATTGTATTTTAAACCATGCGGCCTAACAGTGATTTATATTTTCTTGCTAACCGAGACAGCTGCCTTAATGGATATTAAAAATGTAGTGCTATAAACCTTATCTTCGACTTCGACTTAAAGAAAATTTACATTAATTTGCGTGTAAGTAAAGCAGGATACCATTTTGGAAAACCACCCTGAGTAATGGTCGAAGTTTGAAACTCCGACCGCTCCTTAACAGGCAAATCAGAATAGACGAGTTTGACGTTTAGTTCACACAACCACCGATACTGTTAACCTTCACTTTGTAAAATCACGCAGAGGAAAACTGAAAGCACAGACAAAAAAAAAAAGTCTCTGCTCAAACTGCGACGTTGTTTTGAATTGGCGATGTTAATTACTATTCTCAAGCATCTGTCGAGCTACGTCATCGAGTTTACTTTTACAGTATCTCCACCTCCTTGTTTATTCTCCTCCCCTGGTCCAACTGTTGTTTTTTTGCCCACTGCCCGTCGTGTCGATCGATCTCTTTCCTCCGTTCTAAAATATATATATATATATAATAAATAATATATATATATATATATAGCCCCTCCCCTATCACCCTTCGACAACCCCTTTATTTCATTCCTCTTCTTCATTGCTGGAAACGCTGATCCAAGGAAATATTGTCCTGCATACATTAGTAATTTTATTGCTTTTATTCGTCTATATCTGTGCGGGATCTTACCATATTCTTTTATTATTGCACATGCATAAATGTTATATGTTTACTTTATCAAGATTTTCAAATATTACAAGATTAAAAATAATTATTTGATTTTTAAATAATATATTTAAAATTAAAAATCTGAAGAAGGTTTACAAATTACGGAGTCCCTCTAGGGGATTTAAAAAATAAATATATAATTTAGTTTTAAATAAATAAAGGATATTTCTTCTTTATTGTCCATCTTATGGTAGTTATATACTACTTGCTTAGGTCAACAACGTTTTAAAAATATTGATTTTTCAGGAGCTAGACACTCAAATTGTATATCCTGATTGTATTTTAACTAAAGTCTGTCACAATAATTTCCTGATTAAAAAAAAAAGTGGTAGATTATCTTGCCCAAAGCATAGTCTTGAAACTTTTTTAAATATTGGTTTTAGTGGCCGTAAATAATTTGAATATTGGTAATATAGACTATATTTATATGGTTTATAATGACTACATATGTGGTAATATTGGTTATGATGGCCGTATATATTTTGAATATTGGAAAAAAATTGTATTTTTTTTGTTTGTTATTAACCATTTGGCATATTGGTTATAGTGTCCATACGATGAACATATTTTTAATATATGTTATATTGACTATACACATTTTAAAAATATTGGTTATAGGTTATAGTTGTTACATAAATGTGGTAAATTGGGATAGAATGACCGTATACATTTTGAATATTGATCATATTGACCATATACATAGGATAATGGTTATAGTGGTTACATACGTGAGACAATGGTTATGGTGCTCATACATATTAGATAGTGGTTATAGTGGCTACGTATGTGAGACATTGGTTATAGTTTTCATATATATATATTCAATAACAGTTTTAGTTGTCATAATACCTTATCTATATGTGCTCCATGTTTTATATTTGGGAAATAGTGGAGTTTGAATCCCGGAGAGGTCAAAACCCCCATCCTTCGAGGCTTCAGACACTACTAACGTGGCTGAAAGGGAGGAAAAAACAAAATATTACAAAGTTTAAAGGTTCTTTTCAGCGCCATTCTATTCATTTTTCTTAAAATTGCTTGTTATTTATATAAAGTAATTGTTTGGAATAATGATAACTAAAAACTAATAACTATAAAACTTATTATTGGTAAAATGTGAGTTTCCCCCTTCACGGTGATTAACTCACGACCGAGTTTGGGTTATACGCTTACTTATTACGCTAATGGTGTTAGGGACGAGGAAAGTTACATTTATAGGAAGTGTACCCTCTTTTTCTCTTAGAGATAGTAGTAACCGTTTATGAAAAACCGCCGTCAGTACACCCGACCAAGATTCGAACCTCGATCTCCCCGTCATTGACAGTCTACTGCTAGAGTAGCGCCTCAGACCATGCGACCACTGAAGATGGTGGTGTAGGGTGTAAGTCTGTTCTAGATTTAAGTTAGTTTATAAGTGTCGTGCTGATATAATCAGTCGGATGAGAAAGGGCACGTCAAATACCTCAATAAAATAGAATAAAAAAAAAAAAAATAGTTATATTTGAAGAAAATACTCACGCTTCTTAATACAATATTTAATATTAATAATATTTTAATATATTTAAGAATTTGTTTTTAAATTTAAACGTCACTTTAAAAACCATATAATAAATACTCTACCTACGTACGTTATCGATTTTAAAAATTACTAATTGATTTATTAATGTTTAACCAAATTAAATATGGGGACGATTTTCATCTGCTCAAGAAAATTAATTCTACAGCTAAAATGATGATATTTGGTCCTGTCTTCGTCCGAAGCGTTTCAAACTCGAAATGCAAATGATGCTGTCACAACAATTTAAGATGAATGCAAGCGTAATTTAAATTCCAAAGTTATTTAATTTTCTCTAGGAATGATAAAACGAATCTGGTTTATTATTGTTATGATTTTCCATTTTGAATCAAGTTTATTCTCTGTTGGTTCTGTCACAACTAAATTAAGTTCCAGGGCTTATATGAACAATATTGTCGAGAAAAAAAAATTATGAGCTGCGCACGCAGTCTGTAGTTTGACATGGCAACCAATTAAGTTTGAAAATAGATTCAAACATGAATATTGTGTGAGAGAATAGTATATTTTTGATCTAATTTTTTGTGGTGGTTGTTTGTTCTACAATAGATTAAACTTAAAAATAAATGTGATGACATGATTGTAAGTAATTTCTCATAAATATATTCTAATTTGTAACACTAAAACAATGCTTCCAGTACTCTCCCCTTAAGGGTGCTACATGGGAGATCTCTGCAGACGTTTAGAAATCCCGGATTATTTATGAAGTTAGTTTTTTTTTAACTACTGTCCTCACCAAAATATAGGAGAAAGTTCTGACCAGCTAAAAAGTTTAAATTTTAAGTTTATAGTCTTTTGAAAAAAATAGTGTGATAACTTACATAAAACCATATAAAACAATACCACATTAATCTATCTATCTGTTGCGACCCTACCAAAACATGACTTTAATTTTTGATAGATGATGGATAGATCTAGGTTTATAAACTTTTGCTTTAATCTCAGAAGTACAAATTTTCGCGTAATGCGTCATTATTTTTAAACTTTAGACTCAAAATTTAAACTTTTTAAATGGTCTTCAACCTGTTGATAATTTTTGCCTACATATGCGTGAAAACGATATTAATAAATACTAAACAACTGCTTAAATAATGCTACATAGCTAAACGCCTGCAACGCGTTTCTTGGCATTACCATGTAGCGCCCTTAGTAAAGGTTTCCCCAGAAAATCATACTCAATCAACTTTTTTAACTATATTAAATTTTCTCACAAGACCTAACATAATTTGTCATATTCTTTTTTACGCCACGTCTTAATAACCGTCCAAGTTACACGAATTTAACCCCACCATTAAGTAAAGGGTGGGCCCGCCCGCCCACCTATTAAGGATCCTCATAATAAATTTAAAAAGTTTGGATTAACATTATTAATTAAAAGGTGTATTTTTAAATCTTGCGCTTAAAATCAATTCTAACCCAATTCAAGGGTCATACGGTCTAAGGCGTCACTCTCGCAATAGACTAGACTGGTGATGACAGGAGATCGGGGTTTGAATCCTAGTCGGATTTACTGAAGGTTACTTTTCCTACATAGTTTTCTACTCTCCTTCCACGCAAATGCTGGTACATTTCCTCTAAATTCAACTATCCTAGTCTCTAACACATTCTCGTAATTAGTATATGCGTATAACCTGAACAGGTAGTAAGACGCGGTGACTAATAAAATATTCACACTGAAGAAACGGTTGAACAAAGGCATCAATCTCGTCTAGTCGGGTTTGTCAATGATGGGGAGGTTGGTGCTGGAATCCTGGTTGGGTGAACACAGTTTTTTCTACTCTCCCTCCACTCGAATGCGGGTATGTTTCCGGTAAATTCTACCATCCTTATCTCTACCCCATCGGTGTGATTATGCATTTTTGTATTATTATTTACACCGCGTCTTACAACCCGTTCGGGTTATACGCTTTAATTACTAATTACACTAATGGATTAGGAATTAGGAAGGTTTAATTAGAGGAAGTGAACCCGCATTTGCGTGGAGGGGGAGTGGAAAACCATTTAGGAAAAAAAATAGTTCACCTGACCGATATTCGAACCTTGAGCTCCCCGTCCTCAGCAGTCGAGCTAAACACGACAAGCGCGTTAGCCAACTACGCCACCGAGGCGGGTGTGAATATGCAGGTATCCAGGATTGGCTGTTGTACTTATTGGTTTAAAACTAAAATAATAAATAATTTGGCTTTTTTGAAAACCTTTCACAATTATCAGTTTTGTGCTTGTTCTAAAAAGTCTTAATATACTTGAGTGCTAGTTTCTAATCTTATTCTAAACGCTTTAATGCTGGGAAAACATGACGGATAAAAGTATACAGTCACAATCTCGAAGTAAAGTCATTGAAAACATAAAAGTAATAATATTTATAGTCTTTTATGTTTGTGGGTTCAAACCCAGCCGGGGTCGATGGATTTTCTAAGTGATAAAAATACGTAGCTCAACTTTGGAAAGTAAAGTCGTCAGTCCTATGCCGATCGTGGCGTGTAGAAGAACCCTCGAACGTATGTGAAAATACCTTTCCCGGCAAAAATTGAAGGTCCTTTCGATCTCGCTCATAGAAATTCTCTTGTGAGGATATAAACAGTCGGTTCAGAAAGTGCACGTTAGACACCCCAAATAAATAAATAATATAATCTTTTAGAAATTTTGAAAATGTTGACCCATCGATAATTTAATGAGCCACTTTGCTGGAAGGCAAGGAACTCCACTTTATTCCTATTAGAGATACTGATTCTTCTTTTCACACTTCTAGTTTTAACAACTTTTTTTTTTCTTAAACCCCTCATTCCACTCTTTTTTTTTTATTCTCTTCCCCCGCTTTTTTTTCCCGCTAAGAGCGGAAATCTTTCCACGGATCAGACATGAATGAACACTTTGCTCTCTAAAAGCTTAGATCTCATTTAAAATTAGTTTCTTTAAGGCTAAGTATTCACCACTATTAAGATAATCTGGAATTTAATCTAATTTATGTCTAACATTCCCACCCTCCCCTTTCTCCCCATCTCCTGTTCCTACCTCGCTGCCCACCCTCCACCCAAGGCCGTTCATTTGATATTTTTGTTTGCACCTAGTCTTACGCCTATGTACTAATTTACTCTAATGTGTTAGATATTAGGAAGGTTGAATTTATAAGGAAGTGTAGCAGCATTTCCATAGAGAGAGATAAGGAAACCATTTAGGAAAAACAACCTTCAGTACATCCGACCGGGATCGAACCACGATCTACCCGTCATTGGCAGTTTAGTCTATTGCGAGGGGATGCCTCAGACCATGCGACCACCGAAGTGGGTGCTATTCAGTAAACATTTTAAAATATCAACGAAACTTCATGTAATTTTTTTTTAAATAATTATAGTAGTACTCTGACTAAAGCTAGCACATATTCGAATATACATGGGGATTTATAAAGTGCTAATTGTGAATTATATTTGTTATTTTTCGATTAGTGAGAATTAAAGGTCTATGCTCTGATTATTTGTTGCTCTGAAATTAATTTAGTATAAGCCCTTAATAATCTACTTTGCCCATAAATTAAATGTGTATATAAACTGCAATCATTAAAATTCTAAAGGTTTTAATCAAAAAAACATTTGTTTTCACATATGAAATTAACAGAATTACCAAAACAATGTTGCTTATGTATTTATATTTAACTTTCTGTGAGCCATTTAACCTATGACACATTTTAAGGTTTCAACTTTAAAAAAATATAAATAATGAATAATACATCTATTTTAAGTCTTTTTTTTTTTGCCAGGATGAATCGAACAACATATGTTGTTTTTTCAGAAGGTATAAGTTTGTTCACTAGGTGGTGTCTAGTACAATGAGCTAAGCGTTACAGCTTTGATTGCCGGCATGGATGAAAACTGTATCATTTGTGAAATGCAGGTTCTACGTTTCAGAGTGATAAATCGATGGGCAGGGGCTGAGTGTTGTGTCTTTTATAAGTCTTGTGCTGATGTAATTAGTCGGTTAATATGGTATAGTTAGTACATGTTAAATATCCCAAATAAAATTTAAAAAATATAGTAAGAGTGCGTTAGAAAGAACGGGTTGGAAAGCACAAACATATTTTTTTACTGCTAACATTGATAACACTTTGTTATATCACAGTATTTTAACAATATATGTATATATACAATGTTCTAATGTGTGTGTATGTGTGTGTGTGTGTGTTGTGTTGGGGGGTGTATGTGTTTCAACACCCTCTAGAAGCTACAAGATAACTTGAAAACTGAAGCTTTGCACATTAATAAGGTATACTAATATAATAATAATAATAATAATTATTATTATTATATTATTATTATTATTATTATTATTATTATTATTAGCACCGCGTCTTACTACTCGTTTGGGTTATACGCACTTACGCTAATGTGTAATGGTAGGGTGACTGTAAGATGAAATGGAGGACCTACAGTTTAACGTGGGATCCGAACCATGGTGGAGGCCTGGATTTCCACACATTCACAAGTTGTGATTAATATATGTCTTGAAGAGGTGAAGGAAGTGTTTGTCAATCAGATAAATCTGTGCCGGTACCGAGGATAGAACCCCGGACCCCAGCACAGAAGTCCCTAGACCACCAGTCACCTAAGAAACATAACATAACGGAGCCTATCTTTCTACAATAAAATACAATCTCAAGGATTTGATTATAATATTGAAGTATCTGGTGTGCAGAAAATCCGTTTTAAGTGACACATTCAACCACCGAGCGCTGTAGTCGATACGTAAGTATGAGCATAGAACCGTAATCTCTGTTATGCTTTATTGTAACTCATCTGATGTTTCTGGGATTAACCCCCTTGGTAGAAATTAAACTCAATAGGAAACTTTAAAATTTGGAATGTATTGGTTGCATTAACACTGTCTAAATGACCCGCCCCGATGGCGTAGTTAGCTAATGCGTTTGTTTCTTGCTGAGCTAGACTGCCGATGACGGGGAAATCGAGGTTATAATCTTGGTAAAGTGAACTAGAGGGTGGTTTTCCACTCTTTCTCCGTACAGATTCGGGCTCACTTCCTCTATATTCAACCTTCCCAATTCCTAACCTACTAGCGTAATTAGTACTTAAGCGCATTACCCGAACGTATAGTGAGACGCGGTGCTATAATTGTTTTTATTATATCTAAATAGCTGTAATTTTTAAAATTAAAATAAAAATTCGTCAAAAGAATAATCTAAATTTTTTTACATCTCAAAACTCTGATTGGACGGCTGGAAGGAGGGACACGATTTTTAATTAATTTTTTTCCAGTTGTAATCGAATTATGATTTTCTGAGTTGAGTATCGTTTGCAGGCTACTAAAATTTATTATCAAGTTTAAAGTAAAAATATATGATTGATTTTCAAAGCTCGTTTTGGGGGGAAGTTATATAATTGTCTTACGTAAGCTCAAACTTATGAAACCTTGAAAGATCAATACGTTGGTACACTTTACAAACATTGTTAACTCAGCTCAATACTTACAAATTAAATAACTATTTAAGGTTTTCCCCTCAGCTATATCTCATTTCAATAGAGGAACATACAGCATGTTCCATATCCTTCATTTCTATTACATGATTAATTTATTTGAGGTATTTCATGTGCACTTTATGAACGGACTGATTATATAACAATTTAAAAATTAAATATATATATATATATATATATATATATATATATATATATATATATATCAGACAACATCCAGCGCCCCACCTTCTTCTTCCTTAGCCGTTAATTCATCAGTGGGGAAGTATAAAACCCAATTTCACCAAATTATAAGTTTTTTTGCCATGCTATAATATCGAACCCTGGTCCCGTAGCTCAGTAGACAGACACGCTACCGACTGAAAGATATGATATCGACCTCCCTTTTAACCTTTCCCCTGCAATTGTGATTAACGCAAATCGAAGCAGATCCTATAAATCCTCTCTCTTGTCACAGAGGATGAGCTAAAACCCTCCCGGACAGCAGGTGTCTGCACGACACGACACGACACGACACGACACGGCTAGTATCTGTCTGGCTGACACATGTGGCGGGCTTTGTGGCCTTGTCCGAGGAGAGTGATGGGTGGGTAAGGTAGGTGTCGCAGGAGAGAACAATCGGCAATGTGAGGACGGACTAAGGCAGGAGAAATGGGACGGGAACATACGGAAGAAGAACATTGAAACAGGATGTTATAATTTATTTGAGGTATTTAAAGGGATTTTGTTGTTGTTGAACCTATTGAATATATCATCACACGACTTATAAACCGACTTAAATCTAGAACAGACACAACAGCCAACCCTCCGGGCGTTAGTTCATAACTATGAAAGAAGAAACCAACATTTCAACAATAATAAATGTTTCGGCCATGTAAGTAATCAAATTTGGGACTTAAAGTTCAGTTGATAGTCGGGAAAAAAAGCATACAAATAAACATTATGTAAACATTTTTGTAAAAGATCTAGATACAGAGAGAGAGAAAGGAAGATAGATACATAGAGACAGAGGGAGATAAAGATGGAAAGAAAGACCGTGAGCGACAGAGAAAAACAGAGCCAGAGGGAGGGACAGAGAGTGAGAGAGTCATAGGGAGGGTAGAAGAAGAAGAGAGAGAGAGACAGTCATAGGGAGGGAAATAGAGTGAGAAACAGATGCAGAGAGATTCAGAGCCAGAGGGAGTCAGAGAATGAGAGAGAGAAAGAGACAGAAGAAGAAACATAAGAGTGAAAGGCACAGAGAAAGTGACAGAAGGAGAGAGGGAAAGAGAGAGACATACACAGATACATTTTATTCCGTGTCCTACTACCCGTCCGAGCTGTCAAATCTACGACACACCCAGCCGAGAATTCAAACCCTGACCTTTCTATCACTATAAAATTAGACAAGACGAAGCTGACGCCTTTGCCTAGTTGTGTGGATAGTGAAATATTAAAGTAATATACAGAATAAAACATTCTACGTGCTTGGAGAATATACAGATCATTGGTGAGCACGTGGACTATACGTCAAGCTCGTGTAGTCCAATTTGCGATGACGTGGAGGTTGGTGCACTAACCGTTTCAACATTTTCCCTCCACACTAATGCGGGTATATTTCCTCGTAATTATACCTTACTCATCCTTAAACCTTCAGTGTAAATGTGATGTTAGCCCGTTAAGATAGTAAGACGTGGTGCAAATAAATAATTGGAAAATATCTGGACAACCCGGACTCGAACCCCCATATATCTGCTAATCTAGTGTATTGCGAGAGTGACGCCTCATACCATGTGGCCACTGATGGGGCTATGAAGCATATCAGATAAGGATATGCGAAGGTCACTTTTAAAAATGCAAAGGGTGACCTGGCGGTCTAGTTAAGGTGTCAACTTCGTGCTGGGGTCCGGGGATTCATCTCGTCCCGCACAGATTTATCTGATTTCCAAACCTTCTTCACTCTGACAATATATCTTGTGAATGTGGGGAATTCAGGCTCCACCGTGGTTCGGATTCCACGTTAAACTGTAGGTCTTCCATTTCATCTCACAATCACCCTACCATTACACATTAGCGTAAGTGCGTATAACCTGAACGGGTAGTAAGACTCGGTGCTAATAATAATAATAATAATAATAATAATAATAATAATAATAATATAATAATAAAATGCAAAGCGAAGTTGAAGTTAAGCTTGGAACATGCGAAGCAAAGTCGAAGTCGAAGATAAGCGAGAAGTTTAGATACATTAATGGAACGGTGCAGTGGACATACTTTCTTACTCCTTTACTTATAAATTGAGATATTTACTTAATACTCGTGGGGTATAGGAAGCGAAATAATATACATTGCAGCAGAAACATAATGAAAAATGAATTATAAATGAAATTATATACACTGTAACAGAAACGTATTGAGGAAAAAGTAACATCTCTGTTAACCAAAGAACATAACAATCAATTTCACAGACATCAATTTAAAAAGTGTATTTGACAATATCTCAGAAACGGTTGGTTTTGTAATGATCATATTTTATACATAACTTTTTATTAATTAATAGATAGGGTGACCTGGTGGTCTAGGGGCAAGGTGTCGGACTTCTATGTAGGGGGTCCGGGGTTCATTCCTTGGTCCAGGTAAAGATTTATCTGATTACCAAACCCTTCCTTCTACCTCTGACAAGACGTGTATTAATCACAACTTGTGAATGTGTAGAATGCCAGGCCTCCACCATGGTTTGGATCCCACGTTAAACTGTAGGTCCTCCATTTCATCTCACAATCGCCCTACCATTACACATTAGCGTAGGTGCGTGTAACCCTAGTGGGTAGTAAGACGCGGTGCTAATAATAATAATTAATCGATATATAAAGTTCTGATCTAACGTGATAATATTACATATTTTCTATTATTTAACACAATCTTTAACAGTAAATGTCAACGTGTAGCAACATCCTTATGTCTCTCTATATCTGCCACCCAGGTGAAATCTTCTCCGGAAGTAAGTAAGGGAGGAACACAAAGGACGGCTGTATCCCGTTATTCAAGGAATGTTCTAGAAGCTGAGACTTCGTAGATATACTTTTTAGCAAGCGCAGGTTTCGTCCCTAGCAAGGTAATTGCCGAGCTCTCCGGGCGTAAATATTTTCGTTAAAATCAACAAATCTTAATCGGGACTTTACACATTCTACGCCAGGAACAATTTAGGATCAATCATGATCCAAGCATTTTAATCAGCACAGCTCCCTGTAAAGGAAATCACAAGCACGTGTGATATTTGATTGCTTATCCTAGTTTTTCAGACTCATAACAACGGTGAATTAAACTAATCGCTTACACGTATGGCTTATTATTAAACTCAATAATGATAGAATATAAACATCTACAATTACATATGTTGAGTTATTACTTCTACTTTTGGCAGTCAATACATTACAACCACAAACAATTTGCTTTTAATATTTTTTTAAACAGTTTTTATATTATTGTAACACAAACTTATAAAAATAATCGTGTGCATGTTTGTTTTTTTAAGTGGCGTCTGTAGTTCACTTAATAATGCTTTGTGAACGAGAGCTTCGAAAATTCTGTGTTCTCTTCGGGTAACCAGGCGAAACAATGGCGGTTAATGATGTCATACAAACAAATTCAATTGTATTCATGCATAGTTTATTAAACAAAATTGTTTTATTTTGAAACTAATATTTGGTATGGCTCTTACTTTAAGTTATAAACAAACATCTATTTATTTTGATGGCCAGTTATAATGAGATACAAGTGTGAATATAATACTTTTTAATATATTATTTCATGCAATATAATATCTCTTGTTGAAACAACCGCGAAACAAATAACATAATACTCACCTACTTTCTTACTCTATGGCATTAGGAACTCAAAAGTTCATTGCCGCACTTACATAATTACGCTACCTATCCCTATCTTGAGCTAGTTCTATCCAGTCCACCTCATTACACCCTGTCTCTATTTTGAGCTAGATCTATCCAGTCCACCTCATTACACCTTATCCCTATATTGAGCTAGATCTATCCAGTCCACCTCATTACACCCTATCCCTATCTTGAGCTAGTTCTATCCAGTCCACCTCATTACACCCTATCCCTATCTTGAGCTAGTTCTATCCAGTCCACCTCATTACACCCTATCCCTATCTTGAGCTAGATCTATCCAGTCCACCTCATTACACTCTATCCCTATCTTGAGCTAGTTTTATCCAGTCCACCTCATTACACCCTATCCCTATCTTGAGCTAGATCTATCCAGTCCACCTCATTACACTCTATCCCTATCTTGAGCTAGTTTTATCCAGACCACCTCATTACACCTTATCCCTATCTTGAGGTAGTTCTATCCAGTCCACCTCATCACATCCTATCCCTATACTGTGCTAGTCCTATCCAGTCCACCTCATTACACCTTATCCCTATCTTGAGGTAGTTCTATCCAGACCACCTCATTACACCTTATCCCTATCTTGAGCTAGTTTTATCCATTCCACCTCATTACATCCTATCCCTATATTGAGCTAGTTCTAACCAGTCCACCTCATTACACCCTATCTCTTTCAGGTCCATTCTAATGTTATCCTCCCATCTGCATCTAGGTCTTCCCCAACGGTCTCTTCCCATTGAGTTAGCCAGGCAATACCTTAAACAAGGTTATAGACTCTACCATTCACACTGCACCATAATCTACAAGACTTGATTATACTAACACAGTCTAGTCATGAGTATAAGCTATGCAATTCATCATTGTGTAATCTTCTCCACTCCCCAGGACCTCTAATTTTGAAACTTGCGAAAATACTCGCTTGCGAGCTAACTCGCAACTTATGAACTCGCAAATCGCAGGCTGTACTGAAACAGAGCTAATTTTGAAAGGTTTCTAATGTCGTGCGAGTTGGTGTAGTGTTGTTTCGCTTGCGACTGAGTTTTCAATCCGACAACACTGTAAAACCATGACGTGCCAAAGGGTGGGGGCGATGGTATGCCACAACACGTCATTATACAAGATACGTAACTGAAAGTAAACATTATTATTGTATCGATTACATCATTTACAACGGTTAGTTTAGTTTCATTGGGAAACCATCTTCCAATTAATGTATACATCTAAACTTGTTGTCTCAAAATTTTCTCAAAGTTATATGACTAAAATAAAAATTATTTCTACAGAACATTCCAATTTAGCACACTTGGTAGCGTGCTTGACCCGAATTCAAACTTTCACGAGTTCAATCCCACCTTAGGTAAATTATTTTAATTTTTGTCTGAATTTAAATCAAGTTTTCGTAATTAAAATTCAGTAATATATTTTTTTATTTTCGCAACTATTTCTAAAACATAAATATACCCTAAAAAAAGTTTACTATGTGAATAATAATTAGCTTACTTAGCCTTATTTTAAAATGTGTACAAGCCTTATTTTAAAATGTGTACAATTTTATGTCATAAAACCCATTAATTTAATTTTTAAATAATCACCTACATACAAAATTTCAAAATTAATATAGGCCTAGCGTTTTTAATTTATTACCCTTTTAAATTATTTTTACGGACTATTATGTTAGTCTACGTAGGCTCAAATACCTTGTGTATTTCTATAAAATATATTTAAAACATATTAAATGCTTACTAATACGTTCATTTAAAATTAAAGTTTAAAGTCTGATAAATTAAAAAAAAAAAATTTTTTTTTTTATGGATTTGAACACGCGAACCTTAGATCATGAGACGGTCACGTTACCGACTCACCCAAATTGACGATTGAGGAAACTTAAAAAATCAGAAATTATAGTTTTATTTTCACCCAAACAAATATTTGTTTTGAAGGATTGCATAAAATGTACAAAGCAATCATATTATTTTCTTCTGTAAACCTATTTTGTACAGTGATAGGTTTATTTCAACAAAATCACTCTCAGAAAGCTGCAACCGAAGAGGGGGATGGCATCCATTTTGTTATTTTATTGCCTATTCGATAGACAAGGCCTGTCTCGCACGGTGTGAGGCTGGCGAGTAGAATCCGCTCGCTATTCGATCGTGTGACGTCAGTTTTCGCAGCGCAGAAGTTTCAAAATTAGGGGTTTGCGAGATTGTGTGCGAGATGAGAGAAATACGCTAGCGAATCGCTACTCGCACGTTTCAAAATTAGAGGCCCAGTAGCCTCATCTCTTTTTGATCTTCCAAACACCTTGTTTTAGTCATAAGGAAAACATAATAGTTGTATTAATATATTTAGCACTTTTAATATGTTACGAAAAAGCCAAT
Source organism: Timema cristinae (assembly GCA_039000515.1). Classification (NCBI taxonomy): domain Eukaryota; kingdom Metazoa; phylum Arthropoda; class Insecta; order Phasmatodea; family Timematidae; genus Timema; species Timema cristinae. Next base: position 111,810,241 of record JBCFYV010000012.1, on the reverse strand, counting down.
CATACATTAATCCTTAGAATCGTTTGATAATACTATTTATTAACAATATTTTTAAGAAAATAAAAATATTTACGAATAGGGTGATGCGAGTGACTTTTAGCAAATTATTGCAATAGCAATCTTCTGTTAGATGTCAGTTACTCCCATCCCTTACGTAAATCGGGTATGCCTGTATAGCGAGTGAAAGTTTACTTAGGCCTATGTGTCTGGTAAAAAAAGGAAGAAGGTTGGGGGGGGGGGGGGTTTCACGATCAAAGATGTACCAGAAGACCATGTGTGTACCTATGCGCTTGGAAAGGGTCAAAGACAGGCTGTTCGTGTTTCACCCTCGGTTGATTTTCTTTTTAATATCGAGGGTG